>CM042547.1:17368867-18023867 GCA_023630585.1 Cranoglanis bouderius
GAAAAACACACAAAGATAAATTAAAAAAAAAAAAAAAAAATCTTCATCTTTACATCCTTCTAACTGTTCTGTTTTCTTTCTCCACTGTGAATGGATTTCTTGTTTGTACAGTGATTAATAATAATAATAACAATAATAATAAAAATTAGGTATGTTTGATGTTGCATCTCATGGCGTTTCTAAAGATTGGTGCATTTTCTGCTGCTGATGACGATGATGACGATGACGATGATGATGATGATTTGTTAAATGCAGTATAAAGTCCTTGTCCTTCTCCCTGTATCTTATTTTAGATTATTGGCACCGTAATGAGAGTTTGTTTACAGCTGCATAAATCCACTTTTGGTAGAATTAAAAATGTTTGTATGGTCGTCTCAACACAGATACTATGATGTCTCGCCAATTTTAAAAAGAAAAATGCATATTTTATATTTATATTACACTGTATGTATGCTTACAGAATAAATGATTATTGTGAGATTTAACAGTGTCATTTCTCATCATTTATTAAATTGCAAGGTGATAATAAACAGGACCGAGAGAATTGCCAGTTTCATATGAAGCCTGAGCAGAAATCACATTTTTTGACTGGTTTTTGTTTGTTTGTTTGTTTGTTTGTTTTTTTAGCGTGACGGTTTCTGGAACATACTATTATTCGTATTAAACGAGTGGTACCCCTTATGAAAATAAATAAATAAATAAACCGTCATAAAATGTATAATGGTTGTAATGGGAATTGTAATGGTTTTAATGGAAACTGTAATGGTCCCTGTGGGTCTCTACTGGTGATTTGTTGCCTTCTTCTGGTGGCATGTTATGTCTAGTGGATACCATTATAGACCGGTAATGGTAATGGTTTTAATGGTTAGCTGATGGTTTGTAATGGTAGGCCTATTTATAGTGGAAACCATTAGAATTTCTGTGATGGATTCTATAGTTTGTTTGTTTTTTCAGCAGGGACCTCTAGTTACTGTTTTGCAGGAGCTTCGAAAAAACGAGATCATGCAAAAATATATATTTAAAACATGCTATTAAAATGTATTTTCTAACAGGAAATTACACATTGCTCCTAGTTCTCTCTTTCTTTCTTTCTTCCTTTATTCAGTTTATTCATCCTGGGTCTGTTTTGTTGTTCTCGACACACCTCTGTACGTCTAATCTCAAACGACTCCTTACTGGACAAGTAGTGCACTACGTGAACCGTTATTATATATCTGACGTAGTGCACTTGTGTATCGAGTATTACGCTATTTGGCATTCAGCCCTCTGTTTAGCCTGACGGTTCCTGGAATGTACCACCATCCCTATTAAGCGGGTTGAACCGCTAATTCATGTTTTGCACGATCTTCGAAAAAAACCCAAAACAAAACAAGATCAGGTAACAGTATATATTACACATTTTATTACATGCTCTTTTTACCAACATGTTATACATTTACTACTTTATTTTTTAGTTAATTGTGATTTTTTCCCGCTAATGTTCTTCAGCGCACCCCTAAATCTGAAGAAAATGAAGAGCCCGGCGCCAAATCTAAAGCATGTTTATACACACAAGATGTACAGGTGAACTTTCGCAGGTCAGTTATGGCGTGTTGAAAGCTGGAAAAGTCGTGAATACGTCCAGCAGTAGGTCAGTATATTATTATAAAATTGTCAAATGATAAATATGGGCTATTTGTTAACGAGGACGTTATGCTCAGCTTGTTGGCTAACGTGCTAATATGCTAAACAGTACATTTTCAGGCTTAAACGTTTTAAACGCTTGAAGTCTGGCCGCCATTTTGTGTTTCTGTTATTAGTGAGTGATTATAGAGCAATATCCGGTGCTACACAATATCTCTAACTGACCTCTGTGTGTTTCAGTTTAAATGTTTACTAACAACTGACTGATATGTCTGGTAAAATGTGGATAATTAATAATTGAGGGTAATTAAAGCAGCTTAGAGTGTTTAAGTGGCTGGGCGATGTGACAGAAATATCGTATCACGATTCTTGATACACGATATTAAACCTGTATATCACGATATACAGGTTTGCTCATAAAGTGGCAGAAATTCAGAAGGCATGCATATAAAACAATCTGTTATAAATCCTAATAAAGCTAAATAAATCTATCAGTAAAATTAGGAAATGCCTCTTCAACTCCGAAGCACAGGACGGTCTCCTCAACCCTGAGTTCAGCAAGTCAATCAAAATCAGCAGTAAACAAAGTAGGTCTTCTTTACCTTTAAATGAGTTATACTGTATATACAAGTATATGCTTTTGATCAATCAATCAATCAGCATATATATATATATATATATATATATATATATATATATATATATATATATATATATATAGGTGCATCTCAATAAATTAGAATGTCGTGGAAAAGTTCATTAATTTCAGTAATTCAACTCAAATTGTGAAACTCGTGTATTAAATAAATTCAATGCCACAGACTGAAGTAGTTTAAGTCTTTGGTTCTTTTAATTGTGATGATTTTGTCTCACATTTAACAAAAACCCACCAATTCACTATCTCAACAAATTAGAATATGGTGACATGCCAATCAGCTAATCAACTCAAAACACCTGCAAAGGTTTCCTGAGCCTTCAAAATGGTCTCTCAGTTTGGTTCACTAGGTAAGCCACAAACATTCATTGCCAAAGAAGCTGGCTGTTCACAGAGTGCTGTATCCAAGCATGTTAACAGAAAGTTGAGTGGAAGGAAAAAGTGTGGAAGAAAAAGATGCACAACCAACCGAGAGAACCGCAGCCTTATGAGGATTGTCAAGCAAAATCGATTCAAGAATTTGAGTGAACTTCACAAGCAATGGACTGAGGCTGGGGTCAAAGCATCAAGAGCCACCAAAAACAGACCTGCCAGGAATTTGGCTACAGTTGTCGTATTCCTCTTGTTAAACCACTCCTGAACCACAGACAACGTCAGAGGCATCTTACCTGGGCTAAGGAGAAGAAGAACTGGACTGTTGCCCAGTGGTACAAAATCCTCTTTTCAGATGAGAGCAAGTTTTGTATTTCATTTGGAAACCAAGGTCCTAGAGTCTGGAGGAAGGGTGGAGAAGCTCATAGCCCAAGTTGCTTGAAGTCCAGTGTTCAGTTTCCACAGTCTGTGATGATTTGGGGTGCAATGTCATCTGCTGGTGTTGGTCCATTGTGTTTTTTGAAAACCAAAGTCACTGCACCCGTTTACCAAGAAATTTTGGAGCACTTCATGCTTCCTTCTGCTGACCAGCTTTTTGAAGATGCTGATTTCATTTTCCAGCAGGATTTGGCACCTGCCCACTCTGCCAAAAGCACCAAAAGTTGGTTAAATGACCATGGTGTTGGTGTGCTTGACTGGCCAGCAAACTCACCAGACCTGAACCCCATAGAGAGTCTATGGGGTATTGTCAAGAGGAAAATGAGAAACAAGAGACCAAAAAATGCAGATGAGCTGAAGGCCACTGTCAAAGAAACCTGGGCTTCCATACCACCTCAGCAGTGCCACAAACTGATCACCTCCATGCCACGCCGAATTGAGGCAGTAATTAAAGCAAAAAGAGCCCCTACCAAGTATTGAGTACATGTACAGTAAATGAACATACTTTCCAGAAGGCCAACAATTCACTAAAAATGTTTTTTTTATTAGTCTTATGAAGTATTCTAATTTGTTGAGATAGTGAATTGGTGGGTTTTTGTTAAATGTGAGCCAAAATCATCACAATTAAAAGAACCAAAGACTTCAACTACTTCAGTCTGTGTGCATTGAATTTATTTAATACACGAGTTTCACAATTTGAGTTGAATTACTGAAATAAATGAACTTTTCAACGACATTCTAATTTATTGAGATGCACCTGTGTATATGTATATATATATACAGAACTGTGCAAAAGTTTTAGGCACATGCAAAGAAATGCTGTAGAGCAAAGATGCCTTCAAAATAATGTAATTAAATGTTTCTACATTTAAAAAAAAATACCGTAAACCGTAGTAAATGAGAAGGAGTCAATATTTGGTGTGACAAAAAAATAAAAATAATAGTCTCCGATACAATGTGTGCAGTTTTATAAGGAAATGAGCTGGTAAGTTTTATTGAGCATCTTGCAGAACCAGACACAGTTCTTCTGGAGACTTTGACTTTCGCACTCGCTTCTTATTTCTGCAGCAAAACCCAGCAGCCTTCATTGTGTTTATTGTCTGAAAAGTGTCTCTTACGTAATACGCTGCTTTCTTTACTGACATACAAACATTTTTCTGTAACATTTCATTTTGTGCTAGAAAACTAATGTTTGGGAATCTAAAATGTTTTTGTACTGACTTGATAATGTAGAAATCAAATAAAAATCTATAACAAAGTTTGTACTAAAAAAATAGGGTGCCTAAAACTTTTGCACAGTGCTGTACTTGCTTATTAAATCTATAACACTGACTGTACCCCCAAACCCCCCCACCCAACTTTGCAGCTCGAACACAAAGACGTCAAATGATGTAATTCCAAGCTCCGACTTTAGAGGTAAGTCAAATGTTTTGTGGCTTTCAGTATGAATGTTCGCCTTAAGGTGATCTATAAGCTAGTCCGCTCCAAAACGCTGGCAAAATTCGCATTTAGATGATATATGCCTTAAAAATTTACAGTCTCTCTCTACCACCGATACGGATCAACACTTCTGATGACCTCATTCTGCACTTCAGTCTCTCATCATATTTTCTGTCCAATCAAATGTTTTCTAGAATCTGAAATGTCCCGCCCCCAGCATTATAAAAATCCATGGTACTACCTGTCAAGTACGGCTTAGCCCGGGGCTGTGCGGTAAGCTAAACGCTATTGGCTATTTAAAAAGAGGGAGGAGCCACTCGATATGCCCCGCCCTGACTTCCTGTTTCAGTGGAAATTACATAAACACATCGAGTAACGCTGCGCATTTGAAGGCACTTCACGGGGACTTTAAGATTGGACATTTTGGGCAAAATGAAGGACTTTTTCCTTCATCAGCTGTGCAAGCAAAGTGTGTCTGAGGATATAGGGACTCTCTTCCATTACACGACGTGTCAGTATGTCCCAGTACTTGTGCACTCTTTTGCTACACACTCAAAAGTCTTTACAAAAAGAGTACATACTTTTAGTGCATAGTGTAAGTAGGCGAATTGGGTCGCGGCACATGTTTACAAATGTTGCACAAATTCCCGTTCCATCAGGGTGTAGCTAATAACGAGACACCTAGTCTTCTGATAAACTCAGATTAAAGACCTAATCTAAATCAAGTTCAGTTCAAATTACCCGTCCAGCTGAGACTCACAGCTTTAATATGTTTTATAAACCATTTAAAAGTTGTATCAAGGCAAAGTGACTCCACCTTTCAGAGCCGCCTTGTGAATTGTGTCGGTATTTGCTTCACCTTTTGAACTGCATGTGTTAAAAACTGATGAAGGAAGGTCAGAGGTCAGAGTTCATGCCGTGATGACAGACTACAGGAGCATTAGTGGGTATAATAAGACTGAAGCGTCGGTTCTCTTCCAGGCTGAAGATGTGGCTGAACTCGGAGCAGATGGCTCTCACAAGCCTGATGTTTGAAACCTACGTGACGGAGCATCACAGGAACGACATCCTGCAGATCCTGCAGGAACCTGATGAAGATGCGCATTACTCGCTCGTGGTTAACGCTATGACCTTATTCGAAGCCAACATGGAGGTGGGCGAGTATTTCAACGCCTTCCCCAGCCAGGTGCTGCCCATATTCGACGAGGCGCTCCACACCGCCGCGCTCGCCGTCTCTCGGTCCGAGCCGCCGCAGAGCTCCTTCAGGATGAAACGCAACCTGCACGTCCGCGTCTCA
Organism: Cranoglanis bouderius; assembly: GCA_023630585.1. NCBI lineage: Eukaryota > Metazoa > Chordata > Actinopteri > Siluriformes > Cranoglanididae > Cranoglanis > Cranoglanis bouderius. The sequence goes on from CM042547.1 coordinate 17,374,693, forward strand.
GGTACAGTAAGACGATAGCGTACAGGCGAGGGAATAGATGTGAAAGCCGTTCAGTATCTGCTTATTTTGGATCAGGTGTGTGTGGGGAAAGAAATGGAACGTTTTGACATTTATGAGCGATAGTAACATAAATGTCCAATTTTTGCTGACTAAAACAGTTTTTTACGTTCATCTTGAGCTCACCCAGTCTCTCAGGCCAAAGTAATCAACAGTACCAATCAAATGCGGCTGCTTCAGAGGAGGGCTCCGTAATCACTAAATCATTTTGTACTTGCATGGCAAACATATAAAGCTGTACGATGTACAAGGCAGTGATAGCTCAGTGGTTAAGATGTTGATGGACTAGATGGACTACGGATCAGAAGGTCGTGAGTTCAAACCCCAGCACTGCCAAGCTGCCCCTGTGGGCCCTTGAGCAAGGCCCTTAACCCTCAACTGCTCAGTTGTATAAATGACATAAATGTAAGTCGCTCTGGATAAGGGTGTCTGCCAAATGCCGTAAATGTAATGTAAGAAATAATGCGCTAGCTTGATGTAATTAAATCTAAGCGTCTCTAAAGCGACGACATCTCATGCAAACGATGACTGAGAGGGCTGATGTGCAGGTAAAGGGGAATATGGGTAAACATCGCTGCAGCGTTTCAGCAGTGAAGAGGCCATGAAGTGTGAAATCCAGCTTGATTTGTTTAGCGGTAATTATTTAGAGGTAGGATCGTGCAACATAACGATCGAAACGTCTCAGCATGATATCCAGTGACGTTCATGCTAGTCAAGTCAAGTGGGTTCTTATTGTCATTCCTCTATACAGTGTGTATACATTGGAATGAAATGTCGTTTCTTTAGGACCATGTTACAACACAGAACAGTACACAAGACTAAATAAAGTGCAAATACACAACAGTGTGAGACGAGTGCAAGAAAATAAATACACAACATGGGCTATTGTGCAGTGTAGCAGCACAAGTATAGCAGTAATACTGGCAGCAAAAACAAGTTCCATAATATAAAAGTGACTGATGCAGCTTTGTAAAATGCAGTGTGTGGTGGTACTGAGTTTTACTGGGTTAGGTGTTCGGCTAGCCCAGGTGAGCGTTGGGAGGCAGCAGGGTGTTGAGTAAGCTGACTGCCTCAGGGAAGAAACTGTTGCAGAGTCTGCTGGTGGTGGCACGGGTGCTTCTGCACCTTCTGCCAGATGGCAGGAGGGTGAAGAGTCCATGAGAGGGGTGAGAGGGGTCGTCCGCAATACTGGTGGCTTTGCGGATGCGGCGGTTGTTGTATGAGGTGTCGATGGTGGGGAGAGAGGCCCCGATGATCATTTGCGCTCTTCTCACAACCCGTAGTAGGGTCTTATGGTCGGAGGCTGTGCAGTTCCCGTACCACACGGTGAGACAGCTGGTCAGGACACTCTCCGTCATCCCTCTGGGAAGGGGGAGTTTGTCTGTCTTCAGCTTCCAAAGGAAGTGGAGGTGCTGCTGGGCCTTCTTGGGTAGGCAGGTGGTGTTGAGAGTCTCCATCGTGTGCACACCAAGAAACTTGGAAGGCAGTGAAAATGTTGGCCATGTGGACAGTAAACAGCTGGATTGTATCGGAAACGTTTGGTTCCCGACTTCATGGCTGATTATCCATCCATCCATCCATCCATTTTATGCACGGCTTATCCTACACAGGGTCACGGGGGAGCCTGGGTCCTATCCCAGGGAACTTAATAGCATGACTCTAAACAAATAATAAATCAAGACTGACAGTGTGACAGTGAGATAGTATATAAACTGTGGTTTAAAACATATCAGCAATAACCAGTTTACGTTCCTGGAACTTAGGAAAAGTGTAAGAGGGACAGTAAAATAAAAAAATAATTCTTTAAAATAAGAGTTGAAGGTGATATTATCTATTTTGTTCTGTTCCACATGACGACGCATTTTTTATAATTGCGTTTGACACGACCGACTCGTGACACTTTTGATTAATAGTTGTGTTCATAAAGTGGCACATGATTTAGGACACATGACCACCTTCCTGGAAGAAAGTTCTTTGCTCGATCCCAAATGACTCGCTATTTGAACATGTAGTGCACTAGATAGGGTGGAGAAAGCATACTTGTTTGGTGCACTTTATTATATAGGGAGTAGGAGGCCGAGAAACAGATAGTAAAGTAACAAACGAAATTGACAGAAATGCATCAAAAGCTTTACAGCTGGAAGGTTTCTCCTCGCGTCAGATTTCCTCGGCCTGTTCTGTTTATGAAGCCGAAATCCGTATTGAAAAGCGTCGAGCTCAGAATTAACATGGCTGAATCGTCGCTTTGATTATCCGGTGCCTGAAAGAAATTATTATTTTTTTTATCTCTTTCATTAGCTCCGTTTGATGTGCGGCTTCTCAGAGTAAAGCGGCAGAGACGCCGGGTTTCCCTGCGGGCTTTCAGGTAAAAAGTAAAACCCCAGCGGGATACAGCGACGAGACAAGCTCGAGGAGGAACTGCACTCAGCTTTATCGATCACCAGACGAGCAGAAATGTTCCCTTCTCACCCGAGACGTCAGCTCAGAGTGGCTCGGTATTGTCTGGGGAGATAGTGAGCGAATTATTATAGCTCTTGGCTCATGATGTGTTTTTTTGAGCGATTTTCATTACAACAACGTACCCGCTGTGCAGCGTGTTTACCGCGTGAGGTTAACTTTAATTAACTTGTGCAGGAACACGCGTCTGTTTCTGGGTGATAATGCCGTTTTCAGCATGAAGATGAAGTTTAAGTACGGAAACAAAACACTTGGTGGTGTGCTGTTGTAGGAAAATAATCAACTTCAGGGTTCGCTTCGTCTCTGGCTGCATCACACCACCCCGAAGCTGATTATTTTCCTATAACAGCGTGTTGAAGTGTTTTATTCTTCTTATACACCACAGCAGTATGTCAATGATTCATTTGTTCATTTTTTTTATTCACGAACAAGTAATACTTTGTGCACATTTATAGTTACTTTTAATGTTGTGGAATGTCTGTGAAACTATTGTCGCTTATGCTATAAACCATTGTTCCCTCACCCTTTTTATTATTTAAAAAAAAAAATTTTAAATAAGATGTTTGAGTCACAGAAAATGCAGATTGTTAAGAGACGCCACAAACCTGACCTCTGACACTGGAGACGGCGGTATTAGTTCCTGTTATCACTTGCGCTATAGCAGCTATAAATGTTTACCGAAGGACACCGAAGACTCCTCCTAGTACTGTTAAATAAACCTCCCCTTAGAGAAAACGTCACCATATCAACGACTATACATTTAATTTGTTCAATAACATTATATTCGTTTTAATTCATTTATCGTCGGTTTATTTTAATTCTGAGGTCATGTGGATCACTCACCATTCACCTGAATTCAAACGATAGGCTTATATTAATGCGCTCATTCTAAACATTATCGTTTCTATAGTAACAGCTCATTCACAGGGACTTGTATGGCAAACGTGTAATCGGCGATGGACTGAAAGACTCTCCAGTGTCTAACTTGTTTCCGCAACTATAACCAACACGTCGTTCATTAACGAATTAAAAATGGTAAAAGTTGACATGTTGCTGTGGTGTAAGAGCAATAAAACACTCCAGACATGCCGCTACAGGAAAATAATCAACTTCAACTTCAGTGTGGTAACAGTAACTCCACATCACACCACCCTGTCGTGGATTATTTGTGTTTGTTGTATATGGTGTTTGATTCCCTACGGAATTACGTCTTCTGACCAATCAGAATCGAGCGCTGTGGTATAATGGAGCATATTCTTTTACGATATGTGTCACGATAATATAGGTTTATGAACAGTTTCCCTACAGTTGAACTAAATTTTAAAAATGCACTGAGTGATACTTTGATGTCTATGAAAATGCAGTGCCTTGCAAAAGTATTCACCCCCCTGGTGTTTTTCCTGTTTTGTTACAGTACAACCTGGAATTGAAATGGATTTTTTTTTGGGGGGGGGGCTGGTTGTACTAAGTGCTTACCACTTTGAAGGTGCAAAATAATTTTATTGTGACACAAACAATAAGATTTAAAAAAAATAATAATTTTTTTTTTTTTTTTTTAAACAGAAATCTTGAGCATAAGTATTCAGCCCCCTAGGTTTTCTTTTTCGGGTTTTTAAAACAAGACTTTTTTTTGTTTTGTTTTTGTTTTTTTATATATTTAAGTATATTTTTCATTCCACTTCAACAATTTGGACTATTTTGTTTGGTCCAGTATGTAAAATCCAGATAAAATACCATTTTACTTCCTGGCTGTAATGCAACAAAACAGGAAAAACACTGAGAGGGTGAATACCTTCGCAAGGCACTTTTGGCACATTTATTTATTTATTTATTTATTTTACATTACAGTGATGATATTTTTATTCATAAAATTAAGACAAAAAAGTTCAGGGAAGAAGGAAAAAAATAAAGATCTGTACAAATTTTAACATTTTACAATTTAAATGTTCAAAGTGCGCAATTTTAACATCACATCAGCTGCTTCCAGTCAGACCGGAATAGTTTTACAAAATCGCAGTAAGAAGTAATAATGATTCTTTAATAATAAAATAAATATAAAATGTTAATTGCCTTTTTATTACCGTGATATGCTTGAAAAAGTGCATTGTGACATAATTCATCATGATCTCGACAGCATACCGTCTCCTCGCCCAGCTCTAGTTTTATCAGGTCTAAGGGAGAGGACGGTATTTAGAGATACTGTGATGTGATTAAAGCTCAGCCGTAGACAATGAAGGTCGCTCCTGTAACCGGAGATGGAGGAAATTACAGGCACCGTGCCTGCGTCACACGGCTTTTATAAAAAAACTGTTACCTTCGGTCCTGGGCTGGTCTGAAAATAGCCGCAGGTTGTTCTTCACTCAGGGACATGATGAGAGCATAATGGACAATCTATAAATAGCACAGACGGAGAGAGAGAGACAGAAGAGAGAGAGAGAGAGAGAGAGAGAGAGCGGAGGCTGGCGGTTATCAGACAGCAGCTCAGGTCTGATTGTGCTGAGGACGAGCGCTCTTTAACCTGCCTTCACTGAAGGACGTTGTTACGTCTGACTTTGAGTCAGATCTATAGGGACGAGGTTTACCAAAGAGAGACAAAAAGCCAAAAGAGTGAGGAAGATTTATTATTATTATTATTATTATTATTATTATTATTATTTTATTTTTTCTAGAAGATGAGGAACAGAAAAGAGCCTTTGACGTTTATGTGGTGAAATATTGGACTGAATCACAATGAAGCAGACTTTGTTTCCCTTTTTTTCCCCTTCGTGGCGTTCATGTTTCTGGGCACGTGGGCTGGAGAAGGGAACTGTGTCACCTGTAATTACAGAGACACTCTGTACGCTTACAGATATGACAGATCAGGAAGTGCAGGCGTCATCTCGTCACCGTTTCCTGCACATTAATTTAGTACAAGTGAACTACTCGTGTTCTTATCTCCCTCTAATTAAAGTTATTAAGGCAGTGCTTTCATTTATTAAACAGCACTGACCTTTTAAAAACACTTCCAGGGTTACTTTATTTGCCGTTGCCTTCGGTGAAGCAGAGCACTGTGTGATTTATTTTATTTTATTTATTTATTTATTTTATTTATTTATTTATCTCTCCCCCTTGATTTATGGCCTTTTTTTTTTTCAAGGCTAAGATCTTCACCGCAGATGAGCTTACAGTGCCATCTAGTGAATATTTTAATTATTCAACCGTGTTATTGTTTTTATATCGTTACGCTAATATTGAAATGTATCTTTTACTCAGAATAGAGGGAAAAGTTTTACTTAAAGGAGCAGTTTGAATAAAAATAAATCCACACCATTTCCTCCTTCCAACAAATATATTAAAAGGCCAAGACTTTTTAAAAAGAAATCCCATTCCCACTTGCTCCTGCACTTATTATTATTATTATTATTATTACTAGTATTATTAAAGTGTACCTGTTTGAGGTATTTTCTATCAAACTAAATCAGTTATTTTCCCCCAAAATATAAAGAAATTATTCATTTTAACCAGGTTGACCTAGAATTTTTATTTCTCAACTGACTTTATCAATAATAGGTGCATTTTTCATTCAGATAAATACAAAAATTAAACACAATACCTTTTTTTTTCCCTTCCCCCCAAAAAAAAACTCCAGTCGGTCCTTTTTTTTTTTTCTTCTTTTTTTTTAAAATAATCTATATAATTGATTGATTATATTCAAGTATATATCAGAGGCTGGGGTATGCGAAGACAGAATTTCACGATGTACCGTATATGTGACAGATAAAGGCTTCTTCTCATCTGCAGCGTCACTAGACATAATAGTAAGTGTGAACTGAGATGAATTTTAAGTTCAATCCCAGATCTGAATAATCTCTCGGCTCCAACACTTTTCAACGTCTTTGTGGATAATAAATGTAGTAAAGATCACTGCAACTCCTGAACCTGCTGTTCTTCACACCTATCTCTGTCCTGCACATGCCACTGTTCTGGTTACATTACAGCTCCATAAAGGCTTAACATGGCTGTGGATTGCGTGGCATGTTTTTATCCTAATAGTTTTAATCATTTTGTAATCACAAACCACTTTTGTAATACTTGGCCAAAGCAGATGTGATAAACTGTCAATCATCTATCGTGTCTGAAACTCCAGGTTTGCCCGTGTGTCCCGAAATGACCAGAGAGCACATCCCTAAAGCCCGGGACGTGGGCCACTTCCTGTCCGTCACCGGCACCGTCATCCGCACCAGCGTCACCAAAGTGCTGGAATACCAGCGGGACTACATGTGCAACAAGTGCAGGCACGTGTTCTCCGTGCAGGCCGACTTCGAGCAGTACTACAGCTTCACGCCACCCGGCCGCTGTCCCAGTGAGGACGGGTGCAGCTCCTTCAAATTCACCTGCCTGGCAGAACGAGACGCCCCGCCGTCATCCTGCAGAGACTACCAGGAGATCAAGATCCAAGAGCAGGTCAGGACCTCGGGAGAGAGGCATTCTGGGAAATCGAATCATTTGTAAATTGTAGATGAGTTGCCGGGCTTATTGTGAGGCATCAGAAACCAGGTCTGATCCTCTGCAGCGGTTTTAAACGCGAGTTGAATGTAATGTCCTCCCGAGTGATGGGGTTATGATGCATCGTTGCAGGTACAGAGACTCTGCGTGGGCAGCATCCCTCGCTCCATGCTGGTCATTTTGGAAGACGATCTGGTGGACAGCTGCAAATCAGGTAAACATGCTGTGCCCAAAATGAATGCAGTATGATTCCTGTTCTCTTTGGCTTTGGGCTTGTATGCGTTATTTAAACCGCATTTTACATCAGGGATCAGGAGAAACAATGCAACTACCTTTTTTTTTTTCCTTTTTTTTTTGAAAGAAAAAGTGAGATTTAAAGAATAAATAAATAAAAACATGAGGTGCTCATGATCAAATTAGCCATTTCCATGTGCAACATTACGTCTTGTCTCTCGGTCAGTGGATAAGAACTTGAACTCAAAGTGATATCATCTAATGCTGGGACCTTTAAATATTTTAATTTGCAACGCTGTTAATATTTTATCATTTAATATTTAACTAATATTTTAATATTTGAATTACTTATTACATTTTTGTTTGTAATGTAAACAATTCTTTAATGTCACACATAATAATAAAAAAACACTTTAAATGTTAAAGATAAACACTCGAGTCATGTTTATTTAATGATTTAATAAAAAGACAATAAGCTGTAGCGTACATCGTATGCTACTGTAGTGAGTAATTAAAATTATTTTACATTATTACATATTATTATTACATGTAATAAAAATGATCACATTTTATTAAATATTTGTTGTAGCCACTGTGTGCTTCTTTGAGGAAAGAAAATAGTCACATGGTCACTGATTGTCTTATCGTGGTTGTATGTATATACACTATATGGCCAAAAGTATGTGGACACCCGACCATCACACCCATATGTCCTCGTTGAACATCCCAAAAGTTCATGTTGAACATTAACATAACAGCCATTAATGCACAAATGAGATGTGTTACATAAATGCTTGATATGTAGTTTAAGCAGCTTGGCGCTAAGAAATAGAGACAAACTCGAGGAGTCATGTAATCTGTTTACCTCATCGAAGCTTTTATTTATGATAAAAAATTTAAAAAAAGACTCTAGTAACATTGCACTCTTTCAGACTCCTCTATTTATTGGTGTATAAATAAGAGTTTTGTTTTGTATGCACGGAGGAAGTGAAATTGACAAAATTGTTATAAATAAAACGGTTTGTTCAGTTCAGTGATGGTGTTGTCATTGTGTCAAAAACGTTAGTAAAGTAATAAATAAATAAATAACGGTCCTGCATATCGGTTATCGGGCACATAAACATGCAAATAATTGGTATCGGTTATAAAGAAATCGATATCGGTCGATCTCCAATAATAACCTTTTTCTGGGAAGGCTTTCCACTAGGTTTTGGAGCGTGGCTGTGGGGATTTGTGTTCATTCAGCCACAAAAGCATCAGTGGGGTCAGGCACTGGTGTCAGGTGAGGAGGTCTGGGGTGCAGTCGGAGTTCCAGTTCATCCCAAAGGTGTTCAGTGGGGTTGATTGAGGTCAGGGCTCTGTGCAGGACACTCGAGTTCTTCCACTCCAGCCTTAACAAACCATGTCTTCATGGAGCTCGCTTTGTGCACAGGGACATCGTCATGCTGGGCCTCTTAGTTCCAGTGAAGGGAAATTATAAAGCTACGTTCTGTATAATTGTGTGCTTCCATATTTGTGGCAACAGTTTGGGGAAGAACTACATACTTTTGGCCAAAGAGTGAATATAAGACTAATAGAATGAAAGGTTTGTTAACAATGCTATAACCTCAGCTTCACTGAGAACATCACAGGTTATTTGTGTTTTCTCTCCAGGAGATGATATCACGGTGTATGGGGTGGTGTGGCAGCGCTGGAAGCCACTGTACCAGGACTCTCGCTGTGACTTGGAGATTGTACTGAAGGCCAACTACATCGAAATCAACAACGATCAGTCTACAGCAGCAGTGGCGCTAGAAGACTTTCAGAAAGAATTTGAGGAATTCTGGGAAATTCACAAGCGAAACCCTATAGCTGGTATATACATACTAATGTCACACTAAATCTTTACATGTACATAAATTGTGACCGATCACACAGCTCTATCCTGCTGGGCGTGGTCTCTTTCAGGAAGACTCCGCCCCCATCCTTATAAATCTCTGTATATGTCTGTGTGTGTGGATAGAGCACTCGGGTTTTCTTTAATGCAACCTTCGTTGTAAATGTTATATTTTATGGCGTCTGCATTATCGAGTCCGCACAAAAACCTTTTTAGATTTCTAAACATCACTTTTCCAAATTAAATGTTTCAGAAAAATGTTTGTATGTCAGTAAAGAAAGCAACACATTACGTAACAGACCTCTTTTCAGACAAAATAACATAATGAAGGCTTTCAGGTTTTAAACGCAACAACAGAAGCAAGTGCGACAGTCAGAATCTCCAGAAGAAGTATGGCAGATTTTTCAAGATGCTCAGAAAACCTTACCAGCCAATTTCCTTATAAAGCTGCCCAAAGTGTACCCGAGACTAGTAATGCATTTTTAAAGAGTAAAGGGTTTTCTCACCACATATTAACTTTTAGTTTATTACTGCTTGCTACACTTTATAGTAGATTTTTTTTAATGTAGAAAAAAGTTTAATTTCACAATTTTTGAAGGTATCTTTGCTTTACAGCTTTTCTTTACACATGCCTAAGCCCTTTTCTTTAACATATACGTTTAGCTTCATTAGTGACGGGAACATCGGATCATTTTACCGTCTCGGATCTTTGAATCTCATTCGGCAAAATGAACGAATCTTTGTTCAAGTCATTTCGAGCAGAATTAAATTAAAACGTTAAATTTTCAATAGTCAGATTACGCCGACACGTCTGCTTAGTCAAACTTTGATCATATTTCGAACAAGGAAAAAAATATATAATGCAGCCAAGAACAAACTGAGGGAAAAATGAGAAACAGAAATGATTAATAATACCACTCAACTGGCTCTTCTGGTCCGAGCCATTCGTTCTTTTGTCACGTGACAGCCACATGGGCTGAGGCTCTTGTGGCCTCTTTTCCTCATGCCTTTTGTATATAAAAATTACTGAAGAGAAAATAAAAGTAAATCCACTGTAAACTAGTATCTTGCTTTATCAGTGTGATTTCCCCCTTCCCCCCATCATGCAGATAAAGTTTAAAGCATTAACTAACTCTTTATTACCAGATTAAATTTTATGGAAAAGAACCATCATGACAGAAATTCACAAATTTATAAATTGTAAGAAATAAAAAAAAAAAAAAAGCTAAAATCTGAGACCAGAAACTCGTAATGTAACTGTAAGAGTGAAAATAAAGCCTAAGTTCCCGCTTGTTTGTAAGGAAGGCTGGGATTTATGAACTAATTTCTGTATCCAATGCAGAATATATGCGGCCGTCACGTCACGTCACGTCACACGACAAATGAACGAAAGACTCGGACCGGAGAAGAGACCCGTCGGGAGGTGAACTGATCGTTTCTGTTTCCTGTGCAGAGCCTGTGCGGTTTTCACGTTACAGACGAACGAAAGGATGTTGCGCGTGCGTGGCCGACACAAAATGAACGAATCACTAATTGAGACAACTCGGTATTCCCGAGTCATATAAAAGATTCGTTCAGAATGAACGACTCGTCAGTAATGAATGACAACCCATCAGTAATTGTCATCACTTCTTTAAAAGCAGGAAGCATGAGTTCTGTCAGAGGTTAATAGCTAGCTAATATTAGTTTACCAGTTTGCAGAAGTCCATCCCACCTTTATCAGACCTTATAGTTATTTCTAAATCTTAAAATCTTTAACATGGACTCTTTTTTTTTTTTTTTTTTTTTTTTCTTCCTTCCTGTCTTCCATGATTCAAATGCACACGCATCAAATGGGTGCAAAGATTTAAGAAATGATCAACAATTGCAGTTAATAATAGCACTCAGCACCCCCACTTCCTGCCTCCTTGGATTTAGGTGTAAACATAATATACAGTACTGTGCAGACGTTTTAGGCACATGCAAAGAAATGCTGTAGAGCAAAGATGCCTTCAAAATAATGAAAGTAAATGTTTTTGGTACAATTAGTGTAGTTTTATAAGGAAGTTAGTTTTATTGAGCATCTTGCAGAACCAGACACAGTTCTTCTGGAGACTTTGTGTTATGTAAACTGACGGAGGGAGGCAGGATGCATGCGCAGGGGAAAAGTCAGTTTATTAGGAACACTTTGATTCGAAAGGAACAGAAAACAAACCATAATCCATCAAACGTAAAGCAATAATCCAAAACGAGATAATCCATCAAAAATAAGGCAGTAATCCACAAAGAGATAATCCATCAAGAAGTAATGCAAAAAGGAGGAAAACACACGAATGAAGCAAAAACAATAAGGAGTAAACGCACGACACTAGGCTGTGGTATGGGAACCACGAACAATGAGCTAAGGACTAGGAACTAGGAACATAGAACTAGGAACTATGGTCTGGGAACCATGAACTAAGGGCGAGAGAGAACGAGAAGGAAACCGGCTTACGGCACTTGCTGAGACAAACCCAATCTATTCTGATCTAATACCCCGCAAGGAAGCGGAAATGGAAGGGGGTTTAAATACACAGACACATTAGAAGTAAACGAAGTGAAACACAGAACACCTTGAACTAATAATAAAACAATAACCAGAAAACCAATGAATGAACAGGGGCAGAGACATGACATAAACAGGGGGAACCAATAAACATAAAGGAGGCGGAGACATGACGTAAACCAAAACACAAGCACATGGTACTACAAACAAAGCGACGATCCATGAATGCAAAATCCAGCGGGTTTTTGCGAATAAAGCGTGGAATGCGGAAGTGTGCTACTCGCTAGCCTCTGCTAGCTGCGTAGCGAGAGGGAGATTCTGACACTTTGACTTTCGCACTCGCTTCTTATTTTTGCAGCAAAACCCAGCAGCCTTCATTGTGCTTTTTGTCTGAAAAGTGTCTCTTACGTAATACGCTGCTTTCTTTAATGACATACAAACATTTTTCTGTAACATTTCATTTTGTGCTAGAAAACTAATGTTTGGGAATCTAAAATGTTTTTGTACTGACTTGATAATGTAGAAGTCATCAAATAAAAAATCTATAACAAAGTTTGTACTAAAAAAAAAAAAAAAATAGGGTGCCTAAAACTTTTGCAAAGTACTGTGTATATTTTTTGTATTCCAAATGAATTGTATTAACTGATTATTAAACTCTGTGTAACATAGCTAGTGTGAAGATATTCAAACTCTTCTATCCTTCTTTCTTTCTTCTAACAATCTTAAGGCAGGAATCAGATTCTGATGAGTCTGTGCCCCCAGGTGTTTGGGATGTACGTGGTAAAGTTGGCTGTAGCCTTGGTTTTGGCAGGTGGAGTGCAGCGAGTCGATGCCTCAGGAACGAAGGTGAGAGGTATGTGTGTTCCTCTTCACACCCAGTGAATTGATAAAACACTGCAGGGCATGTGGTTATAGGTAAATAATCAACTTCGGGGTGGTAACAATAACTCTGTACATCGTGTCGCATTACCCCACTCTGTCACTGATTATTTTCCTATAGCAGTAGTTATAGTACAAAGGGTTTGTGCAGTTTTATTAGGAAATTAGCTGGTAAGTTTTATTGAGTATGTTTTTTGTACTGATTTGATAATGTAGAAGTCATAAAATAAAAAAATCTATAACAAGGTGTGTACTAAAAAAAAAAAATAGGGTGCCTAAAACTTTTGCACAGTACTGTATTTCACCAACAACAGCATTTTGTTTTTAATTAAATAAAGAACATGTATTTATTCATTTATAGTTACATTTAATGTTGTTTAACATCTTTGAAACAAGTAAGTTCCTGTTATCACTTATGTTATACAGCTACATCTCTTTTTTTTTTTTCTTCTTCTTTTTTTCTCTTGATATTAATAAGCCAAAAAAAACAGTAGTTTATATGATTGAAAAATCAGAACGGGCAAAGTCCTCTGTGCTGAAGAATCTTAAACACTGACATTGGAGACTCCTTCCACAAATGTTCAGTATGTCCTCACATGTCCATGAAGACATCACCATATCAATGATTATATGCTTGTATTTGTTAAATAATAGCACTTTATTTTAGCGATTTGTTTTTTTTTCCCCTGTTAACGAGTTGTTGCTATAGAAACCATAACGTATTAAGTGCATCAATATGAACTTGAGATGTGTCTTGCAGCTGGAACTACTGTCAGAGCTGCTGTTATAGAAAACGAATCAATACATTCCGACCAATCAGAATCGAGAATTCAGCAGCTCTGCGTTATTAAGATGTTTATTTTTCGGCAGGAGAGCCTCACCTCTTGCTAGTGGGCGACCCGGGGACCGGGAAATCTCAGTTTCTGAAGTACGCAGTAAAAATCACGCCGCGCTCAGTCCTCACTGCTGGCATCGGCTCCACTAATGCAGGTGCTGTAAATACTATACCTTCACATCTACAGAAGAGGGCAGTCAGGTATCTGATACTCTGTATGTGTGTGTGTGTGTGATCACTAGGTCTGACTGTAGCAGCAGTGAAGGACTCTGGAGAGTGGCACCTGGAGGCAGGAGCGCTGGTTCTCTCCGATGGAGGCCTGTGCTGCATAGATGAGTTTAACAGCATTAAGGAACACGACCGCTCCAGCATCCACGAGGCCATGGAGCAGCAGACCATCAGTGTAGCTAAAGCTGGGTTAGCAACGCTTCACTCTGTCTTAAACCTGCTGCAACCTCTACAACTACAGTGCTCTTATACATTTATTACATGCCACACTGTACAAGATCCTGTACTGCAGCACCAGACTATAGACATTTTCGGTCAGTGAGATTTATGATGCACAGATTTGTGCGTGGGTCATCTGTGATTGCCTGGTTCCATACATTCCATGCATTAGACACAGGTTTGAGTCTGATTAGGTCTGACTATGACTAAATTATATGAAATTGCACATTGAACTGACCTTGTGCATAGGAGGTCCTCATTTTAACACTTATACAAGTTATCACTTGAATCTGGAATGATTGTCCACTGTGTAGGCGTTTTGATCTCGCCAATATTAATTGACAACATTGGAAGCCCCGCCTCCTTCCACGTTCTGACATTAGTCAGCTGACGAGGCGCTCCATCATGGGAAATGAGAATGTTTTGAGTTCATTAATGTGATATTAAATCTCTCAGTGTATGGTTGAATTAGTCCTTTCATGCATAGTGTCCACACTTTCTGATGGACAGTCAGACTATTTTTTTTTTTTAGGAAACTATAACATGTAAATAATCTCCGAATCACCTGAGATCTTAACTGTAATTGAATATTAATCATGATCCTGATTTCTGTTGCTCTCCAGGCTATTTGCCGTTTTCAGTGCAGCCTGTTTCTGGTTTATGTTTACAAACTTTCTACTCACAATACCAATTTAAGATAAAGGATATTGCTATATTTTGTTCAAAAATAATATTTTCTATAATGTTGCTCACCAACATGAGATATTTTAGACCTGAACGTTAATAAACCAGATCATTGTTTATAAACGTTGTTTTTCCAGGTTGTTTTTCTCCCCATTTCAGTTTTTGCTACTTTTTTTATTCATGATGTTCTTACCATTTGATTTTTAAAGGGGTCATGACCTGTTGTTTTTTTTGTTTGTTTTTATTTAATTATTATTATCTTTCCTGAGGTTTAATTATAATATTAGTAAAGTTGTTTGCACAAAAAAACCCAGAAAATTTAGTCACCCTATCTTTGACCCTCTGTCTGAAACGATCGGTTTTTATGTCCATTACCTTTAAGACATCAATGTAACCACCCACTGCTATGACTGACTAACATCTTTGCCTATGAATTAATTATCAACACCCCCTGCCACAACACGTACAGAACTGTTTTCGGCGCCTGAGCGCCAGTGGGCGGGGCCAACTGTGCGATGACGTAAAAGTAGGTGTCGATGTCTTGCTGTAAGGGCAGTCATATGCAGATGTGTTTGCCCGTGTGATGTCACAAATCCCGCCACACCCAAACGAGCCGTTTTTGGAGCTTGGTTAAATAAATGCTCTTTTTGTACTGAGGAGGACGTATTAAGCTATGAAACTTGGAGGGACGTTGTAATGTGAAAAGATCAAGGAAAATTTGATTTCTCGTGTCATGACCCCTTTAATATAAGTGATATTTAGAAAAACTCAAAATTCACGTGGCATGTAGTTAGTTTTAAAATAAATCTAAAGAATCTGGATATGTTTTTAAATGATTTATGCATGAAAGGGTTAGACAAGTATATAGTTAACATCACTTAAATATACAGCAGTGAAAACTACTGGCACTTTCAGATGTTTTGTCTTGCGAAGGTTCCTGAGCTGTCACTGCCTTGTCATTTTATGGCTCTCACTTTATTATGAAAGAAAACTGATATCAGTCAACACTA
Organism: Cranoglanis bouderius; assembly: GCA_023630585.1. Taxonomy (NCBI): domain Eukaryota; kingdom Metazoa; phylum Chordata; class Actinopteri; order Siluriformes; family Cranoglanididae; genus Cranoglanis; species Cranoglanis bouderius. Next base: position 17,390,181 of record CM042547.1, read on the forward strand.
ACGATGTGTGTTTCTCTCACACACAGAATGGTGTGTAAACTGGACACAAGGACAACAATTCTTGCAGCCACCAACCCAAAGGGCCAGTACGACCCAAATGTGTCCGTGTCTGTGAATGTAGCTCTGGCCAGTCCTCTCCTCAGCCGCTTTGACCTGGTTCTCGTCCTGCTGGACACCAAGAACCCGGAGTGGGACAAAATCATCTCCTCGTTTATCCTGCAGAATAAAGGTTCAGCTCAGGCTGACTGTTTTTATCCTAATACTCATGCCTGACATGTGCTAGTGCATCACACTCATGCCTCACCTATGACATAATAGGTATTATTAACCTGTTTTGGTGAGCTTTAATACATGTAACACTTGTAGCCCAGCAGCATGTCTTTAAAATGGCACTCGGGGAATGTTGTAGGACAGAAGGACACGTCTGATTGCCCCGTTCTGTGCACATCCTTCCGTGTAATGAGGACATGAGCATTAGCGATCTTTTGAACTATGGGCTTTATATTGTGTTCCTGAGCTAAATCCAATTTCAGTGTTTCTATGTAAGAAAATGGATGGGTTCAGTTCTGCCCTTTTCTAAAAAACTCAAATATTATCTGTGCATGTGTATACTGTAACCAAAAATATATATTAAACAGTGCTTTCATTTAAAAAAGGGAACGGTACCTGTTTTACCATAGGTACTGCCATTACACCCTACACAGTTTTACCCCCCGAGTTCCCTTATTTTCTTCTACTGCCGTCTTTGTTTTAGCAAAATTAATAGAAAATGAATAAAATGGCCGCATTATGAAAACAAAATTGCGTTACGGTTCATCTGTTTTCAACATCGTCTTTATTATCTTTGTCTCCCCCAGGTGTCCCGAGTCAGTCTTCATCATTATGGAGTATGGAGAAGATGAGAGCGTACTTCTGCGTGATAAAGAGGCTGCAGCCGCGCATCACTCCGGATGCCAACTCCATCCTGACCCGCTACTACCAGCTACAGAGGCAGAGCGACAACCGTAACGCTGCACGCACCACCATCCGCATGCTGGAGAGCCTTGGCCGTCTCGCAGAGGGTCTGTCTTTCTTCTCTTACACACACACACGCGCACACACACACTGACTCCTATGCCTTATCACCTCTCTTACCATACTTACTAGTATATATCTACAATGGATATAAAAAGTCTACACAAAAAGTCTCCTGTTAAAAATGAAACCAAGATAAATCATGTCAGAACATTTCCCACCCTCAGTATGAAATTACAATGTATAAAAATTAAGAGCAAAACAAATATTTTATGGAAAAATAGGAACAATAAAAAAAGTTACAGTAACCTGGTTGCATAAGTGTGCACACCCTTTTATAATTGGGGATGTGGCTGTGTTCAGAATGAACCAATCGCATTCAATCTCATGTTCAAAAGTAATTATTATACACCTGTCATCAATGAAATTATTCTGATTAACCCCAAATAAAGATCAGTTATTTCTGTAGGATTTTCTTCAGATCTTCTTGGTTTCATCCGACTACTGAAGCCATGGTCCCAAAGAGTTTACAAAAGCCTGCATGGTATCTCACTTGTTGAAAGGTATCGATCAGGAGAGGGGTATAAAAGAATTTCCAAATCATTAGGTGTACCATGGAACACCGTGAAGGCCATCATCAACAAGTGGAGAAAATGGAGCGCCACAGTGACATCACCAAGAGCAGGACGTCCCTCCAAATTTTATTAAAAAAAAGACAAGACAAAAGCTTACCAGGGAGGCTGCCAAGAGACTTACCGCAACATTAAAGGAGCTGCAGGAATATCTGACAAGTACTGATTACTCTCTGCATGTGACAACAATCTCTCGTATTCTTCACATGTCTGGACTGTGGGGTAAGGTGGCTAGACGGAAGCTCTTTCTTACAAAACACATCCGAGCTCAACTAAATCACCTCAAACCATGTGGCAAAATGTGTTGTGGTCTGATGAGACCAATTATAAAAGGTATAATAATTCCAAAAGGTGTCTGGTGCAACAACAAAAAAAGCACATCAATAAAAGAACACCATCCCCACGGTGAAGCATGGTGGTGGCAGCATCATGCTTTAGGGCCGCTTTTCTTCAGCATGAACTGGGGCTTTCATCAAGGTGGAGGGAATCATGAAAAGCTACAAATACCAGCTGATTTTAGTGCAAAACCTTCAAGTATCTGCTAGTAAGTTAAAGATGAAAAGGAATTTCACAAATCAGCAAAGGAATGGTTTAACCAAAAGAAGATCAGTGTATGTGAATGTCCAGACCTGAATCCAACTAAAAATCTGTGGGGTGACCTGAAGCGGGCTATGAACTGGAGATGCCCTCACAATTTGATGGATCTAGAATAGAATCAAGAAAGAGTGGGAAAATATTGCCAAGTCAAGATGTGCCATGATGAGCGACTCTTACCCAAAAAGACTGAGCGGTGTAATAAAATCAAAAGGTGCTTCAACAGTGTATTAGTTTAGGAGTGTGCACACTTATGCAACTAGGTTATTTTAAGATTGTTGGGGTTTTTTCCCCTAAAAAGTTTGATTTTACATTGTAATTGAACACTGAGAGTGGGGGGAAAAAGTTCTGACATGATGTATCTTTAGTTTACTTTTTATATCTGTTGTATATCCATCTCTCCTAAATTCTCTGACTGTAATAGTTATATCTCACATAAAACATGGACTCTGTTTTGTTTTATTTTTTTTCTTTCTGCTGTATTATTTTATATATTTGTATATATTTAAAGTAATACACGCTTTTAAAACACAAACTTGCATTAGAGCCCTAATCAGCAGTAAAATGGCCACATCGTCACTTTCCTTTTTTTTTTTTTTAATCCGTTTCCTGTTTCCAGCCCATGCCAAGCTGATGTTCAGAGAGACCGTGACGGTGGAGGATGCCGTAGTGGTGGTGTCTGTTATGGAGTGCTCCATGCAGGTACGTCACCTCCAGGAGCATGTGACTGTTATATAATAATATTTACTCAGTGGCAGCCCCTTTTCATTAAAGAGTGTGGTAAAGGGGGGGCCAATATATTGTGAAGAGAAACAGATGGGCCACAGTCAGTAATTGTAGACCTATAATGTAACCTGTATGGTAGGGGTACCTGATAAAATGGCTGATTGTATAATAAGAGCAACACTGCTGTAAATAACAGACGTTTTAGTGGACAACTGGAACTGTATATTGTTTGTATAGTACATAGTTTAATGAAGTTTATTTGTACATTTTGATCAATAAGTACAGAATAAGTACACCTTATTTGTTAGGGAAACATATCTTTGCTATTCCTACAAATCAGACTACTCTGGGATTTGTTTTTTGTGTTTGTGTGTCTCGGCCACAGGGTGGCGCACTGCTCGGTAATGTGAACGCTCTGCACACGTCCTTCCCTGACAACCCTGGAGAGCAGTACAGAAGCCAGTGTGAGATTGTGCTGGAGGGCCTGGGCCTCACACACATCCTCAACAAGGAGCTGCAGAGGCTCTCAGGGTAAACCACATGTTAATGGAGCTACCGTAATAATTAGGGATGATCAGTGACCACTAGCTGCTTCACTAAACATGATAACTGGGAAGTGAATTGAATTTTCAGGGTATCCCTGATGACCGGCTCTTTTCATAATTAGGTGTAGAAATCTGTACGTAGTTATATTCTGAATTCTTGCTGCAGTTATAAAATAGGTATTTAAGTGTAACCTCGAGTTGTTATTTTATTATTCTTTATTTGCATATATTTTTCCTTTATGAACACTTGTTGCTTATGAAACATGACATACTTTCACTTTTATCCATCATGAAAAGCATTAGGTTTAAAGTATTTCCAGCAAATTGATTTATTTAGATACTTTTTAAGGCAAAAAACAAAAAATCTACTGTACATTTGATTATTTAAGACCTTATACCTTTAGCCACCTAACGTAAGTCTGTATCAACGGTAATCCTTTTGGATAAGTGACTCTTGTGTCACAAATGTAATTAATTGTATGACTTTTTATTAATATAAAAATATTAAGTTGTTGAAAACGTCCATCATGGCACTCACCGGAGTTTTTCTCAAATAGCATTTTATTGGCCATCTAGTACACCATGTACTGGATCAATACATTGATCAATAAATAATTATGAATCCGTAAATCGTAATGTTTGTGGATTCATAATTATTTATTGATCAGTGTATTTCATACATTTATACCACACACACTGTGTAAAAAAAAAAAAAATGTGTGGTATAAATGTATGAAATACACTGATCAATAAATAAGTATGAATCCACAACATTACGATTTACGGAGTAAATTTAATTCTTCTTTGCTTAAAAAGGTAACAAGGAAAAGGTTTATGTGATGCATAGGAGGAAAAAACCATGAAGGGACGTGCTGTTATGGGAAAATAATCAGTGGCGGGATGCGACCTGATATGAAGCGGAGTCACTGTTGTAGATTATTCCTCATGTTTTGTGTTTTGTTCCTCGCATCCCACAGCAAATTCGCAACGATTACAATTTTTGTTACCTTAGGAATGATAATGTATTAGACTGGGTTGTGTTAATATGAACATGTGATTTGAGTTACTGCCGTCACCATTAGCAGGGCTATCAGAATTGAGAATTCATCAGCACTTTCCACTCTGTGGTGGTGTACCACAACAGGTTCATTAATATTTAAATGCATTTGAATGCTAAATATCTTAATTAATTGAATGTTGAGTCGGAATTTAAAGGCCTTTATAGTGGAAGTCTATAGTGCTTATTTACATCTTAGAAATGTTTGGTACATTTAAATGACGGACTAAATTAGAGAGAATCAATTCTCCATCCCTAATTTTCATGCTTTCTTCCTAATTCAGGAAGCAGGACGGCTGTCATGAGTCGTCCGGAGGTAAGCAGCCGAGTGACGTGCGCAGAGAGAGCGCGAACAGTGATGAGACGTCTGCCTCTGACCCAGGCCTCGACTGGTTTCACAGCTTAACCAGTCCAGCTGAGGGGAATTCAGCATTCCCAGTGTCTCCCGTTCGTTCCTCTACGCAGTATCACACAGCTAACACACGGTGCCCTAGTGTGTTGCCTAGCAACAGTGGCTCGGCTCCTGGCGAGAGCTCAGCGTGGGAGAAGCAGGCCGACGAAGACAGCAGTTCAGTGGTGCAAAAGATCTCCAAAAAGCTCAGGACCGAACGATTGAAAGGGATGAACACCGAGCGCTCGGAGAACGAGGGAAAGGACGCTGTGGATGAAAGATTGAATACAGAGCGGCCGGCAACTCCACGCACGCTTCCGTGCCACAGCAAGCCAATGGTGGACAGGAAACGACCTTCTAAAAGAAAAGCTACATCTTTTAGTCCACCCGTGATGGAACAGTCCGAGAGTGAAAATCTACAGGTCGACCTGTCGAGCTTCACCTTCAGACCCAGAGAGAGAATGATGCACATGGATCAGGCTAGCAGGTCAAGTCTGGCTCCTAAAATGGATAAAAGGGATCGCAAACGATTTGCGCAAACGAAACGAAAAGAGAAGGAGCAAAATCAGTGTTGTGAGCAGCCAGCAGAGGGCAGCAGTGCGTGTAAGAAGCTGCGAATGCGAGTCCAGGCTGAAGTCGGAGAGATTCCCTCTGAACAGCCACGAGAGAGAAACAGAACAGCTGACGAAACAGAGCACAAACGCCAGCAACTCGTCCACAGCCTGAGCAGTGCGACTCCAAACAAGCCCGGTTCCTCCGTTCAGCCACACCAACCAAAGACTAAAGTCGCTTCCTCCACCCTGGCCAAGCTCTCCATGTTCTCTTTTGTTCCCTCTCCTGAGGAAAAGACCAGTCAGAATCTTACCACAGCTCCAACACAGGAGAACAACATGCCGGTTTCCAAGGAAAAAGATGCCAGCGCAGCAGAAAGCGCGCACACAAGCACTGAGGAGCTGAAAAGCTTCATGAATTCAGCCACAGAGACTTGTCAGAAGACAAGCAGGCCGCACACAAGGACGGAGATGTGTGAGGAACAATCGGCAAGCTCCAGGAAGAGGAAGTGCTTTGAGCTGAACTCAGCATGTACCGGAGGTCTTTTCTCTGGTCTCTCCTTCTTCAGCTCCTCTATTGTAGATGATGAAGCTCTCGATGTGGACTGGGAGGAGGAGTCCAGAAAGAAAACCAGTCTATAGTTTCATAATTAAGATATCTGTGTGTGTATACAGTAAAGTCACATTAAAGGAATACTTCAGTGGAATCTCTATCCGGTACATCTGTAGGTTATGTGTAATCACCACGAGCAACACGCTTTCCTGTTATGAGTAAAGCACAATAAACTGTTATAATTGATGTCCAGGGGCAGTTGTCAGGGCAGGTGATGTTTAAATGTTTGAAAACGTGGACTATATAATGCAAATTCAAAAATGACATATGTACCAGAAAAAGGTATCAGGATGAAACAGACACTAGAGACCGCCGTAGGAAAGCGTTTTATCCAGCTTAAAGTGTTTTACTCTGAGTGCTCTGTAAGTTTTGTGGTATCAGACTCGTGTATCTGCGCCGCTGACAGCATTGCAGTGCCGTGTAATATTTTTTCGCCTGCAGATGCTAAAAACATAACGAGACACAAAAATGTTTATTGCCCCGACAGCTGCCCTTAACCTCCCATTATACACAAGTTTTGGCTTGAACAGGTTTTTCTCAATACAGGAAACGGTGTGCGTCCTTGTCCCTGGTAATCATACATACACTACAGATGCTGTGGATAGAAATTAGACTTTAAAAAAGCGCTTACTTTAACGTAAAAAGAATTGTAGATACGAATCTTGTTTTATGATGTAAAATCTCATAAATGTTTTTGTATTACATGAAATGAAAAGCTGCTCGAAGGGGAGAAAAAAAAAATCCTGTAGTCTCCTCCTGCTGTTCTGAAGCACTGCCAAGTTATGAATCAACAGTAAAAAATGCACTCTGTACTCCTTTATCAGCAAGTATAACGCTCCTTCGTGCTCCCCTGTGTATAGTGATGATATACCGGCCATGCTTTTCCAACACACTTCTCTTATTGCTGCAATTTTTTATTTTTTTTTAATTATTAATGACCGCTTCTTTCAGCAATTCAGGATGATGATAACTGCTGACAGAACTGCGACTGCTCGTTACGTTGCGTTTAGCACTGTGCTAACCTTCTACAGCTTCAGTACAGTGAGTGCTGTAAGTGCAACCACGTGCATCTGGTTATATATAGTGCTCTATATTCTTCCTTACCGTATAAATGCATTCCGGATAGCAGACATTGTTTATTTAGCAGCTTTTAGGATGACAGACTTTTATGAGAAACTTCCGAAGAGATATTGATGAGAGCTTGAGAAGTACTAGAGACTAGTCGATTTGTTTGTGCTTAACATTCTGATAAAGTGATACAAATAATATAAGTAAAAGCACTTTACCGATATAACCTCAAGCAGCAGAATAACTCAGCTAATATGTGCAGTGGGCTGCGAAAACCCATTTAATCCCACAGAATCGGCCAGAAATGACACAGTCTGTTTTTGGCCAAAATTTGGTTGTCTGTAACATACTTCACCTCCCTTTTAAAGTCCCAGTGAAGTGCCTTGAAACACGAACAGTAAGTCAGGGCGGGACATTACAAGTTGCTCCTCCCCCTTTTTAAATGGCCAATAGTGTTTAGCTTACCTCGCAGCCTGGTCTAAGACGTACTCTATCGTTTGTTATAATGTTGGGGAGGCGGGACACTTCAGATTCTAGAGAGCATTTGATTGGACAGAAAATCTGATAAGAAGCTGAAGTGCAGAATGATGTCATCAAAATTGTTGATCCGTATTGGTGCTAGAGAGAGACTGTAAATTTTGAACGCATATATCATAATGTGAATTTTGCCATTGTTTTGGAGCTCACTAGCTTATACATCACCTAACATACATATTCCTACTAAAAGCTATTTTCTTTCAGACGTTGCCTGGGCTAGTTTGCTTCAAAGATCATGTTGTGTAAGGAGCCAGTTTAACAAACTTGTCAGTCTGTCAAAAAAATGCCTAAAATCTTGCTAGCTAATCGTGATTTCCTCACGCACCAAATGTCACGCTCTGATCAAGTTTTTGGACAGCTACGTGTCCTAGCAAAACAGACACGGGCCTAATCAATTCGGATACCGGCTGTCACAGTGTCTGCGATGCTCCTGCACCATCACGTCATCGAAACAGAGAAGACCGCATACACGCTCCGCACAGACAACAGAGATCAAAGCTTTAAAATGTTTAAATAACCAAATAAAAAGAGCGCAAGACATTTAGCTGACAGAACCGGAGCGTGTGAACGAGTCCGAGATGATGTCCGCACCGATGTTGGCCAGTCCCTCCAGGATTTCGTGATTTTGCGATCACAGAAATTAACGCAGAATCAAACAAGCTCCGCGATATTCGGAGGAACACGCAATTTTTCAAAATTACTGCAGATTTTCTGCAGATTTGCACCAAGAGTCAAAGCCCTCTGCAGTTGCGATTACGCCAATTCAAGTAGTTTTTCCAAGGGGGAAAAAAGCACAAAAAACTCCACAAATTGCATCGCGAATTTTGACAACAGCCGCAGCAAAATTGAGCATTTTTGACCTCAACAATTACAAAAAAACTCAAAATCCTGTACGGACTGGTCAGCGTGAACAGAGTGAAGAGACAGTGATGAGGCTCGTGAGTGACTGTTACCTCAGGCGATGAGACAGAGAATGATGTGAGTGAGAAACATGTTTCAGTTCAGGATATTTAATCCAATAACTCAAATATGTTGCAAAGATATTCCGTGCTCTTTCATTTTTTAGTTTAATATACAATATCTTTGTGTAGATGTTGATATTTTGTGATGGATGTGTTATTGTGTGTCCATTAGAAGACTTTTCCTTTGCCCTTGAATTAGGAACAGAGAGAAGGCCAGTCCAGTTGTCTCCATTACTGAATGAGGTCTCGTCTCCAGCTCGAGCCGGTCAGAGTCTAGTCAATGTCAGACGGTGAGGTGCGTCGGATTCGGTGTTCCTCACAGAGCCAGCTGCACTCAGGAGAAAACGAGCGGTAACATGAGGAGTTAATGGATCCCAGCTTCCTGCAGATCAAGCACCAGCATCATCAATAATGAAGTGTTATTGACTTTAACATCTCGCTCTGTGTCATCGAGCTAGCACATCCCCTCCTCTAACCAACATTACATCATCCTCAAAGCAGCCGGGAGGATTCTTAATGTGTTTTATTGTCTTGAGATATATATATATCCTTGAGATTTATACCTTGAGATATATATATAAATTTGTATTCTAGGTCAGAAATCTGCTTCTGGAAAGGCTCAGGGAGCCGTCTCTGTTCCAGGAAAATTGTTTTTTTGCAGCAGGACTGAGGATAATGTATTGAAATTAATCAGGCTAGTTCAAGACTAGCATGTTTTACTAGCTGTAGTTTGTTTTATTGGTGCCTCAGGATTAGTGCAACAGCATAGCAATTTAAAAAAAAAAAAAAAAAAAGGGTAATAAAGATGTTGCATTCAACTATGACATGAGATTCTCAAGCAAGAGCTTTAAATAGGCACCAGATAGAACTGGAGCTCTAATAAGTGACGTACGTTAACACACAATTAGAAGAACTCGACCCCACGTCTGTGGCTGCTTCAGCCTGGATATTGTAACTAATCTTGCTTGCTAGCTCACAAATATAAGCACACTTTATCTGAATCATTGCTTTATCTGTTTAGCTGACTGGATAATAAAGTGCCATTTACATTATGTGATCAGCAATTATTTCTTTAGAGAATTGCTGATCACACAAGCTTTCTGCTAAAGTTGCTGTTGCTAAATCTGTGTCCAGTTTCATACCCCCCACCTTTTTTTTTTTTGTTTTTTTTGTTTTTTTGTAAAAGCAGCTCCAAAATGAAATCGAGCTAGCTTGGTATTGCGTAAATTAACTAGCATTACAATCTGGGGCTGTTGTGGCTAGCTAGCTAAGAGCTAGCTCCATGATGTATTATAGGGTGTTAAATAGAGCTAGCGTAACACCATGTGGCTGTAGCTGGGGCGGCCAAATAATTTATGAATAATAACTGAATAACTAGCTACTTTACTAGATACTACGACTTGATCAAATGAAATATTAAATAAGTTGTTAAACTCTTCCATGGATATAGATAGATAGATAGTTAGCTAGCAAAACTTGGACAGGGGCATTTGAGATATAAATAATCATTCCACAGGGGACCGCTTCAGTCACCACACAGTATTTTGATGAGAACATTAACATATTTTACTGAAAAATGTATATTTGTGTGTGTGTGAGAGAGAGAGAGCGATTTAAAAATCACACACACTAGCTTTAGCTGCTTTTTTCTAGAAGCTCCATTTTGTCAGCAGATTGTTGTGGCAGGTTTAACAGCATCGTGTGAGGTGTTAGCTCATGTCAAGCACACATGGGGTGTTGAAACAGGTCTTTGCTTTCTGTTTTGTCCCACTCTGTTAAGGTTCAGTTTGTTCTCAAAGTCTTGGGGTTTCTTCTGTGAAGCTTAAATGAATGCTTCGCTTTTAAGGTAAGTGTTTATTCTGCAATAACTCCTCAGGTGGATTGTCATGCTGTTTAGCATTACTCATACTGTAGCACTATCATATATTTTTGTTCTTGAATTAAAAAAAAAAAAAAAAATTATAGAAGTCAGAAACATTGTTTTAGTCAGCAGTAAACCTGATGTATGAGGTGTTTGGCTTTTTAAAGAACCTCAGGGGATTAAGTGTGTGTGTTGCTCTCATGGCTACAGCAGTGTTTCATGAACACAGTTATTAGACAGCCTTGTTTTTTCAGCTTGTTTTTGCAGCTCAGCTCTCAGGGTTGCCAGATTGGATCGGCTGTTTTTAAAATCAGTTCCGATTTAAAACTAGCACAGTCCAATAGAAACCATATATAATTTATCCAAATCACTTATCTCTATTATTATTATTATTATTATTATTATTATTATTATTATTATTATTATTATTATCATCATCCAGCGTGTATTCCCACCTCATGTCCAGTATTCCCAAGCTAGACTCTGGATGCACTGTGACCCTGTCCACCCTGCTGATAAAATCAATAGGAACCATCACAGAAATTCTAATGGTTTCCACTACAAATACCATTACAAACCATCAGCTGTTAACCATTATAACCAAATGGTATCCGTTATGTAGTAGGCTGCATTAAGGACATAAGTCCTTTATGGCATCCACTAGACATAACATGCCACCAATAGAAGGCAGCAAATTACCAGTAGAGACCCACCGGGACCATTACAGTTTCCATTAAAACCAATAAAACCATTACAAATTCTGTGAGGGTTTCTATTGTTTGTTTTTTTTTCTTCTTTTCAGCAGGGCAGGATAAAGTGGTTACTGTAGATGGAGGAATGGTTGTAAATTGTGAATGATAAGTTTAAAAGTTTAAGTTTAATGATAAGTTTTTAAACTTGACTTTATAATCTGTCTTTTCAAAATATGTCTCGGCAACGAAGCCCATTTTCCCCCAATACTGCATTCATGTCATATCTAAATAACCCTAATTACCATCTTCCACCTGGGAAAACTGTTTGTGTCAACTCTGAGTAGGAACTTTGGGAGATTTTTGACAGCAACGGGTAATCCGGCCAAACCCGGGAGTGAGGGAACTGGCTACATGAACAGATCGAGTGTCCAAGGAAGTAAAGTCTTGCAAAAGGAATTTTAGGTTATATTTTAGTTGAGGCCCAACTGATAAATTGAGTTCTATTAATCATTAAAGATCGAAAACTACAACTGTAATGTAAACTTTTGACACCTTTAAAATAATGGGAAGTTTTTCCCAGCTTTTCAAATGATCCCACATGACTTGAATGCAGCTGTGATTGCCCTGGCATCTGGCAACCGTGTCTGCTCTGTGGGTGCTCCTGCATGGGGGGAAGCAACAGGATTGTTTTTGAGGTTCTGCACGTCTGAGATCTGCCTTATATAACCAGTTTGCTGTCTAGTGGCATAGAGGAACATACTGTATATTTTGGCCTTCAACTCTGTGCACATCACTAAGTAACACGTAGTCACTGTCAGGGTGTTCCTGTTACAGCTAAACTGCTTAGTAAGAAACACACACACACAGTTTGGGGAAGAACCACAAATGGGTGTGATGGGCAGGTGTGAACATACTTTTGGCCATATAGTGTACATTGATATGATTTGAATCGACAAACAAGGAAAACTTAAAACTTAAGGATTCCATGTCCAGTTAAGTTAAAATTTGGCATTTGAAAGAAATGGATTTAATTCATATTTCAGCAAATAAATCTAAATGGTTAAGTCCCCATACTGCAGTCACTTAAAAAACAAACAAACGAACAAACAAAAAAACCGGCTTTCCTCACCTCCTAATTCCCAATTCAATGTCAAAATATCAATTTGTTTACCGGTTAATTTTTTTCTCTTTAGCAGTACAACTCCAGCATTACTATAGAGTAATCAACATCTATGATTAATTGTCTGCCAACCAAAAGAGAATAATTTTTGTTTATTCTCAAGAACTGTAGTTAAGACTGCTATTGTCAAGTCCAAGACTAAAATTAACTGAGACTTAGCAAAGACTGAGTTAAGATCAGGATCGAGTCAAGATCAAGTCTGAACAACAGCAAATCCTTTTCAAGGCCAAGCCTTTGTGTCAACTAGTTGGCTTAATTTGTGCCTTGCACCAGTGATCATGCTGTTTTTCTAGAAGAAGACAATTACTTCTCGTCAGACTTTATGTATTTTATTTATTTATTTATTTATTTTACAAACTCTTGACCAAAACCCAGACAAGTCCAAGTACAAATGCCAGTATTTCCAAGAACAAGTCGAATGCAGAAAACGTCCCGTAACTGGAATCGAGTGCTACAGCCCTAGTTAGGACCAAATCTCCCAAAAAGCAATGATTAATTTAATAACTTGCTGAGCCTGGTATCATCTTGAGGCTCCTGGTTGATCTGCACTTCAAGGTTTCTTTCATAGACCGGATTATCAAATCACACAAACATTTGATCAGTACTTCAGTGAGCCAGACAGGCATTGATCCTCACAGGATGTGCTTTAGGCCACGCTGGTGAGCAGACGACTCCTGCTGCGAAAGAGACTAATGATTTCATTTTGTGGTCCTACAAACAGGAGCCATAATCCAGACCAGGCCTGAACAGAGACTCCACTCAGACAGTCCTGTATTATAACCATCTCTGTGTTATAACTCTTATTTGTAGAGAACATTACCATTTTGGCTATTTTATATTTTGGGGATTTTACAGAATAATATCCAAGGAGTGAGGATTGGCAATATGGCAATATTGTGATTCTTAAGATCCCCTGACCAGGATAAAAGTGGTTCCTGATGATGAATGAATAGAGAGACACTCTTTTTAATTGAGTAACAGGTTTTTATTAACTATTCAGCCAAAAAAATTGAAATAATGTTGAATTATTCATTGAGTTGCCAGGTACAAAGAGGCCAAACTGGTAAAATTGCCACCTTACAAACTGCTATCTAACATGTAGCTTAACATTATTTCAAATATTTCTTATTGGTGTTATTTTCTTAATAGTTATTACTTAATAATTACATATACATAGTGTTCCTGTTACTTTCAGGACACCTCTCTGAGACGCCATATTCATTTCCTCACTGTAACTTCAATCGATTGCCTCCTTTACCTCCCTGACACCCTGCTTTTTTTTTTCTTTCTTAAGTCATAGTGTTTTTTTTTTTTTCTTTTCTTTTCTTTTTTTTTTCTACTCTACAACCGTTTGAAAAAAAGGTCTGTGATGCTTATTGGCTGAACAAGTTCCTCTGCCGGGTTTCACTTTAGCTAACGTATGCGAAGCATCACCACTTCCTCCCGCTACTTCTGCATAATGCCCCTTTCTCATGAAGAAGAACAGCTGTAAGTTCTTTTAAAAATGGTCTTATTTACTCTTTTTCTTTAATTGCGTTGCTCTTTTTCAGTCTGAAAATGTCCAGTGGGTTAATGGAGATGAAAAGCTGCTTCATGTAGAATGTAGCCAGGCCACTTTTGCTGCCTTTCAAAAAAACAAAAAAAACCTGAATGTGACAGCTAAGCAGAAATGCAAACAGAGGAATGTGCTGCATATTTCACATATTTTTATGTTTCTAGGTTAATAATATGTTAATGCAATTTATAAAGACTACTGAGTTTAATCCTGCATTGTTTCTGCTAATGTATTGTTAATACACACTCTCAGGAATAACGGTAATAACCTGTACCTTTCCTTGTTCCTGGGGTTGTACCATCAAAGGCACATGCTTTGTATCTTTAGTATGTCTCTCACCTGGAAACATGAACTTAGTGTACCATAGTGCACTTATAAATGATTTAAGATGCATAATTAGACTTTCAGGACCACTGATAACCAGTCTACCTGTTAAAACTTTAACCTAAAACTTAATTATTCACCCCATGCACCTTCCCAGGTAAAAGATACAAACTAAAGATAGAAAAGGGGTACCCTTGGTGGTACCACCCCAGAGACAAAGAAAAATACAGTTTGGTACCTTTATTTCTGATCTGATGAATTTGAGCTGATGCTGGAGCTCACACTATGCCATATGTGGAACAATGTTTTGATGCATTATTTAGTATGTGATTTGGTACGTGTCCTGAGGTCGTATTTTAATCATCTGTACTACTTTGACACACTGGGTAGTACAGTTGCAGTATGCAGTTTGGGACATATCCTGAGTCCTGAGGTTGTATTATGATCATTAGTACTGTATTATTTTAACACACTATATAGTATGGTAGTATGAGGTTTAGGACATGAGGTGGTATTTTAATCATCCGTACTATTTTGACACACTAGTACATTAATATGCGGTATGGGACGTGTCCTGATTCCTGAGGCTGTATATTAATCATTGGCACTGCTTTGGTGCACTGTTTAGTACATTGGGATGTGTCCTGTTTCCTGAGGCTGTATTTTAATCGTCTGTACTACTCTGAAACGCCATTCGGTCCATACAGGATTTCACAGAGGATTTTTGTGATTGTTGTGGCCAAAAATGCTTTTTCAAAATTTGCGATGCAACTTGGGGGGGTTGTGCTTTTTTGGTGGAAAACTACTTGAATTGGTGAAATTGCAGTTGCATGAAATTGTTTTGCACGGTCTTTCACACTGGTGTTTGTTGGTAAATTTACATTTATGGCATTTGATAGACGCCATTATCCAGAGCGACTTACATTTATCTCATTTATACAACTTAGCAGTTGAGGATTAAGGACCTTGCTCAAGGGCCCAACAGTGGCAGCTTGGCAGTGCTGGGATTTGAACTCACGACTTTCTCATCAGTAGTCCAACGTCTTAATCTGACGCATCTTGGCCCAACCTGTGGAAAATCTTCGGTAATTTAGAAAAAATTGCAAGCTACTCAGAATATCGGGGAGTTTGCTTGATTTTGCGTTAATTTCTGCGATCACTATTCAGTATATTATTATGTGGTTTGAGACATATCCTGTGTCCTGAGGTTGTATTTTAATCATTCGTTCTGTTTTGAAACACTATTACATTAGTATATGGTTTGGGATGCTTTCTGATTCCTGAGGCTGTATTTTAACCATCAGCACTAATTTGGCACACTGTTTAGTACGTTACTATGTGATTCGTGTCCTGAGGTTATAATAATGCTTTCCATTTTAACACACTATTTAGCACAGTAGTTTGTGGTTTGAGACGTATCCTGAAGAGTCCTGATTGTAGTTTTGCAATCATCAGTACCATTTTGACGCACTAATTACTACGTCAAAAGTCAATTCCTGAGTCTTGACACAGCTGTATCTGAGAGAGTCCCGACTTATTTCAATCTTCCATACTAGTTTGACATACTGATCAGTACAATAGTGTGTGCACCATTTAGTACATTTAGTATGTGATTTCGGACCTGTCCTGAGGCTTTGTATTTTAATCAGTCATATTTGGTACGGTAGTATGCGGTTTGGGACGCGGCCTCAGAAAGAGCGCCAGCTTTCCTGACTGAGAGACAGGAAGTGGGGGGGCAGGGCGCAGTGTGCACACTCCTGATAACACACAAAAACAGTGATTCTCAATACCGATTCTTGTTGACTCAAAGTCCCACTACTGTGATGTTTTGACATCAATTTGGGATATCGCACCATACACACTTTCAAACCAGAAGCTAAAACTCACACAGTGTATGGAACACCAAACCACGTGGGTTCCTCTGAGAGGAAGTGTTTTGTTTACTGACACGGCTGAGTACTAGAACGGCAGCGAGCTCAAAAACAATCAGCTTTTGCTTTACCAGAACAGGATCTTTCATCAGAGAGTCGTTTTATATAAAGATGTGTTTCACTGTGATTTAATCTTTCTGTTTCTTTGTGTCACTGGACCACACGATGTGTGCTGCTGATCCGTGGTGTATTTGTGGGTCACTAACAGCAGTAGGATTGTTCACAGCAGAGTGTGTTCTTTGTTTTGGGTGTGAGTAGGACGCAGCCGTTGCTCTGAGCTTCTGTGTGTCGTGACGACAGTTAGCCCTATCGTGGACGGCCAGGATTCCCAAGGAACGATTACAGGGACGATTGGAAATGTCCTGTTTATGAAGTCAAAGATTATAACGTTATTTCATCTTTATACAGTACATACATGTACAAAGCATCGATATTAGACAAAATAATGATCAGTTCAGGACAGTACAGTGCACAACCATGGAAGTAGATAATACAGGAGCAGCATCAGTATCACGTACATGGTACATGTAAGCCAGGGGAGTGTGTATAGGAGTTGTGGGGTGTGTTTGGGTATGTTTGATTCAGCGTGTTGGGGCTCTAGGCATCAAGTTTGTTGACCTTGAATGTTGAGTGGTTCTCATTTACCAAACTGATGTGAATGAATTTGTTCATAAATCACTCGCAGGGTAGGCAATTTTGAAAAATTGCGAGCTCCTCCGAATATTGTGGAGTTTGCTTGATTTTGCGTTAGTTACTGCACTCCTGGAGGGGACTGGGCTTTCAATCTTATGATTGGTGATGAGTTGCTGCGGTTTTTATATATGGATTACACATCTGTCGGGGTTTAAATCGCTTCTTTATTTAAATTACACATCAGTTTAATGAACATTTTGTGAAGCTCGGTTGTTCCGTATTAACAATTTGAATCAATCAAATCATTAAACATTTTAGTCAAATAAGACTAGCTGTTCAAGTAG
This sequence comes from Cranoglanis bouderius, assembly GCA_023630585.1. Classification (NCBI taxonomy): domain Eukaryota; kingdom Metazoa; phylum Chordata; class Actinopteri; order Siluriformes; family Cranoglanididae; genus Cranoglanis; species Cranoglanis bouderius. The sequence goes on from CM042547.1 coordinate 17,407,391, forward strand.
CACAAAAGTAATGGCGCCCTATAAAAGAAGAAAGCGTTGGTGTGTGTTTATGGTAGCTGAAGCGCGGCAGTGGCCGAGCTGCATTACTGGAATATTAGCGCATACCGTGCTTAGGAGGCGCTCTTTCAACGTTTAGTCGGCATTTTGACGTTTTCAGGTCTCTGTGAGGTTTTGTAGGAGTTCCTACATGTAGAACAGCTGTGCCATGAACATGCATGGTAATCTAAGGCTGATTGGCATTTATCAACGTACACGTGAGTGAAAAATCAGCGTTGGTGAAACTTTTATTTAAATCCGTTCAGAATGTTTTTCTTTAGCTTTGGCATATGGGATTTATACACATAGCTTTATTAAATGATTGACAAGTGAGGCCTAGTGTTTGCTTGAGGGTTCTTCAGACCTTTTTAAATTAACTGACATGGGAGCTGTACAGTCGGCATCAGATAGTGAGCTCAGGTTGATGGTGGGCAGAGCTTTAGGTCTTGTAATGTTTATCTCAGGTGGATGACGGATGGGGGGTTTAGTGTAAAATTAGTTCATGTGCCAAGATTCAGCCCATTTAGTCAGTGATTATTCACTGTTTTATGCCTTTTTTAGGAATATTATGTATGTGTATTATGTAAGTTTACAGGAGGCTTTGTACTGGTCTTGTACTGGATGTTAAAGGTACCATGAGAACATTTGGCTGACATGTGGCTGTAAGGGAACCGTATGCATGATAAGTTGTGTTAATAATTTAAAACATTACACAACCTCTCATTGTCAGAGCTTTTGTATAGCATTTCAGTGGAAGGTGCCAGATTAGGACTATTATATATTTATAAAGAGCCCTAAAAACCATCAGAGATATTCGACTGTGACCTGAACTTACCTGAGCGGAGTCAAATGTCCGTATGATCATAATGTCTCTATAAATTAATGGGTTTGGGGTTTAATTGGGTAGAGTGACTTTGATTGGTAAGCCATAAACGTGTCTTCTTCTTTGTGATGATTATCATGTGGAAACACATTATATTTGTGGCCTATCAGCAGGAGGCAGTGATGACAATGTCGAAACCAGCATGAATGTTTGCTACAGACACTTGACTGCTTAGGATAAACATTTGGATCCACAAACCACAAAAAGGCAGAACAAGACAAAACACATGGCTGGAGGCTATAGACTCTAATAAGGCTGAATGGATATAATTTAGTAAATAAAAACATGGAAAGCTAAAAAATCAGCTGGTTCGAGAGGTAGAATGGGGACAGAGGAAGTCAAAAGGTAACTTGGTGATTTACCATCAGCTTTAAAAAGTACATATTAAAACGTGAAACTGACAGGAAATCAGTGGTGGGAGATTTGGTGCTATTCCTTCACCCTGCTTTCAGGGAAGATCCAGACGTCATCATCAGCTTAGCAGTAATACTGTAGGAGACTTTCAAAAGATAGACTAAAGAGAAATCATGATATAAAAATAAAAATAGACAGGACCTTGAGGAACTTCACAAGTGACAGCCACCAAGTAAAAGAATACGTTTCCAATCCTAGCTCGAGAGGTATGGTTATAAGAGGCTAAGCACTCCCACAAGTGTTCAACTGAGTCGAGATCTGGTGACTGAAGGCTATAGCACGAGATTTCCATCTTCATCAAATCTTTCGGTGAACCCTCGTACCCTGTGGGTGTGGGCGGAGTCATCCTGGGAGAGACCACGCCCACAAGGACAGAAATGTTTCTCCGTACTTATTGAAAAACGTATTGTAATGATTTTAACACACTGTGCTGTGGTGTGCTCAAAAACCTGACTGGGATTTCTCAAGAATATCATTAAGGAAAGCTGAGAAAAGACAGCGCACTTTAAACGCTTTAAAAGGACAGGTAGTTTAGAGACCTTGGACAGAACTGAATGGCTTTTTATAATGGGATTGTTCATAAGACTCTGGATGTTTAAAGTAGGGCGGAACAGTGCCGCTGGCTAAGCTTTTAAGAATAAAATAGCGTGACCAACAGTGTATAGTACGTCTTTAAAAAGAAAGTGTGAGAACCACCTCAAAGGGACTAGTAGTAGTAGTAGTAGTAGTAGTAGTCCTCAACTGCAAAACATCTGACAGGTTGGGCAGTGCCACGTGCTACAACTAGTATAGGAGGACTTTAGCTTTATGTATGTCAACAGTTTTGAAGAATTGATCACTTTCAGCATTTTCAGGAGTAGCCATTGAAATAATGGTGACATTAAAGCTTATGAACACTTTCATTCAGCCTCAGTATCTGCTTTATCCTTATCGAGGTCACAGTGAATCTGCAGCCCAGTGAGAGTTGGTAATATACCCCGGATTGGATGCCAGTCTATTGCAGGAATTCTGAACGTTTTTGGGTTTTTTTCCCCTACATTGATATATCCTATATTACATGTTTTCAGATTCCAAATATCTGTTGGCTCTCCTTTTCCTCCTTTCTTGCATGCTCGGCTGCACACGAGTTTGTACGTGACTGAGCGGTGTTGGATTAATTGGGAGCTCATGGGTAATTGAACTAGCTCAGTGCTTCAGTTCTGCCTGCATGCCCTTTCTCCTTCAGCTGAAAGAGCACCGCTGTTCTTCTCTGCTGATGCTGAAACCGAACGAGATGCTAGCGCTTATGCGTTCAGCTTTTAACCTTTTAATCTCGAATATTTGTGAAACGTGCCATGAGTGTGTTTCCACAATGACGGCAATTTCAGGATTTAGCTTTGAAAAGAGGAACTGTGTAGGAGCAGCACAAAACATGACGAAACCGTGTACCGCTTGCACAGAGGATTACGATATAAGGCCTATTTTGCAATATACAGTCAGCAAATTACATTCTGTAGTAAGTTTCTTGTATGTTTTTTTGCAGATAGAAATAATCATGTCAGAATATAGAATAATTGCGGGGATAAAGTTATGAAACAAAAGACATCTTTATGTTTTAGGTATTAACAAAATAGTTTTTTTTTTTCCCACACTACTTTTTTTTTCTTCAACTTTAGTAAAATTGGCAAATTGCTGGTATATACAACTTTTTTTATTTTATATCTTCTACATTAAAAAACATTTTAGATTCCCAAACATTAATTTTCTAGCACAAAATTAAATGTTACAGAAAAAATGTTTGTATGTCATTAAAGAAAGCAGCGTATTACGTAAGAGACACTTTTCAGACAAAAAAACACAATGAAGGCTGCTGGGTTTTGCTGCAAAATTAAGAAGCGAGTGCGAAAGTCAAAGTGTCCAGAAGAACTGTGTCTGGTTCTGCAAGATGCTCAATAAAACTTACCAGATCATTTCCTTATAAAACTGCTACTACTTACTGAGTCTCTCAGTAATCTCATGCCCGCGATCTTGTGCCAGTTTTAAATTTTGAATCAAGTCTAATCAGTGCTACTTGTTAGAGCGCACCTCTATTTCACATGTCCTCTTTGCCCTTTCATTTTAGTAGAGTCAGGCCCTCCAGGATTTTGCGATCGTGGAAATTAACGCAAAATCAAGCAAACAGAAAGATGATTAAATAAACATGTTTTTGGCTAAACTCTTCCTTGTTAGATGTTCAGCATGACCATACATATGCAAATATGCAAAATATAATAGTGCAGAGCTTGATCTGGAATATAGGATGGATGTGCCAGTGCAGCGCAATATCTATCTCTGAATTGTTCTACTTATTATCAAAAAATAAAATAAAATAAATAAATTTCCATTTCAGTTATCCCCAAACCTGAAAACCTGGCTTATAATGTTAAACTGTAGTTTTATAAAAAGGTCCATAACTTTTATTAGTTATTAGACTATTACATTAGATTCTGATGTTGACTCTGCTTTGTATCGTACTCAGGTTGAACTGTTGAGGATGCCACTTGGAAAACTTCCCACGCTCACGTGATGAGACATTTGGTCTGTCACTGAACAGGTGCCAGAAGGATTCCAGCCCCCTTAAATAGTTTGGCTGAAATTCCTTTAAAAAGTATGTGCATGCAAAACGGGGGTTGAGGAGACCTCTCGTGCGTTTTGTTGCCCTGGGTGTGAGGCAGGAGTACACCCTAGATGGAACGTGCACACATTCACACACTCTTTCACACCTTGGGGCCTACCACCATGTTTTGGAGGTTGGAAGGAAACCCGTGCAGACACAGGGAGAACATGTGAATCCACACAGACAGTGAGCCAAGCTCAGGATTGAATGAAGGACCCTGGAGCTGCCATCTTGCTGCCTCCCTTCTCCATGAACGGTTGTAAATTCTCACCTATTCCAGGAAGCACTAAACCTGGAGGTGTGTAAGGGGAGGGGTGGGTGAGGAAGACATATGAGGGACCAAAAATTGTCCAGGAAGTCCATTGACCTGTCAAGAGGTCCAAAAGTCTTACAGGCTCCTTTGCTGTAGTTTGAACTACATCAAGTTTCCCAATCCTTCACATTTCAGTGTTTCCCCTCCACTAACACACCCATTTCAGTACAGGAAGGGCTGGTAGTTGAATCGGGTTTGATGGAAGAAGGGACAACTCTAAAACGTTTAGGGGGTTTTCCAGGACTAGAGTTGGAAATCTGTGATTTTAAGAGATTCGATTCGGTCAATTGAAGCGATTCGGTTAATCTCAAGAGAGTCGAGTCAGTTGAAGCGATTCGGTTAATCTCAAGAGAGTCGAATCAATTGTAGTTATTTGATTTGCAACCAAAATGGAATCGACTCGAATCAGTTCTGCTGTTAGATTGATTGTGTGTGTTGAATCATGTGCGATGGAAGAAGGGAAAACTAAAATGTTTTAGGTGGGTTTCCAGGACTAGAGTTGGTCTCAAGAGATTGGAGCCAGTTGAAGTGATTCGATTCATTACAAGAGATTCGAGTCAATTGAAGCGATTCGGTTAATCTCAACAGATTCGAGTTAATTGAAGTGATTCGGTTGGCGCCAAAACGGAACCGACTCGAATCAGTTCTGCTGTGTGTGTGTGTGTGTGTGTGTGTGTACGCACATCCTGGATTAAAATCTCCCCCATGGAAATCAGTCTCGTGTCAGAATGAAGGATGAGGAGCTGAAACGCTGTAATCCGAGCCGCCTTCGCGCTGTGGTGTATGTGTCGGTTGAGTGGGCGGAGTTTTACAGCTCTGATTTCTGCTTTCATTCTCCACTCACAGCCAGGGCACGCAGAAGCGCGAGGCTGCATTCTAAACATCCTGAACGCTTTCTACACACGCGCACTATGTAGGGCGCGACATAATGCATTCTGTGCTTCACACGAGTGCACTTTGTGTGCTGTAAGGAGGCGTTTGGGACCCGGCCTCGGTTTGAGCTCACTGTCTTGCGATGCAGTTGGCACAGCGAGGTGGCCGTGCTGTAGTTTATCGCTGCTTCTTGTTTGAGATGAATGTTACCCGGTTATTCAGGATTATTGTGCAATAGGTATAGGAATAGGGATTTTAAATATATATATATATGCTCAGTTTTTGTCATAACCATGGATTACAGGTAGAAAGAAATCATATTTCCCCCCCCAATCCCTAATATTGGGCTACTTCTTGTTTTTTTTTTTTCTTCTTCTTCTTTGGGAATCGGTTCATTCTGGAAACTCCGTCGACATCACGGTTTAAATAGCGCGTGAAATCCACCGAGATGTGGAGCAGAAACGATTTCGAGGATGGCCTGGACATCTATAAAACGGGTAAGTCCCGGGACAGGTGGTGTTTGAGGATTAAAACCGGGTAAATTATTGGGATTTTTTTGTCTCGCTCGTGCCTTCACCGTTACCCTGCGGAATCTGTGTGCGACTAACGGCATCTTATTGTTAGCTAGCCGAGTTAGCAAGGCGTTTTATTTTATTTATTTATTTATTTAAAGGTGGGCTTGGAAACCATTTTAATTTTACACTCTGTAATAAATTAGCCCCAAATCTGAGATAACAAACTGAGATATCTATCCCAATATCAGTAGTAGTGGTTAGTAAGGGTAAATAATTAGCTTGCTAGCTTAGCTCCAATGTGCCTTCGGTTTCGTTAGCTGGATCATGTTATAGCTCACTGGGGTTCATTTTACGTCAGGTCAAGGACGGTTTTAAACATCAGTTTTAGTGTGTATTATTGTAGGTTATATTTTAAATTATTATTATTATTATTATTATTTGGCTTTTCAGGATCAAACTGGCTGAATATTGGGCAATATTTATGGTCAATGTTGCATAAATCTGGCAGCACTTCCTCTGTTGAGGTTACTACACTGTAATTACCATCTGATATAAAACTATATTTTTTCCACATATATGGTTTGATTAGAGATTATACAATGCCTTCTCACTCTTTTTTCTTTTTTCTTTTTATACATCCAGAAACACATTTAAATTTCACAAACATATAAATTTTATATAAATCATACAATACTAGGTTGATGATTTAAACATACACAATAACGTTGTGGTTATTTAGAAAACACGAGGTCTAAGTTAATGTTATTTACGGTATCTATAGGCTACTTGTTTTTGAGCTGTTCAGGTTTGGGTTCACTCCTGTCTGTATCCTTATACACTAGTGATAAATTATAAATGATAAATATACGTTACTCGGTCTCTTGTTTCTCAGCACGGACTTCTCTAAAGCTGGACTTCTCTAAACGACGGCTTCACGCTGTATTGTTTTTAACTCCGAGACAAGAATCTGACATTACAATTCATGACAGTTCTCTGGTTGCAATCACGCTCACGTCGCGACCGACAGAGACAGCCGACGAGAAGTTCCCGTTCGAGAGATTTTTCCGATTAAAACCTGCGACTGCGAGTGCAGCTACGATGCTCGATCGAAAAGCCACCGCGTCGTAGGACGCCGCCGAACTCAAGGCGCTACAAATACGGCAATTGCAAAGATGAAACATGCTATAAACACGGAAAATATCCTTACTACTTCAGGCTCACTTGGACACAGCCTGACGGAGCTCATTTGCATGTAGCGACACCCACAAAACTCCATAAAAAGGTCAAGTGCGCAGAGCTGGGAGCAGGAAACGAACAATCAGGGTAAAGGCAGAAAGACAGAAGTGGAAGTTATTTTGACTCGCTTCTCTACCAATAAAAAGATTTTGATAATATATCTTGCCATTTCTTTAGTCATAACCGAAAAGTTTTGTTCATTTTAATGTAGTTAGATTTATGGGTTTGTGTCGGTTCACTTTCTTTCTTTCTTTCTTTATATTCCTTAATTAATGCCAATAATATAAAACAGCTGGTTTTCACTAAATGTTCTCGATGGTGCTCTTAGTGCCTGACCTAGTGAACTAGCATGAGGACGTGTTTTTGATAGAGACACCAAAGCTCTTCTATAAGTCGCTCTGGATGAGGGCGTCTGCTAAACGCTGTAAACCTGATAGAACGATTCGCATTTTATTCCGGATCTAAAAGTGCAGTAATCCATGCAGGTTATACGATTTGATGTCGATCAAGTCGAGGTTTACATTAGTTGGTCTTCTTATGTGTAAATGTACACACCCTCAGGAGCACGAGTAGGATACGAACGTTTTTGCTTTTGTTTTTGTTTTTACGGGATGCGGGGGAATTTCCCTGATTTTCATGAATACCAAATTTCATCTCCGGCTTGATAAATGAGGCCCAGCGTTGTCACAAATATCTCACACACATACACACATTCGCTTCTCTCAGATCTCAGCATGTGCCATGAATCGTTTCTAAGATAAAGGCCGATATTCGACAACCACGATCTCACGTAGTCTTAAATACAGTCTGTATGGTGACGTGAGTTTTGTACGATGGTTTATTATTGTTGATTGCTTGCAGTCCCAAGTTTTTCTGTACTAAAGGCATTCTGGGGGAAAATATTTGGTCAAACCTGTTTTCTTTACTTAGAAGCTGCACACTGATTGAGTTTGTAGTGAGATTTGCACAGTTTTTCACAATTTTATTTAACATTTATGGAAGGAGTCTCCAGCACGAACAGTAAAAACAGTAACATTTAAAATAAAAATGAGATGTACTGTGTGTGTGTGTATATATATATATATATATATATATATATATATATATATATATATATTAGTATTTGCTTTAGGTCAGTCAACATACAGACATATTCTCTTGTTAAATCTATAACACTGACTATACAGTAAATTGGCTAGATTGTTGCTAACAAAAAAGTAACATGGAGGCGTCTGTAAGTGTTAAGTCGAAGTCTGTGAACGCAGCTTTATCCTCAGCACAGCACTGACACTATGTGTACCTAATAAACTGGGTGCAAAAATCTGTAAAATAAATAATAGCAGGTAAAATACTTATCTACCATATTTTGATATGGATATTATGCGTAGTACATTCCAGTGTCTTTGTGCCCACTATAACTTTGTAAAGTTAAACTATACCGCTGTGTGTGTAAGTAAATGGTCTGCACTTATATAGTGCCTTTTAACCTTTGCGGTTCACAAAGCACTTTACACTGTGTCTCATTCACCCACACACACACACACACACACCAATACCATGCAAGGCACCTGCCTGCCATTGGGAGCAACTTGGGGTTCAGTGTCTTGCCCAAGGACACTTTGGCACATGGAGTCACGTGGGCCGGGAATTGAACCGCCAACCCTACGGTTAGGGGACAACCCGCTCTACCACCTGAGCCACAGCCGCCCTCAAGTATTGATATTACGTATGACTGTAGCTGTAACAGAGGCCGTGTTCCCTCCTGGCTTAATGACCGTGTCTAACCGCATTACCCCCTGATATAGCTCAGGTTAGCTGATGAAGAGTTAAAATCGGGTTTTTGACTTGACGTTACTCACATGCACTTGGCCTTGTTTTGTTCTCGTATGAGTCAGGAGGGAGAGAGAGAGCGAGAGAGCTGTGGTGTGCACACTGAACACCGAGTGTTTTGAATAGGTTTAGCTTTTCCTCTGCTTCCTCATCTCGCTCTGCCTCTACTGAGTCAGAATCATTATACCATTATGATAAACAGGGCTGAGGATTATGCAGGCCTGGTCATTCAGTCTCTATACGCTTGTGTTACGACTGGGTTCTAACCGTTTGAATGTTTTTCTTTTCCTCCCCCATGAGCACTGTTTCTGTGGTGACCGTGTCCTCTGGTTTTGCTGTGTAGGTTCCAGTGCGTCCTCTCCTGGGTGGGTGCCAGGCTGTGAGTCAGCATGGCACGGCTCGTCCTCCATCAGCAGCAGTAACCGCGCCAGGCGCCACAGCGCCGCCTCCGACAGCGCCGACACAGGCATAGGAACGTCCTGCTCGGACAGCGTGGAAGGTAAGGGGACACCCTAAAGGTCACGGCATTGACCTTTTCACATGGACCAAACTGCTGATGTGCTTACATTCAGAACTATTGATTTCTCATGTTGGTGTGTTCGCTGAGTCTGAATCAAAGTGAGCCGGGAAGGAATGGGACACAAAACATGCTCGAAACATCAAATTTATTGGTCAGAGATTTGCAGGTTTATGCTACATCATAAACATAAAATTAAATATTAAATAATATTATATCAAACTTGTTTAAATATTTAGTGTACCATATCCAGCATTTCTGGATCATAAGACAACATCTTAAACCCTAAATCAGCTGGACTATGGGATGGTTGGTAGACGGCATCTGTGAGGATCAGCAACAGTGACGAGAGCAGCTTGGTGTGTGTTGCTGTTGCCGCCTTTGCTATCCGTTCGATCTGAGCTGTGTGAATAGCAGAATCTATACACAAAGACCATCCCAGATATCCTTTATGACGACTACAGGTATGTAGGCCAGTCTGTATTTTCGGTAAGCGTTAGTAGGCTTATATTTATTTATATTTATGTTTCCAGTACAGCACCACTGAGCCCTCTAATCCTGTTAGTAAGAACAGTGCTACTGTCAGCACACACACACACACACCCCTAACCAATCTCACACACTGCACACTGGACCATACTAGTGCTACACAATATGGACAACCAGGTGATGACAACATGTGATAAGATAAGAAAAAACGAACATTTTTTTTGTAAATGGATAAATATGTAAATATGTTTTACTGCCATTAATGTAAACAATTAGCAAATTGTAATCATCAATACATTTTTAAATTTGTGGCCAAATCCTAATTGACATCCAGTTCACTACTTCTGCACCCTACCTAGGGCATAACTGCCTTGTTCATCCTACAGAAAAATGGAGCCTTAAGTGTTGCCTTAAAAGTACATCTCAATTTGTATGTATTTACTTTTACATGTATAATTTATTTAAAAAGCCACTCTTGCTCGACACGTTTTGCACTAAGCTTGGGTTTAGACGAAATAGAGATAGAGACGTGTCTTTCTTACTTACGTTTTTTCTTTTTTCGACCCGTAGCACAGAACTCTAACAATGAAAGTATGATTAATTGTTCAGCCAGAAACCAGTGCTCGTATGCGGTGTGTGTTTATACGATTGTGCTTTTCCTTTAGAACATCATCATTCACAAAGGAAAGTCATGGTGCAAGGCACTCTTGCCAAGTATGTGTTGGCTTGCTGGAAGGAATTACCTTAAATAGGCCAAATCATGATTCATATATCTGAAATCATGGCCTGAAAGCATAGCATGATCTCAAAGCATTACACAAATATTACTCATAACATTTACTAAGAGTTGCTGTTTTTAACCAACCACAGCAATAATTGAATAGTTTTGGATGGACTTTAGCGGTTATTCTGTCACAGTTGTGGTCGTTTTTGTACATGGAGACTTTAGAGGGTAGCACTGAGGTGTGGTCTCCTTGTAAAGTTGACTTTTGTGTCCACCTTGAAGTCTGGAGACGTCAGAGACTTGTTACGGTCTCTTTTAGCATGTCTGCATCTGCTCGTAGACAAACAACAAAGCAGATGTCCTTTGCTTGCGTCTCTCAGTCCAAATGATTGGGTCTGATTGAAAGGCATGACAGGTAATGACCTTAAACATTTGGCCGAGTTACACCTCGTGCATGGGAAAAAGAGTCATCCTAAATGTCAGAGAGTGTGAGATTGACAAGCAGATCGGATGAACGGTAACAGTGTTACAGTCACTGTACTGGTCTGTGGTGGTGAAGCAGGAGCTCAGTTTTCATATGAAGCTCTTTGTTTACCGGTCAATCTATACGTACCTACCCTCAAATATGACCACGGGCTGTGAGAAGTGACTGAAAGTATAAGGTCCCAAGTACAGGTGGTGGAAAAATAGGTTCCTCTGCAGGGTTCAGCCTATTTCTCTGTGATAGTGCGAGGAGCTCAACAATCCAGGAACAACTCGGAGTCAAGCTGCTGCTCCTCTGAATCAAGAGGCGCCATGTGAGTTGGTTTGGGCATCTTACAAGGATGTTCTCTGGTCAGCTAGAGCTGTACCAGGCATGTCTGACTGGCCGGAGACCCAAGGGTAGACCCAGGACTTGCTGGAGAGACTGTATCTCTCGGTTGGCTTGGGAATGTCCAGGGACCCCCCCAGGAGGAGCTGGAATCTGTGGCTCAGGGGTGGAAGTTTAGACCAACCTTCTTAGCCTGTTGCTACCGTGACCCCCACCAGAAAAATAATTGAATGCATAATTAGTCCAGTCCTAGTTAAATTTTACCACCTTTTGAAAGTGTGTTGCTACATTAAACAGCACAGACTACTGATTGTTCTTGTTTGCCATATGACAAGTGAGCATCAGGGTGGGGTCTCGGCCTCAGCTGTACTCACTGTTTACCCAAGAGAGGGCTGGTTACTATAGGAACTTTCCTGAGTTCATCACAACAGGAGCAGTTGTCAGGTTTTAATTAGTGCTGGATGCGATGAGGGATTTGAACCGTGCAGCCCACAAAACATTGTGTCCCCACCAGTACTAGCTTTGTCCTGGCCTGAATCTCATCTTGTCCTCACCCAGCTCCCTCCCTCGACTGCGAATATATGCAGAGAGCCAACAGCACATTCACATTGATCTTGGCACGTGGACTTGGGCTTTACCATCAGAAATCAATGAATTAGTCACTGAAACTGCAAAGAGCCAGGAATAAAGTCACGTGCAGCACCTTGGGCTGTGGCCTAGATTTCAGTGGTTGTGCTTTTGCTGAAACATGTGACCACAGAGGATCCAGAATCGCTCGTATCCTGTAAGCGAGTGTTTCAGCCCTGCATGATCTATGATCAAGCTTTAAAACAGACAGCTGGCTCCAGAGGTGTAGCAGATCTGCCATGAAAATGTCTGTAAATGCTGCGTAGGAAGCTGAGTCGTGATATCACCGGATGAAGCAGAAAACCTCCATGAGCAAAGAAACAGGGATTGTCATTAGTCATCTCTGATTACAGACATCTCTGTGGCTGAGGAGATTTAGGAAGGTGCACTGAAGTAGGTCAGATTATTTTCCCAAAGGCTGGGTTCACATTATAAAAGTCTGCGCATTTTTAATAAGATTTAAGTCACCTGAACATGCAACCATAAGGAATTGCAACCATAAGGATTAAAATTCATTAAACACTTTACTGTGGATGACGATACCACTGCTGGCTCGTCTTCCTCGCCCACATATTTCTTGGCAAATGAGGGCCAGTAACAGCTAAAGATATACATCAGGACTATTTTCACCTTCTGATCCTAATTATGAATTACCGCCAGAGCAATAGTCTTTCCGATGAAGATCTGTGTCGTTAGTTTTCTCATTTTATCTCAGCTGAAATGACTGATTGCCTCGCAAATATGACCTTTTTTGTTGTTCTTTATGGCTCATGCGTAGCTACTTAAATTTAATGAAACGCTACTTTGGAAAAAAAGATGCCTCCTGTTTTAAATTCATAACCAATGTTGAGACAGTACTTCCTTGCAAAGCATATTTTCTTTAAAATGTGTCAGACGCTGTCTGTCTGGTGTTACATGTGTACTTTAATAAGAAGTCTCTTTCTGTAATTTTCAGCCTGCTCTGCTGTTAAAGAATGGTATTTCTGAGGCTTTTTCATCCAAAATGTTTCCTTCAGAAGGAATTCTGCATGCAGTGGCTGTAATCCACACGAAAAGGATGATATTTTGGGATCTGCCACATAAACACTACCCTCAGGTTTACTAGTGGATTGGTCCCTATGAGGTCCCTATAATAACCTTTTAGAATGAATGCACGTATCCACTTATATAACGTCTTCTTTTTTGTTCAGCTTATGCTGAAGGTGATTTTTCTCCTTAAGTGAGTTGCATAATGAGACAGCGGCCTCATTCCAGTTCATTAGAAGCCTGGGGACGTGTCCCGCATTGATGTCACTCCAATTTATCCAGTGTTCAGTCAAATCTCAGAGACCCAAGATACATAGAGGATCCCCAAGTCCCAAAACAATTGGGTAAAAGAGCTGGTGAGCTCCAGACAAAACATTTCCAAAAATATAGGTCAGCCTAGCTAGCATTATATAGACAGTTGGTCAGTAACCTCAGGGGCCTAGCTTTTCAGATGCAGGATATTTTGAGATCAGAGGGTTTGAAAGCGTGGCTGATGTTTTGAAGGCATCGAAGACTGATGCATGAGTTCCTTTTGCAAAAGTTGTGTTATGTCATGGCAACCTTTAAAACAGTTGCATTTCCATTATAATAGAAGAGTTCCCTCAGAAGACAAGAGTATGCAACTTTAACCCATGTTTGGTCTTGTCAGGATGTCACTTAGAATCTCCATCTTCCAAATTATCTGTCTAGGTGACCTAGAACAAGATGCAGGAAATTCCTCTAGTTTTGAACCAGGCCACCTGCTGACCTAACTCACTAATTATACCAGTTATATCAATGTGGCAAGAGTAGCTTCCTCATAATTACCCCTGGGTGTCTATGGCTCTATTCGGGCATTCCTGAATAACGCAGACTAGAACATTGTTTCGTTCTTGTTTTAACCTCATGAGCTTATGTGAGTCTGATGGGTGGGTAAGGCAGTAAATTGGTGTGTTCACTCTCAGATTGCAAATTCACAGCTGGTGTGGAGCCCCAGCTGTGCTAACATGCAAACTCAACCCCCCCCCCTTTACTACTGAACATTTACACTAGGATGCTTGAGCCTGGATTTGTTTGAAGGAGTAAATCACAGTTCCAAAGAATTCAACAGAAATCTTGTCATCTTCAGCCTCTGTATTGGTCCGCTTAAAGAGGTTCTTGCTGGCCTTCATGCTGGTTTACTGAGACTCGTGTTTCCACCAAGCCCTGACGCAATGGAGGTCGTGTCCAGGGCATCATCAGGGTATCAGCTTGCACTGCGAGGATCACCGGTGTTGAAAGGCAACCCAAGCCACATGACTTATTAGCCAAGAGGTGACCAACAACACACGAGAAAACATGCCAAAGAAGCTTCTTAAGCACCCTATAAATACCGCTTCTTAGAAGAGATCCAGAACTTGTTACTTACATTTATTCTCCTTTGTTGTGGACTGTCCAGTACTAGTGTTCCCTGGCAACACAAAACCACTCAGTAGATTTGGCAGTGTCCGGAAACATGGATATGAAGCACAGTGGCCTGGATGACAGATAATAACTAAAATTTGCCAAGACTCCTCAGTTTCAAATGAAATTTGGTCATCACCCCCTGTAAGTCCTAGCACTTTAGTGAAGAGGTTAGCCTAATTTGGGATGGGTCAGGATCATGGTTCCCAAATCCCAGACCATTAGCTAATGTCCCATCCCAAGAGGAGCATCTGAAAGAATCCTTCCCCCCTGAATAAGATTTGGGTTCCATTAGACATTACATAGTCTGATTAGCCGGTTGGGACTCACTTGTTAGCATCAGGCAGGAGATGTGGTGGTAATGCCATGATTGAGGGAGGTGTAATTTGGCGTAGTCCTCCTGTGCCCTCTCCCCCATAACCCCCACCATGGAACATATTGACACACCAGCTGTTCTACACCCTTCTAATGGTGGGGTTTTAAGCCCTGAATTAGGAATGGCTTAGCAGCTAGGCAGTGTTTCCATTCTCTCAGTGTGGCGATAGCATACAGAAATGTACTAGTTGAATTAAGTTTCAAAATCATTAAATGAACATTTTCTCAACCCCCCCCCCCCCCCCATTTCCTGCCTGTATTTCTGTGACACCTTGATGAGACAGCTACCCCATAGCCATGTAGCTACAGTTATCCACAACGATTATGCTGATTCTGTAACGTTTACTACAGCTGCTTTCTGCCGTGTTCCACTCTGCCTTTGTGTGTAAGGACAGGTTTTGGCTGATCTATATTACTCACACATGAGCTGCTGACGTTCAGTGAAGAGCGTCCTTGAAGCTGTCTGTATCATCATTAGATGTGAGACAGATATGGTACTTTCAGGCCACTCTAGTGAGTTGGCTGACAATGTGGTATGAAATAGTACGGTAACAAATCCATGGTACCACATTTTTTGTCATTTCCATTGACGCAAAATTTGGTGTGTCTCCTTTGTTTGTTCACTATAAATCAAATGTCGACTGAAAAGGTTCAATCGGACCTTAAGTGTGCGTTCACATATGCAGCATTTAGTCCGTTTTAAATCGTACTCTGGTGCGCTTTCATCTTTTGGTGTGGTTCTTTGGTGGATCAGATCAACCGAGAGCGTCTGGGCGAGGTGGTCTCAGTCCGGTTCAACTAGAACTAGAACTGCTGTGGTTTGGTTGCAGTGAGAAAGCGATTCGAATCAGTCCAGCTGCGGAAAGTGAACCAAACATGTCTTAGATTTTGGATTGTGGGTAACATTTTCTGCAGATGGGAGCTGTTAAACTGAGCAGAAGGTCAGAGCCATGTTGTTTTTGGGAGATTTTGAAGATAAATGGTGGATGCAATAAACAAAATGTTTTAAAATAGTCTTTTATGTAATTATCTAGCCATTTGCTGAGCACTGAATTTGTTTTCTATGCTCAGGTTTAAATTCAAATCAAATTTTATTGGTCACACACAACAATACAGAGTATGACGTGCAGTGAAATGCATGTCTGGACACACTTGGTTGGTAAAAGTTTATCTTTTTCTGTCGCCATATTTCTACAAGTATGTATAGCTGTAGATTCCTGTGCCGTACTGCACTATGTGGTGAAAACACAGTATCTGAAGGTGTCTAGTGTTGGATCTGAAGTCAGTTTTGGAGCTTTGAGTTCAATAAAGAAAGAACCTGATAGTCCTGTAGGACTGGAAGCACTGGACTAATCTCTCTACTGGTAGTCTTTCTGTAAAATGATGCAAGACACAGACACATTGCACTGAGGATGCACAGAAATGCACATTAACTGGGTATCTGTTCATTGTTTGTGGAAGCACTGGAGTCATTTTAGAGGTATTCATTACACTGATTTAGTCAAAACCCAAAATGAAGCACATTATTATAAAACCTCTCAAAGCTCCTAAAGAGCTGGAGATTAGCTCCTTGCTGTATGGTACAACATGGCAAAATGTGTACCTCGCTGATTACACTTGGAGCAGAGCCACATTCACACTCTGTATATCCAGCACTGCCTTTTTAATGGGGTGTTAATTCTAAACGTTTGAAAGCACAGGCTCGGATATAAACGACACGGGTGTGCATGGGGTAAACTATGGAGACGGTCATTTTTCAGTCTCTGTGGCAGGTCAGTGTTGAAATCAGGCGTGTTTGTGTACTGCAGTTCATTGAGTTGCGAGATCAGGTCATTTGGAGAGAGTTCGGTCACTCTGTAGAGAGTGTGTAGTTGCATTGGTGGAGATGACACAGTGCCTTTGTGCTAAACAGCTGGGTGATTGATGTTAGATAAATATCGGGTCAGCGCTTGCCTTCTGCCTCTGTGTGTAAGAGCTGGCGATTTGCTCATACACAGTATCTGAATGATACAAAATATATATCACTGTAAATAAATTTGATCACCAACAAAGGCCATTATAGGTTTAGAAACTTTTGCCTAGCATTTACAAACAATGGAATTATCCAGTCAGTTACTTTGTACCGTGAGTAAAAATAGAGTTGTAGGAATACTGACATCTGACGATGATGATGATGATGATGATACTTAAAAAAAGCCCGTCAGGTAAGGAGTACAACACTTGTTATTGGCATGCTGTTATAGGAAAATTATCAAAGACGTGAAGCAGAGATACTGGTTCCATCCTGAAGTTGATTATTTTCCATTTCTCATTGATTATTGTCCAGCTCTCGTCGATTATTTTCCAATTCGTGATCACCTGGGACATAACAGTTAGGAGATAATATCTGTGTAAGATGTTGTTTTGAGAGAAACCTGAGATGGTGTGTGTTCAGCCAGACTCACAAAAATAAAGGTTTAGGTTAGAAACTCCTTTGGAGGTCACAGATTAGTATATGTTTTTTAAAACATTGAAATTTTTAATTCATAAACAAACAAAGCAAAGCAAAGAGACTAAATAAATGAGGTGAATTAGGAGAATGACTTCACCAGCTAATCCTCTCTCTCTCTCTCTCTCTCTCTCTCTCTCTCTCTCTGTATGACCTTCAGTGCTAATTTACTTTCAGTCTGTTCGTGCTTGTTAAAGCACTTTAAACTCATCCATTCCATATGTTCTTCAGGATCAGCTTAGCCATAAAGAGGCCGTGTACTAGACTTGCCTTCATGTTCGGAGCCTAGCATCTGTTCAGGAATCGACCGAAAGCTGTTACGGTTCCGGTTATTAGCTTTGTGAAGCCAGACATTAGTCACGAGGTGTGTATTAGGTTATCGTGACCCCTGGGGGTCAAACAGGCTGGTGTTCAACTTCAGGCTGGAGCTTTTAATGGAGGCCTTGCTTGGAATGATGGTCCTGCCTTTCTGGCTGGTTTACTGCTGTGTGTGTGTGTGTGTGTGTGTGTGTGTGTGAGAGAAGGAGGGACTGGATGTTAAGATGTCTCTTGGCTCTTTCTTTGCCACACACACAAGGAGTCTTCAGTATCAGTGCTTTGTAACAGTCAGAGGTAAAGCTTTCCGCCATGGGAATGTCTAAGGATGGAGGATGTTGATTATTGTGGCTTCCTGGTAGCATCACATATTGGTTTTATTTGTTTGTTTGTTTGTTTGTTTGTTTGTTTGTTTATTCATTGTCTTGTTAACTTCAAGAGAGAGACAAAAAGAGAGGCTGACGAGGAACCAGCGTGTTTCGTGGATGTTCCACAGCATTAAATGTGACTATAAACAGATACAAATGCTGTGGTGTAAGATGAATAAAACACTTGGGGACATGCTATTACAGGAAAATAATCAACTTTGAGATGGTAACAGTAATTCAGCCTCATCACACCATCCTGTTATTGATTATTTTCCTATTACAGCACTCCATGATTAGACATGACTTGAACTGACCAGTAGCCTCCCCATTCAGAACACACACACACACACACACACACACACACACACACACACACACACACTGTTCCAATAGCGAGACGATCTATCTCATCCACTCATACTGCACTTCCGTCCTCTCCTCATCCTCCCATCTCCGGCTTTTTAAAGCAACACCAGTATTCTGACTCTCTGTATCGATCCATATCCGGATTCTGCTTGAACGGAGCTCTGACTGTCCAACGTCCTCCATTTGTCTCCGATTACATCCTTTTAATCGTCCCGCTCCTTTCCGCAGGGATGGTACTCCGAGATCCAATAATACAGCCCAGTTCCCCGTTTATACTCACGAAGGAGGGCCGTATCCGTCTCCCGATGTCTCCTCATTCATCCGCCGTCTTCTTACTTTCACTCATTGTTTTATTCATGAGTCTAAAGGCGCGTAGCAGCAGCACTTCGGTCTGGACCCTTCATACGGCTGTCTCACTGAGGGAAAGATGATACCGAGGGTTATAGAGTGAACAAGCAGAAAGATGGAGAGAAAGAGGACAGGATGTGAGCCAGGGACAGGAAGAGGAAAAATCTTGCGTTCATACTGGCAGTTCTTTCTTTCACTCTTAATTTATTTCACACTCTTTTATTGTATCTTTCTTTCACTCTCTCTTTAGCTCTTTCTTTCTTTCTTTATTCGTTTCTTTCTTTCTTTCACTCCTAATTTCTTTCACACTCTTTTATTGTATCTTTCTTTCACTCTCTCTTTAGCTCTTTCTTTCTTTCTTTATTCGTTTCTTTCTTTTTTTTCCACATATTTCTTTCATTCTTTCATTCTATCTTTCTTTCAATCTCTCTCTGGCTGATTCTTTCTTTCTTTCTTTCTTTCTTTCACACTCTTTCATTGTTTCTTTCTCTCTCTCTTTTTTCACTCCGAATTTCTTTCACACTTATTTATTGTATCTTTCTTTCTTTCACTCTCTCTTTACATCATTCTTACCTTCTTTCTATCTTTCTTTCTTTCTTTCTTTCTTTCACTCCTAATTTCTTTCACTCTTTCATTGTATATTTATTTCTTTCACTCTCTCTTTGGCTCATTTTTACCTTCTTTCTTTCTTTTTCTTTTTTCCTCTTTTCCTTTCCTTTCTTTTTCTTTCTCGGTTTCGGGTTTTTTTCTTACTTTTGTAATTTCTTTCACTCTCTTTCACTGCGTCCTCATTTCTTTTGCTCATACATGAGGAGTTGTTGACGTGTTATCGGTCACTAGATTGATCTTTGTGTCTCGGCCACTAGGTGTTGACGGCATCATGTTTTTATTTATGTTGTCTGGCCGACATTGTTAGCGCGATATCTCAAGAACGAGCGGCTGAATGATAGTAGGTTTTTCTTTAATAGCTTCCTTCCTGTCTGAGGTATATTTTAAGGGCGTTTCTGCCATAGAAATTAGTAAGAAGAAGGACTAGACTTGTAGGCGGTGGAGGCGTCACCATCAGCGTGCTGGAGTTCACCACCTCCCGCTCTGTACGTGATCGAGAACTGACTGATATCAGCCTGCGGTGTCTGTCAGGAGGCCAGAAATCCTGTCAGCTTTCTCAGGTGTGTGTTCAGGTGTGTGTTCAGCGCTCCTGTGTTTATATATTGTTATAGAAACATGTGATTTCATGTGTCTAGACAGGAACGGTTTGATTCTGCAGAGGTCACCTTCACCGCTATCCACCATCCTCTCTGCTCCAGTTTGACCACGCTCACACACTCTGCTCTGGTTTCACCACGCTAACACACTCGGAGCGGTTACATTAGCTCGTGTGTGTGTATGTGTGTGTGTGTGTGTGTGTGTGTGTGTGTGTGTGTGTGTGTTTAGGACCGGCGCTGGCTCTGTCACTGTGTATTCACTGTGTCCTCATAAAGCCTCGATGTGTAAGTGCAGTGTAGCTGTAAGAGCATGTTAGTTTAATTGTGTGCTGTAGAGCTCCACTGGGTCATGTGACTGCATGGGGCGGGGCTAAGATAATCCATACACATGTTCATTCATTCTTCTTTCACCTTTCCTTCTCATGCGCTTTCTTTCACCGTCTCTTCCTTTCTTTCACGCTTCTTTTTTCTTTTACTGTTTTTTTCCCTTTCTTTTGCTCTTTGTTTTTTCTTGCACTCTCTTTCTTTCTTTCTGTTTCTTTGGGCTTTTTCTTTTTTGTAAAATCATATCTAAAAACATATTCATTCATTCCTTTGCTCTTTTTCTTTCTTCCTCACTTTCTTTTGTACTTTACACTTTCACTTACATTCTTTCTTTGTTCCGCTCATTCTTACTTTCTTTTGCGTCTTTTTTCCTTTCACTCGTTCTTTCACTTATTCTTTATTTTGCTCATTTTTTTCTTTCTTTCGCTTTTTTTCCCGTTCGCTCATTCGTTTTGTCGCTCATTCCTTCTTTTACTTAATCTTTATTTCGCTCATTCTTTTTTCATTCATTCTTTATTTTGCTTTTTCTTTCGTTCATTCTTTCACTCCTCCTTTCGCTTAATCCTTCTTTTGCTCATTCTCTCTTTCGTTCATTCTTCATTTTGATTTTCATTTGCTCATTCTTTTTTCTTTCATTTGTTCTTTTTTTCCTCAATCTTTTATTTGCTTTCGATTTTTGCTCTCTTTCTCTCTTTTGCTTTTCCTTCCCCTCTTTTTTTTTTTCACGCTCATGTTCTTTCACCCTCTCTCTTTCACTCTTTCGCTGTCTCTTCCCCCCCTCTCTTTCGCTCTTTCTTTCTGTCGCTCTTTTGCCAGCTCGACTTGTTTAGTTTGTCCAGTTTAGGCTGCTGGTTGTTGACCGATTATTCACACGCGTGTCAAATCTGATCTACACCGGGTGTTAGTGAAGCTGTGTTACAGTGTGTGTAACTCTGATTATCTGTGTGTTGACTGTAGTTACAGCCGTACAGCCGGGTCACTGACGTTGAGCCGTGTGGCTTGTGAAGTGTAAAAGTTTGGAAATCTGTGCAGTAGATAGCGTAGAGTGGCAGGAACAGAGCTGTCGAGGACGTGTGTGACTCTCACCTCAGACTCTCCAGGCCTGTGGTTAGTCGTGTATGAGTGACGTTAAAGGACACTTGATGAGGTTGTTTACCACTTCTGGCCCTCTGTGGGGTTAAACTCCTTGTTTACCCTGACGAATTTAATTTCAACCTCAGGACAGCGTCGTGTCGGTCTTATTCTTAGTGCGGTGCTTGGACCCCTTACGAGAACAGAAGCGTCTCCACTGGTCTCTTCGGCGCCACACGGAAACAGACACCGTGAAATTCAAGAGCTGATTTTAAATACATGTTAAAACATGTGGAAAGAGCGCCGGGGCGCATACACACACACTCTCGATTGCTCAACAGGACGAGGCACGCGATTATGTTTCCTGACAGCGTGTGAGACCTCATCAACCCGTCCAGGGTTTGTTATTCTGCTGTGGCGTGACACTATACACACCACATCCCTAATTCGATCAACACCTAAATCATTTTACGGAAGTTTTATAGAAGAATAAAAATCATTTGATATGATATATTTGTTACATCACCCCACCCTTTAATCGATGTTATGCCATCTCTATTCACGTCGGTGTAACCGGGCCAAGTTCCGCCGAGGGAAAATAGCACCGCTCCGTCCTGCTATATCACTTGGACGCCGTTCTCTCGTTACATAACCGAGCTCGCGTGTCTGGACACTAAAATAAACATCTCTGGATGCGATTGGCTGTGAGGTGAGGGTGAGGAGAGTCGGCTCTGGGCCGCCGAGGTTAATTTAGAGCCGTCATGTTGACGTTGCTGGACTGCACCTCGGTGTGTGTGTGTGTGTGGGGGGGGGGGGGGCAGGGGGGGTATTTCACACACTGCACAGATAGACTACAGATAAAGCCTCTAAACACTTGTGCATCATGTTGTATTGCGTGTATAATAATAATAATAATAATAATAATAATAATAATAAGTTAAGTAAGGTAAGTTATATAATCAACACAGGGATGGTGTGATGCGGCTCAACACAAAGTAGAGTTAACGCAACTACCTTGAAGTCAATTATTTTAGTTGGTTAGCAGTTTACCAACAGAAATTTTTTTTAAAAATTATTATCATTTTAATGACGCACCACGAGACATCGAGTCACGTGTCGTTTTAGTCAACCAGAAGATATGCATAACCCGATGGATTCAGAATATGGGTTGTATACGTTAGGCGTCAGGGCGGGAAAACAGTCCTGTGGAAGTACATGTGAATAATACTTCCTGAAAAAGAAGCACAAGACGCAGCATGTATGAATTCCTGTAGCGCCTGCTGTAAAAGGAGTAATAAAGGAAGTGAAACATGTTCAAAATAAGCTCCTGAAAGACCACACGTTCGACGCCTACAGACGTGAAATCTGCCTGTGCGTGTTTACCGTTAAATTATATATATATATATATATATATATATATATATATATATATATATATATATATATATATATATATATATATATATATATATATAGTGTGTGTGTGTGTGTGTGCTTTATATTTATTTATATTTATTTGACTGCTTTCTGCAGTCACTGTTTGTTGTCACTGTAGAAATAATAGAATAATGGATCATAGAAGTAGAAATGAAGACAGAAATACCGACTCAGCTGTTGGTCCCGATTAGGGAAGTGAGAGTGATTCTGGCTCTCGGGACCATCATGCCGCCCACCTGTAGGTCACCAGCGGTGTTTTTCTGATGCCAAATGGTAAATCTTGCTTTGAAATGAGATCAAGCTCAGGCATAAAGAGTGTAGATCTACGTATAAACGCAGCTCCATGACACGTCATTTCGCTTTTGTTTGTGTATGTGTGTGTCATGACCTCAGTGTGTGTGTGTGTGTGTGTGTGTGTGTGTGTGTGTGTGTGTGTGTGTGTGTGTGTGTGTGTGTGTGTGTGTGTGTGTGTGTGTGTGTGTGTGTGTGTATATGCGTGGCTTCTCCTGAGCACGTGCGCTCTCGGTTCCCCAGCTGCTCAACAGCTGCCCCGTGAGTCCTGAATGGTGACATTGTTCAGGCGCTCTTTCATCCGCCCGAGGTGAAAGTACACATTAGGTGGGTCTCTGAAGTGCCAAAGTGACTTCCTGAAGAAAAACCCGGGGAATTCAAAAGGCACGCTCAGTATTACACAGTCAATAATAAAGTCTTTATATGCCGACGGTGCAGTAGGGGAAATTCTCCCAGTTTATCATAAGAGCAGCTCTGAGAAGGTCGCAAGTCAAATCACAGGTTTGTGTTAACGCACCCATAATACGCCAGCGTTTCTATAGTAACAGCGTGCACAGGGACTTGGATGGCCGACATTACACGTGTAATAATCGTTGATGCGGTGAAGTTTTTCTATGAGGAGACGTTTAATGTGACTTCTTTTTCGAGAGAGAGAGAAAATAGAGAGGCTGGTGAGGGAATGACTGTTCATCACGAGGCCCGTCCCAAATCGCATACCTGTGCACTATTCTATGCCATTTTGTAGTATAAATAGTGTTCACACTGAAAAAGAGGGGAGGGGCTACCAGGCACTGACGCTGGATGAGAAAAAATTTTCAAGACGGCCGACGACAGTCCGGTGTACAAGACGTCTTACACACGGTAAAAGGTAACGCTGACATAAACAGGAAAATGAAGTTTTGTTGACTCTAAAGCTAGCGGCGTCGCATCACATGCGTTTGATGTCATTTGCCATCGACTGGGAAACAGCGTATACATCCGGTTAGTAAATAAACACTCCGTTTGAGACGACACTACCCTTCTAAAATACATACACCAGATGGTGGAGTACATAGTGCATAGTGTAAGTGCGTAGTGTGTAGTACGTCATTTGGGACACAACCACTGTGAATTTGCGAACTGCGGTTTTGTGATTCAGACGCCTTCAAAGCAAAATCTAAGCCGAGACAGATCACGATCTCTCCTCGAGTTATTCAAGGCTGAGAGTTTGTGACTCCAGATAGTGGAATATGAATTATTCCAAAACCTTCGGGATGTGTACGTGGATAAATGCGCAGCGGTCGCTGTACCGGAGTGGTGTGTGACGTGACGAGAGCAGCGCTGACAGCAGTGTTTCCTCCGGCCCTCGTACACCGATAAAACCTGTCAGCTCTGTGTTCACGCGGTCACTGCATGGCCCATGCACACTGACTGCTCATGTGGCTGCTTGGAGGCTCATTCACCCCATTCACATAATCCCCAATCTCAGTATTTATGACACACACAAAAAAAAAATACAAAGAAATATGTGTATTTGCCCTAATACATGACTTCACAAGTCACTGACTTAAGTCATCTGTGTAGAAGAAAGTAAGCATTTCTTAACGTGTAGGTGTTTTTCTAACCAGACGACGACACGCGAGAGTCTTGGTGAGAGTCAGTTAGCTACAAGCTCACAGACTTTCAAGTTCATTTAAAAAAATAAAATAAAATAAATAAATTTAGGAATAAATTTACTTAAGTAAAAGTTTCTCTAATATTTTCTGTCTGAGTTGGAGGATATTTTTTTCTCCACACCTTTTTCAAGCCCAAATATATCAAGGGTGCCAATAATTCTGCATTAAGAGCTTTGATACAGGTAATGAAACATTTTAGACTGAAAAGATTAATATTATCGTTTCCACACGTTCCTACATTCCTGTTTGTTGCATTTGAGTGTTAATTACTTTTACAGATTTGGCTTAATTAGAATTGACCATTTGGATAAGAATGTGTGTGTGTGTGTGTGTGTGTGTGTGTGTGTGTGTGTGTTGCATATAGTTTGAGTCGCGTGGTGCATCGTTGTGTCCTCGGCTCTCAGTGTAATGCCGTTGAACCTGGTATTGTGCCAAGTACGACACACACACACACACACACACACACACACACACACACACATCATGCTTTATTCATGAGAGACACCGCAGCTACATGGTACTGACACAGACACACACACACTCACACACAAACGTTAGGGGTGATGTAATGTCACTCATGATAATAACTGGTATAACTAAGACCAGATTTTAACTCTCTTTGTCTGAGTTGCTGTTAACATCTGTGTATCTCTCTCTTTTCCCCCTCCATCCAGACCACTCCAGCTCGAGCGGCACGCTGTCCTTCCAGCCCCTCCGCTCGCAGGGCTCCATCCCCACCGCGCATGTCATGCCATCTCCGTCCAGCTCCAAGCTCAGCGCCCAGTCGGTTCCCAGCAGCCCGTGGAACAGCAGCCAGCTCTCCTCTCCCGTCTCCAGCCCGCTGGACATGAAGGACCCTCGACCCGTGCGCCGCTGGTCCTCCCTCACCCGCCTGAGCGGCCAGGAGAAAAGCGGCAGGACGTCGTGTCACCCGGATGCCCACGGATCACTGGACCGCGGCCTGCTCCACGCCCGGGCCGACTCGTCTCCGCTCAAGCCTAGCACGCTGGACCTGAGCTACAGTGCCTTACCCGAGAGCAGAGCCGCCCTCGTGATGCCCAGGGGGCACTCGCTGGGGCACCAGGCCGTCGGGGGGTCGCCCATCCAGCCCAGCGTGAGGACTCAGATGTGGCTGAGCGAGCAGATGGAGTTCAGACCCGAAGGCGTGAGCACGTGGCTGAGCGAGCAGCAGCGAGACAGGATGAGGCAGGAGGCCGAACTCTCGCAGGTAAGAGAAACGTTCTGCGTAACACGTCCGTCATGAGCAGTCAGAGCGGGAACGATAGAAAAACTCAGTGCACAGCTGACTGCTCATGCACACATGGCTAGAAATATCTAGAAAGGTCTAACTTGCACTTACAATATACATAGTAAATATTGTGCTGCCCCCTAGTGGACAGACTCCATCCCAGCACCATCAATCCTCTTTACCTGTAAAGCCTACAGAAACATTACTTTAATATGTATACAATTATTAAGCTTTTTAATTTTATACAAAGTGGCTGATATATATATATATATATATATATATATATATATATATATATATATATATATATATATATATTTCAGGTCTATAATATATATTTATAGGCCTGAAGTGGATTTTATCTCTCAGTGTAGGAAGTTAATGATAAGTTTATACACTTTTGAAATCTCCCAGCATCTTTCCCAGTGTTTTCTTTTTTTTTTTCTTTTTTTTTTCTTTTTTGTAAAATTATACATAAAAATGTCACAAGTTGGCATAAAGAAACATGAGACGGCTCAGTAGGTGTGACCATCAGTGGAGGATGTTTATTTGCAGTTTAGTTCACGTACACCTTTATTATAATCTCCCTCTCGTGTATCTGCTGACATATTTTAAATCAGCGTACTCGTGAATGTGCGAAACAACATCGATTACATTTCCATAGAAACTATATACAAACCAAACAGTGTAACCTCAAAGTGTAACATCAGTGATTCAGGCTGTAAGATGGTGGTTATTTTTCTGTAATCAAACAGCCATGTGTGTTTCATCATCGTACACCATTTTTCACCCAAGCAGCCTTCTTTCTTTATGATTTGGAGACCCGTCATGGCCACGTTATTACATTTCATCAGTTTGAGTCCTTGAAGGCAGAGTGCAGCACAGTTTGATCGTTTCAGCTCTGCCGGACATGGCAATGAGGGGGAATGACATGGCAAAAATATTGTATTAATATACGTAAGATATATATCAAGATATTTAGGTTTGCAAACTGCTAAAAAAAAAAAAAATAGAAATAAACAGGGCTGGGTAACAACAATAATATCAATATTGTGATAAATTATGTCACAATATACTTTTTTAAGATGTCACAGATATTGTTATAAATATTTTTATCATTGACTGGAAGTCGCTGGTTTGTTCTTAAAATTTTACACTGTAGTAATATGTACAGTTTTTTTTTTTACAGCATTTAATTTTCCTTATTTTCAGTGTTAAATTATTTATTTTGTAGCCACAAAATCATACCAAAAAAAAAAAACATACAATGCAGTTGTGATGTGACACTATTGGTTTGCTGCTGTTTTTATTTTTTAGCAAACTTATTTTTCATATATATATATATATATATATATATATTTTTTTTTTTTTTTAAGTATTCTGGTATGATCTGTGATTTTTGTTGTGATTTTAGATTTTTGTTTTGATCGCCCACCCCTAGTGCCACATTTAAAAATCCTGTGACAAGGACGGATTTAAGGACATTTCGTTTGAAGTACAGACAAATAAAAGACTTTAAAAATAAAACATTCGGTACACACCAGCTTTTCGTGACCAGGAGTAACAATCAAGTCTTATCGCCCAGCTCCTGGTGAGATAAATCAGGTATGTTTCAGAAGGAAAGTCCATACCCTACCCCTGTTCACTATGTAGTGCAAAAGTCTTATCATCTGACCTGACCGAACAGTGTAGCCGAGGGTCTGCAGATCTCCCATAATGCACTGTGCAGTTAATAGGGAGCAGGGGGAAGAAGGGTGGAGGAGTGCAATTAAAGACGTTGGTCTTAGGTTTTTACTCACTGCAGTATAAACATCACCACTAGATGGTGGAAGCGAGTAGGAAGCCGTGTTTATGTCTTAAGTGCTAGATAAAATGTTCAGATGCAAGTCTGGTAAGAATCGAAGCCTGCGGTTTACACCCCTACTACATACACCAAACCGATTGTATTGACCTCTGTTATAGGCGCTTGTTGTAAGTTTTACGGCTGCACAAGTTGTGTTTGGGCAGAGGAAGGTCACGGGACCATAACATGTATGTAAGTTTTACCTGCTCTCATGTGGAACTCAATAATTTCCCTAAAACCCCTGAAAGTGTCACTTCTTCATTACTTCATGTTATTTTAAATGTCATCCATATTTTATTGATTCGTTTTAAACTCACTTTTGTTTTGGTTTCTGTGGGAGACAATAAAAAAAAAGACTTCCTGGAGTGGCTTTATACTGAAGAAAAAGTGTCAAATCTCATTTCCCACAGGATGTAACTGAATCTTTACCAACATGTCAATTCAGATGGTCTTTATATATATATATATATATATATATATATATATATATATATATATATATATATATATATATTTTTTTTTTTTTTTTTACTAATGGGTTATTTCTACTGGTCATGTTTTTAGAAAGCATGCACGCACAGTCTGTAAAATTTACTGACATGACAGATTCCGACTAAAATCCCAGAGATAATAATTACATAGTAATAATTACATTACCCAGCCTTCACATATAAAATGAATCCAATCAAAATAGGGCTTTAATCAGTGAAACATACATTTCTGGGTAAAACAGCATGTTTTGGTGGGCGGGGCTTAGTGGTTTTATCCCTCAGACTTTGACTGGCTTATGAAAAGTGGGCGTCTCGACACGTCTTCGCTGACTGGCTGTTATGTTTTAATCACAGTGACGTAGCTAAACGTCTGAGGCTATTTAGAGGCGGGAAAACGTTTAGTGCAGCACTTTAGTGTAAGATTATGGACAAATTAGAATTGTTTTTCAAGCATAATCTGAACAAGGGTGTGAGCTTTCATGGTAAAAAGGTCAGTTTTGATTTGTTTGTCGTTAAGAAGCGCACGTCTTTTCCACATAAAAGACCTCCTACGTTGCTTTAACGCGCACTCGGTCTTAAAGCGGTGCATCAAAATGTCATTTATAAAGTGATAAAGTGAAACAGAAACTCAAACAGAGAGATTGTGTGTGTGTGTGTGTGTGTGTGTGTGTGAGAGAGGGAGAGAGAGAGAGAGAGAGAGAGAGAGAGAGAGAGAGAGAGATCCCGATACCTCTCCCTCTATAGTAAATGTGTTCAGGCCATATTAAGTCTTGCGTGCTTGGTGAGCGGCTCAGCTCAGGTCATATGAGCTTGACCAGAATGAGCATGAGCAGCAGCACGATGACGATGAGCAGGAAGTTGAGCAGCAGGTTGAGACCCCGGTTGTTGGTGAGATCCATGGTGAAGACGTCAGAGCTGGCGTGTCGGAGCCGGACGATGGCAGAGTGCGAGCTCGCAGTGAGGCGCCGCGTGGCTCAGGGACGGACGTGCTCAGCGTGCGGTGCCGCGGAGAGGACGAGGTTACACCACGCTGTCCATCCTTCACACATGGAAAGAGCTAAACACCATCAACAAGGACAAATAAGAGCACAGCGTCGCCGTTCTTAATAAGGAACTGCTTGTTTCTTTGCCCACATGTTTGGTGTCTGACTTTCACATCTTTACTTTTGCCCAAGAGCTAGAGTCTGTAATCCAGCTAGTGCACATTTCTCCATTAGTAACATAACTATATCTGCACATGCAGCAGCGTAAGAAACTGATAAGCCAGGTGTTTTCTGCTAACATCTTAACCAACAAGATGATCGGCTCTTTTTACTGAGGGGCGGGGCTTAGGTAGTACAGTAGCCATGTTCAGAGTTACACATTGCCCCATTCCTAAAGTATTGGAAGCAGTGGACATTCTCTGGTTTATTTTATAGATTACAGTAGGTCATGATTTGTCCTGTTATATGGAGCAATAAAAAAAAAAATTTACACTTTACGATTTACGGAAAAATCAGTATTAAAGTGGAATAACAGTTTCTTGAATGAATATAAATGAGACCAGCTGTTTGGACAGATGAAATGTTATATGTATTTTTGAAATGTGTTTTGAGAGAAAGAAAATTTTAAATAAAAATTTTGTTAAATTTCCACTAGTTTAAGACAAATTTACCAATATGACCTCTATTATGTTTAGAGCTGGACAATATTACAAAATGATCTTGATATCATAATGAATTATGTCACAACACAGTTTTCCCGAGCATTGTCCGTATACTTCAACCATTACAAACTGGTTGGAAGCAGTCGATTACATTTTTTTACCGAATCTTTAAAAATGTAAAATATTTCCCTCCTTTTTAGTTTTAAATAATTTTTTTTCTAGATAATAAAGTATAACCAAACTCATATACCTTGATATAGATTGTGAATCACAGAAACTATAGTGATTATTAACTATTCGTTGGCTACATTAGCCTCATACCTCTGGAGCAAAACTAAAGACGTAAACGTCAGACACCAAACGATTGGCTACATTTAAGGTAAATTGTGTACGTTTGCATATTTAAGGTCGTAGTTTCCTAAGCTTTCTAGTGTGAAGTTTTGTGTGTTTAGTTTCACACACTAATGTGGATTAACCATAGCTTGGTGGGGGGTTAAGAAAATTGCTACGCACATATTCATATCTTTGAGTGTTTATTAATATTCAGTGTTACATATGGTATAGTGCAGTGCTCAGGCTTTGAGTCCATTTCTCAATCCTGATTTGTGAGCTCAGGTGAAGGGACGGGGAATGTGGAATCGGTTCTGCTATCCTCAGACTCCCACAATTCCCTGCTGCTACCCTGCTGGTGTGCCGTTATTTGATGGACTGGAGTGTATTATTTACAAGAACAGTGTGATGAAATTCATGCAGTCAACTCAGATATACAATTAAACCCCTGCCCCCCTGCTCTGACCCCACCCCAAGCCCCTCCCTGACGGAGTCCATGGCCCTGATTGGCCACAAGGCCACTTCCCGGCCCCTCCTCCAGCTCACATTAGCAAGACGATGATGTAGATGAGCAGCAGGCAGATGAGGATGAGGCAGAAGTTGACGAAGAGGTTCTGCATGTTCTGCTTAGCCTGCTGGGGAACCTCCATGGTGGACGCCCTCCTGATGGCCGCACGGGTCATGTGCTGCACCTTCTCCATAGTACCCTAGCACTGTACAAGTGGGGTGCTGGAGGTGAAGTGCGCGCACACACACACACACACACAGACAGAGAGAGAGAGAGAGAGGTGTAGGAGTGCAGAAGGATGAGATGGAGGGTGTGGTGTGGAGGTGCTCGTAGTGCTCGTGAGGACAGAGGTGGTCCAGGAGCTGGTGGAATCCACAGAGCTGATGGAGGGAGCAGCAGAGAAGCTGAATGAGTATGCATGCACACAACTTGGGAGCAGTCATGCCACATTTACATGCATGCACAACATACTGAACTATTACACATTTACTGCTCTTATCCAGACCGACTTACATAAGTGCTTTGTAGTCATCAATAATTTTTTTTTTTTTAAATAATCGTCCTACTAGTTCCCTGCAACATATCCTCCTGCTAGTAGCCTGCAACATATCCTCCTGCTAGCACCCTGCAACATATCCTCCTGCTAGTACCCTGCAACATATCCTCCTGCTAGTACCCTGCAACACATCCTCCTGCTAGTACCCTGCAACATATCCTCCTGCTGGTACCCTGGAACATATCCTCCTGCTGGTACCCTGGAACATATCCTCCTGCTGGTACCCTGCAACACATCCTCCTGCTGGTACCCTGCAACACATCCTCCTGCTGGTACCCTGCAACACATCCTCCTGCTAGTACCCTGCAACATATCCTCCTGCTAGTACCCTGCAACATATCCTCCTGCTAGCACCCTGGAACACATCCTCCTGCTAGCACCCTGGAACACATCCTCCTGCTAGCACCCTGGAACACATCCTCCTGCTAGCACCCTGGAACACATCCTCCTGCTAACACCCTGGAACACATCCTCCTGCTAACACCCTGGAACACATCCTCCTGTTGGTACCCTGGAACACATCCTCCTGTTGGTACCCTGGAACACATCCTCCTGCTAACACCCTGGAACACATCCTCCTGCTAACACCCTGGAACACATCCTCCTGCTAACTCCCTGGAACACATCCTCCTGCTAACACCCTGGAACACATCCTCCTGCTAACACCCTGGAACACATCCTCCTGCTAACACCCTGGAACACGTCCTCCTGCTGGCACCCTGGAACACGTCCTCCTGTTGGTACCCTGGAACACGTCCTCCTGCTGGTACCCTGCAACATGTCCTCCTGCTAGCACCCTGGAACATATCCTCCTGCTAGTACCCTGCAACATATCCTCCTGCTGGCACCCTGGAACACATCCTCCTGTTGGTACCCTTGAACACATCCTCCTGCTGGCACCCTGCAACACATCCTCCTGCTGGCACCCTGCAACACATCCTCCTGCTGGCACCCTGCAACACATCCTCCTGCTAGTACCCTGCAACACATCCTCCTGCTAGCACCCTGCAACATATTTCTGAAATTTTAATGGCTCTCTATTAGTCGGTCTAACTTTGTTCTGAAGAATTTCATTTACTTATTTTTTTATGCAGTGATAAATTGTTGAACATTTTGTTTATTCAGTAATATAAATCAACAACGAAGACATACATAAGAGCCAATGCTTTTTAACTCTGTTTCTTAAGAATTCAGCAGAACTGCCAATACTTGACAATTTCCACACTTGTATCAGTGTCAAATAAATTTCTCCAAAAGCATTTAATCATTAACATGTGTACGGGGCTTAGGATCACTTACAGGGCAGCTTTCCTCTGAGTTATTCACTATTATACCAGTGAATTCTTCAGAATGTGTTGATTAATTTCTCTAACAGCAGCTCTGACAGAAGTTATAGTAATTACTTTCTAGTTACTATAGTAATTGTTTATATGGTGAAGTTTTTTGTGAGATGTTTATTTAGCGTTTTTGGAAGGAGTCTCCAGTGTCAGAGCTTTGTAACAGACGTAAAGTTTTAACTTTAAAGTTTTCTGACAGAAAAGTCTTCAGGATGTAGTTTCTCAGTAACAAGTAACTCGGTAAGATGCCTTTTGTTGATCTTATTAACTTTGAGAGAGGAAAAAAAGAGATGCTGGTGAAGGAATGACAGTTTATAGCTGCTATAATGTAAGTGTTTCTTGGATGTTCCACAACATTCAATTTAACTATAAACGGACAAAAAATATGACTTTGTTCTTTAATAAAAAATGATTAGCCAATGGTTATATTTATATAAATAAAGAATATACTTTTTTATCCATTTATAGTTACATTTCATGTTTCTGGAGCTGTATTTATTTATTTTTTTCAACGTGCTTAGTGATCATATCCAGGCACTCGCTTAATAAAAAGCAGAAAATAGCAAAAATGTTTCAGGAATGCAATTCAGTGGTGGACCTTTGGCACTGAACATTTCCGTAGTTGGTTTTATGCTTCTTTTTCTAGCTGATGAACCCAGTAATAAAGCATTCCGACAGTTGTTTACACGTTCGAGTCATGACAGGAGCTGCATTTAGGTGCAAAGGTTTGCAGAAGGTCCTAGAAGTCTAATGTTAATCCATCAGTATCTAACATGTGGCCGAGGGCTTGATCCAGCTCGCGCTGAAAAGAAATAATCTCTGGGTTTATAATTTCATGCTGAAGAAGGACTAAAAGACTGAAGAGTAAATCGCAGTGCTCCTGGGCAGACTGGGACGCAGCTGTCAAGTGCTTTGCTAAAAGATAAGACACACCATTATGAAGACGTCAGCGTTTGTGTGGAGAGGAGCTTATCTTCCTCTCTCACACTGCTCTAGCTGGCTCCTGTATGGAGCGAGGGCCTCATGAGGAAACGTTCCCAGAGTCTCCAAAGCCTCGCATCCTTAAAAAAGGCCCCGGCTGACTCTATCAGCCACGCACACTAAAGGTTATTCTTAGGAATGACCTTTGACTTATCAGCAGGCAAAATGTGGCTGCATGCAGAACTCCAGAACTAATCAACTCCATTTTACTGGCTATGATAGGGAAGCATGATCCTTGCTATCGCTGCACATCGTCTCTGACCGGATGTGTGTCACTGGTAAGTGTTTAATTGATTGCATGTAGCTTTCTAGTGTCTGGCCCCCTCCACTCGCCGATTTAGAGATTAACCAGATCTTAAAGGCATTTTAACAAGATTAAAATCGATTTCCGCAATTTGTCTCTTTTAGGGCGGTTTTCGTTGCCAGGCATTATGCGTCCAAAAAAAAAGAAAAAGAGATGAGCCTCTTTTCCACTGTAGAGTCAATCGGATTTGAGCAAGGACAGAAACGTCCTCATGTTTATGTTCGTGTGTGTGTGTGTGTGAGTGTGTTTGTGGTGTTCGTGGACGGCTTCATCATAATCACCCTGTCAGTGCGGCCTGAGTGAGTGTCACTGCAGCACGATACACCAACACCTCCTCGCACACACATACACACACGTGAACCTCTAAAGTGTGTGCCAACAGCGTCGCCCAGAAACATTCCAGTGCCCGAGGAGAGAGTAGCTTTAGGCGATAACTTCACAAGGAGGCTGTGAACTCTCCCAACACACCCTTCACAGGCTGAGGAAATGTACCCTTACATGGTTACTCAGAGCAGACTGCGAAGCGCGCTGCTAATATGGCTGCATTTATTTTGAAAGTGTTGCAGAGCATCGCTTGGATAAAGGCAGGCGCTCTTCATCATCTGAATGTCTCCCGAGTGCCAGAGAGAGAGAGAGAAAAAGTCTGGCTCGAACCGAAGAAGGAAATCCACAGCCGCAGATTTCCCAGACCCGTGTGGGTTTATGCTCGCTTTATATCCCCGCTGTTCTGGCAGCGTTCCTGCACAAACACAGTCCTCTCGAGGCAGAGGGAGGGGTGCGTGACTGCATACTGAACTTTCCATGATGGCATGACGGAGCAATGTGTGGCTTTGAGAGCCATCATTACAGCTCACTCAGGGGCTACATGCACACTCCACCTTTCTCTTATTATTCTCTTATTCTAGGACATACCGCTAACATTTTGATGTAGGCTTTGACGATTAAGCGAGTAGCAGGCTTTACGGCTGGAAATATACTGCGTGTGTAACGTTTGGACTGAGATTTGTGCTGGCGCTGAAGCTGAAGCCTGTACGGTATCATTATATCGGCGTCCAATATGCAAATGACTCCCAAATCTCCAAACGTTTGGATCTGTAGACACTCCTGATTTGTGTTTGTGTTTCAGCTGAAATCATTTTGGTCTACATAATAAATAATGATATTTAGGGCTTGATCAGTGTTTAAGTACAGTATATGGAGGAATGCACATTGTAACATCATACACACTGTTATATTTTGTCGAAATCAGTGTGTTCTGTCTGTTTTCTTTGAAGGTTGTTTACAGTTTGATGTCTTCGCCTCTTCTACAAAACTTGTTTACATGGGGGACCGTGTGTGTGTGTGTGTGTGTGTGTGTGTGTGTGTGTGTGTGTGTTCATTTGGTGATACAAATTAAGAAAAAGTGAACAGATCTCCTTATGCTTGAATATCACATAGCAGATACTCCGCTGATCCTGTTTTTTTTTTTTTTTTTTATATTTTATAACATCCTGTATTCTGTATAATTGTACTTTGATGTATGTGTATCATCAGCATGCGCTCAGTGAGCGGTGATGTGTGTGTGAGTGTGTACGAGTGTGTGCGTCCTACCTGAGCCTGTGGAAGCGAGGCCGTGGCAGTGAGGTCCAGTCTGTGCCAGTGAGTTTTACGTCCTCGCTCTGTCCGGTTCACACACAGCTTCGGTGCCTGACTATGGGCTCTGGGAGTTTTGTTCAGGATGTCTGAGCGTTTATGAGTGAAAGAACGCAGAGGGGAGGAGAAATCGAGGGGATGATAGCAAAACAGAGATGCGTAGGAGGGGTCTGAGCTCTCATCTCACACTTTTGTTTTCTAAGGCCTGTTTTTCTCTCTCTCTCTCTCTCTCAGCTCAAAGTAGCTTTGAAATTAATTTCTCCATAAAAGGATCGGGGCACTGATTTCTCTGAATGTAAATACAGTGTCTCAGAATCTCACTGTCCCATCTTCACTGTCATCAGAAGTAATCAGTTTGAGAACTGAGAGGTTTGTTATTCATTTTGATGTGCAAATTAGTTTTGCATGTTGCGCTGATTGTTCTGAAGAGCAGGGCTGAAAATCTCGAGAGGCCTGAAGATTCGATTTAGAGGTGCCACGATGTGATTATATCAGTTGGTGATTCTTTATACATCTTTATTTTTTTTTATATTTATATAGCATACATTTATGGGTTTTTTTCCCCCCAGAATAACATGTTGCTGCTTTTAAAACAGCTTTTTCTTATGTTATGGAAATCCCCAGGCTTCATGGATTTATATAGTGTTTAGAAAACCACCAGTTAAACCCCATATATGTTTTAAACTGTTATTCCATTATGTTGTGAATTTGTTCTAGCAGGGCTGGTTGACTTAAAGGTTAAATTTTATTCATAAAAAATTTTCCCATGAATCCCTTAACGAACACTCTGTTTATTCTCTAACTGCACACAGTACTTTCTCATTGTCTGTTCCCCTGCCGGAGGATTAACGCAAGTATTCGATTGATGTTGTGGCCAGAGAAGTGTGTGCTTTGCATGACCTCTTCCACTGACCTTGTCCAGCCACCTTTTTCCTATTCTTGACCTTTGGTTTCCATTGACTCGACTCAAACTTTTATCAAGGGTTCTCCTGGGAGTGTTGCCACTGAGTTTTTCGTAAGCTCCAGAGATAAAAACAGCTCTTAGCTTCCTCTTCCTTATAAGGTGCTTGGCACATTCGAGCAGAGCGAGTTCCAAGAGTGCATTTTTAACTGGAGAGGAAGGGTGATCAGGACACCGCTGTGGCATGTGCTGGCTGTGCTTCCCCTGGATGAGACAGCACAGTTGTTGGCACAGGTTAAACCCCCACAGCTGAATCCCAGGTACTCAGAGACAAGCGTAGGCACTTGTGTACTGAATACCGCTGTTCTTGGCTATACAAAGACAGCCACTGGTGAATGGAAGATGGAAGTCAGAGGCACGTCATCCGAGCAGGATGTTTTAATCCTTTGAGCCGTGGGTTGGCCAAGCCATGTCCACCACTTGTCCAGGATGACCTCCAGCAGCTCGGCTGCACCGTCCCTCACGGTCAAGTTCTTATAGTTCATTATCATGCCTTGCAAGCCGAGTGTCAGTTACGCACGCCATTGTAACCCCCCACCCACTCCCTATGGAAAACACAGAGGACCACCGGCGCCGTTTAGTTGTGCCAGACTAATGGAGGGCACGGCTTACGGAGTCGCTCATTAAAACGGAGGCGCTGTGGAAGGATGGTTGTTAGAGTTGACTTTGTTTATGGACTGTTTACTGCTAGCCGTGGCTGGTTTGTGCATTCACGAGGCCCAGCCATGGCTAGTTTGGATGGTCCGTCTGCTTATTAGCTGCAATATATCCACGTCGCACCTCTTCACTTAGCTTAGTGCATGGAGTTGCTCTGTGCCTCACCTGTCATCATGTATCTCATAGCAAGGTCATCTCAGGACATCCAAAGCTCTCTTTGTGTACGCCTGTGTGTACTCGTGTAAATTTCACAGTTCTGTTGCCCCGGGGGGCAAAAACCTTTTGATTCAGATTTGATTCAAGGGCCTGTTAATAGGCTCATTAGTTGGATCTGGTGTGTTAGAGAAGGGATTTTCACTTCCAGTCCTTGGCCCCCTGCCCAACACACCTAATTATTAAGATGAAGAGCTTGATTAGCTTTTGGAAACTAAGACTAACTCTTCTATGTTCCGTCTGATCAGAGCAGTGTGGGCATGCCACATTGCATAATTATTGCCTTGGCATCTCCCCAGGGACATGAAAAATGCAGCAGCAGTGCCAGTGCTGGAGAGGCAGGTGGGAATGGCAAAGAATAATGTTTCCACAATGCCTTTTACACAATCAGAAGTCACGTGGTGTATTTTATACGTATTTCAAAGGGCAAGGTCATTTCAAAAGCTGTAAAATGAGGTGCGTTTTCTTGCTGCTCGACCACTTCCTGTTTATAAAGCTACACAGATTCTTCATTTTAGACAAGTATTTTAAAGATGTAGCTTAACACTGTTGGCACCGTGGCAGCTACAGGCTAATTACTCAGAAGCCTGCTTACTACAGCTCTAACTGTACACATCTAGGGAGACTGTAGAAGATTGCCATTATCTTCTTGTAGTCTACTGGGCCCAGTTGTTCAAAAAGTTTAATCTGGACTTTTGGATTGGATCACCCTGATCCAGATACAAACTTTTCAAGATTACCAAATCCGGATTACTAGTGCTTTAAATCAGACTACATATCACAATGTAGGCTACAAGCTATGTAGAGAACACCGGGTAGATTAGCCAGCATGGGGTCACTTTAAGTGTTTTTATTTGAAGAGACAGAAAACAGCACAATAAAACAATACAAACATCCCCTTTCTTTTTCAATTTCTTTTAAACAGTCAGACCCCTCATCTGACCCATAACAAATAAATACAAACAAACAAATATACATCCATTGGGCATATTTTGAACACATGTTTTAAATCATAAAAAGTCTAAATGTCCAACAGTTAACAAAATAAGAACGTTCAGAGTTCTTCATGTGTGGAGCAATTGGACCAATTGAAAAGACCAACAGGGTCAGTAGTATGTTTACCACACAAGGCGTAGCTAATAGAAAGAAGCTAATTCTGAAAAGGTTGATAAATGCAGTAGGGATTACGGGTAGCATTGGATTGGATCTTTTACACCCTGAACCATTTTCACACCAAATTTAAACTCATGCTCATGAATACAACATGACTAGACTGGCATCACCACCAAGTTAAACATTTCCTATCAGTCTCTCAGGATCTGACACCCAGAGCTGATGTAAAGGTCTCACCAACAGACGAGTGTGTGCCAGGCGTCTATAGACACATGAGGAGTGAGTGGCACCAGAGCTGATTGAGTTCACGGAATTGGCAACAGATAAGCTGTGAGGTCTGCCAGTAGACGCGCTTCCTAGTGAGGCTTTGACAAACACTGATCAGCCAAGAATGGATAAGGTCTTCTCTCAGTTCACTCTGAGCAGTCACACTAGGATTTATAACCTCCTCTTTTATTCACTCAGGTTCTGTAAAGTAGAGCATAGAACTGGGATCCTGTGGAGCCCGGACAAAAAAAAAATGTTTTTAATATCATGCTAGTAGTCAAATATGAAGCTCAAAACTTTATCCTGGTCAGCATCACTGTGATTTAAGTTACTAATTTGGTTATATTTTGCAAAATAAATAACCAAGTTCAAAAGAAAATAATAAGTCGTCAAAATAAAGGCACTGTTGAATTGGCTGGAATTGTTTCAGGAGGAGTGAAGATTGGTCAAAATTACTTTTGATTGCTCAAGATTTTTTCCAAGTGTGGGTGGGATTGGTCAGAATTCTTTCTGGAGAGGGCGTGATTGGTCAGGATTATTTTGGGAGCAGACAGACAGGTCAGAATTCCTTTGGAAGTTAGTGGGACTGGGAATCAAAAAGCTGTCCCGCACACACCTCTCCTGTACTCTGTCTTAATCTACTGCTTTATGGCATGTAAACCTGCTTTTAATCTCAGTATTATTTCCGCCTGAGCAGGTTTGATCTGTCAGTTTATATATACATCCAGTTCAAGCTTCAGAGTTGGCACATTAGTGGCATGCAATGCAGATCTCTGTGACCTCTGTGAACTTGGCTCAGAAGTCGTATTCTTATCCCTCACCCTGAGTTGAAACAGTTTATAATGGGAAGCGTGCTAAACTTGTACATGGACCTGTGAAGTGTGGTAAAGCTGCCATTTCACAGTAAGAAGGCCTTGAACTATTTTTAGCTCTAACATGCACACACATGATGTGTGCGCTCTTGTTTAGGGAATCTAAATCAGGAATTGTGAGCCATCCCAATGGAAGGCTTGGCATTTAGCATTTTTACTGCAGCCTGGCGTAATGAATGGGCTTCAGCTCTCCAGCAGCTGCTGCTTATTCTGATTGTTGGCAGCACATAGGGAGAGACAGACAGACAGATAACCAGACTTCCAAATTCATGAAACGGTTAGTCAGGAGGGTACTGCCATGGTGGGATTGTGAGCAGAGATATTTATTCCAATTTGATTTTTGAGTTCCCATGTGTTTTGAAGCAGAAAGTTAGCTAATTGGCTGGCATCACATATTGATTTTCATTAACTCTAAAGTGTTATGCTGTGTTGGATTAAACTTGGATGTGAGCTTGGAATTACAACATTTTCAACCTCCTTGCGTTCAAGCTGCAAAGTAGAAAAAACATAAAAATGAAAGAAAAATACAGTGGGTATAGAAAAGAATCACCCCCCTTTAAAATAATCACATTTTGTTGCTTTCCAGCCTGAAATGAAGATGGACACAGTTTTTGTTTTATCCAGATGTATTTACTCAGTGCAACATATAACATCCACGTGAAAGATATAACACGTCAGAAAAATTTTTAAAAAAAACATAAAAACCAGAATCACTGAGTTGGAAAAAGGATCACCCCCCTCCTAAAAATGACTTGTAAACTCAATAAGGTGTAGCTAATCACCTTCACACTAGCACACAAAACCATTTGACTTTCAACTGTAATCAGCTATGGTCATTTTGATTAGGTCAGCATGAAAAGAGCTTTCCTGGAGCATTTTGTAGTGCAACTGAAGCAAACAATCAACTATGGGTGGCAAGGCACTGTCAAAAGATTTCCGGGATAAAGTTGTGGACAGGCACAAGTCAGGAGATGGATACAAAAACATTTCAAAGGCTTCATCAGTGCCTAGAAGCACAGTGAAGTATATTATTAAGAAGTGGAAGGTATTTGGTACAACACAGACCCTCCCTGGATCAGGACGTCGCTACCAAACTGGATGAAAGAGCCAGAAGGAAACTGGTCAGAGAGGCTACCAAGTGGCCTACAGCAACTCTGAAGCAGTTGCAGGAATTTATGACAAAGAGTGGTCATTGTGTGCATGTGACAACAATATCACAAATTCTCCACAAATGTGGCTTGTATGGGAGGGTTGCAAGGAAAAAGCCACTCACAACTGAGCTTTGCCAAAACGCACCTTGAAGATTCTGAGGCCACATGGAAAAAGGTGTTATGGTCAGATGAGACTAAAATTGAACTATTTGGCCTCAACACCAAACGATATGTCTGGCGGAAATCCAATACAGCTCACCATCCAAATAACACCATTCCTACAGTAAAGCATGGAGGTGGTAATATCCTGTTATGGGGGTGTTTCTCTGCAGCAGGGACTGGAGCACTTGTCAGGATAGAAGGAAAATGGATGGGGCAAAATACCGTCAAATTCTTGAGGAAAATCTGCTGCCCTCTGCCAGAAAGATGTCAATGGGAAGAAGGTTTACCTTCCAACATGACAGTGACCCAAAGCACACAGCAAAACTGACCACACAGTGGTTGAAGGAGAAAAAGGTGAATGTCCTTGCATGGCCTAGTCAGAGCCCAGACTTAAACCCCATTGAAAATCTGTGGAATTACTTGAAGACTGCAGTCCACAAACGGTCATCAAATTTAACTGAACTTGAGCAGTTCTGCAAAGAAGAGTGGGCAAATATTGCAAAGTCTAGATGTGCAAAGTTAGTAGAGACATATCCCAACAGAATAAAGGCTATAATTTAAAAAATTAAGGCAAATTAAAGCAAGGGGGTGATCCTTTTTCCAACTCAGTGATTCTGGTTTTTAATTTTTAAATTTTGTTCTGACATGTTGGTGTTATATCTTTCACTTGGATGTTATAAGTTGCTCCAAGTAAATACATAAAACAAAAACTGTGTCTGTCTTCAATTGAGGCTGAAAAGAAACAAAATGTGATTATTTTAAATGGGGGTGACTCTTTTCTATACCCACTGTATGCCCCAATGAAAATCCGTCTCATGTTAGCTCTGTCTGAGCACCAACACCACTATAATCTCTTTTAAAAGTAGAGAATTGGAACTTTATGGTTGATCTGACCTTATGTGCTGAACTCAGGCTTGAGGGTTGAGGACTTCATCTAGATTTTTCGTGTAGGAATTTCAAGAGACAAGGCGGCTTTTTTTCTCTCCTTGATGTAGTTTGAAAATCCAAGTTATAATATAATAACTTTTTTTTGGATTATAATATAATCCAAATACTTTAATCGATCACAGCAGTAAATCACAATATTGAACTCTTTGACT
This sequence comes from Cranoglanis bouderius, assembly GCA_023630585.1. Taxonomy (NCBI): domain Eukaryota; kingdom Metazoa; phylum Chordata; class Actinopteri; order Siluriformes; family Cranoglanididae; genus Cranoglanis; species Cranoglanis bouderius. Next base: position 17,449,357 of record CM042547.1, read on the forward strand.
AATCACAGACTTGGATTATGCAAATGCTGTGTTTCATTAAAACACCCAGAAAAACTCTGATCTGATTAAAAAAAAATTATGAATTGGAGGACATATGATGTGGGATCCACCAGTTTTACCCAAAAATCTAGCTAAACCGGAGAAATGAAGCGAGGCAGCTAGCTAGTTAACTCGCTAACTAATGTGACACAGCCCAATTAAATATTAAGACAGTACTATAATATCGTAAACTTCAATTCATTGTGAGGTCTTTACTGGGTAACTCTGGTACTTATCCATTGTTTAAAGAAACTTTAAACACCACATCTGAATAAATCATTGACAAATGTGTGTATTGTTGACATGTTGACAACGTACATATTAAGTGATACAGAGACATTAATCCAACGAGGGTTGATGATTTTTTTATTTTTATTTTTTTGGTAATAGTTATTTATAAATTCTGCATTGTACACCAGCTCCCAAACCAAAGGATCCAGAGTGAGGATCACAGTGTTGTCCTACGTGGTAACACGAGACACCCAGAATGGCAGTGAGCTGTGAGTCCTGTGCTCAGCTGTTAGGGGATAACAGATCTGCTCCTGCTCCGTCCTCTCAACAAGGTTCACACAAAGCTCCAGTCATTTCCAACATGGCGAAAACACCATACCACTAAACTTCATGACGTCAATCTGTCATCTACCCAAGACTTTATACAGTCACCAAGCATAAGTGACAGTTTACACAATAAAGAAATTCACACACATTTTTTTTATAGATAGATAGATAGATAGATAGATAGATAGATAGATAGAGAAGTAGAACATGCATTGAAATAAATAAAAAAATCATAACACTAAAAATATATTTACATTTTTCAATATTACATTTTACATTTAACTCTAGATTTGAATACTTAACAATTGTGGATGCCGTGGATTTTGTTGAATACCTCCAGCACAAAATTAATTCTACATCACATCATCTAGATCTAAATACTTACAGTACTTTGCAAAAGTTTTAGGCACCTTATTATTTTTAGTACAAACTTTGTTATAGATTTTTTATTTGATGACTTCTACATTATCAAGTCAGTACAAAAAACATTTTAGATTCCCAAACATTAGTTTTCTAGCACAAAATGAAATGTTACAGAAAAATGTTTGTATGTCATTAAAGAAAGCAGCGTATTACATAAGAGACACTTTTCAGACAAAAAACACAATGAAGGCTGCTGGGTTTTGCTGCAAAAATAAGAAGTGAGTGCAAAAGTCAAAGTGTCCAGAAGAACTGTGTCTGGTTCTGCAAGATGCTCAATAAAACTTACCAGCTCATTTCCTTATAAAACTGCACTAATTGTACCGGAGACTATTATTTTTATTTTTATTTTTTTGTCACACCAAATACTGACATTGTTTCACTACTGTTACTGCTCTTTACGGTATTTTTTTTTTTAATGTAGAAACATTTAATTTCATTATTTTGAAGACATCTTTGCTCTACAGCATTTCTTGACATAACTTTTAACCCCAAAAAGGGGTCACACTGGGGAGGTTAAAAAAGGTTACGAATCTCTACTCTAAGCGATTTTGATGGCTTTAGGTAAGTGTGCAGTGTGTACACAGGGTGTGTGAGTGGAGAGTGTGTATATAATGTAATGTAATTGTTGTAATTTTCATGTTGTGTGTTGTGCAGATGCTGGGTGGAGCTCCTCTCCCTGTGAACACGCTGGTGAAGATAAAGGAAGGGCTGTTGAGACAACGCGAGCTGGAGATCGACAGGTGAGCTATGATCTATTCCCTGCGCTAACTGGGATGGGTGAAACATCAGAGCCTCCAGCTAAAGAAAAGGAGCTGAACCGAGGAAACTCATCTGGACGCCCGACCGACATCATGACGCTGCGTGGAAGCACGTTATCATGAATGCAGATGATGCAAGAGCATTAAATCTCGTGTCCTTAACAGAAAAGATCCGGGATAGTGAATCGGGCTGTCTGGTTTCCTCGCCAGTGTGTGTGTGTGTGTGTGTGTGTGTGTGAGTGTGAATGACAGCATGTCGACGTGCTAGTGTGTGTGGTGAGGAATGCGCACTCCTGATTGCTGGGTGACCTTGAGCTCTCTGACATCCATAACACACATGCATGTATTACTATCCTTGTGAGGACCTTTCACTGACAAAAACTTAATGCAGCTAATTAAATCTATGATAGACCTAAATCTAATCCGAATCTTAATCTCAGTAACCAGAAGGAAACGTTATGCTTTTAGGGATTTTTGTTTGTTTGTTTGTTTTTAAATAGATTCCTCATGGAACCCAGCCAAAGGTCAAAACTGTCAGATATTCCTGTCCTTTTAGGTCCATTTGATCCATTTGGTCTCCACCAAGTTATAAAAACATTAGACACAGTGACACAGATATACACAGATATACACACATAGACACAGTGGGTTCAGCTCACAAACTGGCACTATCACAGGACACACACTTACAAACACACCAACACACACACACACACACACACACACACACACACACACACACACACATGCAGTATTAAGACCACGGCAATGTCGCACATCCATTTTTTAAAGTTACACCCATGGTGCTGTCAGAATCTGTTTCACCATTGTATCATTACATAATCCTTCATTTGATGACGTCGCTCATGTTGTGCTGGAAGGCAGAACAAGCCTGAGGGAATATGAGAGGATTTGATCCCTAAACTATCCTTCTATCTTTTAGAAATAATGCCTGGAGGTGTGTATAGAGCAGTGTATAGAGCAGTGTATACACTGTATATAAGTGTGGATGAGGGTGTAGTGAAATGTTCACCACAGCTCCGACGGAAATTTTCAGGCTTTGCGTCATACACCGACACACACACACACACACACACACACACACACACACACACACACGCACAGCCTTCAGATAGTATTTAACCTGGATGCGTGCGCTCACAATGCCATGATATGAAGTCACTACACCTTTCCACATTTTGTATGGGTACAACCTGGAATTGAAATTGAAACGAACTTCACAAAATGCGCCTAAATATCATATAGTTTGCAAAATTATTTACCAATAACAACGTGACACCCATAAATTAGTTCTGGTAATTAGTTGGATGGAGTCGACCTGTGTGCAGTGAAAATGTCATATGAGCTCAGTATATATAGAAATAAATACACCTGTTCCTGGAAGAACCCAGAGTTTTGAAGAACCTAAACCAACATCATCATGACAGTCAAAACAACAACTGGACAGATTTCTGGAAACGTGTCAATCAGGAGTTGGTTACGAGGGAATATGCCAAACTGGCATTACATCTGTTATTAATAAATGAGATGAATATGGCACGTTTCTAACACTCGAGTAGGCTGGCATGAATTAGTTGACCACTCCAGTATTCGTTCATTACTTTGGTATTCGTGTAGCACATAGACATAATGAAATAACGGGTTGTCCACCTTCGTTAGTAAGTTATATGTTAAAACTGAAAGAGTCATGTCACCAAATGACGTGCTACTTTATAGCAACTGTTTTATCATAGTAGCTCAGTGGTTAAGACGTTGGGCTACTGATCGGAAGGTCGTGAGTTCAAACCCCAGCACTACCAAGCCGCCACTGTTGGGCCCTTGAGCAAGGCCCTTAACCCTCAACTGCTCAGATATATAAATGAAATAAATGTAAGTCACTCTGGATAAGGGCTTCTTAAGGCCAAATGCTGTAAATGTAAATGTTATCAAAAACAAGAGTCCCTAATACAAACATTTGAATGACATGTTTGTTTTTAAACAAATCAGATATGTTATTGTTTAAAAAGCCATTGAAATCCGGAATGGAAAACTGAAAAAGGAGTGAAGAAGCTAAACACAATTAAAATATATATATATATATATATATATATATATATATATATATATATATATATATACACACACACACTCAAACAGGTACGACTCTTACGCTGTAGGCTTTTTCTTAAGTTCCCTGAAAGCAAACGGGTTATCGTTGATATGTTTATTTTAATTGTGGCTTTACGCATTTTGTGGTTCAGCTCAGTATCTTAGTTTAACATTATTGTTTTTTTGTTTTTTTGTTTGTTTACTCATGTGTTATTAAATTTCTGTTTGTGCACTGATCAAAATGAGTTGCGGTAATAACTCTCGATGTTATTTCATATTTCATACCTGTACAGACTATTAATGCATCACTGCCACCTACTGGATACATTTTGAACTGCAGTAGCAAGCTTAATTAAAATTATGGTTAATTATGTAACATTAGTATTATCTTTTAGGTGTGGTTTTGAGAACGAGTATACCGGAGCTCATTTGGAAACACGTGTTCTTCAACGCTTGTAAAATGCTTTTCAGCTGTACACTTCAGCTTCTGTCGCTTATGAAGAATTTCCTCCCCAGCACGAGCCTTCATTTCTGATTCACTCTACTTTCCAGATGTTTAGACTTTACCTCATGTTGCTGCTTTTCTGTGCGTCATCAGATGGTCATTAAGACACAATTGTCTTTGCCAGTAACGTATCAGCTTCTGTTCACACATCACTTCTTTTTAATTCCCCTTAAATGTAAAAGAATGTGCTTGAAAGTGGCTTTTGTTGCATTACGACATTTATGTTGCATAATGACATTTGTTATATGCCGTTGCGCAACCATTAAAGGAGCGCGAATAACAAAATAATTACTAGTTGCAGTCCTGATACGCAATGATTCTGTTTCTCTTTCTGTTTTTCCTTTTTCATGTCTCTGTATTCTCCAGGCAAAAGCAGCAGATCCTGCAGCTCCACGCCAGAATCAGGGAAAACGAGTTAAGGGCGCAGCAGGTCCTCCAGAACCAGAGAGGGCGCTGTGACGACTCGTATGTGCTTAAAACAAAGGTACTTCATTATGCATTCACATGATATATGATGAACTTCTGATCTGCGACGGTGTTAAGCTCGGCGTTCCTCCTCAGGAGAGCCCGATGGACAGCCCCGCATCGTCTCTACACAGTCCTCAAACTCCGGTGTGCTGCGAGAACGGAGAGCTGGCGCGCAGACTGGCCTCATCCGAGCTCGAGGTCATCCACCTCAAAGAGTTCCTCAAGCAGAACACTCAGAAATACACAGAGGACATCAAGAAGCTGGAGGAGAAGGTCTGTTGCAATTTAGACCGTGGGGAGAACCACTGTGTGAATAAAACACGTAGGGGTGTGCTGTTATCGGAAAATAATCAACGACAGGGTGGTGTGGTGCAGATGATGCAAAGCAGAATTACTGTTGCACCCCAGAGTTGATTATTTTCCTATAACAGCGTGTCCCAAAGTGTTTTATTCCACTTATACCACAGCAATTTCGCATTGATGACGTTTTTAATTTATTAATGACGGACTACTGTTGATGCGCACATGAAGAGAGTCACGTGGTGTCACTATTAAAAAAAAAAAACCTTGACATTACCAAAAATAGTGTTTTAGTTTCATAATATCTAGTTTTAATATCATATGTGTGTCTCATTGCTAGAATGGTGACTACAACTTTTATCCCACTTTTAGAAGACAACCTTGATTTGATTACAGCTATCTGATGTTAAAAAAGTGTGTGTGTGTGTGTTGTGTGGTCTAGATGAAGACGCGTGATCGCTACATCAGCAGTCTAAAGAAGAAATGTCAGCGAGAGCAGGAGCAGAATCAGGAAAAGCAGCAGCGCATTGAGACTCTGGAGAAATACCTGGCAGATCTGCCCTCGCTGGACGAGGTGCACACCCAGGCCCAGCAGGTACACACATACACACACACACACACGCACACACACACACACACCACGTTGTATACCATTAGTGCTTTCCCACTGCTGCTTAATCCAATAAGAAAGCCATTTTGCCTGCTGTTGATTTTTCACTAATGCTAACAAAACTAAATAAGGAATAAAATAATAGCTGATCATGAGACACAGTGTTATAGCACATCAGTACACTGTGCCTCTGGTGCTCAAGTGTCCACAATGACTTATTTATTACTCTGAATGTGCAAAAAAAAAAACAAAAAAAACATTACAGTAAAATATGTGGAACTTTTTTCTGTTTAGGTTACGGCAGTGTCACAGCATGAGTTATGAAAAAAAAAAAATGGGCCGTAGGTGGTGCTGATTAATAAATGCAGTAAATATCTGGCCCAGTATTTGAATACCCAATATATATTCAGTAAATATAAAAAAAAAAAATTTAAAAAAAAAGGCCCAGGGTGGTGTAACTAGGCAAACGCTTTTATCTTTAGGCTCCTCTCAGAGAGTGAACAGTGAAGAGTTGCTTTTGTACCACAGCACTAAGCAGAGCTGAGCAGAGCATGCACTGGTGTAGTGTGTCTCAGGCCCTTTACTTGAATGGTTGAAATCTCTAAGATATAATTAACACTAAATATAGGCTGTGTGTAGTGCTTCTGAAAATATTTTCATTCAGGGATGGCTATATATGGCTATAAATAAAATAAATTAAGGTCACATATGATAAAATAAATAACCATAACATTGTATTATATAATATTAAATCATGTGACATTACATATTACATTGTTACATTATATGACATTACATTGCATTACATAACATATTACATTACATTACATGACATTACATTCTATGTATGTATGTATTACACAATATTACATTATGTTACTTTACGTTACATTACATGTATCCATTGTGAGCCTGACCAGGACAAAGTGGTTACTGAAACTGACTGAAATAAAATAAATAAAAATTAAGAATACAATTAAAAGGTATTTATTTTCACAAAAAATCTATTTTAAAAAAAATAGGCACAATGTGTACAATATTTGGATTATATTTGGATACTTACTTCAGCCTCTGTCCTTCTTTATGCACTGATTAGGGCCTTAGAAAGGTCAGTCTGCTATTCAAACACAAAGACTTGATGTTTTATTATTATTTTATTATTATAAGTTTCGGAATACACACCGAACACACACCAAGTTACAGAAACATGTGCTGCGCTTGTACACTCCAAGCTTCAAGCTGATCTTCGTACGTGTTCCAGCGTGTCTTTACCTAAACGCTCCACTATTAATCCCTAAACCAATTCCAGCAGTGAGTTTAGTCGATTAAAGTGTAATAAACACATTTGTGTATTAACAACGCCGGCTCCGGAGCGCCTGTCCCCCGCGGCCGTGCTAACACGGCTGTAAAAGAGCCTTTAATGCGACAACATGCTCGCTTTTATTGTTTATGAACAAGCTGCTCACACTTGATTAAATCCACGTCACTGCCTCCTGTAACATGTGCAGGCTGAGAGGAGTTAATATTCCTGTGGAAAACAAACGCTCAGTGACAGGCCGATATTAACTGTAGAAAAATCAGCGCTCTCTGACCTTACAGCAGCTGATTAAGCTACGCTAATTGGCTTAACAGGATGTTCCCAATGACATGTTACTGTAGAGTGTAAAACCAAGCCAACAGGGGGCAGTAAAAAAACAGTGACGTGACTGCTGTGCTCGAATGAAAGCTGCAGACTAGTGAGATTTTTCTTTATTTTTTTTCAACCAGTGAGGGTGGTTACAAAGAATTTGGGATAATCAGATGCTTGTTGTCACACAAGGCATATAAATGATGTAAAAACAGGACTTGGTCTGTGTGAGTCTTTCAATAATAATGGCATTGAACATTTACTTTAAAAAATAAATTGAGAAAAGGATACGACATGTAAAAAAAAACACAAGATGAAGTTGCCATGTACTTTCTATCTATCTGTCTATTTAATGTAATTATAATATAATGTAAATATAATTATCTAATTATTAATAGATTTTATGGTTGCAAATTCATGATTGTTAATCTAAGTTTGAATCATTTTGATCAAGTCTTTTTAGTAATATTTTAAATGAAAAAAAGACAAAGGATATGACATTTTAAAAAGAAGTATGAAGTTATGTTATGTCCTTTCTGTCTTTTCTTAATTTAATTTTAATATTATAGGATTTATGGTTGCAAATTTCACGATGCAAACGTATATTAACTGAATCTTTTTTTTTCTTTCTTTTTTTTCGTCTTTAACAGAATCATACTAATATCTGTTGATGGTTTTCATTAGATATAAATATATATAAACTACAGGAGTAGGCAATATGTCCAGATCATCCTATTATGGTGCTTCAAAACATTGAACATTTGGAATAAAAACACAGACTATAATTGCATGACTGGTTATTTATTTGACACAGTGGGGTTACAGTGGTGTTGCAAAATTATTAACGATACCTGCTCGGGTATAAATGCATCGTTACATTATATTTATTATATCAGTTTTATGCTGCCATGATGTTCATCCTTAGTGTATTGTTTACATGATCACTCCATAAATCAGGGAACTTCTGGAAGCAGGCATTGAGTAGATTATCAGTGTGATGGTTAGCATGCGTCCGAGTGTTTTAGTCACATGATTTTTCTATTACGGTCGCCATATTTGGGACCGAATTTCTCACTTCGCTGCATAGCGTAAGCGTAACTAGAGAATAAACAAAGCCGATGAAATAGACTGATTTTTGTGTTACTTTCCCCTTGAACTCTACACCTTAACTACCTCCAGCTTTTACTAATCTCATCAGCACGAGGTCATTTCCCCAGTTGCACTCAGTCCTCTATTTCATGCTCAAAATGGATACAACCTGATTGCATGAAACGCAAGGACACACACTCACTGACAAGCCCTTACCTTTGAGTGTATGTGATATTTTTGATGTGTGTGTGTCAGTTGGAGGAGGTACAGACGAAGGCGCAGACGCTGCAGGACACAGTGGCACAGCTGGAGCAGAGCTTAGAGGAGAGCCGAACTGGTCTGCAGGAGAAAGACGCACTCATCGAGAGACAGGGCAAGAGGGAGAAGGAGCTGGTGGCTGCCGTGCAGAGGTGGGTGTGTGTGTGTGTGTGTGTGTGTGTGTGTGTGTGTGAACTTTGAAATTAAAAAAAGCTTGAAATAGGATTTTTATTTTTGCCTTTAAAAAGAAAATAGTACAGAAAGCTCTAATTTCTCCTTGTTTTCGTCATTCCACACAAACGACCCTGAATGACCCAGATGTGTATCAGTAATCACTGGGTATCCAGCAAGAAGGTTAGATTAAATATTAAAGATTGTTGTTAGTCCCTGATGTACTGCTAATATGATACATGCTTTTTTAAAACTACTAAGAGCGCGACGGTAAAGGAGGACGACATGACGGCTGGAAAAATCACCAGGATTTTCCAGGTGCTTTTACTTAGGAACAGTTTAATCACCTAAAATGTATTTCTGCTCATGTTGATCCCATTTGTACAGTTACACATCTTAACCAGAGAACTGTAGACTTTGTGCGGTGAAACAAGTAGAAATGATTTAAAAAACGATCGATATTTCTTTTATTTTTTTATTAATTTTATGAAGAAAATGCATCAATTTCCTGTTTTAGTGTGTGCAAAGAAAAACAAAAATGAATTAAAAACCGGTTTAATTTTCTTTTCCCCCAGTTTAAAAAAAAAACAACAACAACAACAAAATGAACACACCGTAGATGGAGCATGAGTGTATCTGTGTGTGTGTGTGTGTGTGTGTGTGTGTGCAGAGGTTAAAGTCCACAGGTGTCCTCCTGAAGCACTGAGAGAAAACTGCGCCATCGACTTGCTCCTTTATTTGGTGCATTATACGAGTCTTTATTAACAGTCTCTCTATCTGTAATCTCTGCACAGTTTGCAGGAGAAGGTGGAGAAGTGTCTGGAGGACGGAGTGCGCTTGCCCATGCTGGACCTGAAGCAGCTGGAGAGGGAGAACACGCGTCTCCTGGAACAGAAGTCTCACAGTAGCACGGTACACAACACATTACACGTACTGGAACATAACAGAAAGTAGTTGTTTTTTTGTTTTTTAAAAAACAAACGAACTATTATTTCACAGGTTTTACTCAGTCCCAGCTGAGCTGCTTTTCATTCTTTTTGAGTACTCCACAAACATGAATTGCACCTAACAACCCACACACACACTCACACTCATCTTTTAGACTTCAGCTGTGAACTCTATGAACTCTGTTTACAGCTGATCGACAGCCAGAAGCAGCAGATCGACAGACTCACCCTGGAGTTAACGGTAAGAAGCTCGAACTCTGTGAACTCTGTGAACTCGTCTCACACACCGCACAGACACAGGGTGTGTTTGTGTGTGTTTGTAGAACTAGATGCAGGGTTATTAGGTTCGTCCAAACACAAATCAAAAAAGCATTAAAAAAAACACAAGAAAAACATGTAAAACTTCTAAACTGTAAAACATTTTTCATTTATATATACATACACAGAACACATATACAACACACGGTGATGTTTTTATTCACTGTTACACCTGTCTCGATTCGGATTTGATTAGAAGGTGTTGATTAAGTTTCTATAACAGCAGCCCTGGCAGTAGTGCAGCAACAAATCACAGGTTTATATTGATGTTCTAATATGTTATCGTTTCTAAAGTAACAACTTATACAGGGACGTGTAAAAACGTGTTATTTAAAGTCCCCGTGAAGTGCCTTGAAACGTGCAGCGTTATTCGATGTGTTGACGTAATTTCCACTTAAACAGGAAGTCAGGGCGGGACATATCGAGTGGCTCCTCCCCCTTTTTAGATAGCCAGTAGCATTTAGCTTACCTCATAGCCAGGAAACCTGTAACTGTCGGGGGCGGGACGCTTCAGATTCTAGAGAGCATTTGATTGGACGGAAAGCTGAAGTGCATTTTGATGTCCTCAAAACTGTTGATCCGTATCAGTGGTAGAGAGAGACTCTAAATTTTGAATGCATATATCTTCTAAATGTGAATTTTGTCATTGTTTTGGAGCGCACTCGCTTATAGATAAATATAGATAACCTTAAGGTTGACATATTCATGCTAAAAGCCACAAAACTTCCATTTTGATTTCATGGGGACTTTAACAACGAGATGTTCTAACTTTGCTCTAGTGAAGCTTTATGCAAGTGTTTTATTTAAGTGTTATATAAGATGGCTTCAGTCAGTGTCAGCACTTTTTCCACCAGGAAAGTCTTAAACAAAGAGGAGCTTGTGATTTAAGTTCTGGTATTCATTTCTTTTTATTATAAGCTTTGAGTGAGAGAGAGAGAGAGCTGCTATAACAAGTGAAAACAGGAATTAACTTGATTTCATGGTGTTCCATAACATTAAATGTATCATCAGTTAATCTTTACAATTTATGTATTAATCATTGGAAAATCACTGCGGTGTACAAGACGAATAAAACACTTTCAGAAAAAATTTCGGAGACGTGCCGTTACAGAAAAATAATCAACAACGCTGCGGTGTGATGTGGCCCGAGATGAAGCAGAGCTACTGTTATCACCCTGTTATTTTCCCTATAACAGCACCCTCTAAGGTTTTTTTAACCTACTAATTGACTCCTTAAGCTGTTGATACATTGCTCAGTAACCTGCGTATGTACTGGCTTTTACTGCTAAACCAGATGTTTTAATTGAACCTAACACTCCACACATTGATAGAAGCCTTCCATACTTTTCTACACGAAACCCAGAGTTAATTTCGTGACCTGATCGGATTATTCAGTGCAACAGCAGCTGATAGAAACACGTCCGCGGTTTCCGTTGCGGTATAATAACATGGATGGTCAGATAACTGGTGAGAGCTGAGCTGAGACATGAAGACTGCCAGTAATCAGTGTGAGGAAGCGCCGCATAGGTGGAGAGGAGCCGCTTGAGTGTGCTCTGTGAAATTAACGTCCCCTCTCTCTCTCTCAGGCACTGGAAAAGAGGCTGCAGAAGGAGAGAGCCATCACGCAGGAGCTCCATAAGCAGCTCGTAGAGAGAGAGGAGGACCTGAAGACGCTGTCCAAGAGCGTCCAGCAGGTACAGCAGGGGTCCTGACACAACTGTCTGCAGCACATCTCCGTTTAAAAGCGTTTTCACCCTTATATACCTTTTCTGGTTTAGTTTGAGACGGCAAAAACTAAAGAAGAAAATAAAGTTGGCTGATGGGAGCACACGGCTAAAACTCGTACTCGTGCTTCCATTAGTCAGAAATAAATACAGTGATAGGAAAAAGTTAAGACTGTGATGTGATGGTTGGTCTTTCGTTATCTGTATAATTGGTGCTGGTTATTAGTTGATCTCCTCACATTCAATCTATCAATGAAAGCAGCCGAGATCAGAGCTGCAGCTTTTCATCACTCGTCACACCGAAACCTGGCACTCCAGCTCAGCACGGCTCTCGGAAACGATCCGTCTTTCTCTGTTAAATCGAGCTGAGCAGCTACCTGAACTTCAGTGCGAGTTTGTAACTCACTGTCTGAGTCTGTCTAAAACATTTCAGCTCACGAGAAAAAGGTGTTGAAACGGTAGTCTATTTCAGTATCACCGAGTACACACACACACACACACACACACACACACACACACGTCTGTGTGTGTATAATCTCACTCACACGCAGACTGCATTTCAGCAGATGTGACAGTCGCACTTCATCATCCCAAAATAACACACTCCACCAGACCAACGTCAGCGAATGGAATATTCATCGCACAAATATCTTCATCGTTAAATGGCTGCAGATACAAATCTAAATCTGTAAAATCGTTCCCAAATTGAGAGCGGGTGAAGTGTTACTGCGCACACTTTCATATTTCACTTCCGAGGTCATCTAAAGCTTCATCAGACCACATATTCACATTAGCGGTATTAAATTTGGTCATCGTCTCAATCAGCTCCCTAGTCCAGCGATCAGGGACTCGGCCATTTTAAGGGCTGTCTCGATCGCAGGATCCGTCCAATGCACTGGAAAGTTCGCTCCCCAAAAAAAAAAATCCCACAATGCACCGCAAAAACCAGGGAGCATCGATGCTCACTATGTTCCCTTACAGGAAATGATGTCATGTTTTCTGAAGCCTCTCAGCTCGGAAAAAAGAAAAAACAAAAGCAGACGAACTCTCAGCCAAGTTAGTAGCTTGTTATCGTTGTTGTGGCTCTCAAACGATTACGAACGTTAGTGATTTTCAACTTTATTTGATGTTCTGTGTACACCGATTCATCACCTAGGGAGCTGATCGAGACACTCCTAATGTTTTTATTTTTTTTTTATGTGCCTAACATAAAAGAGGGCTCTCATCCAAAACACTTCATTTTCTCACAAACATGACCATCAGCATTGTTTTGTGTTCCAGGTGAACTAGTGTTTTCTGTGCAGTATTATCCTTTTCTTTTTTCCAGTATAAGAAAGAAATGTTTGTATATAGAATGCACTGTTGTGTGTGTTATATCACCAGTCACACCCATGTTCTTACTGTGATGTCTATAAGCACAATGAGAGCTCAATAATCAAGTCAAATTCCTTGTATACTTGCCCTATAGAGCAGAGTTGGGTTTTTATGTTTATCTATCATCTATCTCCATCATCCATCTATCTCTATATCCATCTCTAGCTCTATATCCATCTATCACTCTCTCTCTCTCTCATCTGTCTCTCTATCTATCCTCCATCTGTTCACTATCTCTATATCCGTCTATCATCCGTCTATCACTCTCACCGTCTCTATATCCGTCTATCATCTGTCTCTATATCCATCTATCATCTGTCTATCACTCACTATCTCTATATCCATCTATCATCTGTCTCTATATCTCTATATAATTATTATAATAATAATAATTATTAATAACATTCTCTGGTGTGCAGAAGCAGCAGCATGTGGATAACGGCACCGTGCTGCAGGAGGCGGGGTCTCTGCTAAAGGAAATGTCTCTATGTCTGCTGGACCTGAAGGCTCTGTGCAGTATTCTCACCCAGAGAGCGCAGGGCAAAGAACCCAACCTGGCACTTCTGCTGGGCATCAAATGTGAGTGTCACTACACCATCATGGAAGAATCACTTTCATACATCTTCATTTCACAATAACAACATACTGCCTCGCCCCATCACTGAGCAGAGGATGAAGCTCTTACCCCAGGTGCAACACCACATCGTGATACATGAACGTGATAAATGTGCGATATCGGCGTTCTATTAATTACGCATCTAATGCAGTTGCACCGTTTGAATACCAGACGTCCCAATCTGCACAACCCATGAGTTCGAGTAGCTTTCAAATGTACACCATCTTCAGGATTTTCACATGCCTGTAGCTGACACAAATATTCTTCCCCATATGATTTTTGGCTGAATTTTCAGAACGTTAAAAAAAAAAGCAAACATTTAAATGGAAAAGCATGGATTAAATGGACATGATTAACACAATGCATGGAAAAAGCTGAGCTTTATTGTCCGACTATACAAGCAATATAGGAGTTAGAGGTAATAAAGCGCAATTAGTGTTAAAACCTCACCACCACTTCTGCACCTGCTCCAGGTACAAAAGATTTCTTTCAGAGTCATTACCCGCGTTTCTGTGGCCATGTTTTGATAAAACCCTCTCTTTTCCGTTCCAGCGATGAGCTGCTCGTCCGACGAGAGCGAGAAGCCCCTGGTGGAGGACGGACTGCGGGCCAAGCTGCTGGAGGTGCGTCAGCTGAGGGAGGACATCGACGAGCTGCGCACCATCATCTCCGACCGCTACGCGCAGGACATGGGGGAGAACTGTGTGACGCAGTGAGCGCCGCCCTAGAGGCCGAGCCACTGCTTCTCCCTCACCAACAAAAGGGAAAAGGAGAATTAAATCCGTCTGACTACTGAATGTTGGACCAAGCTGTGAATCGAGTTTACACCTTTGAGTCTTTGTAGCTCCGTGTTCATCTCCAACTTCTGAGATCTTTTTATTGTGTATTTACCGGGACTATGGAAAAGGCCACGAGTCATTTCGTTACCGTATTTTCCGGACTACGAGTCGCCGCCCTCTAAATTCAAATCAGGCTATACATCGCTTTGTTTACTTACATTTTTATTTCATTCACAGTCGTGTAGTTTATCGCTAGCGCACGTAATGTAACGATCCACATTCGTCGCCGGGAGCCTCTCGTGTGGCTACAATGTGGTGGTCACCATGACAACCACACCACGCATCAGCTCCGTTTAAATAAGCGTACGACAGTAATGCAGATTTAGTAACTTCACCACAATTAAAGGGCAAAATAAATCTTGTAATCCAGAAAATACGGGAAGTGAGCGAGGCGGTGATGAGATCACACTGTGGGTGTTCAGAATTCACAGCAATGTAAAAGGGATCTACAGCGCACACACACACACACACACACTCACTCACACTCACACTCAGAGCGGAGAAAAGTGTGTGAAGCGGTTCATGCTGCTCCATCAAGTGCCTTGTGATGTTCCAGTGCGTTCGCTGATTGTTTTACATCTCCAAAGCCCAAACCGTGACAGATCCTCAGTCTCACCCAAAGATGTTCATCTCCTCCATCGAGTGCTGCTGGTCGCGGGTCGACGCTGAAGCAGATTGTGCTCATTCTCACACACACACACACACACACACACACACAGGTGGTCCATTGGTCTTCCGTTCAGCACCTTGTATTTGAGTGTGAGGTCATATGTGTTTTTGTTTTTTTTGTGTGTTATTGTTTTTTTCTTCTAATAGGACTCCATATTAACAATATAAACAATCCAGGCTCAGTGAAAAGCTTGAAGAAAGACACGATTGCATGATAAACGAAACCGTGGAGGAACAAATGGGATGATAATAGTCCTGGATTTCAGGTAACGGTTTGAAAGGTTTTTTTTTTTTTCCTTCACTGCAGTAGATTTCCCACGCTAGTGTAAAGATCAGGAGCCATGTAGAAACTGCTAAGATTTTACCGTTAGATTTAATGGAGAGAAAAAAAATAGACGCACATGAGATTTTATGCTCAACAGAATGGCAGAGTTATGTTACAGTTTAAACTTCACGTATAAACAATGCAAAAAAATAAACAAGACGACTCTCAGGTATATAAAGCCGACAGTGTTAATTCTCCACCCTTAAGGTGGAAGAGCTTTGCTTTCTCATTTCAAAAAGGGTTGTTTTTTTTTTAAACTCTACAAGAATCGTCTCGAGTCGGATCTTTGTCCTCCATTTTGACCCTGTATAGGACTATTTCTTATTCTCTGTAATATATTAACAAAAGATGAAACGATGCTCGGTCATGACAACCTGTGCACAAACATTTTCTGGACGGTGAATGTTTTTGGATATTTATTTACGAGATGTTTCCGCTAATGTATCTTGCTGGTAATATTGGCTTTGTTGTTTTGTTTGCGTGTCGTAGGTGATGAGCTTCATGTGTTTGAGTGTTTTATTGCTCCAGATGGAGTTTGTGCAGGAACAGAAGGTCTCTGAAGCTGGTTGGACGTATAAAATGCTATGCAACCTCATATTTACCAGCATAGAATTCAGCAGACATTGCTTTCCTGTGCCTTTATAAATCTATGCAGCAGAGTTAAAGTTAAACGTGTGTGTGTGTGTGTGTGTGTGTGTGGCAGAGGGGTGGGGTGGGGTGTGTCCGTAATCAGCATGACAAGTGAAGCCATAGGCACAAACAATGCAGATTTCTACTCAGGTTAAGCGACGACAAAGAACCTGATGAGTGTGTGCTGCATGTTAGAGAGGGGTGCGTGTGTGTGTGTGCGCGTGGGGGGGGGGCAAACGTGCGTGGTTGTCATGGCCGGTTGTGATCACGGCGTGTGCTGGAGGCTGCTGGTTGGCTTCACTGCACCACAGCCACTCTTCTCTCTGATCTAAATGTACTTTAAGCTTTTAGTTTTTCAGCTCGACTTTCCACAAGCCAAAGCTCTATTTATGTACATTTACAGAAAGTATTGACTCGTATTTTTTCATGTAAAACAAAAAGGACAAAAACGTTTGCTTTCCATTTGTACAGAGAATAAATAAAATATTTTTCTACAAATAGTCTTGTGATCATGTGTATTTTGAAAGGTATTGCTGTTCTATTTTTGAAGGGGTATATTTAAGGTATTTATTTTTGAGGAAGGAGATTTCTATTCTAGTTTTGTGGATGGAGCATTACCCCATTTTGAGGAGGTATTCATACATTTTTTTAAAATATATTTTACTTTGGAGGCCTTTCTATTTTTTGGGGGGTTTTTTTAGGCGGTACAGTGTCCTCGACTAGTATTGGCACCCTTGGTAAATATGAGTAAAGAAGGCTGTGAAAAATTATTTGTTTAACCTTTTGATCAAGAAATTAACAAAAATACTCTGCTCTCATAGATAAACAATTGCAAACAGGTTCATCAACAAAAAAAAATTGTTAAATATAGATGTGCAATTATTGGCACCCCTATGAACTCATGAGAAAAATATATTTGAAGTACAGGTGCATCTCAATAAATTAGAATGTCGTGGAAAAGTTCATTTCAGTAATTCAACTCAAATTGTGAAACTCGTTTATTAAATAAATTCAATGCACACAGACTGATGTAGTTTAAGTCTTTGGTTCTTTTAATTGTGATGATTTTGGCTCACATTTAACAAAAACCCACCAATTCACTATCTCAACAAATTAGAATATGGTGACATGCCAATCAGCTAATCAACTCAAAACACCTGCAAAGGTTTCCTGAGCCTTCAAAATGGTCTCTCAGTTTGGTTCACTAGGTAAGCCACAAACATTCATTGCCAAAGAAGCTGGCTGTTCACAGAGTGCTGTATCCAAGCATGTTAACAGAAAGTTTAGTGGAAGGAAAAAGTGTGGAAGAAAAAGATGCACAACCAACCGAGAGAACCGCAGCCTTATGAGGATTGTCAAGCAAAATCGATTCAAGAATCTGAGTGAACTTCACAAGGAATGGACTGAGGCTGGGGTCAAGGCATCAAGAGCCACCACACACAGACGTGTCAAGGAATTTGGCTACAGTTGTCGTATTCCTCTTGTTAAGCCACTCCTGAACCACAGACAATGTCAGAGGCGTCTTACCTGGGCTAAGGAGAAGAAGAACTGGACTGTTGCCCAGTGGTCCAAAGTCCTCTTTTCAGATGTGAGCAAGTTTTGTATTTCATTTGGAAACCAAGGTCCTAGAGTCTGGAGGAAGAGTGGAGAAGCTCATAGCCCAAGTTGCTTGAAGTCCAGTGTTCAGTTTCCACAGTCTGTGATGATTTGGGGTGCAATGTCATCTGCTGGTGTTGGTCCATTGTGTTTTTTGAAAACCAAAGTCACTGCACCCGTTTACCAAGAAATTTTGGAGCACTTCATGCTTCCTTCTGCTGACCAGCATTTTGAAGATGCTGATTTCATTTTCCAGCAGGATTTGGCACCTGCCCACACTGCCAAAAGCACCAAAAGTTGGTTAAATGACCATGGTGTTGGTGTGCTTGACTGGCCAGCAAACTCACCAGACCTGAACCCCATAGAGAATCTATGGGGTATTGTCAAGAGGAAAATGAGAAACAGGAGACCAAAAAATGCAGATGAGCTGAAGGCCACTGTCAAAGAAACCTGGGCTTCCATACCACCTCAGCAGTGCCACAAACTGATCACCTCCATGCCACGCCGAATTGAGGCAGTAATTAAAGCAAAAGGAGCTCCTACCAAGTATTGAGTACATGTACAGTAAATGAACATACTTTCCAGAAGGCCAACAATTCACTAAAAATGTTTTTTTATTGGTCTTATGAAGTATTCTAATTTGTTGAGATAGTGAATTGGTGGGTTTTTGTTAAATGTGAGCCAAAATCATCACAATTAAAAGAACCAAAGACTTAAACTACTTCAGTCTGTGTGCATTGAATTTATTTAATACACAAGTTTCACAATTTGAGTTGAATTACTGAAATAAATGAACTTTTTCACGACATTCTAATTTATTGAGATGCACCTGTAGCTGTGATGTGCAGCAAAAGGTTGTTGAGCTTCACAAAATGGGAAGTGGCTATAAGAAAATAGCACAAGCATTGAAAATGCCCATTTCCACCATCAGGGCAATAATTAAGAAGTTCCAGTCAACTGGAAATGTTATGAATCAACCTGGAATTGTGTCTTGGGGTCAGAAAGCTTCAAATGGGCCGTGGTTGGCTCTTCCAGCAGGACAATGATCCAAAACATACATCAAAATCAACACAAAAATAGTTTACTGACCACAAGATCAGGGTCCTGCCATGGCCATCCCAGTCCCCTGACTCCATTTCTAGTCTATGTATTTTTTTTTGTGTGAGGAACATTTCTATTGTATTTTGAAGGGAAAGTTTTCTATTTTTTTTATGAAAGGCAATTCTATTCTAGTTTTGGTGAGGGGGCATAATTGTTCCATTTCTACCAGCGCCTACTGACACAACTCAGCATTGTAAAGAACCTTAAAACTGGAAAAGGACATGGCCCCTCCTGAAACGAATCACATTTTCTGATGACAATAAAGCGACACCGGCAGTGGGTCAAAGTTGAAAGTGACTTTAATAGTCTCCGGATTACAGGGTGGGGAAAAAAGAAAAACAAAAAGACAAAGCAACAAATCCAGTGATTCGGTCAAAAACAAAAGAAAAACTAATATGGGGTCTGTGAATGTAATGATGTAATCAATGTTGTGCTTAAAAAAAAAAAAAAAAAAAAAAACCCCCCAAGACAAAAAAAACTTGAATAAGGGGAAAATACAAAATGACCAAACCAGATAAAGGAGAGCATTTTGCTTGTCAAAAAAATTAAAATAAAACAAAAATTTTATCAATTTATCATGATGAGGTGACTGAATGTAAATATTTAAATACATCCCAGAGCCACACCCAAACCTTCACACATCATAGCTCAGACATCGTGACCTGTGAAATTCATACTGCTAAAAATATTTACACAAAGCATCGAGTTCAGTGTCTGTGGCTCCACAAAACAGCCAGATCCATCACAAATTAAAATTCAGCTACAGTCCCAAAAATGCACTGCAATATGCAGGAGCCATAAAAGCCATAAAAAAAAATTTTGGTGTTAAAAAAAATGCTAATAAACATGAATTAAAAAAGTAAAGGACATGCGGCCCTCTAAAACTATTTAAAATGAAAATGCACCTGCTGTCCGGGCCGGTTCATGGAGAGACCGGTCAGAGGACGGGTTGCCAGAGGTCTGCTGAGAGGACGCTGGTGCTGATGGCCAGTCGTGCGTGAATGTACTGCAGCAACGTCCGTTTCACTCCCTCCATGTAGAGCTGCTCACCTGAGTGCAGGTACAGCCAGATGCACCGACTGAGCTGAGTGCTCGCAGAGGAGCCGTGTAAACTTCCTGTTCACCAACAACAAGAATTAAAAACACACAAATCATACCGTCAACATGCTTACAGGAACAATGTACACATGCAGTCAATCAACCAAAGTGTGTGTTCTGTGTCCGATACTTCTTTAGTTTTACCCTGGAGCTAAGAGGCTAATGTAGCTAACATAATGAAAGTGATGTCAGACTCACTGATGTGGTTTAGGACACAGTGGGACTCACTCATCTATAGCCCAAAAAAATTTTAAAAACCCTTCACTGTGTAGCTAAACACTAATGTTATGGGGGCGGCCATCTTGGACAACCGCAGTTTGGAGTCATTCTGCCCTCTAGGCTCCAGCTCCAAAAATTTAAAGGCAGACGTGTACCACAAAGCTGGAGGTTTCTGCTTCTTACTAACTTATTTATAAGTTGAATAATACTAAATACCAAGCCTTTCACACAGCTAAACATTTTATGTAGCTAAACCTCACACAGCGTAACTTTACATAGCTAAACATTTTATACAGCTAGCTAAATCCTTTACAGGGCCAAAACATTTTACACGTCTAACATATAAACACCTACATTTTACATGGAAGTTTTTACATAGCCAAACTTTGCACAGATAAACTTAAGAGATTTGAATATAATATACAGAATTTTAGGTGAGACTTTTAACCACAGCCTCATAGCTTTAATCCAAAACAGACACCAAACAGGTCTTCATCTGCATTTGGGGTCAATTTTATTTATAAACTTTTTGCCACACCATGCTGTAAATATGTTCGCGTGCATGTTTACAATAAGACCGAAACAAAACGTGCAGCTCAGTAAAGGATGCAGGAATGAACAGGACCTGGAGCACTTACGCTCCTCCCCGAGTTGGTAAACAAGACAAATCACTTGTGGGACTGCAGCCGTCTGATGAACTGACCATCGCGGCTGAGGGTCAGAGACGTGTGCAGCGGAGCAACATAAATCCTAATTAAGACTTCACTGACGTCTCGTCACCGCCTCGCAGATGATGAATGGCTCGTACGCAGGCGAGAGCAAATGAGGTCAGAGTTATTCTTCATTTATTTATTTATGTATTTTTCTATGGTTCACCTCCAGACCTGAATCAGTCCCAGTCTCTCAGCAACCACCAGCATCGCTGAAAGACCAATTAAACACCATGTCACACCCCACATCACACACACCGCATCCAGACCGGCTGTGGCTCAGGAGCAAAACAATACGGCTACGTTCACACTGCAACTGATCAGAGCTGATGCAAAAAAAAATGATTACAACTTTTTATGCGCAGTGGAGGATGGCTGTGGATTCAAAGATGAGGATGAAAAGGTGAAATACAAGCAGTGTTGGCATATTATTTTGTTTTTTTAAACTTAAATATAGCATTAAATAGACAATACGTGAGGTGGCATGATACTGCTGACAGAAGAACAGTGACTGAAATAATGAAACGCAATTCTAATAAAATCAATCAAAAGGTTTCACTGCTGTTTACATTGGATTTTAGGACCAGATATGATGGGTGTTGATAGACTGACTGCTTTTTCCTGATTTTCTGTTCAAGAAAAAAAAAAAAAAAAAAAGAGAAAAACAAACAAACAAACCACGGAGAGGGGTGGAAAAACAACAACAAAAAACCCCACTAAATCATACTTAAGATATTACAATGCAATTTCTGTACATGCAACCATGTTTGATTTTAATCATCATGACTAGTGAATAGTGCAACTGTTTTTGACATCAAGAAGCAGGAAGACAGAGGAAAGTCTATCCAGGTAAGGAACTAAAACCATTGTCTCCTTTCCTACCATTTATTAACAGATTTTTGTCGTTTTTCCATTTTAGAAAAAATTCCAACTTGTATGGAAATGGGTTGGTAAGATAAGATAAGATGCATTAAATGGCCAACATTATCTCCTGAAGGTCTCAGTTGTGCTCTTGAAGGATGGACAGACCTCGAATGTCACACTGCCGATGTAGAGCACTGACAGAAAAAGGAGGCCACGGCAGGTCACAATACCTTGTTCCAGAAAACACTTCCTTACGAGAAAAAGTAAGGTTTTTATTCTCAGATGTTCTTGTGGATTAACTTTATTATAGTGTTGACATTTACACGTTAAAACATGTTCATAAATATACAGTATGTATGGGTGTCTGTCAGTACAATTCATTTAGCGCTGTGGTGGGTTTGGTCAATATTATTATTTATTTATTTATTTAAGACTTGCACATTGGAATTTCCTGAACTTCTGAGCTGCTCTGTAGTGTTAAATGCTTCCCATCTCATTTAGTGAATAAAATGGAGGTGTTTGTGTTCAGGATCATGTACTGATCTACAGAACTCTGAACTTGCCTTGAGAGATCTTGGTGTCGAACTCCAGCAGTGTGAAGAGCTCATCAGTGAGCAGCTCTCTGATCCAGGTGTTGTCCTCCAGGTAGATCCAGTCATGAAGCACCCTCTTCCTGCGCAGGAAACCCTGCACATGCTGCAGGTACACGCTTTTACCCGACACCAAATACAGCCTAAACAACAGAGAACACAATCTCAAATTTCATCTTCACTTTTTCACAAATTTCACTTCGGCTGTGGCTCAGGTGGTAGAGCGGGTTGTCCATGAATCCTTGGGCAAGACACTGAACCCCAACGTACTCCCGATGGCAGTCTAGCGCGCACGTGTGTGTGTATATATATATATATATATATATATGTGTGTGTGTGTGTGTGTGTGTGTGTGAGAGAGAAAATGGGTGAATGAGAAACAGTGTAAAGCACTTTGTAGAACCGCCAAGGTTAAAAGGCGTTATATAAGTACAGACCAATTACATGAATTTGCATTATAAATTCTGCCAAAATAAAATGTATAAATTCAAATGCCTCGCTTTATGACTCTTCCAATTGTTTCACGTCTCTTTTAGGGATGAATTGCTCATTTATTTGTACTGATTATTTTTCCAAAACCTGCCTTTTAAACACTCTTCTTGGTTAATAACGTGCCAGGTACCATTTGATTGACCATTGATTGATCAATCATACCATGACAGACGCTGGCTTTTGGACCTGATGCTGAGAACAGCTCGGATGGTCCTTTTCCTCTTTGGCCCGGAGAACACGACAGACCACAAGACACGATTCCACTGTGCTACTGTCCATCTCCAATGAGACCGAGCCCAGAGAAGTCGGTGGCGCTTCTGGACAGTGTTGATGTATGACTTCTGCTTTGGATAGTAAAGCCTTAACTTGCATCTGTGGATGCAGCGGCGAATGGTGTTGACTGAAAGGTTTACCAAAGTATTCCCGAGCCCATGTCAGGATATCCATTACAGACTCATGACGGTTTTTAAGACAGCGACGTCTCAGGGATCGGAGATCACATGCATTAGAAGGGCCTTGCCCTTTACACACAGATTTGACCGGATTGCTTGAATCTTTTAATTATATTGTGCACTGTAGAAGGTGAAATGCCCAAAATCCTATTGATTTGTCTTTGGGGAATGTTATTCTCAAAGTGTTGGATTATTTGTTGACGTATCTGTTAGCAGATTGGCGAGCCTCAACCCATCCTTGCTCTTGAAGGACTAGGCCTTTTTTTGAGGCTCCTTATATCCTATGATTAGACGATTGCTTCACCTGTTTCACATCAGCTTCTTATTTCAACTTGTCACATCGCTACTAGTCCTAAATTGCCCCTGTCCCAACTTTTTTGGAACATGTTGCATGCATCAATTTCAAAACAAATGTTTATCTTCAAAAAAACTATGCAGTTTATTAGGTAAAACATCAAATACCTTGTCTTTATACATTATTGTTTAAATACAAGTCAAAGTACACAAAAATCACTCCTTTGTTTTTATTAGCATTTTACATACTGTCCCAACTTTTTCGGAATTGAGATTGTAAACGCTCCAATAGCTTCAAATATTTTAAAGGGATTTCATAAACATTTATACCACAGCGATGTTGAATTCTCGATTCTGATTGGTCGCAAGACAAATTACAGGTTTATGTTAATTTGCTCTTTCTAGTACATTATTGTTTCTATAGCAACAGCAAATATTATGGTAAAGTTTTCTGTAAGGAGACATTTATTGTAACACTTGTGGAAGGAGTCGCCAGTGTCAGCACTTTTTAACAGTCAGAGGTTAAAGCTATAACTTTACGTTTTCAGACAAGCTTCTCTTTAACATAGTTAAACATGTGGTTTTGGTCTTAACATCAAGAGAAAAAAAAAAAAAAAAAGAGGCTGGTGAGGGAAGGACTGTAGTTCCTGTTATCACTTGCATTACAGCAGCTATAAAAATGCCATGGACATTCCACAACATTGAATGCAAAAAAACTGATAAAAAGCTTGATACGTTATTATTCATAAATAAATCTTGTAACTGTTTGTAAATCTGTGGTATAAGAAGAATAAAACACTTCAGGATGTGCTGTTATAGGAAAATAATCATCAGGATGGTAACTGTAGCTTTGCTTTGGGCTGCATGACACCACCCTATCAGTGATTATTTTCCTATAACAGCACTCCAAGTCATTTATTTCTTACATACTGTATTTTAATTAGGTTTTACTCTATAGCAGTGCCTGTGTACACTATACAAATATATTAAACATGTATCCTACATCGATTTAAAATACAAAAAAATGCTTACCTCACTTTTTCTGTGCATATTTTCGACTAAAATATGATTTACAGTGCCACATTATATTCTGTACAAGCAATCGCTTTCATCTCCTTTTAAAAAGGTGGAGAGATGGAAAGGCTTCCTCATATTAATTTGCCTGTATGATAAACTTTTCACTTAATATTTCATATTAGCGGACTGTAGTAAGTTCTTTGATGGAAATGGCTTGGTCTGGCTTTAGAGCAGAGATTTAATTCTCCTCACACTTCAAAAAGACAGTGTGGACTCGCTGTGGATCTCGCCCCGTGACCGACTGCAGGCTGTGTGTTTGAAGCTACAGCCGCAGCCCAGTTCTCCTACTGAGAGCTCAACAAGCTTCAAAGCCCTGCCTGAAAGAAAAAAAAAAGGGCACTGGGGCAGAAAAACACAGAGCTTGACAAGCTTGAAATGGAAGAAACACCCATATCCAAATTATAATAGTTCCTTCTAATATCCAAGAAATTAAGTTAAGAAATTTTGTTCTCTTTGTATTTTTTTTTTTTTTTTTTTTTTTTTTTTTTTTTTTTTTTTTTTAAATCCTCCCCTCTTTTGCTGTGAAATGGTGTTTTATTTGCTGATGGGCATATGTTTTATTCTTAATCTGTTCCATTTTTCTATTTTTCTGCCTTTTCTTCTTTCTTTTTAGCCCTCTCCTAGAAATAGCATTAATAGTCCATAAAAACTGTAACTTCAGAAATATACACGTAGGGTGGCAGCAGGATCATTTATATAAAAAATAAATAAATAAAAAACAAACCAAAAAAACCACAAAAAGACAAAAAAAAACAAACCCACCACACTCTTTTGCACACTATCTAGAAAACACAAGCAATCAGTGCAAGCAGACACAGAGGGAAAAGTCTCAATAATGAACTCTAAAGCGAGTTTCCAAGATGTTCCTTCTGTAACAGAGCTCATATTTAAATCCCATTAAATCCCTTCAGCATCCGCGCACACACAGAAGCACCTACTTGTAATAGGGAAGCGTCTCGATCATCTTCCAGTTGACGTAGTTCACGGCAGTCTCCTCCAGAGTGCATACTCGGCTCATCTGCACTTTGGCCACCTGCCAGAACCTCTTGTGTTCCACCAGCCTCTCCTGCATCTCTCTCTTCAGCAGCAGGTACACGCCGTCCAGAGTGTCCTCGTAAACCTGCCAGCATACCACACCACACTAACGAGAGCGGCAAAAAAAAAAAATTATACTCTTGAAAAATAGGATTCTTTAAAGAGTGGCCGGATAGTTGAAGGCTGTGGAATTTTAAAGAGGTTCAACCATATCTGTAAAAGAGGAACTCCAAAGGTTCTACATAAAACCTTGAACCATTAAATGTATGGGAGTTTCTCAAATGTCCATACATACCTCAGGTTGCTAGTGAACCAGCACTTAAACCTACCTGCAAAATTCATGTAAAACTGTCAAAATGTCTAACTGTGTAAGGAATAAATACTTGAGGGCATGCAGTTATAAGAAAAATAAATCAATGATAGGGTGGTGTGACATGGCCCAATGGGAAGTGGAGCTACAGATACCACCTACGAACTTCATTTTTATTTATTAAAAGTATGATTTGTTTTTGTTAAAAATCCATTTATAGTTATTCACTATCCATTTAATGTAGTGGAACATCTGCTAAACAAGTCAGTACCCTTTATCACTTACATTATAGCAGATAAACAGTAGTTCCCTCACCACTCTTTTTTTCCCTCCTCCTCTCAAAGTTAAGAATTCCTCAGTCCTGAAGCGGTCAGATTTATTTATTTATAATTTAATGCCATATCAGCAGCAATGGCTATATTCATTGCAAAAACGAGTGTTTCCTAAAGATGCCAGAAAACTTAAAGTTTGACTGTTACAAAGCAATGACATTGGAGACTCCTTCCCAAAATGATAAATAAATGTCTCCTCACAGAAATGAGTTGTTACTATAGAAACGATAATCACAAGTGCATTAATATAAACCTGTATAAATCTTTGCCAGTTGCACTACTGTCAGAGCCGCTGTTACAGAAAAATCAACTCCTTCTGACCAATCAGAATCCAGTGGTGCTGTGGTATAAATCAAAATACAATAAGCACATTATGGTGTTAAAGGGTCAAAGCATACCAAATAAGGGTTAAAAAAATAATAATAATATTTCTAGCACCAAGTATGAATAACTGAGGCAGTTGTTTGTTTAACACCATGCCAGCTTCTATGGCTATAATCATGGCGAAAGCCAGGTTTAGTTATACAGAGGTGAAACTAAATAAGATGTTTAAGATTCATTTTTTCTAAAAATCTTAAAACTGCATTTGGATTTACTTGGTTAAAAACCTTTTCAAAAGTATCAACAGAATAAAACAAGTTTCTCAAAGGCTTAAAAGTATTACAGTCTAGCAGAAAATGTTTAATGGACATTGAATTCTGACAGGATGAGCACTTTGGGGAATTTTCTCCTGATAATAAATATGCATGTGTTAATCTCGAGTGTCCTATCCGGCATCATGTGTCTGAGGCAGTTGGGATATACGTCAATTCAGCTTTTGTTATTCAAGATCATCAATTTGAACAGCTTGTCTATGCAACATGATGGAAAAATTTCATTTGTAGTTAAAAACAAGTCAGTCATACATGGAGGGGGGGAAAGTGGCTAAATGAGGAAACACTGAAGGTTCTACATAGAACCCTAAAAAGGCTTGTCCGATCTCTCACACATAAAAACCCCTCCAAGTAGCACTTGTTCATAAAGCTAGAATCATTAACCATTCAAAGAACCCCTTTTTGTCCCCTCAGAGTGTAGATATACATCTATCCAATTCATTATTGTATTGGATAAATGTATCGAGTATTTCTAACTGACCCGAAATTAATCTGAAAGCACCGAATCAGATTTGACATTTTCCAACTGCTCCATCAATTTTGTACACACCGTGAAGGTATGAGACCACTGAGGCTGCCAGTTTTTTCCCCTACAACCACCAGCACACATTTAACATGTAATCCTATGGGAAGTGACCAGCCGAAATGCGGCCACCTTGTGAGGTGACACAGGGTCAGTAAAAAAATGAGTCCCGTTAGTGAATATAAGGAGACTTTCATGAAAAGAAAAATCTCATTACCAATATTCCAACATTGAAATGTAACTAAAAACAACACTGTTCACTGATGTGCAACGTGATGTCCCACTTTACCTGCGGCCACATTCAGTCAAGTAATGCAAGCAGCTCAAATTCTGTTGATTTGCTGTCATATAAGCTACAGCGAAGGCAAACAAGCACCTCATCACCCGAGTTACACCGATTTATTTTTAATTTTTATTTTATTTATTACTGATAATAAACCTAATGCAGAGCAGCGTTGTTTAGGTTATAAGTGTGAAAGCACCCTGAACCTTATTTATATGCTTAGGACAATTAAGTTTATGGGAGGGGGGGGGAGATGGGCAAACAGTGTCCACACACACATCCTTTAAATTGCTTTTGTTATAATTAACCTAACCTCCATTCAGAATGCATTACTTCCTGTTTGTGGATAAAGATCAGGATGAAAAATGCCTTAAACTGAGCTGAAAAAAGCAGGATTAAATATTGGCTGATATTTAGGGACTAAAAATGGAAATCACTACATCCATAACAGGCATTACATTCAAAATATACAGTACAATCAATGATTGTTTGGATCAAATGTATAAATGAGGGAGAAGTGGGAGGAAAAGATAGTCAGACTAATTAAAAACCAGGACCATTTCCGAAAGGTCATATCAACTCTAAAAACAAAGGCACGACATCACTTTTCTCATCCTCCCAACTTCTCCTTGCGAATTGCAGCTCATCAATTCTATTAAAGTGGCAGTAAAATGGAGGTGGTGCATGCTCAGACACGCAGAACAATTAAATAGGACGCATATTGATATGCCCGTTATCCATTTAGCCAGCCATTAGACAAAGGGGAGCACTTCCTGTTGCCTGCTCACGCTGTGACCTGTGAAACTACAGACACTGGCTAATGAATTAATGAACTGAACACACATAATGGCAGGAGATGTACACCACAGGAATACCTAAAGCTCTGCCATGCCCTGCAGGAGCTCGTTTAATCTTCACCTAAATGAAGAGAGACGAAGAGAGAGAGAGAGAGAAATCGGAACTTGCTTTTTTGACCAGGAGCACAGTTTGAAGTGAGCTGCTTCAGCGCTTCAGACATAAGTATGTTCTAATATGCAAGAACGGGCTGTTCATTTAGTTTGTCGTGATTTGTGTGGGTTTTAAGTGGTGAGGCAGGGAGTACAGCCAAGCACTGAGGTTTATCACATTTTGTACTCTTTAATAAGAGTGGAGGGTGTTTGTACCTTTCTGCGTTTCAGTCTGCTCCAGTCACGGCCGAGGATCCAGGCCACTAGTGACTTGCACATGGAGAAGTAGTTTCCCACTGTATGAATCCCTGCATGGAGGGGTGGAAAATATATAAACAAGCAAGAGTAGTCTTCCATGATAGACCATGAACAAGCATCTGGATCCGATCATATGTTCATTTTCAAATGTTCAATACATGGTTCAAGTGAAGTTCAGCCATACATTATTTCCCACCCAACTCTGCAAATAGTCTTTTTTTTGATGGTTGAGCTGCTTTTATAAATGATAAGGGGCCATAAAAAGCAGAACAATTTATTAATCATTAAAAACCTTAGGATGATGATCACTACTTGCACAGAACCCAAACTCACCAACGTTTTCATCTCCCTGAGCCAGTTTGCCCCTCCAGTAGTCGCTGGTGATGGGATGGAGGGAGGCCAGGTATCTCACATCACACACCGTTTCTCCCCATGTGGAAACCTTCTTCTTACTGCGTTTCCTCCACTGCAGGTAAATGGCTCTGAGCTGGCGGTTTAGCGGGGCCGGCTGACGAAAGAGCCAGTAAGTGAAGAGCCACTGGAACCTGCACTGGGTGTACTGGAGGTACATTGACTCCATTTCAGAATGGTCTAGAGGAGAAAGGAGGATAAGCGGATGTGTGTAAAGCGGATGAGGGGAAAATTTTAACGTAATACACAGTCAACATCTCAGACAGTGCTGAATCGTCATGCTGTATTTTTTTTTTTTTTTTAAAGCCATTTGAGAATCTGGCCCACAAGTTAAAGAAAATGGAAAATGCTTAATGTCATCAGTTTACTCGATATTTGGTTGCATTTTATTAAGAAGTCACACGGCAACAAAAGACAACAGAAAAACCAAGGACACAAACTAAAACAGAATAAGGACTCCAAATATGAGTCTGTCTTGTAGTAAGACAAAGGAGGCTCTTTTCACTCAGCAGCCCATTACGGCAC
The DNA here is from genome assembly GCA_023630585.1 of Cranoglanis bouderius. Classification (NCBI taxonomy): domain Eukaryota; kingdom Metazoa; phylum Chordata; class Actinopteri; order Siluriformes; family Cranoglanididae; genus Cranoglanis; species Cranoglanis bouderius. The sequence goes on from CM042547.1 coordinate 17,479,484, forward strand.
TTTGAAGTTACTCAGCAGTGCAAAAAATTGGATTATTGTATTTTTCCTTCAAAAGGCTTCCGTCACTTTTTTGTAGGGCAAGAGGGCAGGAGTGCACACACAAGAGGGCCATGACTAAAGGTCTTCAAAAACAATGACTGCACTTCAAAATAAAAATTAAAAAAGGGGAAAAAAGAAGTCTTTTTTTTGTTGCATATGCCGCAACTTCAGCATTCACAAAGTGGTAGCAAAACGTAGGATTTCGTAGTATTCCCAACTCCAAAGCTAACTGAATTTCTTGTGTAAATGATTATATAATTTTGTAGCTTGGATAAGGACCAATGTTAATACAATTTCTCAATTCAATTAAAATTAATTCAATTTATTTGTATAGCACTTAACAGTGGACATTTACAGAAATCCAGGTATAAATTTGTCCCTAATGAGCAAGCCAGAGGAGACTGTGGTAAGGAAAAACTCCGAGACGACAAAAGGGATCCCATCCTGGGTGACACCGGAGAGTGCGATTAATAAATCATTTCTCTTCTATAACTGTATACTACAGAGTCAAAAAGTGTTTACTGTGTTAACAGGAACTTGTATGAGCATGATTAGACTTTAAGTCTATCATAGCCTAGCCATCCTTAGCAATAAGGAAATCCTGTTTCTGATACAAAATGAGAAAATGGTATGCTATAATAAATAATAATACACTGATCCTAAATTAGCTGGTTATTTGTGATAAACAAGAATTTCAATATTGAATCAAATATTAATGATTATTTTCTCCAGTGAGAACCAATCAGGTCCACTGGCTATTAAAATGAATGTAAATATCCACAAAAAAAAAAAGCAGGTTTAGACCTAATGGAACAACTCTCCCTTTGACTGTAAAGTGCTGACCCCTGGGGAATGAGGAGAGGGCACAAATAACTTACCACTGCTTTGGTGCTGCTTAAGAACATGGTGAAAGAGCATCGCTGTACTGCCATGATGAGCGACAGCGAGGTTGTACAACTCCCTCCATTCTATCCTGAGAATCTCATCGTCTTCTGGTTTCTCTAAAAAAACATTGATCATTTTTAACAGAAAAACAGTTTGCTTGTCCCCAATCCATCCCTTAGAGCTGCAATCAACACTGGCTATGCTTTGCTGAGCGTATTGCATGAGGTAAGTGTTAACTAAAGAGAGAAGAAACACATCAGGTTGTGCGGTTATAGGAGGGGGGGGAAAAAAAAAAAAAAAAAAAAAAAACTACGGCTAATCTGCTGTGCATGAAACGCATTACGACATCATAATTTCTCGGCTTATAGTTACATTTATAGATACATTTTGTGCAACATATGAAATTGTTGAATTAGTTCCTGTTATCATTATATTTATAAAAAATAAAAATAAAAAAAACCCACAGCTTGTCACTGAGAAAATGCAAAGTGTGACACTGCAGATTCCCTCCATACATGTTAAATAATCACTCACCATATTAGCAATTGCATTTTTTATTTAACAAGGCTCATATGAGCACATGCTATAAAAAATCCTGGTGAATTAGTTACAGATTAACAGTCCGTACAGGATTTCACAAAGTTTTGCGATTGTTGTGGCCAAAAATGCTAGATTTTGCTGCTGCTGTTTTTAAAATTGTGATGCAATTTGCTGTTGAGTTTTTTTTGTGCTTCTTTTGCAGAAAACTACTTGAATTGGCAAAATTGTCTTTTGTGGTGATGTTTGTTGGTAAATGAGACCTTTTAGCTCATGTTCGACCCACGAGAATCGAAGAGGGCTTTGGCTGAATGTGCGTTGTGATGATGTCACAACACGTCTTGGCCCAAATCTGCAGAAAATACGCTGTAATTTTAAAAAAAATTGCAAGCTCCTCTGAATATTGCAGAGTTTGATTGCTTTTGCGTTATTTCTACGATTGCAAAATCACAAAATCCTGGAGGGACTGATATTAGAACGCGTGTTAACAAACCTGTGATTTGAAATACAGCTGGAACTAGAGTCAGAGCTGCTGTTATAGAAAATTAATCAACACATGGCCAATCAGAATCAGGTATTCAACAAAATTGTATTGCCGGATAAACACTAACCGATCACTGAAAAACACGTAAAAGTTTTCATAACCTTGTTGTTATGTTGCACTACATTTTGAGATATTGTGTGAAGAGAAATAAATTTTTTGGGGAAAAAGGTAGCGTGAAAATCTCCTGCATGTCGGGTACTTTCTGATTCCATGCGTGCACCACTATTGTTGATTCCTATGCAGCCCACCATGAGATCTAAGGAAAGGTGACAGGACTACCTTGAAGTTTCTCGGTGAACAGTGCTCTCGGCATCCCCCACAGCTTCTCCACATCAGCACATGACAGCTGTGCGGCAGGTAAAGGCACTTGCTCCTCCATTACAAGCCACTGCGTCCAATACGGATGCGGAGGGAACGGCACTTCGGCAAACAGCTTCTCCTGAAGGGACCGGTTACAGTAGATGTTTTCGAAAAGGGCTCTCCACATGAACACTAAACGAAAGGCGGTTTTGGCGGTGTAACTGGCTGTGGTGATGTTCGGTAGGCCTACCCCAAACAAGTCCTAAACACACACATTTCAAAAGGAGTTATTAGGAAAAAGTCACTTAATCATAAGCAAAAATTCTAAATAATAATAATAATAATAAACAGTTAACGCAGGAAAAAATTCAGCCTTATATCTTTGAGATAATAAATTATTTATTTATTTATTTTAAACCATTAAAATAAAACTGAATCTAAGGTCATTAGACTCTCAAATTATATTAATCTCTCTCACACAATCTCTCCCTTTTTTTAAGCATATACAGAGTCCTCCACTAAAATTGGCACCCTTGGTAAATATGAGCAAAGGCTGTGAAAAATGGTCCTTATTGTTTAACCTTTTGTTCAAAAATTCACAAAAATACTCTGCTCTCATGAATATCAAACAATTGCAAACACCACAGGTTTATCCAAAAAAAAAATATCTGCAATAAATATAGGCATGCAACAATTGGCACCCCTATGAATTCATATGAGAAAAATATATTTGAAGATATACATTTGGGTGACTAGGAACAGGAAATTGTTCAACCATGACTTCCTGTTTCACAGGGGTATAAATATGAGGTAACACACAGGTCAAATGCCCTTAGTCATTCATAAAAATGGGTAAGACCAAGGAATATAGCTGTGATGTGCAGCAAAAGGTTGTTGAGCTTCACAAAATGGGAAATGGCTATAAGAAAATAGCACAAGCATTGAAAATGTCCATTTCCACCATCAGGGCAATAATTAAGAAGTTCCAGTCAACTGGAAATGTTATGAATCAACCTGGAATTGGACGAGTGTCTATATTGTCTCAACGCACTGAAGAGGATGGTTCGAGTGGCCAAAAAATCTCCAAGGATCACAGCTGGAGAATTGCAGAAGTTAGTTGTATCTTGGGGTCAGAAAGTCTTCAAAACTACAATCTGAAGTCACCTACATGACCACAAGTTGTTTGGAAGGGTTTCAAGAAAAAAGCCTCTACTCTCATCCAAAAACAAACTCAAGCATCTTCAGTTTGCCAGACACTACTGGAACTTCAAATGGGATCGGGTTCTATGGTCAGATGAAACCAAAATAGAGCTTTTTGGCAATAAACACCAGAGGTGGTTTGGTGCACACAGAGGTAGCCATATGGAAAAGTACCTCATGCCAACAGTTAAATATGGTGGTGGCTCTTTAATGTTTTGGGGCTGTTTTTCTGCCAGAGGACCTGGACATTTTGTTAGGATACATGGCATCATGGACTCAAATATCAACAGATATTAAATGAAAACCTGACTGCCTCTGCCAGAAAGCTTAAAATGGGCTGTGGTTGGCTCTTCCAGCAGGACAATGATCCAAAACATACATCAAAAACACAAAAATGGTTTACTGACCACAAAATCAAGTCTCCTGACTTGAAACCCACAGAACACCTGTGGGGTGAACTGAAGAGGAGAGTCCACCAGCTTGGGCCAAGAAATTTGAAGGATCTGGAGAGATTCTGTATGGAGGAATGGTCTCAGATCCCTTGCCATGTATTCTCCAACCTCATCAGGCATTATAGGAGAAGACTCTTGGCAAAGGGAGGTAGCACAAAGTATTGACTGAAAGGGTGTCAATAATTGTTGCACACCTATATTTAACAAAGATATTTTTTGATAAACCTGTGTTTTGTTTGCAATTTTATATCCATGAGAGCAGAGTATTTGTAATTTTTTTTTTTTTAAAACAAAAGATCAAACGGTTAAACAACAAAGAATTTTTCACAGCCTTTGCTCATATTTACCAAGGGTGCCAATACTAGTGGAGGTCACTAATTTGCAAATATACAAAATGTAATTTAGGCTTTCTGATGATGTACTTCATTTATTTCTGAATTGATGTATTTTCAATCTATAACGTGTAAAAGGTTTGTACTTTCACGGTGACCTCAATCAATATAACATCTTAGAAAAAGATGATACATTTTCTTCTCATTAGCTTCAAATTTTCTGTTGTACATTTTTCTATAAAGAAGTTATAAATGGAGGAGTCGTGGAAAAGGATATTTCAAGCTGATGTAATGGAGTCACATATTAATGCAAACAATATTTTTGAAGCATTTGAATGATTATATTTCCACGGTAAAGTGTGGTAATAGTGAACTGGGTCAGACAAAATGCTGTTTGTGTAAAAGGTGCTGAAGAGGTTTTAAGTTATTGATCTGATACATGCAGCGGATGATGTGAAGGACATTTTACCTGTGTTTAAAACGTTAACTTCACATACAGTAGATATTTGTAAATGTAATATCAGTGGGACACAAATGACACCCAAATCAAGGCCTCACCCACAATACCCTACACAGCTTGAACCCTAAACATGAGCAAATACATCATACTACTACTACTACTACTACTACTACTACTACTAATAATAATAATAAAAGTTTCCTCTGAGTCAATATCAAATAAATCTTTTTTGGCAAAAATGCTAATGTGGCTAACGACACATCTGTTGCCAGATTGATGTCAGACTTTGCAGTTTAAAAAACATTTATATTCACAAAGGGCTGGAAAAACTGCCTTCAGTTTGTTCATGTAGTTTTAGAGTATTATAGAGATAGTTAAAGTATACAGAACTATATTATTAACCATTTACGTTTAAGGCTCTTCATTAGTGAATTAGGTGCTTTGAGGCACCGGTTTCTGTGAATATCATTAACAGCTAATTGGACGCTAATTGGAGCCAATTTGTGTTAAATGCATCACTGTTGTGAACCCAACAATACCAAAAAAGAGCTTTAAGCAGGCAAATAAGACTCAAATACATTTTGTTTGCTCAAAAATACACTATTTTACTAAATGTTCTGTAGACATTTTTGGAAAATAAAACTTACCCAGAAGTGGCGAGTCCACAGCGAGTTACAGGAACAAACCCGGTACAACCTGCAACAGGTGCTGCCGAGCCTCAGCAAAGACACCGGCTCCAGGTGATTTAAAATTACAATAAGCACCTCGTCACTTAAAGATAACAAACCCGGGTTTATATCCGAGTCATGGAGCTCATTTTTAATAAGACTGTTCTCCCTGCTACCAGATAAACAGGAGAACTGCTCCAGCTGCTCGCTCTCCAGGGTCGTGTCGTGGTAGGCCATACCTGCCCGTAAACACCTCACCAAGCGCCGCCATCTTGGACAACAGGTTTAAAAGGTTCGGGTCGTACCAAGTTGCAACTCGGGGGGTGTTCGGGGAAGACAGAATTATGATTATCATCAATACTGGCAAAGAAATCAAAATTTAAAAGCCTAGATTTCATTAAAACGTACTTTGTAAATGGTCATTCACTATTCGTAAATCTGGGCTCATTTAATTAATTTCTCTAAGTGTTCATAGTGAATGGAATGCCCCAATTTAAATATTTTGTTAGATGGGTCAAATGTTAATAATGTTTCTAGGCATTAAAGCTTATAAACGTGTGTATGTATGTATAATCATTATTAAAGCGACTGTTTTTGTCCTTTTTATCTTTTGGTATAAGGTTTAAACACATACATTACATGATAAGAGTGCAAGATGTCGATTTGATATAATTGTCCTTATAAGAACAGCTGTAATATTCACTTGTAAGTAAGGAATAAAATACTAGGGGGTTGCTGTTGTAGGAAAATAATCAACAGTGGTGTGGTGTGATGCTGCCTGATGTGAATTGGAATTACTGTTACCTCCCTGGAGTTGATTATTTTATTTTATTTTTTTAATTATTATTATTATTTCACTTATACCACAGCAAAAGGACTGTACTGCAAACTGATTTGTGTATACCACAGTTTGTGTAGCTGATAATTGATTTCATTTACAGTGATCTTAATTGGTAGTGAAATTTCAGTAGTTTTAGTGAATTCCATTTTTATATTTTAATTCATGGATCAATTGAGGCCTATTTAGAAGGGACTATTAAATAAATGAGTTCTCAGTGTAATAACTGCCACCTGTTTGCCAATTTGATCATCTTGTTTAAGAGACAGCTCAATGATCACAACAATATGTTTAATTTCAAGAAGCTACAAGGATCTATATAAAACAAAATTAAGGTAACAATAAATAAATAAACACTTAACCCCACAAAACTGCTGTTTCTCCTAGCGTTCTTCCTTTATGCGGTTTTCCTCAGCTGATTGTAAGTATGACTGTTCCCGGTTTTATACTACACCTTTAGTCATTTTGAGCTTTAAGACAAAGATCCTTTATTTAAAGCGACAACTCAGACACATTAAGAATTCCAGTATGTAAATGACAAATAAAAAATAAAAACAACAACAAAACAAAACGATAGTTTTAGAGAATTTCTCAAAATAATAACTTTATACATAGATTTTATCCAAATGCTGATAATACTTCAAAGGACTATGATGCAGCTGATGACCAGCCATAAAACAAATTAAATATAAGACAAGTGCATTTAACGTTTTTTTTTTGTTGTTTTTTGTTTTTTTTTTACAAGTTTACAATCAAGCTAGTACACATCTTTTATATTTAATACAACGGAAAATGCCATATATTTTCATGACAGAATAAAAACACAAAAAACCCTAAGACATTCTTATTGTTTGTTCAAAAGGACGATTAACCAAAGTGGTGTAACAGTAAAGTAAGACGGATAAAAGAGATCCATAAATGTTTGTGTGTGTGTGTGTGTGTGTGTGTGTGCGTGTGCGTGCGCGTTTCATTCTGGTTTACTGATAAGTAATATATTTTAGTTTCCAGCTGAGAATGCACTTTCTCGCAAATCTATGTTCTCAGACAAGTGGAAAACTGACACTGTTGACTGTTTCACCAACATTACCTATACATCTCAAGGCACTGGCTCTTAACAAATCAGTTTATAATTTACTGTAACTCAGAATTGATTAAAGCAAATGCGAACCAAAAATGAAATGTGCACTATTCTCCTCTTTACCCCAAATGTACTTGATTAGCCGTAACGTTTGGCGTCTGAAGGTTCTTCAGTTTCGCAACGGAGCTATAAGGCTAATGTAGCTAACAAATGTGTAAAGGGTTAAACACTTGGGAACATCCTGTTAACATAAAAGTGAACAACAGCAGGGTGGCGTGATGCTGGCCTGATGGGGAGCAGAGTTACTGTTACCACCTCAATGGTTACTATTTTCCAATTTACATTACAATTATTTCCAACTATTTTTTTTTTTTTTCATTTTACCAGTTTACAGTTACATCTAACGTTGTGGAACGCCCACAAAACAAGTTAGTTCCTGTTATCACTTCAGTCATTACCTCACCAGCCTCTGTTTTTTTTGTTTGTTTTTTTCTCTTGAAGTTAATAAGACAAAAAATAATAATAAATAAACGAAGCTTGTCCTCTGACTCTCACTGACTGTTACAAAGCACTGACACCAGAGACTCCTTCCATATTAAATAAACATCTCCTTACAGAAAACTTCACCATATCAATAATCTGTTTATTATTAGCCTTAAATTATGTGGGGCGTCCACCATACAAAATTAATCAACACCCTCTGACCAATCAGATTCAGGAATTCAACAATTCTGTGGTATAAAAGAGTATAGCCACTATTTTAGCACCACGACTGCATGCACCTCAGAGGACATCAACTGAATCAATTACGCCATTTGTATGTAAACAGTTTGATACAATAACAGTCTGTATTAAGAAAATGAAATATAAAAATCAAATCGCTACGACATTATCAAAGAAAATCACTTCTAGCATACTATTCAACCTTCACATTCTAGGCCACGCCTCCTATCCGAGCCTGATTCCAGCTTCATGATGGAGTTGAGACTGTTTTCAGCTCTGAAATATTTGCTTTTGGCCATTTTTATAGATAACAGTGTGTCAGACAGTGTCAAAAACCACATACACAAGACTCTAAAGAGCTGCACAGAGTTTTGAAGCCGTGCGAATTGTGCTAAACTGGTAGCTATAAACCTTTCTTAAGTGTTAGCCACGTTAGCCTTGTTGCTCCAGTGAAAAAATGAAACAAGCAAATTTAGCTGATTGACTACATTTAGTGTGAGGAGTAAAATGACGTATTTAACATTTTATTTTTGGCCGAATTTTTGTTCCTTTAAAATATTTATAATAACCAAAAAAAAAAAAAAAAGCACGTCAAAATTTCAGCTACACTGAAACCTTTTTGTGCTCATGTAAGAAAATAAAAGTCACGGTTGAGATTTTGCACAAACAGTCAGCACAGATCCTTAAACACTTAAACTGTTGCGTGTGGAGGCGATGAGGTTTATACACGATGGATCCGAGACAGTCCGAGATCACTGCTACCTATTCACAGTTCGTGATCACAGTGTACTTGTTTGCTACGTGGTTATATACATTATTCTGTGATTATCATCATTCACTTTCTACACGCTGCCGGAGGGGCCGTGGATGATTGCGTGCATGAGACTCCGCCCCCTCAGGCTACCCGAACCCGAGGCTCGTCCTCTATCTCCTGCCCCAGGCTGCTGTAGGTCACCGAAGGCTCCAACGGCCCGACGTCGGGCATGTCCGGGACGGGATTTCCTGCGTTGCGGAACTGCTTATAAACGCGAGGGTCCTGCGCTACGTAGGTCGAAGAGGAGGAGTAGATCACCAAGCCGAGCAAGATGACGAAGAACGATAGCAGGTAGAGAGCTGAAAACTGAAACAGAGAGGATACAGGAATGCGAGTTTTACACAAAGGTGTAAGTAAGGAATAAAACACTTGGGGCGTGCTATTATAGGAAAATAATCAGCGATTGACTTCTGCAAAGAACTGACACTGGAGACTCCTTCCAAAAATCTCACATAAACATCTCCTTACAGAAAATGTCAGCTTATCGACAAGTATTGGCCAACACATGACCAATCAGAATGGAGAATACGACATTGCTGCAATATAAACATGAATATCTCATACAGTGAGTCGTGTTTTGAGCTTGATCTCATGGGGATGCTGTATAGTTGTACTCTAAGACAATCATATTTTCAAAGAAAGTTTTCTTGACTAGTGCAACCTTTTCTGCAAAACCCTGATTTCAAAATTATTGGCACGGCTAAAACGCCCCATATAAGATGCCTACCCTGGAAAAAAAATAACAGCACTAAACCTCTTGCTGAAATATCTAGGAGACACTTTCAGACATACCAAGATCTGGAATATTCTTAGGTTTGTGCATGTAGAAGTCCTATTGAGGAAGGTGACGGCTTCTTTCTTAAGCCCTCAAACAACAAGCAGCTTGTTGTTGGATGAATCAGCTACACTGTTCAATTCCAAATCTGGGTGTACGTCTAAAGTAACAACTGTCTCAGTTATGCTGAAAACACTTTGTTTTTTCCCCGTGGTGGTGATGGATGAGAGAAACTTTACACTTCTGCAACTTCATATGTATTCCCCAGAGAAACAAGACATGGTCACAGGTCAAAGGTGGAGTTCCTGGGAATTTTTAAAAACCTGTTCAAATTACGATTAAACATGACAAATAAAAATAAACCCATATAACACAGACATAGATTTATGCCAGAATGTTCCTTTAAGAAAGGGTTTTCCAACCAGGGGTTCGTGGTGGCATTGCAGTGGGTTTGTGAGGCTGTGATGGAAATGTCACTGACACATTAAGTTCTGTATTTTTACAGGAAAAATGTACTGTAGCACTTTATTTTAACTTCACAAGTAAAACGTGATAGTGATAGGCAGATTGACTTGCTCATGAGATAATAGTCCTTGGCATGTAAAAATTAAACACGTAAATTAGTGTTATCTTTCATCGTGGCTAAAAGTGTCTTCGTCTTTAGAAGCCTTTAAAATCACTTAAAATGGACAGACACATTGTCAGTAAAAGGAAATCACAAGAGAAGGAATATCCAAGCTCCAAAGTGGCAAAGGTTCTATAAATATATATAAATACAGCGAGGAATATTTAAAATTTGGATTCATGTTCAAGCACAGTGACAAGGCCAAACCCCTTCCAAAGTGTGTGATATATTGAAGCAGCTTTATAATGAAAGTATGGAGCTAGCATTCTTAAAAAGCCATTTGGGAAATAAAAAAACATGAAAACCTGCCCAAACAAAGCAAGGCTGCGTAGAAAAAAAAATCAGCAAAGCAAGCTTTAACTGAGTAAAACAAGTTTGCCTGTTTAACATCTCCAGGGGTACGTGAGGCAAATAATTTACATTTACATTTACTCATTTAGCAGACACTTTTATCCAAAGCGGCTTACAAATGAGGAAATACAAGTGAAACGACATATCGAGCGGAGAACAATACGAGTAGCACTACCATACAAGATTTTTAATGAGTTCTAGAGGAGAAAAGTGCACAGAGTAGAGGTGTAAGAGCAGATTTTTTTTTTAAGCGAGAGGACAAGGGGACAAGTTAGGGGTTAGTTAAGTGTTCACAGAAGAGGTGGGTCTTTAGCCATTTATAGATAGTGATAGATAGCCACAAGATAGTGACATAAGTTCATTCCACCACTGAGGGACAGTCAGTTTGAAGGTTCTGGAAAGGGACCTCATGCGTTGCTGAGTGGGGTTAAGTGTCGGTCGTTAGCTGATCGCAGGTTGCGCAAGGGAACATAAACCTCAAGGACAGTGTTGAGGTAGCGGGTTGCTGTCCCAGACAAGGTCTTGTATGTGAGCATCAAGGCATTGAATTTGATGCGGGAAGCTACAGGAAGCCAGTGGAGTGAGACGTGGGTCTGGGCTGGTTGAAAACAAGTAAATGGTCTGCACTTATATGGTGCCTTTTAACCTTAGCAGTTATACAAAGCACTTTACATTGTTTCTCATTCACAGAGGAGCAACTTGGGGTTGCCCAAGGACACTTCAGCATGTGGATGCATGTGGGCCGGGAATCGAACCAGCGCCCCTGCAATTAGTGGACAACCTGCTCTATCACCTGAGTCACAGCCACCGGAAAACATGGTGCTACATTGTGAATCATCTGAAGGGGTTTGATGGAGCTGGCTGGGAGGCCCGGGAGTAGTGTTTTGCAGTCCAGTTTTGAGATAACAAGAGCCTGGACTAGTAGCTGTGTAGCCTGATCTGTATTTAAGTTGAAGGGATTCAGCTAAAAAAGTTTAAGAAACCTTGCTTTAAGGTTCTTGGTCAAGGCCTCAGTGGATCTCCAGCCTTCCAAATGAAAGCAGATCAGTTCCTTACACACTGACAAATAAAGCATCTGTACAGGAAAAACAGATTTGTGCTTGGGAAAGAGTTAAACTACTCTGTATTCATCACACAGTAAAAAATGTGCACTATTTTACAGAAAGATATTGTAGTAGAGCCTCCAGAATGTTGCCCCAACACACACTTTTAAACCAGATTCTTCTCCGCGAAGCCCAATAACAGCTTCTATAGACGTCGTTCTATTTCAAGTGTCGATCTAGAAATGGGTCACATTAGGGTCACGTCTCGCTCTCCGAGGAACAGACACGTGACATGCAGAAATCCGCAGGCCATGATTATAACACCATTTTTGGCCATTAGGCTGCGTAATGAGGCCATGAAGTGGTTTTATCAGTCTGAAGGGAAGGATCTGTTTCACGCTGAAAGCACACACTGTAAGAGAAACTCAGAATAATAACCAGGACAGAAATCTGATCACAATAATGAAGGTGTACATATTTAATGCTGTGGTGGAACAAAGCAGGGCGAGGCTGAACAACAATCTGTTTATGTTTCATTATGAAATAACTTCATCACAGACAACAGGTGTGTCTGAATGTATTTAAATTCCTGCATCATGCTGTAATAATATTAGTGAATAATAAAGATAATCATTTTGGTGTTTTATTGCCTCAGGAAAAAAAAGAACCTTGTCAATGTCAATGTCACACACACACACACACACACACACACACACACACACACACACACACACACACTTACATACAATTACAGTTTACACACACACACACACACACACACAAACCCATAAAGCTATACATAAGAAACACAAATATATTGACATGAGCGCAAACACACACACACACACACACACACACACACACACACACACACACACACACACACACACACACAAACCCATAAAGCTATACATAAGAAACACAAATATATTGACATGAGCGCAAACACACACACACACACACACACACACACACACACACACACACACACACACACACACACACAAACCCATAAAGCTATACATAAGAAACACAAATATATTGACATGAGCGCAAACACACACACACACACACACATACAATTACAGTTTACACACACACACACACACGCACACACACACACACACATACAATTACAGTTTACACACACACACACACACACACACACACAATTACAGTTCACACACACACACACACACACACACACACACACACACACACACACACACACACACACACACACACACACACTCCCTGCAGTAAAAGAGAACGTGTATTTGTTGACTGAAGCTTAATCACTGTGAATTCCCATGATGCCTCAGTCTATAACACTCACAAACCCACAAGCTCACTGTGTAAGATGGTTTTCAATCAGGCAGCACATTCTGAAATGTCCAGTAATAATAAATCTCAGAGACAGGACTTATATAGTACTGAACAGGAGGGCTAAAAATTATGATAAAAAATTATGATCTTTATCAGTAGCTCATGGTTGTGACTGTTCTGGAGCGATGAACACTGTTCTCCCTAAAGATATCCCCTCAGTTGGTGTTGTGATGATGGTGGTTCAAAATCCAAAATCTTCCCTAGGTGTTCAACTGGGCTGAGATCTGGTGAGCATGAAGGCCAAAGTATATAATTTACATCATTTTCATCCTCGTCAAACCATTCAGTGAGCCCTCGTGACCTGTGGATGTGGGCGGAGTCATCCTGGAAGAGACCACGCCTAATCGGATAGAAATGTTCCATCATAGGAGAATAGGTTTGCAGAGATGCTTTGCTGTAGGTGGAGCCAAATCATGGCAGAAAGATGCCTCATGTAGCTAATAAACTGGCAGCTGAGGCCCTAATGTACTAAAGCTGTGTGTGTGCAAATTTGCTAACACTCACAAAAAATATGCAAACTGACTTACTAACAGTGTCTACAGAGGATTTTGTACAAATGTATGTGTGTGTAAAAATGAATACATTTTGCACCTGCAATGTGATATACAGCAGCCTGAAAGTCACTTCTGGGCACAAATTAGTACGGCTGAAGAACAAGTATTACATTTGCAGAAACGTGTTTCTACCAGTTGACAAAATTATACCATTCAGAAATTTTTACAGTTTTTTTCAATTGCTAACAAGCATCAGTCAATACTGAAGCCACTTTTTCAAAACTCTTCATACAGTCTGCATTACCAACAGGCATCTTGGCCAAACAGTTAATCTCCCCTCCAAAACTCAGTCAAACCACCAAAAACACTTCATACATGTCTCAAAATAAGCTCGTTCGACCACAACACTGGCAACAATTCTCACTCAGAAAGCATACATTGTCACTCATAACACACTGACCTAAGAAACACTAACAACAGGGAGCATTACATACATTTTTGAACTTTTATCTTTGAAGTTTGAATGCTTTTTCACATAAATCAGTATTTCATTATAGAATAAGAATAACACCTTTTCACTTCATTGACTGTATTAAAGTATATGTAACAAGAATGAAATCAGAAATGCTGCAATTTGCTTCAATATCCTTTATATATCCCTTTCCATATCTTCGCATATAGTAATTTACTTGTGAAAAATAAAAAGTTGAATCAAAAAACAAATTCCCAAAAGTGATATTGTCTGCCAGCACTCTGTCCCGAATTTCCCGCAGTTTTATTGCACTGTTGCCAATTACCATGTCAACAATGTACATTTTCCTGTGTATCTGATAATATTCTACCTCTCCCTCTTGTGGGAGGTAACCTTTGGATCCTACTGAAAATCACAAAACAATCAATATATTTCAAAATGTCAGTACATGTAAAAAAAAAATAAAATAAAATAAATAAAAAAAGTGAACATGCTGTATTGTACTGTAATACAGTTGCAATCAAAATTATTCAACCCCCATTGCTAATCAGGTTTATTGTCAAAATTCTGCTAAGATTTTGTATATATTTCAATCTGGTTACTGCAGAAATGCATGACATTTGCCATCATCCTGTTTTGAATGTATTTTTAACGCTTTTGGGAACAATGTGTTAGCATTTGAAAACACGTGCTGAAAAATTCATAGTTTTGCAGGTGGTGGAGTATGAATGAGAAACGAGTTCAGGGATTTCGCAGAATGTTGTCATTGAATGCATTTTGTGTGAAAGCAATGAAAAATGATTCACCGTTTGGTCCACATGCACTTCTGTTTCGCTGACTGTGTGAAGAGTTTTGACCGATGCATGTTAGCAACTGAAAAAAACTGTAACAATGGCACGGTTTATGTCGATTCTGAAAATTATGAGATTATCACTGTGGTAAAGCTGGTTTCATATTAGATATTCACCACATGCTCGTACCTCTAACGCCACCATTACACAAAACTAGGGGAGGGTGCTCTGACGATTTTGTATCGTGAATGCAATCTACTTTTCAAGCGAATCATTGAGATCGTGACCTTTTATGTCCTCATGATAATGTTAAAACTACAACAGAATGATTGCCTACTAGATGGCTGTGCTGATTGGCCAAATTATATCATGTGTCTCTATCATGAGTCTTTCATGCGTGACGTATTTGAAAAACAATTCAACCCGAGCAAGCCATATGGCAGATGAGGAGCCGGTGCCAAAAAAGGACTCGACGACAGTAGTGTGGCAGTGGTTTGGCTATGCACAGTCAGATATTCCTCAAAGCAAACCTTAAAAGGAAGCACCTGAAGTAGTATGCCGTGAGTGTTTCACTCAGGTCGGTACAGCAACCCCACTCATCTGTATCTCACGAGGTCCCGAAACATAAACAGTTACCACTGACTGACGCATTAGAGCAGTCGAAAAAATACGATAAAAGCAGAAAATGATGGAAAGAGGTGTCTGAGGCGGTCACATTCTATCTAAGGATATAGTGCCGTTCAAAGCTGTGGACAACATGGGATTTAAGAGACTGATGCACACTTTACATGCACGGTATGATCTGCCAAATCACAAATATTTTTCTAATACCACCATATGTGCACCATATTCCCCATATGTATAGCTAATATTGACAGAGGACTGCTGCACAATAAAGCACAGTGAATTTTCTGCAACGCCAAGTGACTTAGGGTCCAATCGTACATCTGAGCCGTACCTGGAAGCTCAGTGGTTAAGAAGTTGAGCTACTGATCGGAAGGTCGTGAGTTCAAATCCCAGCACCGCCAAGCTGCCACTGTTGGGCCCTTGAGCAAGACCCTTAACTCTCAACTGTTCCCTGGGTGCCGCAGCAAAAAATGGCTGCCCACCGTGTTCACGGTTTGCAGTGTGTGTGTGTGTGTGTTACTCACAACTCCTAATGTGTGTGCACTAACTTGGATGGGTTAAATGCAGAGGACAAATTCCGAGTATGGCTTACCATACATTGGCCTTCACATGTCACTTTCACCTGAGTCTAACCATCCATTTTATTGATGACTGGAAGCTAAAGAGTGCACGTCTTCAAACAAGCTACTGCCCTATAAAATATTATTATCTATTGACTGCTGATTACAACTTTAATATTTAAAATGAAGTCTAACTCAGGTTTTAATGACCATTCTGACAACTGATTCTTCAATGCAATATTGTGTTTTAAATTGTCCATAGACTTGTTCAGGCCTGGATATTCTCGATAGCGCATCTCAAAATTTGAGAAGAAGATCGCAGTTCAGATCGTGGATCGTGATTGTGTGTTATAAAGATCGCGATATGATTTTTTTGGGAAGATCGCCAACCCCTACACGATACACACTCATGTGTACACACCTGTTTTGCATTCATAGTTAATTTTTTGCAATGCATCCCAGTCCATCACTGGACACCAGGCACACATTCACACCTAGTGGAAATTTAGCATAGACAGTCCACCTACTGGCATGTTTTTGGGAGTTGAGAGGAAACCCACACTGACACTGAGAGAACGTGCGAAGTTCCACAGAGACAGAAACCCAAGTACAGGATCGAATCGGGGACTCTGGAGCTGTGAGACAAAAACGCTACCCTTTGAGCCTCTGTGCTTTCCGACACCATCATGTATAATTCGCTTGGTCTGAAAATTGGATGTAAGAAATGAATCAGATTTTCCTTCCTGTGTAAACAAAGCCTCAGGTTCTATCACAACCAGAAGACTAAATATTTTCCCTAAAATTTGCCTTAGTGTTGCTTCTGACTAAAGTTCTGAAA
Source organism: Cranoglanis bouderius (assembly GCA_023630585.1). Lineage (NCBI taxonomy): Eukaryota > Metazoa > Chordata > Actinopteri > Siluriformes > Cranoglanididae > Cranoglanis > Cranoglanis bouderius. Next base: position 17,496,316 of record CM042547.1, read on the forward strand.
ATATGAACAAGAATATAATAAAAGCCACTTGATCCAGGATAAATAGAGATTCTCACAGATTAGCATGAATCACTGCAATGGCACTGAACTGTAGAAAACAGCAAACAGTTGAAGAGCTGCAGCACTTTATTTCTTCACACAAGAGCCTTATTATTGTAGACGACAGGACACGAGTAAGGCCGGTTGCTCTAGTAGAGCTTTTACATGCCTGTTCCGCTCCTCTCTACATCTGCACAGATAGATGATGTGGAGAAAATGCAATAACTAGCGAAGAGGAATATTTTCCATTTAAGCTGATGGCTTGTCGGAATGCTAATTTACATTTATCAGGCTTCTGCTAGATTCCAGCACAGCTATGATTAAATGGCTGTCTGTTTCAAGCTGCCGAAATGTTGTACCTTCTTTCAATAAAAAAGCGCTTAAGAAAAACGGACATGCAGCCATTTTCAATAAGGCACACGGACGTGAATATAACCCATAAAAACATCTCACCATAAATCATCCTGCAATATTCACTGTAGTCATTTTTCAAGAGAATACTTTCTTTATAGGCTGAAGAGTTATTACAGTGTCCCTGCATGCCGCCTGCTGATCAAGGCTGATACTGAAGCGTCTGTGCTTACTCAAGCTCCCCGGTGAAGTTTTTAATTTGGCTCTTTGGGTTCTGAGCTAATTTGAGCAGTTTTCTTTGGTCTTTATTATCTCTGGCAGTGTACGACAACTTGTCTTCTTATATCCCAGAGACACATTAAAGCTGAAAGTAGCAAGATAGTGATGCCATTTTTGTTGTTTTGGCGACAAAATCTTAAGCAGACATGCTAACATTGCTAACAAGAAAGTCCTAGCAGACAGAGAGAAAATCTGTAAATGTGGGCATCCAACATTGGATTTGAAATGAAAAAGATGACTGTAAGGACAAAAGACTGGATCTTAAAGGGATCCTTAACCTTCTACTGCACAAATTATTACATTTACATCAAAAAAAAATAATTTTATAGATCGGATTTGGGGGGGTGGGGGGGGGGGGGTTGGTAGGTGGTAAATTGTTGCCAAATGGCAACAACATGCAATGGTGGAAAGTATAATATAGTCAAAAACAATACAAAATATATGAGATTATAATTCCAATTACCGCATTTTCCAGACTATAAATTGCAGAGTTCTTTTAACTTCTAGAAAGGAATTACAGTTGTAAAAAAGTATGTGGATGGATTTACTCACTCAAAATACATACAAAAATTAGATCCAGACATGTTTTGGGTGAAATATCTTTTTTCATTTTTTCCCTTGAATTCTTAATTATTTCTCTTGAAACATAAAATTTAGAAAATAAGGTGCAATTGCAAAATGTCTGAAATTACAACAGTTTTTCTTATTTTGAATGTGGAAAAGTCACATAAATATACTAATAGAGAAGCCTAGTGTATTTTTGCTATGTAGGCCTGTTTCAATTCATGAATGCACATACCACAGTTCCATTATTGCATGTTGTTGCCATATGGCAACAGTTACATTTAGCCATTTAACAGAATACTCAATATATATAAACTTGTTTGAATGACAAAAAATAAATGTTAACTTAGCTCAGATAGTGTTTCAATTCTTTCCTATAAGTAGTTTTGCCTAAATATTGAAAAAAATAATAAAATTTTGAGAGCCTTCCGATGATGACCTTCACCTTATTAGGTGTTGGGAGGAAGCACATGCTATAGCCTTCATCCTCTACAGTTGGTTACTGTTGTGTCCTGGTTCCTGATTTTACAGCAAAATCTGTTCAGTTCCAGCACCAAAGCGTTGCTGGTCTGGAACCAAGAATACGTGAAGAACCGGTGCGGCACTATGGCAACAGCAATTTGAAAAACTCAACCCTTATGTAAAAAAGGTCTTTCTGCAGTGATCCAAACTTATTATCAGATTATGATGAATCATTAAGCTTAATTCTAGACAGTTTTACCCTTTTTATGCTTGAAATGCTCTAATAGCACTACTGATTTTACTTCCTTCTCTGCCAACAGAACAGAAAAAGCTTGAAATTAGTAACAATGCCTAGAAATAATCTGAATAATCGCACAAGTAAGGAATAAAACACAGAGCCTGTTATAGCCCTTGTTATAGCTTTATATTTGCTCTTACGTTTATGTATATATTCATATATTCATATATGTATCCACTGTATTCTTTATATACCCCTGTATTTTTTCTCCTCACTGTCTCTATTTTCTTCACCCGTCTTGCTGCTGCTGTGACACCCAGATTTCTCTGTCTGGGGATTAATAAAGTATTATCTTATTATCTCTTATCTTATAGGAAAATAATCAGTGACAGTGTGGTGTGACTGTTACCATCCCAAAGTTTATTATTTTCCAATAACAGCACGCAACAAAGTGTTTTATTCTTTTTATACCACCGCAATTTGCCAACCATTAGAATTTCCAGTTTATTAAAGAACAACATGTCATATTTGTATTCGTCTATAATGTCTGTAAAACCTCCATTACAGCAGCTATAAACAGTTATTCCATCATCAGCCTCTCTTTTTTTCTCTCTCTTGAAGTTTTACCAAGAAACCTGTCCTGAAGATGTTCCTTTTTTCCCCTTTTCCTTTTTCAGAAAACTTACTGGATGTTACAACGAGCTGACACTGGAGACTCCTTCCACCATTTTAAATAAACATCTCCTTCAAGGAAATATCATTGTTTAGATATTTCTCTCTGTTAAATAAAACATTTCTTTAATCCGTTTAACATGAGACTTTTTTTTAGATTTTGTGGACTGTTAATCATACAAGTCCCTGTGAATGATCTGTTACCATAGAAACAATTACATATTAGAATGAGAGCGTTAATATAAACCTGTGATTTGACTTACATGTGCTCCTGTTAGAGCTACTGCTATAGAAAATTAATCAACATCTTCTGACCAATCAGACTCAAGAATTAAACACCGCTGTGGCGTAATGGGCAATATTAAATAAATTGAGAGTCATCGGGCTAACGAGTGGACGTGTTACTCGGAGCGAATCTTTTTGTTCTGTTCAGCCTGAACAGTTTTGTAATGTTCTGTCCTGCTGTAATACTTGCGCCGCACGCCATTTTCACAGCGGTTTGTCTCTTAAACTGCATCTGTTCCTTAAAAAGGTTCGCTGATTCAAAAAGACCAGCGCATTGTTAACAAGCTCGGTTGAACTTTGCTTAGGAATATGAATTATGATTAGGGGGCAATTTGGTCAGGATGGTATTTAAAGTGCTGTATTAAAATCCCAGCGAGGACGGAGAATTACAGCAGTGAGCTCATTTCACACTCTCACTGCACAATACGATTATTACTGCCAGAGTCGTTCACATAATCATTATGAACCAGACACACTCCACGGTGAACATGCCGAAGCTTACAGCCTCATTAACACCACGCTCTAGGTTTGTAGGCCGGAAGATCTACATATCTATCCGAACAACAGATTGTTTTCTGAGCGCACAGAAAAGGTCATCCTTTTAGCTTTAAGGTCATGTCCTACGTCAGGAGCAAACAATTGAAACATTTTTTAAATAAATGATCGTTGAATAGGCATTTCGCCGAAACAGCAGCTTCGTTCCTGGCTTTCACCGCATCATCCTGAGAGGAGAACAGGAAGTGGCAAGGACGTCACAAAGCACTGAGGCATGCATCAACATCAGACCCAAAACAACACTCGCACCTGAGCCGACTCTTCATTTCTCATCAGACAGCATCGTCTATTTTCAATGCGACACATAAATGCATATTCATGATCCCGCACCGATTTCTAACTCGTTGCGGCATTAATTTCCACAGCAATATTTGCATCCATCCATCACAGCTGGTGCTTTGCGCCAGGAACCGGTATGAAATGAATTCCTGAACTAACGGGAGACCTTTCGAACCAAAACCACCAGCAGCTTCATAGGTTACATGAATATTAATGTACCTGCTGATGTCAGTGAAGCCTCACAAGCACAGTTCCCTCTGGAAAGCTCTGTGTGTGTGTGTGTGTGTGTTTGTGTGTTTGTGTGTGTGTGTGTGTGTGTGTGTGTGTGTGTGTGTGTGTAGAGTTCCTCAAGGTTTCTTTGGATAGATTTTATTGAGTTCTTCACTCTGCAGAGAACTTTTAAAGGTTCATCAGATGGACAGCCATTTAAAAATATATATTTAGAAAAAGGGTTCCTCAAGGGTTCTTTGGATAGTTGAGGGTTCTTCGCGTCCTACAGGGCTTCTACTTGGAATGGTCTGTAAAACTGAAACCCTCTGATGTAAGGTTTTACATAAAACTATTACTTCCCAAGAGTAAACAAAGCAAAGGGTCCTTTAGGGTTCTATTACTAGAAATAAAAAACGTGTATATTACTAGGAAAAAAAAGTTTCCTCTGTAAAGTTCTAAAAGGAACCATTAAGGGTATCCCATATTGACAAACTGAAGAAATGTTATGGGTTCTTGCATTCTAGCATTTTCCAAAATACAAATGTCAACTTTGTGTCTGTAAAATGTACAGTACCCGGATTATGATTTCTGTAATTCTAATTTTCACTTTTGATATTGTCTCGGCACAAGATCTGTATACTTGAATTGTTGTTGTTGTTTTAAATCAAATAAAAAAAATCAATGCAAAAAAAAAGAAAAAAAAAAGTGTCCTCTCTTTCACATGAAAAAAAGGAACCATATACGAGTAATGTCATTCGCCTGACATGAATAATGTACTCTCAGGAAGAACTGAAAACATGTATTTGTTTTGGATTATGATTTAAAATACATTTGTAGTCGAAGAACTATGATTAATCAAGTAGAACTCGATGCCAATTGCTGCCAGTCTTTCTTGTTATTAATTTGTATGCCTCAAATACCCTTAAAATATATTTCAAACAGGAAGGAAGCCCAGTTCATCTGCTGGTCACAATAATAATTCCATACACACCGATCACCCATAACATTAAAGCCAGTGAGAGGTGAAGTGAATAACACTATTATATTGTTACAATGGCACCTGTCAAGGTGTGGGATATATTAGGCAGTAAGTGAACAGTCAGTTCTCGAAGTTGATGTTTTTTTTTTTACTTTACATTTTATCTCTTATCTTATGTAATATATGTACATAGCTTGATGCGAAACTGCGTACTAAATCTCACTGTACTTGTACTTGTACAATGACAAATGTATTTCTATTTGTAAGGAATTTGCATGATGTCGGCTTGAGCGAGGAGCTAAGAATACTTAGTCCAGCACCACTGTTTGACCCTTTGAAATAACCACAATATGAAATTTTGGGCTGAAAATATCCTTTAATATTTCCTTGTGTCCTGTCCAGTCACTTGCTGCAATTCCTTTTCATTCCAGTCTAAGCTTCACACTTTCTCCTGCTGCTGTACTTTTAGTTGTAGAATGTATCAGTGCTGGATCAAGTGCTATTTTATAAGCATCCGAATAATGAGTGTGGAAGCCATATTGTTAAATGAAAGCAAATTTTTCAGTGATTAATGTGATCATTAGAATTAGGATTATTCATACCGCGATATATTGGCAATATACAGTACTAGACTGCCATTAATCATTGTGTTAATCTTTCTTTTAATTTATTTATTTTTAAATTGCTTCTTGCTTTCCAGTTCCATAATATCACATGGCAGTAAAGGGGAAAAAAGTGATCTGCTTCTTCAGTCCACATTTTCTATCCCCTGAGTTTTTCAGGGTTAAATGCAAATGCCAGAAAATCAACTTAAGCACATATGAAACTCAACTCTGAATTTCCCTGCATAAACACTGATGTAAGTTTGAACTTTTTCTGAATACGACCCTAAAGCTGTTTTGAAAGCATTATCACGTCAAAGCTTTAGCGTCTATACGACCTTGTATGCAGAAAGTAGTACAAACCTGCACAGTGCACATACATCACAGCTCTATTTCAAGTTGTTAAGAGGTCAGCGGAGTTTTTACTCTGCTGTATCAGCGTCTAGACTGCCTCGGTTGCATCTCAGTATGCTACTGTGGGAATTAGTGTTTATTTTATCTGGAGATTACTAAAAAAAACAAAAAAAAAAAAAAACAAAATCTAAGAGCACATCTCTGCATACCACAAGAGGATCAGTCAAGAACGTTGGCATATATGGGTCCATATGTATTCAGGACATGGTGGAGGTTTGAAAAACGGTTTGTCTTATTGCGACACACTCCAAGGACCAGAGTGAGAACAGTCTGGCTTATTTTTCTCTTTAATTTAGATGAGGCTCATGGCCAACAATACCAGATGCAGTGAGAATGCCTAATCACACCAGGAACAACTTTGGCATTCAGCTGACGGTCACAGTGCAACTGAACGTCTGCGAATTGAAATGGATGAGCCGCATTTCAGCCGAGCCTTGTTGCACAGAGGTAATCTCCAGCCACTCTGTTCAGGACATACCGGGCCTGTTGCGCCCTAATACGCACAAAGGGCAAGCGTATGAATTATTCCCAAGGTCTGCTTTTAGTCCGGCAAAGCGGCGCTTCACCTCAGTGCACAGAGACACAAGCATCCTAAAGCACTTCATGAATTTTTCTTCTCTTTCTCGAATAGAGGATGAACGTAATACAATAATGAATGTTCAATTATCAACCTCATTTTCACCATCACTTTCATAAAACTTCATCTATTAATCTAAAGTGAATAAGACTGCACATTAAAACTTTTAATGGAGATGCAGCAATGATTGATCTCTGTGAAGAGATGACTATGCAGTAATTACGCCACTTCAAACCTTCATCATGCAACTGATGAAGCGAGAAATCTTCCCATTTATCCGACAGATGAATAGAGTTCCTGGAGTTTATTTTACTTGTTCAGTAATTTTATGCAGCTATTTTTTCCCCCACATTATTTCTTCTGGACATAACAGAATATATCAAGCATAAACAGCTAATTTCGTATTTATATGTGGGCTTGGGGATAAAATGTTAAATATTCAACGTAGCAAGTAGGGAAAAATCGATTCTCAGATGCATCACAGTTCTTACTTAAAGGATTCTACTGGATATGTGCTCACTACATAGGAAATAATAAGACGGTTATAGATTTACTTAGTGCACGAGATGGCCAGGGAAAATATTGTTAAATATTTACATGTAATGTCACTGTTAAGACTCATTTTAGATGCTTGGTTCATTTTTTTTCCTATTCAATAAATACTGAATGCAATATTTTTGAAGTTACACAGTAAATGTCATGCTCTAACCAGAACATCAAGCATACTGAAGGTAATCAGCTAAAAAAATAAATAAAAAAATAAAAAATTAGGAAATTGGTTTTGGTACATGACTAGAACACACTTTTTGGGGGGAGCATTTAACTGTGACACATCACGAGTCCACTATATTGTTTCAATATATCATATCACAATATATCACATCTTCACATCTTAAAGTCACCACAATAACTGCAAAAATTGGATAATTAAGAAAACAGTGTAGCAATTTTTTGGGGTGAATTATGATTTTTTTTTTTCTTTTTTTACAATAAAAGATATCCTCGCCCAATCTCTTGTTTTTCATTTGATCTTGCTTTGGAGGTTTGAGAATTTGTGGAGTTAAATTTCACCAAGCAAAGTGTAATTTCTTGTTTGTGTTCTCACATGCTTTCTGATTCTCAATTTGTTTTTTTTTTGTTTTTGTTTTTTTTGTTTTTTTAAATTAGTCTCATATTCATCATGATAAAGCCTTTTGGTCTAATGCTGTTTTATCTGTAATGAAGATGTCATCTTGTTGCTTTGTTACAGGAAATATAGAACAGAACAGCTTTTCAGTGCTCGGACCTCCAAGGACGGCAAGACAAAAACAACATGGGCAAAGAAAAAGTCCTCCAGACGAGAGTTTTGGTGGAAGAAGCCTTGAAAAGAAAGCAGACCGGACAAGCAAACAACATCTTCCTCTAAATTCATTTGAAAGAGTCAAGAGCAGGACATGCTTCTGAAAACCTTGGAGAGATGTCACCCAATGCCACAAGAATATCTGCTCAATCTTCAAAACACTCTGAATGTCACTATCGCCCAAAAGTGAGACGGATCGATGCGATACATAAAGAAGTCCTTTAATCAAACCAGGACAAAGCAGAAGAGAAATAAAAATCTTTGATGAAGGCATTGTGCTGAATGAGAGATGGCATAATCTCATTTTTACAAGGACCGGGATAAAGCTGAGTGCTTTGCCCGTCCACACACACACACACACACACACACACACACACACACACACACACACAAACAAAGACCCCACTAACCTTGTACTGAAATAGAAAGAGGCCGCAGAAGAGGCTGTACAGGTCAGCAGTGAGCAGAGACAGGTTGACCGTTGTGGCGCTGGTCCTTTTGATCACCACAGGCATGAAGCTGTACAGGCCAAACATGCAGGCACTAAAGCCGATGTACAGTAACCCTAAAGACAGACAAAGAGCACTCAACAGTCACTTCCAGCTATTCATCACTGACAAATACACTGACTCAAGCTCATGTTGTAAAGCAAGGCTTCTCAAAGGTTTTTGTTCTTTCAGCCAGGGATCTGCTTTAAGGAATACACCACAAGCCGAAGCAAGGAATCTTTCTGCATATTTTTTGATACATTTTTAATATATCTTCTTTAACTGTTCTCTAAAAATACCAAAACAGACAAAAAAAAATTTCACCGCTTTTGTCAAAATAGATTTTTCTTTCCCGTCTGTGATCTTAGCAAGTAAAAATATTTTAAACACGGGCAAATTGATCTATTATTTCTTATAATGCCATTGTCATAAATTAAAGATTATTCAGCCTGTTTTTCAATGTTTTTACTCATTTCAAGCTTTAAATTGTCTTATTCTATTGGCTGCTTACCAGAAATAAATGCTGAATAGCAGATAAAAACAAATAAATACCAATAAATACCGGAAAAAAATCAGAATTTTTCTTATATTTAGAGAATTTTAAGAACTTGCCAATAGTTCAAGACTTCAAGCTTGAAAATGGTCTGGAAATTGGTTTAAGAATCAGATATTGGAATCTTATAATAAAAAATACTAGATAAATTTGACTATATTCAAGATATTTTCACTTGCTAAGTCATATTTTGCAGTGTAAGTGCTTCGTTTTTATCACATTTGTTTAGATGCATAATTTTATAATCGGTCAAAAAAAAAAAAAAAAAACCTAAATGAAAATATCTGACTGAAAACAGATTTGAAATGGCTTCCTAATGGCTTACACCCTGCCATCAGGAAATAACAAGTATTACACAAATTACATAAATATTGCATTGGTATGAGTGTCTCAGGGTTGTACATAATTTAATTATTTTAGTATGATAAATAATAGCATTTACTTACTAATACTTAATGATTCTTATACAATACTTAACTCTTTTTACCAGAGGCCAAAAAATGGAATTTCCACCTGTTTTGGGGTGCCCATGTTCATTATTGAATTTATTTGTGATGTCACACTCCACAGTATAGTGGTTAATGGCTCATATGAAAGTAGACACCCAGGGCTTTAAGAATTTGCAGTTTTTCATAAGTATTTCTTTTTTTTTTTTTTTTTACCTAGCCTATTAGGTTCAAATGTTATAATTTTATTGTGGCAGTCGTATGCAGTGTTTTACAATCAAAAAAGCTTTAGTTGTGATGTCCGTTTTATCTCTGTACCAATACTATTGTGGAGAGGTGTGAACTGTTTGTCAGCAGGGGGCTCACACCCCTCCCCTATCCCATCGCCCTGCTCACAAGCAGCTAAACACAGAGTCACGATACTCTACACACAGAAACCCAACAGTGTCCTGACTAATCTTATAAAGACTTGCAGCAATAAAATAATTCATTTGTTTATACTGATTGAAAATGTCCGATAAGTTGATTTCCATGACACAAGTGTACTGTGACAAAAAGTGTTAAAATGCATACGCAAACAGTTACCTTATGTTTTTTTTTCTCAATTATTAGTAAGATCAGAGCTGGCACATCCATTTAGGCAAACTAGGCAATTGCAGAGACCAATTTTTTTTTAAAACAAACTTTCTGACCAGTACCAAAGTGTATGGTTATGATGGTTAAGGCTCTGGGTTACTGATCAGAAGTTTGGGGGTTCAAGCCCCAGCGCTGCCAAGCTGCCACTGTTGGGCCCTTGAGCAAGACCCTTAACTCTGTCTGCTCCAGGGGCGACATATGTGAAGAAAAGCATTTCACTGTGCTGTAATGTACAGTACTGTATATGTGACAAATAAACACTTCTTTTCTTTTCTATTCTGCCATCTTGAACTTGGGTGGCAGAATACAAGGTTTCCAAAGTTCTCTGTGAGTACGCTCTGGATGCATACCCGAGAAACGTGTGAATCGCTGCTCGAGATGCTCCAGCCCCAACCCCAACCCTCACAAGCCTATGGTAGCTTAGTACCAGGTTAATGGTGGGAGAATTTTCACGTTAATCATTAATCAAATAAAAATAACGCAGCTCCAGCATGTCGAAAACAATTGAAATTGACGAAACAGCAGACAGTAACGTTTGCATTTGCCTCTTTTCCAGAGCGCACTCTCAATCTCAAAGGTGACGAAAATTTGAATGATGCTGGTAAATGGCCAACAACAATTACTCAACAACTTTGAGACATTTTCATATAGAGAGAACCATACTGAGTTAAAGGAATTGATTTTTTTGCAAGGACAGTGTGCACAAATTTTCTGTGTCATTACACTCAGACTATAGTAAATGGGGAGATACTGAAAAGGCCATGGCTCGTTTATTCAGTAAGTGAGGATGTTACGTTTTGCTTTTGTTGCAAATTTTTTAGTCACTATGGAAAAACATGTCCTTAGTCCCCATGAAAAGTCGATTGACCATGTTGACTGTTTTCATAAACAGAAAGAATTTGACACAAGGTTGATCTCCCAAAATACTATAGGTGTGCAAAATCAGCAGAGAATATTATTATCTGAGACTATGCACTGGCAGCAGGTGTTGCAACATTTAGTAAGTCTAACTGATTTACCAGCTACAATTGAATTGTTAATGACTGTTGAAAGTGTGAACATGCTAGCGCCAGAATATTTATTTTGTGTGTTCGTGAGGATATTGGTTTTTGTTTGTTGTTGGCCACTGGTTGTGATATTGCTCATTCAGGGGAACCTGAGTAAGATAAACAACATGGAAATAGGCATACAAAACTCTTTTTAAAAATCAGAATCTCCCTTTTGTTTCATATTTACAAAGCTTAAGCGCTAAGTCATAACCTTTACTCACAAAGAGAAGTAAGATAAGGCCAAATAAATATGAGACATGACTTACATTTTATCTGTGAAGGAGTGAGATTTAAAAGTCACTGATATCATGAAGCATGAAGGACAGCTGGGTCGTTTTGTTTTGCAGAAAACTTTCCGCTCATCTTTCGAACATAATAGGATTGAGTGTCTCAGATAATAAAATTATCTTCTGGCCTTCTCAAGACAGTCATTTCAAAGTGCGTCAGTAAAGGACACGGCTTTTATTTCCATGGATGACGATGACGAAGATGCGACAGGGCAGAAGACGGATAACAGTGATTTTGCTTTGAGACGGAAACGTAAACAGCACTCATGTGGAAAAAACCCAAAGTGCTCGCCGCTCCAGCATGGCCATTTCCCAATTTGACAATTTCACTAAAAGCAATCAGGATCCTATTGAATGCCTGCTTTTTATACACAGCTCTTTTCAGCCTTACCATTTCAGTCAGAACTAAAAACAAGCTTGCTTTGTGATTCTAGGTAGGTTCTTTGGCTGAAAATATATATTACTCCATCAAAAAGCAGCCTTTTGAATGAGTGGAGAAATCTGAGTGAGAAATGAGTGAGAAATGTGTTATATGTTAATGCTATATGAGTGAGAAATCTTTTCCTGAATAAGTCAAGACTATGTATAACAGCAGTTCTAGATAGCTATTGAGAAGCCACTTATAGTGTTTTGTCTTTGCGAAGAAACAACAATAATGAAGAAACTACTATGTAGTGATGCGCAAAACTATTCAGTCCATACAGGATTTCGCAGAGGTTTTTTTTTGTGATTGTTGCGGCCAAAAATGCTTGATTTTGCTGCGGCTTTTTTTCAAAATTCGTGATGCGGCGCTTTATGTGCTTTTTTTTGCGGAAAACTACTTGAATTTGCACAAAATAGTTCTGCATGGTCTTTCGCAGTGATGTTTGTTGGTAAATGAGACCTTTTAGCTTTACTCCTGATCGACGCACGTGAATCGAAGAGGGCTTGGGCTCAATGCGCGCTGTGATGACGTCACATGACGCGTCTTGATGCCCAAATCGGCGGAAAATCTGCGGTAATTTTGAAAAGTTACAAGCGCCCCAGAATATTGCGGAGTTTGCTTGATTTTGCATTAATTTCTGTAATCGTGAAATCCTGGAGGGCCTGACTCAGTTCAATGATGATTCAATCATTTGAATCTTTAACTCACTAATTAATTCAGTTATGTATAGGGGTCTATAGTTTAGACCTACTGCCAAGAGATAAATGATTGAAGAAAAAAATCATATCTTATTTTCTGAATTGTTAATATTGTTTATTCAGTTGTTCTTGTAGCCTTGTAACAAAGTGTATATATATATATATATATATATATATATATATATATATATATATATATATATATATATATATATATATATACAAAGCTACAAGATATATATGATATAGCAATAAGAGCACGTATTGTGTTAACTGAATGCGACTCTCATTAACATTTCAAAACAGTAGCACATGAAATACAGTACATCATCATACTTAGGGTGATAATTGTAATATTACTTTGTAAAATAATTTCATAAAACATCTTCAGATTTTTCTCTCATGACCCCATTTCCAAATTTTTTTATTTATTTATTTATTTATTTTTTACATTTGGCAGACGCCCTCATCCAGAGCGACTTACAGAAGTGCTTTGAAATGTCTAACAGTAAACACATCCTGATACTGGTTCACTAGGAGTTTTTAAATCAAGTGACCCCTAGTTTGGGAACCCCCGCTGCAGACTAATTACTGATGTTCACCATGGTACTGAGCCGCTGACTAACCGCTGCTGTGGTGCTATGATTTTAACAGCATTTAAGCTTTGGGCTAGTTGGTGTAACTAATGCACTGTTGATACAGTTTTAGGATTGTTTGGAGGGAGAAGCTAATCCCATTTGCACAAATAGAGGAAATTGCTTTAGTCTCACGATTCAGAAAGCGGGGTCCGGGGGCTCCAAGTGGTTTGTGAAGTACTGTATAGTCAGGGGTTCGTTTTTTTTTTTGTTTGTTTGTTTTTGTAATGGTGATAGAAACTCACCCACAACCCAACATTACCAAAGTTATTACATTTATGTATTGAGTTCTTAGTTACCTTAGTTGTTAGCCTGTTTGATTGTTCACATATGATGAATGGATTTAATCTCAATAACTCAAAAACAAGTAGTGTATAAATAACATCAACTTGAATCTAATGACAATTTTAATAAAAATACGTTCTTTCAGTGGAAAAATGTCCAGGAATAAAAAGCTCAATGGCTCCAATAAATAGCAAAATATTACTGCACACATTTAAATAACAAACCCTTTTATTTGAATACTTGTATTATGTGCTTGAAATAGATCTTTAGTTTAATGTTAAACTGGTCCCTGGCTGCAAAAAAAATGTGAGAATCCCTGTTTCAGACTAGAGATTTAGCAGAGAGTCAGTTCAAAGATTAATTTAAAAAAATCTCACATCTTAAACTTCAACTCTTCAACAGAATGCGCCAGAAAAATGACGTGTTTGTACCCGTTTGTCTAAAAGGCAGAGAATCTGTAGACTTGAACAGTTCAGCACAAGACTGTGAGACATCAGCACACATTTGAATATCATGAATATTCAGGATAGTTTTCAAATTCGCTGTCGCTAATGACTACAAATTTAGATATATTCCAGGGCATCGTCTCAGACATCGACATTAACTCTCACAATCAGTACATGGAATAATTTTCTCTCTAAAAAGGAAAATGTGGTCTGTGTGGGATGTAATATGATACATTAAGAAGTGAGATTTCAACAGGCTGGGGTGAAGACAGAGCTTGTTCTATGTAACATCGAGCTCTTGGCCTTTAACACCACAGAGCCTGACTTTATTAGATATAAAGTAATGGGCAAGGGCAGTGGTATCTCAATGGTTAAGATGTTGGGCTACTGATTGGAAGGTCATGAGTTCAAACCCCAGCACTGCCAAGCTGCCACTGTTGGGCCCCTGAGCAAGGCCCTCAACTGCTCAGATGTATAAATGAGATAAATGTAAGTCGCCCTGGATAGGGGTGTCTGCCAAATGATGGAAATGTAATGGTTAATCTGGGTTATGGCACCATTAAAGCGAGCGCATTAATATAAACCTCCGATTTGTCTTTCAGGTGGGTCTACTGTCAGAGCTGCTGTTATAAAAAATGAATAAACACCTTCAGACCAAACAAATTCGAGAACTCAATAGCGCTGTGGTATAACTGTATATAAAAGTTGTATTTGTTTCTGATAAAAACAAAAAACTCCTTAAACCCTAAACATTAACCCCTTAACCATGGCCCTACACTCTTGCAAATAAAGGTTCCTGTAGGATTCTTTGGATAATTAATGGTTATTAATTAAGCTGTATTTGTTAAACTTGCTCCTTATACAACATGATCTTCATAGACAGAAAGCCAGCACAAAATACATTGGTAAAATATATTTATGATTTGTAAAGCAGAGTTGTCATAGTATGTTAACTGACAGGAAAAAACAATTATTTGTCAAAAAGACAACCATATTTTCATAATTTTTGGCTGTTTTCCATAATTTTCATTGACTTGTGACAGGTTTACCCAGACCACTACAATTATTATGGAGTATCAAGCCCTTATTATTTTTCTGGGGCAGCACAGTCTTGGGTGGTGACACTTATTCTTCTAGCACATGGTTCTACACTTGTGATGGTAGCGACAGCTTACACAGCTGCCCTGTGAGCGACTCCAGACTCACGAATGCCCCTGTGACAAGTCGATGCCCCCTGAGATGGGGCGCAAATGCTGTCTTTGGCATGCCTTAGACACTCTGACAACACACACCAGGCGCGTTACACAGTGCTGAGTATTTAGTCACTGACTTCGTCTGGCAATAGCACTGAAAATATGGGATGGACAACAGTTTCTCCACCTCTATACTGAGCCTCAGCCAAAAATCATTTATCATTCCAGATTGGTGTAAGGGATGATGCAGCATTAGGCCACTAGATAATTTTGACATTTTGAATAAAGCTGTTGCGGTACGCGAAGAGGTTGGAGAGGAAGCTGTGTTAACTGTGCAGTTTTCTCAATATCTCTGAGGAAAGGCTCCTACTGTGTCTTCTTTCAGCCGAGCTCACTTACCCAGAAACAGTAGCACCATGTGACAGCTCTCCTGAGCTCACTGCTGAGAGAAAAAATATCTCACGCAGCAGGGAAAGGAAATGTGTGCTGTATGTGTGCATAAGGGTGGGCAGAATAGAGCAGAAATGGCAATCAGGCCTTTCTGCAACACCCCACCCATCTACACACAGAAAAACATGGGTTTTTAATTAGCTTGGCCTCCTATCGCGCTCTCGTTCTCCTGTGGCTGCCCCATTTCAAAAATGGTGGTGTGTATGAATCTTACCTATCTGCCAGTCCCACTGCACCTTCAACAGCTCCTTGTGTTCCATTATGGCTCTGAAACAGAAAAAAAAGCAATTTCAGGGATCAATATGAAAAAAAAAAAATACCCTCACGAGTGAAACATTATCTGAGGGTGGAAGGAATGAAAAGAGCGCCCTTAGACTGTTTTCTTTCAGACAAGGGATGGTTTCTGCAGCCAATTTGGTTTCTACCATTTCCAAAATCCCACTAGAAGATAGCAAAATACAACAGCTAATTTTTAAAATTAGCCTCATACAGGCTAGGTCATGTTTTTCTTGTAGAGTGTCATGCAAAATCGTGTACTGAGTGGTGCAACAGAAAAACATTCGCCCATCATGCAGAGATTGTGAGTTTAAATTCCAATGATGCCACAGCCATCTCTGGTTGGGAGCCAAAAGAGCAAAACTGGCTCTCTGGCTCGGAGGCATGGGATCCTCTCTCCCCTGTCAATCACAGGAACACTAGCCATTTTAGAATATCTGTGAGGTCATGTATGCAGAAGAAGGTAAATAACACTTTCATCCGAGTATGTTATGATGTAATGCAGAATGAGGAGCAGTTTGAAAAGATGGGGTTGGTTGGCTTCATGTGTGTCGAAAGAAGCATGTGTTGGTAGCTGTCATGTGATAGGGGAGAGCTGGCTGGTGGGCAGGAATTGGCAGGAGACCAAATTGGAGAGAAAAAAAAAAATTGTGAACATTGGATGACACCATATCATGTTGTGCCTGTAAATTTACAGTCCCTCCAGGATTTCGCAATTTTGCGATCACAGAAATTAAACGCAAAATCAAGCAAATTCATTCAGAGAAGCTTAAAATTTTTCAAAATTATCACTGATTTTCCGCAGATTTGGGCCATCACGTGACATCATCACAACGCGCGTTCAGCCGAAGCCCTCTTCGATTCACGTGCGTCAAACATGAGTACAGCTAAAAGGTCTCATTTACTAACAAACATCACCGCGAAAGACCGTGCAGAACAATTTTGTGCAATTGCAATGTCGCCAATTCAAGTAGTTTTCAGGGAAAAAAAAGCACAAAAAACTCATCACGCTGCATCACAAATTAAAAAAAAAAAAAAAGCTGCAGCAAAATCAAACATTTTTGGCTGTAATCTCAAAAAAAGTGAAAAATCCTGTATGGACTGAATTTACATGTTTAAAAGTACAGTGGTGTAAATTTCACGAAAGCTGTTTTATAAAGCTGCTTCGGCATATTTGGAAATAATCACTTCTGTTTTTGAGAGTATGCTGTGTGTGTTTGGCCACTTGTCAAACAACACCTTTCTTTTTCTTTTCTTACCTTTCTTTTTGCTTTCATTCTTTTTCATTCTTTTCATTTCTTTAGAACGTTGTCACAATATTATTCGTCTTTTTTTTATTTGTTTGTTTTGTTTATTGGTGTACTTTGTAAACCAACACATCCATCCATTTTCTGTACCACTTATCCTACACAGGGTTGCGGGGAGCCTGGAGCCTATCGCAGGGGACTCGGGGCACCCTGGATGGGGTTCCAACCAATCACAGGGCACAATCGCACACACATTCACACGCTACAGACAATTTGGAAATGCCAATCAGCCTACAGTGCATGTCTTTGGACTGTGGGAAGAAACCGGAGTACCCCGAGAAAACCCCTGAGGCACGGGGAGAAAACGCAAGGTCCGCACACACAGGGTGGTGGTAGGAATCAAACCCACAACCCTGGAGGTGTGAGGCAAACAGCGGCTGCCCCTGCCCAACCCCTAAAAATAATTTCTGCAAATATACATTCATAGAGAAAAATGCACAATTTAGCACCTTTAAGAGTTTTTTTTTTTTGTTTATCCCTTTCAGAAAACATTCCACATAGAACTCCTACAACTGTTAACCATCCAAAGATCATCTGATGAAGCCTTTTTTCTAAGAGTGGTGATAGAGAACCTTAATCCATTCTGTTCACCTCAGCCATGGGGTGACCTCGACAGAACGGAGAAGAAATCCCTGGTGATACACTTTGCTTTGACAAGTGTGAGGTCTCAGGTATGATAGACAAGGTGACAAGTCTTCAATATTGGAGTAGAAAGTGGTCGAACCCTCTGACCTCCCGAAACTCCTAGGGATTCAATCGATACACTTCTCCTCATTGCGAAAAGACTCTATAGCTCTACGGCTCTCTAAGACCTGCAGCAGTGCCAGCAGAGATGGAAAGAGCAGTGGCAAAAGACAAGTGCTCAGCTGTCTCCTCCGCCTCTGCATTCATCTGTTTTATACCAGAGTCGATCAGGAGAGAGGGATGGAGGAAAGCATTTTTGCTATTCCCTCCAGCTCATTTTCAATCAGTCAGGACCTTCAGCTTCTGTATTCTGTAACAATTTCTATCCCAGTGAGCACAAAGACTTAATTCAACAATGCATGGAGAGGTCTTTGTCAGACCTTAATGGGATGTCTGTAGTTCACCTTTTCGAGGAGGTAGAAAAGACAACTATAGTTGTTCTGATAATTACCCAGGTATTGTACAAGACCTTGTACAATACCTGGGTAATTATCAGAACAACTATAGTTTTCTCCTCGAAAAAGGTGAACTACCCATATTGTACACGGTCTTGTCTTGGTTGACTGCCTCATCAATCTCTAAGGTCTTTCAATCCTGGCTTGCTGTTACACGAAACCCCTTCCTGTTTAAGTGAGTGAAAGTGCGTCAAAGTGAGAGGTGCTCCGGAGGGCATTGAGATCTGAGAGGTCACTATTTCTGAGAACCGCACTCTCAAAAAAAAAAAAAAACCCTTCCTTATTGCTGGTACGGTACCTTTTTTGGACAGTAGCCTGGGTGCATGGAACAAGCAGATTTTGTGTCTGGGCTATTAGTCTTTTATTTGTAGTTGACCAGTGGACAAGTCTGCATTTATATTTAAGTAATTTGGCAGACATTTTTATCCAAAGCTACTTACAATTGAGCTGAGCAGGGTCTTGCTCAAGGACCCTGCTCAAGGAACCTTCCGATCATTTAGCCTGGTCAGTTAGGTTACATAGCACCCACAAAATATAAAACTGGGCTGAACTTTTACTTTTAAAAGCTTTTACTTGCCCAGTGGCCTAACTAATAAATTTAGGATTTGCTCATCCCTGCCTTTGTACGCATATTTCACCTGAAAATGTGATGAATGTGAGAATGAAAGTGAAGTGTATGTTAAAAATTATTTAAGTTACAATAATTGGACTTTAAGGACCATCATTTAATTAGCTTTTAGACTAAAACTTTAAAGGAACACTACATGCACCATTTCAGGTAAGAGATGCAAACTAAAGGTACAAAAGATCCTAGAGATTACCACCTCAACAACACAGAAAGTTTAGTACCCTCTGTTTGGAGTGTGCTGTGTTACTGGTCTTAACATAGATGAAAATAAAATGTATATTTAGGATCCAAATTCATTAAGTGCAACTTAATTAGGCCAGGCTGACCCAATAATGGATTCCCAAAGACGTCAACTGGTACACAGTGGGATAGTGATAATGCAGACTCACACTGTTAGAAAAAAAGGTACCAAACTGTACTTTTCCTTTGTATGTTTTTCCTGGTAAGGTGCACGTTAAGCTTTAAAAGGTACATCACTGGTCCCTAATGTGCAATTATTTACCTTACTGTAAAGGTATTCACATTTCCAGAATATACTGTACACTCTAAAATGATAAAAGATGTATCCTTGGTGGTACCAAGGAAAAGTACAGCTGGTACCTTTATTTCTGAAAGTGCAGCAACAGCCATTCTTTCACAATTCATCATATTTTGGTGTAATTATACCAAACATGTTAGCAGTTGGCGTGGGTAAACAGGCCTGCTGGGGTGTGTTTAAATATAGCATAAATCTGGATGTTGATGTATTTGTGAGCGATTCGGCGAGCTGCCCTGGGGAGGCGAGCGGCTGGTGGTCTAAGCTCCAACTGGAGGCTTCTGGGATCTTGTTAAAGAATGTGATGCATTCAAATAACCCATTCTGGCTCATGGATAGAACAACTAGGAGGAAGACAATCCCTCTTGGATCAGGATTGGGAAATGCTTCCAGCTAGTATCAGCAAGAGCCAGCTGGCTGAGGCAGAAATAGGACCACAGGGGGAAGCAGAGTCACAGCTGAGGGGCAAAACCCATTATGTGGCACATGGATGACCTCATCCTGACCAGGGACTGGCAGAGTGGACTGTCATGTGCACATGGAGACCTCACAGGAGGAACACATTGTAAATCAAATGCTGCTTTGATGTAAATTATGCTGCTATTCGGTAAAATATGATTATATATACGATTATATAAGGTTATGCCAATAGCGTAAGGTCAAGCCTTGGTGCCAACAATTTGCAATAGCAAGGATGGAGTGTATGTTGAGGAGAGACACTTACAGTTGGATGCCGCTGAAGAAGGAACCGAAGAGGCCCATCATGCCCAGGAACTCTACACGACTCAGGTTCTTCACAATGAATTCCTCACACACATTAGAGATGCCATATAGCGTGGCACCGGCCAGAACCAGCAGGTCTCCCAGCAGCTTGTGGTCCCCTGTTGAGTGAAGAACTTCATGTTAGAATTACGAATGAGGAAAATTCATCTTCTCCTCTGCCATACAATATATGGCCAAAAGTATGTGGACACCTGACCATCACACCTATATGTGCTTATTGAACATCTCATTTCAGATATATTCCCCCTTTGCTATTATAATAACCTCCACCTCTTCTGGGAAGGCTTTCCACTAGATTTTGGAGCGTGGCTGTGGGGAATTGTGTTCATTCAGCCACAAAAGCATTAGTGAGGTCAGGCAAGTTCTTCCACTCCAACCTTGGCAAACCATATCTTCATGGAGCTTGCTTTGTGCATAGGAGCATTGTCATGCTGAAACAGGTTTGTCCCTTTTAGCTCCAGTGAAGAGAAATTGTAATTGTAACAGTATACAAAGATATTCTAAAAAAAAATCATGTGGTAAAAGTCTGGAGAAGGCCTACATATGTCATGGTCATGGTCAGGTGTCCACATAGTTCTGGCATATAGCGTACCTATATAGCGTACCAAAGTGATGAGGAACACTTTGGTTCCACTTTATTCAATTTTTTGATATGTAGATCATTGCACAAAAACTCTTCGTGGTCTTTTGGACTCTGAAATTAGTTTCTAAGAAGGTCATTTTTATAACACACACTAACTACACTCATATCATGTTATGAATTCATAAGGCATTGTACACATTGTTATAATTATTTATGAAGATGCATTTCACTATATAGCTATCTTTATTATGCATTATGGATTGTTAACATGTTGCATTCTATGTACTTTTCGTAACACGATATATCAGTAATACCTTTGCATAGTGCAGTATGACCATATGGCACCTGTCTTGATATTTTGTTTTTGTTTGATTGTTTTGAATAAATGAATTACACTGGGGCGGCACGGTGGCTTAGTGGTTGGTTAGCACTTTTGCCTCGTACCTCCGGGTTTGGGGGTTTGAATCCCGCCTCTGCCCTGTGTGAGTGTGAGTGGAACTTGCATGTTTTTCCTGTGCTACGGGGGTTTCCTCTGGGTACTCCGGTTTCCTCCCCCTGACCAAAGACATGTGTTGTAGGCTGATTGGCATTTCCAAATTGTCTGTAGTGTGTGAATGTGTGTGTGATGCACCCTGTCCAGGATGTCCCCACCTTGTGCCCCGAGTTCCCTGGGACAAGCTCCATGCTCCCCATGACCGTGTAGGATAAGTGTTACGGAAAAGGGATGGATGAATTACACTGAAGTGATTGTCATGAAATCCTATTAGAAAACTTTATAACTGTATAACTATATGGACTTGTTTACAGTTTTGGAGTTGATAAAACTAAAGTTGTGTAGTATGCTGTAAAGAAAAAAAACCACTGGTAAGAAAACACTGGTAATGGTGTTAATTTAATAAGCGTTTCAATTTGAAACGTGTCACTTTACTTAGACATTTCTACAATACACGATATGTATCACGATATATAGATTTGCTAAACAATGTTTTAAGACAAATATATGCTGGTTGCATCAAAATATTTTACAGTGTAGCTTCACTTCCAGATCAGATATTGCTCTTGCTGTGGTAAATAACCTTCATTAAAATTATTTCTGTAGAGTAAAATCAATTACACACCAAAACACTGCTGCCTGGTATTACCTGTGTTTGCTGTGCAAACCTTGGGAACGATGAAATATCAAAGGCAAGCAAGCACCATATTATTAAACAACAAGACCCTTGAGGGTAATTTACTCTCATATAAATCCTAATACAGCAGAACCTAAGCCATGCTTGTGAATTCTTTTGATGAGATGTGGGGCTTTGGGGAGGCGGTGTGAGATATTCTATAGATCAGGCCTAGCTCTCATTCATATTTAATAACAAGCAGTGATTCGGTCAGGGAGCTGGTGAGAATCGGAGAGGGCTGTACACGGCTCTGAGCAGCTGCATCTGAAACGCCACACCTCACTCGGGAGTTCTGTGTCTGTGTGTGTGTGTGTGTGTGTGTGTGTGTGTGTGTGTGTGTGTGTGTGTGTGTGTGTGTGTTGCTGGAGTAAATGCCATTTGGATGAAGAGCCTTACCAAGACCCTGCTGTCGCCCCACCAGCACGTCGGCTCCCACCATGCAGCCGATGCCGAGCAGGCAGACGCCCACGCCGACGAAATGCACCACTTTATACCTCACCAGCAGGAAGAACCAGGACAGCAGGAGCACGACGGGGATGACGAAGCAGTCCAATAGCTGAGGACACACACCAAAAAGAACATGTACTAATACTTAACCAAAAAGATGTACTAATAGCATCAAAACACACTCGTGACACACAGTCCTATTTTTGTGCAAACACAAGTGTGGCTTATTAGTATATTTTGGTTGAGAAGGCAGCATTTTCTTTTTTCACGTTGTTATATTTGCCTGTGCTGATGTCAAAATCAAAAAACCCAATTTTGTCCGACTTGTGCTTGCATTACCATCTGTTTTGATGCTCTTATAGTACAGACGCAAGGCCAAAATGTCATTGTCCATTCTTGACTTCAAGCAAAGCGTGAATGATTTCGTCCCTTTTCTTACGACCCGGTTTCGTGGATGTATATACATTTAATGTTAATAGAGATACCACTTGTTTTGAAATCAGCCAGTACCGATGTCTTTTCGAGTGTCTTTTCTTTAAAAAAAAATACAAAGCTTTAAAATGATGAATTTTTTAAACTGAAAACACAAGGGAAAAAATACATAGCTGAAAACATGGCTTGCACAAAACTGCAGCTTTCACACAAAAATCACTTACACCGCAAATACAATAAAGTATAAAGTATAAATATATATTTTTTTAAAAATCAATCGTAACCACAAAAAAAACCCAATCTTAATATGTAAACATTTACCGTTACAAAAAATCATCTCCAAACCCAATTCCAATCTTTTCCATTAGTTACAGGATCGGATCAAATTTGTTCTTTTTTTCTCCAATATCTGATCCAACATTTTAGTTATTATTGGCCCAACACCAATCCTGGGAATGGGATCAGTGCCATTTTTAAAAGTTAACATAAATAAACTACACATATTTGAACCAAAAACAACGTAGTGAACGATTTTACATGTAACGAATAGGAACAAATAACTAAGTTGTAAAATGTGAAAAATGACAGTTGATACAAATGTCATATAAATAAACAAATTAAATACTGAACTCGCTAAATTGAAAGTTCTATCAGCCAGACAGTAAACACACTCAGTACTGTGTGTCTTTACTCTTCTACACCTGTATACTGTAATGCTTTACAATCCCACAGAAGAGGAAAGGTTCCTTTCCTCTCAGGGTGATCTCAGAGCAAAACACATGGAAACTCATAACTAAATGACTGAAGTGTTACCGCGTTGTTCTTCAGTAGTTAAGGATGATGTGGAAAAGTGTTACACATGGTAATTCATTACTAATATTTATTATTGAAAAGAAAAGCATTTACTGAAAAAATGAAACTATGTTAATATTCGTTAAACTATGGAATATTTGTTACTCATCGCTACATTACAGCTTGGGAGTTTTTCCTCGCCTCTATCACCTCTGGTTCGTTCATAAGGGACCTAAATCTACATCCAGATTTCTGTAAAGCTGCTTTGTGACAATATCCACCGTTTAAAACACTATACAAGTAAAATCGAATTGAACTGAATGCTAATGTTGCTGCACTGCACACATTCAAGTCTGTAAAAGAAATAAGAGGAGCTGATTAGATTGGACCTCTTAATAATGTATTCATTAAAACCCCTCCCCTTTTTTAAGAATTATGCTGTTCTCCAGGTCACCACACAATAAAAAGAACATGCAGCTTGGGTTGCTATGCATTTGCGTTAACATGAAATTGCAGTCATGATGACTGGTTAGCTGAGAGTTCTGTAAACCTAATGGCTTATGGTCTAATGGTCTTTTTTAAATACATTTTTATTATACCAGAAATCCCAACACCATGGGGTGTGTCTGAACTTTAGGAGATGCTGCCTACTGCCTTGTGTTTATTGTAATCTGTACAGTTGTGTTACTTGTATTGTGTCTGCATTGTTGCACTAT
This sequence comes from Cranoglanis bouderius, assembly GCA_023630585.1. Lineage (NCBI taxonomy): Eukaryota > Metazoa > Chordata > Actinopteri > Siluriformes > Cranoglanididae > Cranoglanis > Cranoglanis bouderius. Next base: position 17,520,558 of record CM042547.1, read on the forward strand.
TTGTATTTGCACTGTCTCATATTAACTGCACCGTAATATGTCGTCCGTCTACGTACACCAAATGATTTCCGAGTACATGCGAGTGTTCTGATACCTAGGCGGGATTTCGAGTGTGCATGAAGTGCTGCCTTCTGCGATCCCTTCATCTGGACAATTTGTGAACCCGGCGTACATGCATCCTTTGTTCTCTGACTCTCATGATCCTGTATGTCATCTCAGGTGAAGCAGCTGCTCTCGACAAAAATGGCAGCAGAAAACACTGGGTAGTGAGGGAGCAGTTTGTGAACAAAGTCCACAGGTCAAAATTGATTTTTGACATAAGCTTTTATTTCTGATGGGAAATAGATGGTGTAGTCACAAATTATTCACTCTATATTCAATAGGGCTGAACTATATGACAACATAAATTGTGATAAATTATATTGAGATATTAAAAAAAGCCTTTTTTTATATATACAAAGTAAATGAAACTGCTGATTTGATGTTAATTACTTCTTTTACATTTCTTTTTCTTTTTTTTCTTTTTTTACACAATTTTTCCTCTCCTTTTTATGTTAAATCATTTATTCTTACCAACATTAAATAAAAATATTTTATATGGTGATGTTTTCTCTACGGATATGTTTATGGAAGGAGTCTCCAGTGTCAGCACCTTTTAACATTTTCAGGACAGAGGGTTTAGCGCTTTTCTGGTTTCTCTATGATAAAATACTGTCATATACAGTAACATGACAAGATTTCTTGGTCTCATTAACTTCAACAGAGGGGATGTTCCATAACATTAGCTGCAAATTCTAAACTAGAAACTTCAAACTAGAAACTAGTTAAAAAGTGCAATGTGTCATTCATTAGTAAAACACTGACTTACAATACCCGACGATAGCACACGGGTCATCAAGTCAACTGCTTTCTGTTTCAGACACAGCCTGTGATTATTAGATTGAAGATCAAAATGACCCAGATGACTGAAACCCTTTACAGACACACTGACATTTAATGTTGTTTGAGCTTTAGAAAAAAAAAAAGCACATACAGTTACACTGGAAAAACTGCAAATGATTTCAATTTTCTTTTTTTGCTTGCTACAGAATAATACGGTATTCCCAGTATTGATCGTTTGTCTCGTACACAAAAGCTGCCTTGCTGAGTTATGAAATAAGCTCTGCGACAAGCAATCCATCAATACATACAAGCGTTTAAATATTCTGACATGCACTTCCTTGTTTTGCAATCTCTGAACAAAGCACTAAATATCGACTGAGAGCATTTACTGCTCCGGGTGCTCCATGGCCGAGAGAGAGAGAGAGAGAGAGAGAGAAGCGTATGGAATTTTTTATAGCCGCAAGGGAGCCATCAGCCCTCCATTCCAGGAAGAGCCAGTGGCACTCAGAATGTGCCATGAGCTCATACATTAACCCATAAGACAGGAGGAGTGAGACTTACATTGTCCTCTGTCCAACACCCAAGTAGTTACAGTAGTATGAGTGAGTGTAAAGTTTTATTGTAATGAAAGTGGTGCCTGAAGCACGATTCACTGGCCATAATCCAGCTCGGATCATCTGTGAGACAATCACAGTTCAGCTTCTGTTCAAAAAACCATCATCTGCGGCTACAATCTCGTGTAGGGCAAAGCTGAGGGGAAACGCAGCATATTTTTTGACAGCAGAAAGCAATCGGTTTTATTCTAGTTGAAAAAGCTGTTGAGCAAAGACACAACAAACCTTCACAGTAAAACAAACGGTAAGAAAATAAAAATGATGGCTCTTCAAGTGATATTTTGGTGCAACAAAATAAAGGAAAAGTGGATGATTAGCGCAGGATCACTGAGGTCACATGACTAAAGGTGAGAACATTTCAAGTGGTCATCTGGTCCACTTACTTTAGCTCTAACGCCCACAGTTTCACTCAGTTTCATAACATCCACACGTACGGAGCGTCAGAGCCAGAGAGAGACAGATACAGAAAGAAAGACAAACAGAGAATGAGAGAGACTGAGATACAGAGAGATAGATAGACAGGGACTGAGAGAGAGAGCGACTGAGATACAGAGAGAAAGATGGACAGAGACTGAGAGAGACAGAGAGAAAGATAGAGAGACTGAGATACAGAGAGAAAGACAGACAGAGAGAGAGACAGACAAAGAGAGAAAGACAGACAGAGGCTGAGAGAGACTGATACAAAGAGAAAGACAGTGACAGAAAGAAACAGATGAAGACAGGCAGGCAAACAGAGTCAGAAAGAGGAACAGACAAACAGAGCAAGACAGAAAGAGTTGAGGAGGAAGTTGAGGAGGATGATAAGAAAGAGAGACAGAAAGAAAACAGACAGACAGACAGACAGGTTTGAGACAGAACAGTCATCGAACATTAATCATGTCTATGTGATGAGTTAAACTTTGGCTCCTGTGTGCCGCTGTTTGTGTCTCCACATAAATATGAATGAGCCATTGTTTTACCTTGTTAGAAGTTTGGTTTGTAATAGTTACAATATGTTGTGCTTATTTTCCTCTGACACCGTTATTATTATAATTATTAATATTATTATTATTATTATTATTATTATTATTAATGCAGTCACTTCAGCGAGTCTGGAAACTGCTTTAGAGGGAGGACAGGAACAAGGCTTAGGTTTCTGTCTCTGGAGTGGGAGTGCACGCTGATCTGTTCCTCCATCAGATAACTAACAAACAGTCTGACCTCATCAGGAACTGCTGTCTCTCTATAGTTAGTACGCTGCATAAATTAAAGCTGAAAATATAACATAAGATCTTTCACAGCCTCGCTCACTTTCCACTGGCTCAGCATGTCTACAATTATAGCTGAGCTAAAATGCAAATTTGTGTCATTTCCTTGACAGTTCTGAGATGCACCCTTATTTAAGATGCTGTTCATTTAAATGCTGTTTACTAGAGTAGAAATGACATCATGTTCTCCTTCGTGACAGAACGGTTGAACTAGATTTCTGACTAATGAATCACTGACATTTTAGTTTCTGATCATTTTAGGTCAATTATACAATGAGAGTTACACTGATCAGCCATAACATTAAAACCATCTGCCTAATATTGTGAAGGTCTGCCTTGTGCCACCAAAACAGCTCTGACCCGTCGAGGCATGGACTCCACAAGACCTCTGAAGGTGTGCTGTGGTATCTGGCACCAAGACGTTAGCAGCAGATCCTTTAAATCCTGAAAGTTGCGAGGTGGGGCCTCCGTGGATCGGACTTGTCACATCCAACAGATGCTCGATCGGATTGAGATCTGGGGAATTTTGAGCCAAGTCAGCACCTTGAACTCTTTGTCATGTTCCTCAAACCGTTTCTGAACAATTTTTCCAGTGGGAAATACCATTGCTATAAAGGAGTCTACTTGGTCTGCAACACTGTTTAGGTAGGTGGTACGTGTCAAAGTAACATCCACATGAATGCCAGGGCCCAAGGTTTCCCAGCAGAACATTGCCCAGACCATCACACTGCCTCCACCAGGTTGCCTTCTTCCCATAGTGCATCCTGGTGCCATCTCTTCCCCAGGTAAGCGACGCACACACATCTGGCTGTCCACATGATGTAAAAGAAAACGTGATTCATCAGACCAGGCCACCTTTTTTCCATTGCTCTATGGTCCAGTTCTGATGCTCACGTGCCCATTGTAGGCATCTTTATTCTTTCTCTTTTATGAAGTTATTAAGGTAAAATAAATGCAGCTTGTCTTGAGCTGAGCTGACACCGAAGACTCCTTCCATAAACGTTAACTAAACACCTCAGTGCAGAAAACGTATCAACATTTGTACATTAATAGTTTATTAAATAACTAAATTATGAGGCTTAGATGATGTGGAGCGTCCACCATGTAAGTCCATGTGAATTAGCCGTTACTATACTATAAACCGGAACTACTATCAGAGCTGCTGCTAAAGAAAATTAATCAACCTTCTGACCAATCAGCATTAAGAATTCAGCAGCGCTGTGGTATAAATAGAATATAATAATGTTAACAGCAAGCTCATAGCCAGGAAAAGTAATGTGGAAATGTACATGAGTAAATACAAATCCAAGTATTTCTTTTTAAATGACACTCAGCCTCAGGTGCAAAGTGCAAAGCCCCTGAAAAGATACTTACAGAGAACAATTCCTTACATGTTTCATACCTCAGTGTTATAAGCGTAACCTATAGGTGTGATATCTCAGAAAAGTGTCTTGTGATGTATTTTATTGCAAGATCAATATCATTTTCAGTAACGCTCATCCTAATCTGTCAGTCACAACACAAAACAACACAACGCACTGCGAGTGTGTGGAGTGTAAATTGCATTCTTCATTATGAAAGCAGCTGCTCATATTCCTCAGTATCTGTCAGCTCCCTGCTGCCTGTCTCTCACACTGTGGAAAGCTCTTAGAGGAGATCAGTGTGCACTTTTTCTCATGTGAGCTGCCACAGTGTCGTAAGTAGGACATTCAGGTCCACACACAAGCACACACGAGCAGCTATTAGCGACCAGCAGCTCCACTTTCAGATGAGTTTTGAGAGGCCATGGGGAGCGTACATCATCGATTCGGGCGTCTGAGAGCTGCTCCGCTGTCGGCTCAAATGGCCATGGATGATATGAATGGTACCAGAGTGAAAGCGACTGGGACATGTCATTAGTTTCGTCTACTAGAGGAGTGTGTGTGTGTGTGTGTGTGTGAGATAAGTAGACATAGACCACCATGATGCAGCAATTTTCCATCAGCCTGCTCGAGATTGGAGACAGCATGCCTTGCTCTTAAGAAGCATAATTTCCAGATGGTGGCAAAAATGTGGACACGTGAGTTAACCTGGACATCTGATAAGAAGTGGTGCCGAGTTAGGCTGGTATCATGTGTATCAGTGTCTTCTTCCCAATGTTCCTTTATAGGAAATTCAAAGATTTTATTTATTAAAGAACAACATATCATATTTTTTTATACATTCATAGTTGTACACCAGCTATAGACAGTCATTCCTTCACCAGGAAGGAATTTGTTAGTTTTTTTCTCTCTCTCTTGAATTTAATACAAATAATAATAATAAAAAAAACAGTTTGCCATGTTACCGCAAAGTCCTCCATCCATGCTGGAAAACGTAATGGTACAGTTCTACCTCTGATTGTTACAAAGCGCTGACACTGGAGACTCCTACCGGAAATGTTTATGTCTCCACATGGAAAACTTCACCATATCAACAAGCAAAAGAATTCATTTATTGGAGTGTCCACCATTGTGAATGATCTGAAAGCGTTAACGTAAGTGGTAACAGGAACTAACTTGTTTTGCGGACATTCCACAACATTAAATGTAACTATGAACTGATAAAAAGTATCACGGGTCATTCTTTAATAAAGATATCTTTGTGATTGTTGGCAGACTGCTGTGGTATAAGAGGAATAAATCACTTTGGGACATGCTGTTGTAAGAAAAGAACAGCTTTCTGAGTAGTAACAGTAGCTCCACTTTGAGTCGGGTTGCGTCACTCACTGTCAGTGATTGTCTGTAACAGCTAGTCCCCAAGTGTTTTATTCCTTACGTCACAAACTTCAGTCCATTGAGAACATTAGTGACAGTAATGACGTGACTAAGCCTTTCCCAATGTGCGTATGGTTTCCTGATTTGACCTTGTATGTTTAGCTTATTGATTTAGTCCTTCCCTTGTTTAGTCTGTTTATTCCGATCGACTGGAAAGTCAATTCTTATTCTGATCCTCTTTGGATTTCTAATAAAACCCTGCATCAAATCCCCATCTGGTAATCCCGTCCCTGACACATAGACTCCCACAGGTCCATCCATATCATCTTCCGCAATCACTCCATTAACGGCGAATTCAGAACTGAGTAGCAAAAAGATCTCTCTCTCGATCTCTCTCTCTCTCTCTCTCTCTGAAGGACTCTCTAATAATCATTAAGACCACCTCTGCCTAATCAGGGACTGTTAATCGTGCTCTGAATACGGCTGTTTCACGACTAACAACGTTTTATTGAAGATTAACTGACAAGCACCAGCCAGGGGAGTGTTTTATTACCGAACCACTCTTATACACGACTACTACAGCCAGCGGTGGATGGCGATCAGCGTCTGTACATTTACTGTATTTGACAGATCACCAAAATATCATTCTTTTACTCCTCAGCTTCACGCTACTGTGTCGATGCCGAGTCATTGATGGAACCACACTTAGCTTAACCACCGCTCATCTCGCTGACGAAATCAAATTAGATTTTGTCAACAGTTGATACAATGACATGAAAAAAACGTGACATCAAAATAACATTATTTCCAAACAACTGTCACAAAAGCATGACAGAACCAAATGGACAAATGGTTTGATGGACTTAAACCTTCTGTGAAATTCCACTCCACTGAGTGACAGTGAGTCACAAGCCACTGAATATGGTTTAATTTCCCAAAAGAAAGAAAAAATCAATAGAATTCATTCATTAATAGACTAATGCATACACGATTATGCAATTTGGAAACAGCCCCATGCTATATAGCCGTCACAAAAAGCCTAACATCACTGTGATTCGCTAACTTAGCTAGCAAGGTAGTTAGCTGCTAGTAACCCAGCTGTATTTCGGAATCAGCGTGTTCATGTGAATCGCCATATTCTCACTGATTTGTTTAACAGTAGCCGAACCTCAAAATATACCACAACAACCATGTTTATTCATCATTAAAATCAGCTAACATTAACATTAGCTAGCTGCACAGCTTAGTGCAAAAGTTGTACAGTTAAATTATTCTGGCCTCCAGCTATCCTTAATTTAGTTACATCACTAAGGTTATAATTTCATACTGAAGTACTGAGAAAGTCTGTGTTAAAATAGAAAAATGACGTAATTTTGTCCTGTGTTCAAACAATCTGGAGCCAAACACCATTCCATATAATCATAATTAGACACCAAGGGGAGATAATCATCATATCATGTTTTTGAGTCTAAAAAAAAAAAAAAAAAAAAACTGAAATAAACACCTTGTTTTACCATGTAGCAGAAACATTAATAATTAACATTAATAAACGTATAATTTGACCAATCTGCACATTTTCGTTGACTAAAATGCAATTATTTAACATTCTTTTTCATATGAGTCAAAGACATAATAACTAAAATGAATCAATATGACATGACTAAAGGTCACTGTCGCAGTATCTGTTGCGGTTGCTATGGTAACCGCAATGCGACCTGGGGGTTGGGGGGTGGAGGTGCATACTGTGACAGTGACCTTTATTTGTGCCGTATTGATTCACTTTGACAGTAACATCTTCTATTTTTTAAAAGTTTTTTTTATCTTGTCATCACGGGGGGGGCACGGTGGCTTAGTGGTTAGCACATTTGCCTCACACCTCCGGGGTTGGGGGTTCAACTCCTGCTTCTGCCCTGTGCGTGCGGGGTTTGCATGCTCTCCCTGTACCTCAAGGGCTTCCTCTGGGTACCCTGGTTTACCCCCCGAATCCAAAGATATGTGCTATAGGCATTTCCAAATTGTCTGTAGTGTGTGACTGTGCCCTGCAATGGGTTGGCACCCCACCCAGGGTGTCCCCCGCCTTGTGCGCCGAGTCCCCTGGGATAGGCTACAGGCTCCCTGCAACCCAGTGTAGGAAAAGCAGTACAGAAAATGGATGGATGGATCTTGTCATCACCATTCTTTTGTTTTCTCTTATTATGTTCACCCGTTCCCCTTAGTATCAGTTTATACTGTACACCCTGAGTTTTCCAAGTTCCTTGATTTGTGTTTCCAAGTGTTTTTGACGCAAGCCTACATTTTCTTGGTTTACCTCATCTGCCTGTGTTTTGACCACTACTATAAACTGTGTTGATGAATTTTAGACCCGTATATAACCCGTATATGTAACCCATAACCCGTATATGATTCTGCTAAGTTTACAGATTTTAGTCAAGCCCTTTTTTAGTCAAGCCTCACAGTTTAGTCAAATGACAAAAAAAACAACCTATAAATAGGTTTTAAAAACTGTATGAAACTGAACACTGACCTGTACACTGGTAAGTGTGGTGTATTGGTAAGCTTTAATGACCAGGTAGTTGGCTTCGATATCAATCACACCGAGGATCATGTACTTCCACCATCGTCTCTTCAGGATCGCCAGTAAATTCTCCTCTCCTGAAACAGAACAAGATAAATCATTCAGGGTTTTTTCTGTTTGAAATTTTACCCCATTTTCTCCCTACTTGTTTTGGCAAATTCCCAAGAAACCAACCAGGTCTCCCTGTAATACAGCAGCTACCAACTGGGATGAAACAAGTCAACTGCATCTTTTCGAACTGCTGCTCATGCTGCATCACAGGGCAGTGTAACACACTCAGAGAAAAGTCCTATCCACCCTCCTCTATATACATGAGCTCACAGAACCTATGATTGGCTAGTGTCACTGTGATTGACAGGTGAGAGAGAGTATACCATCCCTCCCACCCAGAGAGCACAGCAAAACTCTGCTCCCAGTTTTGACTCCCATGGCTTTTTTCTTGGAGACATCTATGTTATACTAACTTTTGTTCATTTATATTGCTCATTATATAATCTCAACAATCCTCATTACAATAAAAGGCTTAATCAATTATGAGAAACGAGTGTATGCTCTGAACGCTGCTTCTCAGCCACAATTTGCCGAAACGTCACTGTTGCGTAGCATGATATCTGAAACCTAGGGCTGAACATAAATCCAGGATTAATTGGAAAGCAACAGCAGGTCAATTACTGCAAGAAAACAGTAGATAAACAAAAGCATAGATCTCAACATGCCCACCAGAGACTCAATCTACCACTGGAGTGGAGAAAATGTTCAAATAATAATGAGTTTTATTTGAATGCGCTTTGGCACTTCATCCCAGCTAAAGGATAGCAGTAATCATCTGCCACAGCAAGAATCTTCATGACATGGAATAAATGCTGGAGTCGACTTTTATAATTGGTGAAAATCCCTTCAGTATGAAATGTGTGGTAACACTAATTGGGCCCTAAAGACAACATCTCCAGCCTTCTTTTTTACACAGTGGAGTAGAGGAGGAGAGATGAAATGTAATTAGCTCCTTTCAGACATTACAGGGGTGGTGGTAGCTGAAAGGTTAGGGTTCGGATTCAGTGACCAGAAAAACTGCCACACTGCCACGGTTAGGTTCTTGAGAAAGCCATTAACTGTTAATTATCCAAGGGCAGTGGTAGATCAGTGGTTAGGGATCTGCGCATGACAGCATCACTAGTGTTGGTTCTCCTTGGGGATTACTTAAGTACCTCAAAAAATCAATAAGGGAAAAGTTTTTTAAAGCAAAATTTAGACCACAGATCTGGATAATGGCTCTGTCCCTGAGTGCAAAAAGTTTCCAGCAGTCAACATTTTTATCTTTTACCTTTTCTAATATATCATTCAGGTATTAAAAGTTTCCTATTGTGAACACATTTTGAGACACAGCTTGAGAGGTAAGCTTTATATCCATAAACTTTATATTGTTTTTCCCCCATATACACTGAGGCTATGCTTTATTTAGATCTCACATAAGAAGGCTAACTTGCATATGTAATGGGATAAATTGTGTATGCAGTTAGAAGTGATTTACAAAGGAGAACAGCATCAGAGAAGCTGAAAGAGAAAACAATCTATGAAAGAGGTTTTTGTGTGATAATCTCCTGAAAAGTAATTCCTTGCTGAAAACGAAACTCGTGACAACAGGAAATACAAACATCCCTCTTGCATACCCATTGCTACAGTCTGATTATATATGTATGAAAGGACAGTGACAGCATTTTGTCATCCTTCTTCATCATCTCACGCCATGCATGACATTCAATTTCGCTGGAACTTTGCAAACAAGCGGAAAGCTGATGACACAGGAAATCTCACCTCACGATTAAACACATGTTGCATAAGGCAAGAGATTTTAAAGTGTGTAATAATCGTCTGGTGGGCGCCTGTGGCCTGGGTCAAAGCACAGCTCTATGCAGTTCAGAGGAAAAGCAATTTAAATGCATTGTGTTCATGTGAAAGTAACCTGAGGACATGCAGGTGCTGGAAATGGGTTAGTGATGAGGATCAGCACCCAGTATGCAGCGCCTATTGAGCAGAGCCGGAAGACCGAATATGAACCTGTCCTAGGCTTGACAGAGCGCTAATGAAGCCAGCATGTCTGCCCTGACTGAGGACATTCCCTCTACACACACACACACACACACACAAACACAAAAAAAACCCCTCCTACACACAGTGACAGAACAGAACACATTTTTAGACCTTCTTATATTAACTCATGGGTATAGGACACACTTTTCTTATATAAACACACACACACTATATATATATATATATATATATATACATACATACATACATACATACATACACACACACACACACACACACACACACACACACACACACATATATATATATATATATATATATATATATATATATATATATATATTTTTTTTTATGAGTGTTTTTTTTAAGTAGTGCTTTTAATTACCAAAATGATCTGCACCTTCAATAATACTACTTTTTTATTATATTAGTTATTTGAGATAATTGGGTTCAAATCAGAGGCTGAGACAGTCATTGTAAAAGATTTTGTGTGTTGCAACAAATTTTGGGGTTGAGTTAGGTTTTCAGTCATTATCTTAATAAAAGCCAAGGCCAATCTAAGGCCAATTTGTAACCTCCTGGTAGAAGCAATTCCTGGTACATAGAGTTCACAATGCCATCATCAGAGTCTCTGAATGTCCAGCCACAAAACGGCCTCACAGCATTACTGATCCAGTGGGTTTGGGCTCTTCCCTTGTATTCACTCCCCTTTATTTCCCACCAAGCATATTGATGGTGCTCTGACCACAAAACATGATTCCAACTGTAACTCCAGTAAAGCCTGGTGAAATTCAAGAGCTGTACTTAGTGGCTTTTTCTCAGAAAGGGCTTCCAAACAGCTTGTTATGGAAGTGGTGTGTCGGACAGTTGATTTTGATGCTTGACAACCCTTTGATTTAAATACAAAGAATTAGGGATCAGCTGGAACACTTTTTTATTATGAATTTACCTTATTTAATAGTTAATAACATGTAAACTGTAATAAAATGTTTACCATTGAACTCCATGTGACTGGCAGTATATCTACGTATACCTGTTCTTTCAGGGTATCAGCAATTTAGTATTTGGGAAAATACCATTATTTGAAAAGTTAATGTGTTTGTGTTAATGTTTACTTATAGTCCCATTCTCTTGAAGGGTGCAGGTAATCTGAGTTGACTGTACTACAATTGATTCATGAAATACACCTAAACCCATTAGTATTGCAGAACAACTACTGGATCTGGATTTTCCACGGAATAAGAAAATACACAAAGACATTGCTTCAATGTCCAATCTACCATGACAACCATTCTACACATTTCATTTCATCCTCTTTCCCTCAATGCTGCCATCGTAAGTCAGCTGTTCTTCCAATCCTATTATCTCACCTTCCATTAGAGGAAATATTCACCTTTCACAAATAGCAGATGACTTACATTCAATCTTGTTACAGCCTTTGTGCCATTCGCATGAGTTACTCTGAGAAGCCAGCTAGCGCTGAGGAAATAACTCTAAACTTATGCCATCTGCCACGTTATTCCAACATCCTGTTCATAAGCGGCCTTCACGTGGCACCTCTTCATACTAACAGCTGCCAAAGCCACATATGCTTATATTAGAGATGTTTAGAGGGTCTCCATAATGAGGAATGAACAGCTGTAAGGAAAAACGAGGAAAAGAACAAGGTGGTGGTGGAGTTGGTGTCCTTTTTAGCCCCATTAATGAAGAAACAGCATTAGGGAACTGGGGAGAGTGGAGTAATGACATGGAAGAGATTCTTAATCAGTCTGGCAGTCCAGCTCTGTGTCTGCCTCCCACCGAGACACATGGCTACGCTTCTCAATGCTCGAACTGGCTCTTGCCAAGACAATTAAACTTTACCTAAAGTTTAAAGAGGATTTATCATGTGTGAACGCGTTTCCACTACAAATTGTTCACCATTTCTGACAGCTGATGTAGCACTCTTATCAGGGAAAGCTAATTAAACCGGCTGGAGGAAACTTGGAAACATCAGCTGTAGGCTGTCTAATACACCTGTCTCATAATCTGCATTGCCGAAAAGCTCGGTGAAAACACTGCGTTTAACCGATCAAATGAGAGTTTGTATGGCTGATAAAGCAGAAATTTTATATCAGAATATTTTAAAAACAAACATATTGAAAAAAAGTGATTTCTTTTAAGCTTTCCTTAGTGGTACCACTTGTAGTTCCCTCACCAGCCAGTCTGTCTGTCTTTCTCTCTCGCTCTCTCTCTCTCTCTCTCTCGCTCTCTCGAACTTAGTAAGACAAAAAAAGTATGCAAACAATAGATGTCAGCACTTAAGACTTTCCCATGGTGGAAAACTTACAGAAGAAATTTCAGACCTAACTGTTACAAAGTGCTGATGTGGTGTCTCTTGTCATGTTACATGTTAAATAGACATCCATCCATTTTCTAAACCACTTGTCCTACACATGGGGAGCCTGGAGCCTATCCCAGGGAACCCGGGACACAAGGCGGGGGACACCCCATCGCAGGGCACAATCTCACACACATTCACATACTACAGACAATTTGGAAATGCCAATCAGCCTCCAACGCATGTCTTTGGACCGAGGGAGGAAACTGGAGTACCCTGAGGAAACTCCTGAAGCACAGGGAGAACATGCAAACTCCGCACACACAGGGCAGAGGCGGGATTCGAACCCCCAACCACAGAAGTGCGAGGCAAATGTGCTCCAGCATGCTTTTTTTTAAAATCCATTTAACATTAGACTTAAATTATCTGCAGATGTTCCTATGAATGAGTTGTTACTATAGAAACAATAATGCATTAGAAAGAGTGCATTAATACTGTATAAACCTGTGATTTGAATTACAGCAAGAATGACTGTCAGAACTGCTGTTAGAGAAAATTACTCCACACCTTCGAATCAGTCAGAATCAGTCAACAGTGCTGTGGTATAAAGGTAAATATGTCTGAGGAAATAACATACGTTGACATCTTTTTGTTGTGTGGTTGAACAAAATGGTGGTATAAACAGTGAGTCTGTCTAAAGATGTCTAAAATATCACTAGCTATGTGTGATTTGACACGATTTGATCAAAACTGCCATAAACCTCAATTCATTTAGTAATCTGACACCGGCTGTCAAAATATCCATGATGTTCCTGCGCCGCAGTTGGAATCTTTAAATTACATTTTCTCCCTTTTTCCACTTTACTTCTGGTGAGATACATAGTTTAAATATTTCACAATATATTTTAGTTGCATTATGTATTGTATATATCACAGTATAGACAGACAGACAGACAGACAGATAGACAGATAGATAGATAGATAGATAGATTTTAATGATCCCACATGGGAAATTGTTAAATACATATTTTTACCAAAAGTAAAAATGACTGCTGAGAGACTCAGCTGTGAGAAAATAAGTGTACTTAAAAAAACAACAACAGCAAAACAACACACAACTACAGAGAAAATACATAAAACTCTACACAGAGAGTAACCTGAGCTCAGGATCAAACCTCAGACCCTAGGGCTGTGAGGCTTCAACACTACTACTGCCCAAACAGAAATAATTTTGTTTTTCCAAAATAAATAAATAAATAAATAAATAAATAATAATAAAAATTGGACAGCCATAAATGTCAATTAAAAAAAGCAAAGTACAAAAAAGCAAAAAACCTTATAGTGAAAATGTACTGCAACACAAACCAGTACAAAATATTACAATTCTTAATATCCTATAATATTCCATTAAAGGGTCCATATGAATCATTCTAAAATAATTAAATTCATCTTCATTTTGGCGTTTGTGTGACTCAAAGCCATCACATGGTCGCCAATCACCGCAACATTTCGAGCCTGGGAGCTGTCTAAAGAGTCAATCGCTGGTTCTCTTGAAAATGGTGGTCAGGCGTTTGCTACATGTCTAGTAACGAGATCAACTTGTCATGTTACTTCCTGTTTCGAGTTTGGTCATATCAGCCGTAAGCATTCGGAATGCCGCTCTCCTCTACAACACATCTGTACATTCAGCAATTTTTGAACAAGAACATTTCTATCGGTTGACAAATTTCCACTTTGTATAGTATACAGAACATCATTAACTGGCAGTGGGAGCTGGAGCACTCATACCGAAAAGAAATGAAGCAGTACTAATTTACTGGTGACAATGTGAGCAGCCATGTTGATATGATCTAATGCTAAACTCAGGATTGAGGTGTATTACCTCATGTAAATTCTGTAAAGGGTTGTGTACTAACTAAATAACGAATCTTTATTTATCATAAATATACTTTACCAGACTTTACAGGATGCTGGAGGGCATGGTGCATGACAAAACATGATGGATCATCATACTCATTTCTCGTTACTCAAAACTGAACTAAAAGCCCTGCTACATTACCCGAGATGGCCTTGATCAAAATAAAGTGGCGACATTCAGCAGAGCACAAGACACTCTGGATAAAAGCATCAGCTTGATTAATAAATAATAAAATTACCTTGGATGTATGAGATATCTTTTTGCAGCAATTAAAGCGGGGCTGTGCAGGGACAACAGAGAGTCTCAACGAGATCGTTCACAAAAGATTCTCATTTTCTTTAAAGTGCATACGGCCTTATTTTATACTGCACTAGATCATAAAGAAATTGTACAGGGCCATTACTTATGTGCACAAGGATGTGATGACCACTAACATTTTGGTTTTCTGTGCTAAAAGAAAAACTGGCAGCGTTACAAATTTTATATAATTAAAACGAGTGAGCAGCCTTTAATGGGCTCTTTTCACAAAAAATAGTACATAGATGCAGGGTAAAAAAATTTCAGTAATTTGGTAAAAAGAACTGATGTTTACCACAGAAATGGCAGCATTAACATCACCTTTGATTGCAACTGAAATATTTTTCACCTCATCATTGTTAAAGACTAAACTTCATGGAAGAATTTATTCAGCGCTACTGTATAAGAATACGGTAATGCTTACTGACATTAGCATTGCTGATGACTAGCTAGATATATAGTTCATTTATATTGCGCAAGTACTATTTCATATTTACCACAATTCAGTTAACCGCTTTTCAACTGTCAAGAGATGACATGAAAATGTGCTGTGAAAAAGCATTTGCCTGATTTCCTGATTTCTTCTGTTTTTGTGTATATCTCATATAACTTGTTTCAGAAATTAAAACAAAATCTAAGATAAAACAAAGGCAACCTGAGTAAACACCAAAATACAATTTTTAAAAGATAATGTTATTTATTGAAGCAAAAAAAAAGTTATCCAATACCAACTGGGCCTGTGTGAAAATGTATTTGCCCCTTAGTTACTAATTCCCCGAATCTATGAAACTGCATTCATAATGGGGTTCACCTGGACTAGACACAACCAGGCCTGATTACTGCAAACCTTGTTCAATCAAATCAACACTGAAATATAACTTTTTCAACAGGATGAAGTTGGTTAAAAGGTCTTACCCAGTAACACACTATGCCAAAGTTGAAAGAAATTCCAGAAATGAAGGTGATTGAAATACATCAGTCTGGGAAGGGTTACAAAGTTATTTCAAAGGCTCTGGGACAACAAAGGATCACAGTCAGAGCCATTATCTCCAAATGGCACAGTAGTGAACCTTCCAAAATTCCTCCAAGAGCACAGCAACAACTCATCCAGCAAGTCACAAAAGAGCCAAGGACAACATCAAAGGAACTACAGGCCTCTCTTGAACTACAGGACTCTCAATAAAGGTCACTGTTCATGACTCCACTATCAGAAAGACACTGGGCAAAAATGGCATCCATGGAAGTGTGGCGAGGTGAAAACCCAGAAGAACATTAAGACTCATCTGAATTTTGCCAAAACACACCCTGATGATCCTCAAACCTTCTGGGAGAATGTTCTGTGGATTGATCAATCGAAAGTGGAACTGTTTGGAAGATAGGGGTCCCGTTACATCTGGCATAACCAAACACCGAATTCCATAAAAAGAACATCATACCTATGGTCAAGCATGGTGGTGGGAGTGTGATGGTGTGGGGATGCTTTGCTGCTTCAGGGCCTTGCAATAATCGAGGGAAACATGAATTCTGCTCTCCACCAGAAACTCCTAAAGGAGAATATCTGGTCTTCAGTCTGTAAGTTGAAACTCAAGCGCAACTGGATTATGCAACAAGACAACGATCCAAAGCATAGGAGGAAGTCCTAGTCCTAGAAGTAAGTGAAAGATTGATCTCCAGTTATCTGAAGCGTTTGGTTGCAGTTATTGCTGCTAAAGGTGGCACAACCAGATTTTAAGTTTAAGGGGCTAATTAGTTTTTCACATTGGTGATAGGTGTTGGATAACTTTTTTTGCTTCAATAAAAAAAAATAATAAATAAAAACTGTTTTATGTGTTAACTCAGTTTGCATTTGATTTACCTTGTATTTTGTTTGAAGATCTAAAACTATTCAGTATGAGATATACACTAAAACAGAAGAAATCAGGATGGGGCAAATACTTTTTCTAGCTAATTGAGAGCTCATTTAGCACTCATAGTGAGAATGATGGGTGTTTTTGTTTGCTCAGTGTCATTCAGCAGTGAGGTGGAAGTCAAAGCAAGATGCTAGCAGTCGATGAGGAGGAACAAAATGCCACACAAACCCAAGGTTAAATTCTAAGAGTCTGTCACATTAGCTTTGTTCAGAGAGTGAACCACTGCTATATTTCAAGCTGTTCCTTTGATTCCACTGCAGATCGCTTTAGTTCGATTCTTTAACACTTCTCATAAATGATGTTTGATTCCATTTGGCTTTTAATCATTAATGGTGTATCTCTGGGATTTTACTCCCATCCGAATCCATCATTTGGTAATTTTTTATAGACTGTGCATGCACATATATTTTTACCTTCTATAAAACGATATATAATATAATTAAATAACCCCAGGTAACATACAGTCCCCTCCGAAACTATTGGAACAACAAGGCCAGTTCAATTGTTTTTGCTGTAGACTGAAGACATTTGGGTTTGAGATCAAAAGATGAATATGAGAAGAGAGTTTAGAATGTCATATTTTATTTCCTGGTATTTATATGTAGTTGTGTTAAACGACATAGCACATTTTGTATCAGACCACCAAATTTGTAGGCGAGCAAAAATACTGGAACACATGACAGACAGGTGTTTCTTGTTACCCAGGTGTGTCCTGTTAGATTGATTGATTAAACAATAAATAACTGAACATCCACTCTACTGGTTTTAGCCTACTGTTTCACCTGTGAAGACTACATTTGTTGTTAAAAAGGATAAGCCAACATGAAGATCTGAGAGCTGTCTTTTGGAGAAAAGCAAGCCATTTTGAAGCTGAAAAAAGAGGGAAAATCAATCAAAGGCATTGCACAAACATTGGGCATAGCCAATGCACCAAGTTGGAATGCCCTGAAAAAGAAAGAAATCACTGGTGTACTGAGCAACAGACACAGAATGGGTCGGCCAAGGGAAACAACAACAACTGATGACAGAAACATTGTGAGAGCTGTGAAGAAAAACCCAAAAACAACAGTCCGTGACCAACAACCACCAACAACCTCCACAGGGCAGGGGTGAAGGTATCGCAATCCACCATTTGAAGAAGAATTCAAGAGCAGAAATATAGAGGCCATATCACAAGATGCGAATCACTCATCAGCAGTAAAATCAGAAAGCCAGATTGGAATTCGCAAAGAAATACAGAGATGAGCCACAAAAGTTCTAGAATCAAGATTAACCTCTACCAATGTGATGGAAAGGCCAAAGTGTGGAGAAAGAAAGGATCTGCTCATGATCCACATACAAGCTCATCTGTGAAACATGGTGGAGGTAGTGTCATGGCTTGGGCTTGCATAGTGTTGGCCGAATTTAAAACAAAGAAAAGAAAAATACAGACATCTAAAATGATTTGCCAGATAATTGACTTTTCAATTAGAAGATCGTGCTGCATTTATATAAGAAAAGAAAAAACATCTGAGTTGGCATGTCCATGTTGGGGATTAAAGGAGACAAGGGTATAAAGACTCCTGGGCAATCATAGCCTTTAGTTGGTGAAGGTTATTGATGATCTGTCAGCTTGAGAACAGGACACAGTGTAACAGCTGTAGTCGTACTATACCTCAGCATCTTTCTCACACTCTGAAGCTATTGTTTGCTCTCTCTCTTACACACATTTGAAGGAATTTTTTTTTTTTTGCACAATTGCACCAAATTGGATTCAAGTCAGCAGAAGGCAAGTGACTTACTGCCACAATCCTGATTGAATCTGTCCTGAGGAAGATGATGCTTGCTTTTGGAGCTACAGTAGGATTTACTATTGCAAGTCAGGACTTGATTGGTAACTGAATTGTACAGGGTTGAAAATACATTACAAAGCCAATCTAGTGTGTTAATGGAGCACTAAGTAATCTTTATAGCACTTTGGTGCCTCCAATATTCATGTCTATTTGAATAAACTCTGTAATGTGTTGGTAACCTTCATTTATATAAACATCACATGCAATCTAATACAGGGCTGTATTTAGATTTGACAAATTAATTCAAAGGCTACAACAATATTTATGAAGGAAAAGTTCTTCATATTGAGAGCCAGGTTACGCAGGTGCTTATACTGCATTTCTGGGTGGACTATTCAGATTAATCAATTATTCATGGTCATATTTATCTTTCATGTCCCATCAAAAAACATGATCTCCTGCAACTTTAGCCAAAAAATCCGTAGTTTGTATGACAAATCAATGGACTGAAAATGTGCATTATGCAGTACTTGGCAGTAGTGTAGCGTTTCTTAGTGTACACAATATACAATATATATTCAATATATATTTTTAATAAATGCTGTGTGTCAAGTCATCAAGTCTCTATCCTGCTTTTGGTTCACATCCCAAAAAGTCGATTCAGTGATTCCAGGCATTGGGAACTAATACTGAACCCCAAAGCTTTGCACACACATGGCAAGCAAAATACATTTAGCATTGGAGTGTCTCAGTTTACTCTTCATTGCATGGTGTTACCATATGGCAACAATTAATTTATCTCCAATATTTTGATGATGATTTATATGATACTTTCCACCACTGCACGATGTTGCCATACGGCAACAATCTACCAACCCCCCTCCCCCCTCTAAAGATTTTGCTTACATTTTTAAAAATGTATACTAATTCAAGTAATAAAAAGCCATAACACAGTTTTTTTAATGTAAATGTAATAATTCATGCAGTAGCGGGTTAACAAGATGAGATATTTATTTGGCCTTCGTTTGGAACTTGTTCCTACAAAAGTGAGTGAAACCAGTAAAGATGTACAGAAAACCATCACTCTACATTAGTATGGGTATCTCCTAGGTGACATACAGCAAGTGCTTCATAATAGTCTCATGCTGTGGCTGATCATCTGATAAATGAGCCTGTTATTTAAGCCTAGTTAAGAGTTCTGTAGTAGGGTTAGTTGATTGAAATGGAAATAATTTTTTTTTAAATAAATATTTTTTGGCATTTAATATATTTATATTTATATTTCATAACCCAACTATCAAAATAATCTTTTTTTTTTATAATAATGATTTTCTTGAGATTTTCAGTTGTATCTAAATAAGCATTTTTCTTTAAGCTAGAAAAAAAATGGAGATTGCAATGTATCTCGTTGGCCAAGAGCGCCTGTCTTTGTAAAATGAAACTGCTCCCATTGTGTACAGTGAGGTTAAACCCCCCCATTTAATATACATGCCATGCCGCTAACAGATCGATCGGCTAACCAGGGTTCAGCGCGCTTTTGGACAAGAGGAGGCGGTTAGAAAACCACCAACTGCCTCTCAACAAAACCCACTCTATTTTTCCACACATTTTCTCACAGCAACTGTTGTCAGCTTTTCTGTGATTTTAGCAGTCACAGCCACACGCTCTTTGCTGTTGGACGAGTTCCACCTGGCAGTCCACGGCTCAGCGCTGACAGATTGGTAAGGCGAGAGCTGGCACCAGAAAACCACATTTATTTTTGATTCCTCGAACAATAGGGGAGAGAACCATATGCTAGTCAGCCATTGTCCTGTTGGAAAGTGGGAAATTTGGCTGCGTTTGCTTTCTTTCACATGGCTCAGGGGCAGATGGGAACAGGACCCACCACCCTATGTCTGTCATGTCACACTTTTATTTCTTCACTAGGAAGGTTCATGATGCATTGTGTTAAAACACCGAAAGCAAGATAGGTGCCTTTAATGAGTAAAAGAAGCAGACATGACAATATTACAGTTTTAATTGACCAATTTATACATTTAACCAATTTATTAGGTGATTCTAGATAGTACATAATACACTGGCAACTCAGGCCCTAATTCAGTAAGTTGCCAAATAATGATTACTACTAATTTGTGGGTGCAGTTAGTGCATGTATAGTGTAGAGTTTACAAAAATTGCATGAATGACATCATGCGTAAAATAGGGGTAATAAACATGACGAAGTTTTCGCATGTGTTGTTTAGGCACAATATCCAGGTGAAGCTCGGATCTCAAAGACACACCCAAAGGACTGAAACCGAAACTCAAGTAAAAATGTAACAATGACACAGCGAGAGGTCCGAGTGTAAGTCTGGAGAACAGGCCAGGTCAAAACACATAAAACAAATTAAAACTGTAAACAAATTCAAAGGGGAGAACATGATTAACAGTCCAAGATTCACCAAAACACAATATCTAACATGAGTAACAAATGGCTCAGAACTGCTAATCGGGAAAGTGGGCAAGACTTCGCAAAGAGTAACTGGAAAGTACAGTTTTAATAGCGTGATTGAGAGAGTGAGAGGAATCAGGTTTGCTTGGTAAACCGGCAGTGGGTTTGTATTCTGATGATGGGGATATCTAGTGGTGTGGAGTGGGATTGTCAAATGAACCTATGACAATAACTGATACTAGACGTAAAAAATACTGTTCAAATTACGATATGTTCGTGATATGAGCGTAGATGTGAGTGTACATTATGCTCAAAGTAAATTTGACTGAAAACTGTGTAAATGCTGATGGCATTGGAGGTGTGAATGCGCAGCAAATATATGAATATAATATGAAACCAATTTTATCGAGCATAATTTTGAGAAACAGTCTTATTATTAAGAATAATGCTGTGTTCAACTTAACTAGGAAGTGGAACGTTGAAATTTGGAATTGCATCATTTTCAACCTCCATGCATTTGAGCTACAAAAAAACAAAAACAAAAAAAAAAACCCCATTGACACCATGTTCGTCTTTTGTTAGCAACGATCTAGCCAGCTACCTGTGATCAGTGATGTGTATTTACCTCATCAAAACAGCGAACTGTATAGTCAGTGTTATAGATTTAACAAGTGAATGTCTGTATGTTGATTGATCTAAAGCAAATACTAGTACATACAGTATAACTCATTTAAAGACCAAGACATACTACTTTGTTTACTGTTGATGCTGTGAGCAGCCATGTTGATCTGATGTCATGTGCTGAACTCGGGGTTGAGAAGACTGTCCCAAGTTTCCAAGTTGTTTTTTCCTAGTCTGAGAAAGAAATACAACTGAAAGGCAAGTACTACATTTGCAGAAGACTTTAAGGCTTAGTCATTTGTATAGCAGGTGTAAAATTATTCTTTTTTGCATTTATAACCATCTTGTATTTTGCACCTTAAAAAAGAAGCATCTCAAATTCCACATTCAGACAACAGTGTGCTATTTTGTTCATATGAAAGATGCAGTGCTCCACAGATCCTGTTTGTAAAATCACATGTTTCACACATATACACCATTAGTAAATCCAGGCTTGCTTTTGGTACAAATGGTCACAAAGTAATAGCTGAATATCACACTATAGTCACATGATATGATGCATTATGAGCCAAAAATTTGCCAAAGATCGGTCAGGACACAGGAGCCTGGATTAATCTTCATATTCTCAATGTTTATTTGCACGCTTGGAGCATTTTCAGATCAGCATTTTCACCAACAGAAGTCTGTCTTAAGATTGGAGCAGCGAAGAGAGAAATGAAGAAAGAAAGGGGAGATAAGAGAGAAGCAAGCCAAGCCAGACAGTCTTATCACCTCTGACCTTGGTATGTTCTGAGACCCACCATACCGAGACACAAGTAATGAGGAATGCAACATATTCAGCATATTTAACATAGAGTGTCAGGAATAAATGGAGGCAAAAAAAAAATATGAAGCAAATCATTAAAGGCAAACATTCCTTCAAGAGACTTTCATAATAATGGCAATAGTGCAAAATAAGGTTTAAAATCGCAGCTCTACACTGTATATTCTTGGTATTTCTACAAGCCCAGGTGGTAACCTGCTGATGAACAGCACGATTGTATAAAGGGGCGGAGTTAGAATGAAAATATTATCAAGAGGCTACTGCAACATCCAATCACATCAGTTTCTCACTTTTCTCCTCATGTAATTTTAACAGGGATGTATGGCAAAGTTTGCATTATTTTAGTAACAGAAATAACCATCTGGCTGATAAAACAAGTTGTGAAAATCCAAAATACTGGGTTGCAAGAAATTATGAGGATTTTGCCATCCTCCCTTCACTTATGAATTACATATGAACGACCAATTATCTACTAGTTATTATAAAATTTACACTTGAATGTCTAGTGATATGTCACATGACATAACATGATGTGAAATGTTACGACAGGACATGATATGGTATGACACGACATATGACTAAATGATTAAATGACATCATATATGATGACATGATATAACATGATATCTGACATGAAATGATATGATGTGATATATGACATGACATGACATATGATTAGTACTGTGCAAAGGTTTTAGGCACCCTATTTTTTTTAGTACAAACTTTGTTATAGATTTTTTTATTTGATGATTTCTACACTCTCAAGTCAGTACAAAAAACATTTTAGATTCCCAAACATTAGTTTTCGAGCACAGAAAGAAATGTTACAAAAAAATGTTTGTATGTCATTAAAGAAAGCACCAGAAGAACTGTGGCTGGTTCTGCAAGATGCTCAATAAAACTTACCAGCTCATTTCCTTATAAAACTGCACTAATTGTACCGGAGACTATTATTTTAATTTATTTATTTATTTATTTTTTTGTCACAGCAAATGTTGACTTTGTTTCATTTACTCCTGTTTACTGCTCTTTTTTAATGTAGAAACGTTTTATTTCATTATTTAAGGCATCTTTGCTCTACAGCATTTCTTTGCATGTGCCTGAAACTTTTGCACAGTACTGTATTTGACATGACATTATATGACATGACATGATATATGATATGACATAACATAACATACTGATATACAGTATCCGACATGGCATGACATGGCATTATATGACATGCCATATTTGATCTTGCATGACATGATATGTGGTACTATGAGACGATGACATTATATATGATATGATATTTGACATGACATTATATATGATATGACATATGATGTACAGTATGGCATGACATGACATGGTATATGATGACATAACAAATTTGATCTTGCCAGACATGATATGAGGTAATATGACATGACGACATGATATGATATTTGATATGGCATTATATATGATGTGATGTACAGTATAGAGACATGACATGACATATGATATGACATATGATTTACAGTATATGACATGACATGACATGACATGACATATGATACACGCCAGTCATATTTTATCTAGTGTAGTGTTTTGGTTTGTTTTTTTGTCCCATGCATAAACGAACACTGAGTGCAGCCATAAGCTAAATAAAATCTGTCATGTTGACATGTATTACCTCAGAGATTTCCCATCAGACCTGTCAACTGAATAAAAGCTTTCGGAGCTTTAATTAAAAGTAGCAACATCCCTTTTGATCAGCCGAGCACAGTGCTTCTTAATTGGCAAAATATAAGTCAGACTTAATAATGCCAGACGGACACGAATGCCTTCATCTGAAACGTTCCTATCAGCATTAGCCCAGTGTAATTAATAAAGGACCGGCTGCATTAATATGAGGGGCCACGTCTCATCTCTTCCACCAATAAGTGTCACGGCTTTGAAGGAAGGGGGGGGGCAGAGAGAGATATGGAGCGCAGCCAGTTTCCCCATCCACAATTCCTCCTCTATCTACTGACCCCAATTCAGCGGCGCCACAGTTTAAGTTTAAATCGAATCTGAGCAGGGTGTCAAGGGTCATGCGAGTTTGTGAGGCGTGAAGTGAGGAAAGGAGGAGAGGAAAGAGGAAGGTCCACTCACTACTGGAGCTGAAGCAAAGGTGAAAACACACACACACACACACACACGGACACACAGACAGAGTGTCCAGTTTTGGGTGGCATGCAGCCATGTTTACTGGAGCACCAAATAACATTCCACAATCAGCGGAGTAAAATAGAGGGAGCAAAGCAATTTGGCAGCGTCCACTCGAACACGCCGGTTTGACGACCCACCCGCTTTGAAATAATGAATGTGTTGTGCTCACTCACACAGAAAGAGCACAGGCCACCAAATCAAAGTAAAGCCCAATGAAGCACCAGATGCCAAGCAAAAACATATTTTAATTTTCCAAATTAAATGAAAATGGTTTTTCTAGCAATTTTGTGATGAAACATCATTAGACGTAAACCATCATGGGAAGCAAACCTGCTACAATCAAACTTTTGCTTAGTGCTTGAGAAGGAACAGGATGTCCTTGAAAAAAAAATCTATCCATAAAATATACAGTGCATTCACTTCATGTCAGAATTATGATAACTGTAAAAATCACATATGCGTTCTTAGGGGGGAAAAAAGGTTTAAACCCAGGTCAGGAGGCAGGAGAACATTAATAATAACATCACCTCAAACAAAATGAAATCAAGAGGCTATCCTACTCGACTTATGCTATAGGTTACTATGTAGTGAATTTTTAGAGTGACCCTGTAAAAGGGTAGATGAGAATTGACAACATGGACATCCAGTGTACAGTCTAGCAGCTCAAAAGACCTGAAACTAGCCCAAAAAATTGGCATTTGGAAAAGGTAGATGATTTCTTCTTTTTCTCAGCCATTCTCAGCATGTAAAAAACCCATGCATTTCTGATGTACAGACATGATCCACTCCATAATGCCTATCTTTGCAGAATATAGTATCTTACAGTATAAATGGTTCTGTGCATCACAGACTTTGTCTACACTTGCATGTCACTTTTTTGCGAAAATTGATTCGATTTAATTCCAATTATTAGCTATAAAACAAGATCTTGGAGGCCACAGAGTGTCTTGGAATTAGCACAATCCAATCTAGCAACCCTGTCATTAACCCCATTCTTGTCCGCCTCCTCCTCCAAAGTGAGCATTGGTGCTACTTCTAGTTCTCATTTTTGACCACTAGGTGCATTAAGAACTCTATAGAAACTAAGTAGGGGCAGTATGTAAGCTTCCCCATGACTGTGCAACAGCTAGAAAGGTGAGCAAAATGAACAGAACATCGGCTTATATCTGTCAAACCATTTTAAAGGTAATATATACTTAAACAGTTTAAAATGGATTGAGTTGTAAAGGAGGACTTTATCCATCCATCCATTGTCCTGTACCGCTTATCCTACACAGAACTCGGACCACAAGGCGGGGGACCCCCTGGACGAGATGCCAACCCATCGCAGGGCACAATCACACACACATTCTCACACTACGGACAATTTGGAAATGCCAATCAGCCGACAACGCATGTTTTTGGACTGGGGGAGGAAACCAGAGTACCTGGAGGAAACCCCCAAAGCACAGGGAGAACCTGCAAACTCCACGCACACAGTGCGGAGGAGGGATTAGAACCCCCAGCCACCGTGGTCCCAAGCAGGACTTTATGAAGATTAATATTTGTTAAATGGCTGATATAAATTGTGGGGCTCTGACTCACCTGCCTCTATGGACGAACCACCACTGGAGGGTTACACTGAAGCGTTTATCAGTTTGTCCCTTTAAATGTTCTGTGTAGAACCTTTAATGAAAATGAAGCCTGTAATGACCAAAATTTGGTCATTTTCCGTTCCTAAATTTGGTAATGGTAATGATCATATAGAAAATATTTTATTGTGTATATTAGCTTGTAGGCTTGTATAAATCAACTTCCCATCTGAAAATAAGCCAGCGCAACATTAAAATATGGTTTCATCATCATATCAGTTTTGGTGTTGCTATGGAAACAATTCATTTCCTAGTTTAAAGGAGATGAACAGCACTGAGAAGAATCTTGGAGTCTGTCTTTTGTAATTACTGTAATTCCGACGTGGCAGGAACACTTCCCGGTCTGTCAAAATTACATCTGCTAACTTCAGTGAATATATCAAATGCACTGCACATATCAAAGAATCTCCAGAAGTCTCGCTTCATAACGCTCACTGTGCGTCTACACGAGCTCAAAAAAAGTAATTTATCCTCAAAACGATCATCTTCCCAAGACATTTCAGGCACATCAATATCAACTTTTCTTTTTTTTTATGTTCATAACAAGTGGTAGAGGTTTTACAGACATTGCATCAGAAATACGTGCTTTATTTAACAATGTCAGGCCTTTGACACACAGTCTTGACTTTTTCAGTTCTGAGAGGAAATTTGATTTTCTCAGATCAATTATTGAAAGGATGACAGAGACAGGCAGCTTTTTTCCACAACAGCCAGAATAAGCCAACAAGCAATCACTGTTTTTCAATATATGTGCACGAAACAGAGCCACGATTTCAGCATCAGAAACACAAAGTGACATCTGAAGTCAGATTTTCTGTCTTTATTCAGATTAGATATGATGCAGTAATGTGACAAATCCAAAACAGTGACTGGAATGACTCCTCGGACAAATCCTACGCGAGAGGTCCGGCGTTTCTTCAGTTCCCCTCTCACAACTTTAGTTCCTACCAGTAATTAGTTCCAATTTTACTCTGTGATGCACAAAAATGGAAGAAAAACAGTCTAACGGTGGTTTTATCTTATCCTGTCATGTACAGCCTATCATTGAATGCATATAAAGACATTATGAAGAAAAATAAAGCGTGGAAGGAAGTAGCAGAGAACATTTTTGCTAATTGCTAACATGCCAACAAAGCTAGTATGTAACTAGTACATAAGCTATGAATGTTTGCCCACTGATTAGTGCGTTATTTAATATTGAGGTTGTTACAACCCCTTGGGTGACAAAGAACATGCACAAACTCAGAAATGTGCTACATGCTAAGAGTGGGAATTCATGACAGTGGTCAGTGTGTATTGTTGAACAGGTTATCTATTACATATTGTCGTGTTTCACAGGTCCTGGAGAAACAACATATCCTTCTATTGTATACATACTGTAGTGTATGGATGGAATGAAAATAAAGACTAAACTAGCAACGGATGTTTACATTCTAACTACATCATGTACCATACATTCTCATTAGATACACCAATTTCTCACAAATATTTTAGGGACTATTTCCTAGAAATGTCAGACTTCTGGATAAAATTATTACCCACTCCCTTTTCAGTAAGTATGCTCTTCACAGTGGCCTGCCCTTGATTCTTTCCCTGCTTGGTGCTTAAGGTTTGTGAGCACTGAGGGAGCCATCAGAGAAACATTCGAGAGGATTGGAGGAACGGCCACATGAAACAGTAATGAGGATAAAAGCCACTCATTTCTGAGCGAGGAACCGCTCCACTACCACAACCCACTTCAATCAGACGTCCTCCATTTGACTGTATTTACTACACCAATTTCATGTTTTCCTCACTGAGTCAGCAAGCTCTGCTGTTGAACTGGAGATAAATATTCATTACCAGTGGTCTCCAAAAAGAAATCCAGTATTAAATATGATCCACTGGACTTCAGGCTTTCTTTTTTGAAGATTACTGGGATTAGTGGATGGAAACTGACTGCCTTTTTTGTTAAAATATCTCTGAGAGCTCCTACAGAGATCAACTGCTTTGGACCAACTTTTTAAAAACCTTTTTTTTTTTTGGACAGCCTTTAATTTAAAAAAAGCAAGTTCCTTTAGCCTCATTTTTAGTTCCTGCCAATTTCAACTCCTCTTGTACAGTGGGTTTACACTTTGTTGCTAAGTAGCGCAAGTTGTATAATTTCAACGCTAGCTGAAGCTATGTTTGAATTTATGAATTACTAGAAATTTTAATTGTTGCAGTTTAAGTTATAGCTTGCGACTTACAAATACACACTAATAGTTGTTTTAACATTTTAACTTTAACATCCACTGTTAAAATGTCTTAACATGGCTGTTAGACTTTTCGTGGAAAAAAATAAATAAATAAATTGAGGTTATAGAACAAGCACATGTTAAGTACAGTTACAAAACATGAATACAGTCATGGAAAAAAGAAAGTACACCCTCCTTCAATTCTATGTTTTATTTATCAGGGCCTAAATAACAATTGTGTGGTCCT
The DNA here is from genome assembly GCA_023630585.1 of Cranoglanis bouderius. Classification (NCBI taxonomy): domain Eukaryota; kingdom Metazoa; phylum Chordata; class Actinopteri; order Siluriformes; family Cranoglanididae; genus Cranoglanis; species Cranoglanis bouderius. The sequence continues at coordinate 17,549,024 of CM042547.1, forward strand.
CGCTAACTTCTATAAACAAACAAATGTAGTCATTTTTTTTCCAAAAAGTAAACCGACATTCAGAAACCAGGTGGGATAAAATAAGTAAGTCAGTCTTCTTTACAACACTGCTTCAGTTCATTGATGTTTGACGGCATTAATTTATGCACAGCATCTCAATGGGGTTCAGATCTGGACTTTGTCTTCGCCATTCCAGCACCTTGGTTTTTTTCTTCTTTAGCCATTCAGATGTCGATTTTTCTGGTGTGCTTGTGATAATTGTCCTGTTACATGGCCCACTTTCAGCTCAGTTTAAGCTGCTTTAATGATAGCCTCACATTTGTTTCAAGAATAGTCTGGTATTAAGTGAAGTTCATTGTTGTCTCAATGATGCAAGTTTAGCAGGTCCTGTGGCTGAAAAACAAGCCTCATCATCACCCTACCACCACCATGCTTCACAGTTGGTATGAGGTGTTTGCTGTGATATGATGTGTTTGGTTTTTGCCAAACGTTGTGCTGTGCATGATGACCAAACATCTCCTTGGTCTCATCAGTCACTCATCATACAACTTTGTGGTTTGTTCAGATGCAATTTTGCAAAGTCATGCTCCATATTCTTTTTGGAGAGAAGAGACTTTTTCCTACTCACCTTCCCTGAAAGCCATATTTTTTCACTCTGTTTCTGATACTGCTATGAACATAAACATTAAATGTGCTTACAGAGGGTTCTTCCGTATATCTCTGAGCATTAGACAGTCTGAGCTTGGACTGAATTTGCTGGGTCACCCACTCCTGGGAAGATTGTCAACCGTCTTGAAGGCTCTCCGTTTGTAAACAATCTTTCTCACTGCTGAATGGTGAATTTCGAATGGCTTGGAGATGGCCTTATAACCCTTCCCAGATTGATGAGCAGCAACAATTGCTTCTCTGTGGTCATGGCTGATGTCCTTACTTCTTGGCATGATGTAGACACATGCTCCAAAACATCAAACTGCAAAAAGTTCTGCTTTTATACAGGTGGTCATAAAAATGTTAATGATGAACTTATCTTGTGCATTTCATTAGTAACACCTGGCTGCTAATTACTCTATAATGATTGTGGAAGTAGGAAGGGTGTACTTACTGTTTTCCCACCTGGTTTATAACTGTTGGTTTATTTGGTGGGGGAAAAACAAATGTGTTGTGCTTTTTTGTTGTCACCTGAGGTTATATTTTTGTTTATAGAAGTTGGTGAGGACCACACAATTGTTATTTAAGCCCCGATAAATAAAAACATAGAATTGAATGAGGGTGTACTTCCTTTTTCCAAACTTGGAACAAGAGTAAGAACATAATAGGAATAATCACACAGAATAATTTTCAGACGATTGCATGAACATAATTTTTTTTTTTTTTTTTTTTTTTTTTAAATAATGCTGGTTAACAAACTGGATGAATATGTTTTGCACATGTGATCCTTTTGTGCATTGCTAGTTATGATATTACAAATGTTTGTAATGAAACTAATGTTCCACACAGTGCTCCTTTTTTTTTTTTTTTACATGCCAAAATGTACACTATATGTGTGTCAAACTGAAATTTTGTACATACAAGGAGAAAATTATACAGTTTATGCACCATAATAATGAGAAATGTGTGCGAGTTCTGTCAAAGTGCAACAAATAGCTAACAGTTCAGCATATTAGTCGAGTGTTTGATCACAATGTTCAAATATGTGTCTCAGAAAATAAAACGTCCTCCAAACATCTTCATGGCTTTATGGCTATGACTCTACATTTGCAATTCATCAAACATTTGGGAACAAGAATACGCTAACTGTTGAAAATAACAGGAAATGTACATTGTCCGTCAGTAAAGCAGATTTACTCTCTGTTTAATGTTATCGGTATTAAACACTATTTCCTGTGAACAACTGCAAAAGAGTAAAGGTTTACTATTTTACTATTTAAATCTATAACGTGAAATGTGTTTCCTCACAGCACAATTATTTCTCCAGCCATGTAAATGATGGACTACTGACAGAATATTAGGTTGCATGTAATCACGGCTACCACTAAAGTAAAGACCCAGACTTATGATCGAACTGGCATATTTTTCTAACCAGCGTAATAATATTGCTTAAGGAGAATTCTTTCTTACCCTGCCTGACTGCGAGTGTGGTGGTGTAGACCAGGAACAGCAGGATGTAGTTGAGAAAGCACTGGAACACGGGTGTGTTGGCGTGATAATCAGTGGCCAGGTACTTGCTGGTCAGTCCGATCCCGCAGATGAGCAGAGACAGGACCTGACCGAGCGCCAGCGTGAGGAGGAGCTCTCTGTGGATAAGAACAAACACACAACATTACACACAGTCATTACTGCACAAACTCACAGCACAGGACCACTGCTTACAGCCAAACCCACAGCACTGATGTACATTAAAATACTTTGGTCATGGAAGAAAGACAGAAGGATGCAAAAGCCTGAGAACAAAACCAATAAATAAGGCAAGCTTCCTCAGTTAGCAATTTTAAAAAGTAGCTTAAAACACATTTTTTTTCAGTTTAGTTGTACTTTTTCTATAGTTTTATCTATCTATCTATCTATCTATCTATCTATCTATCTATCTATCTATCTATCTAATACTATTTTTTTCCCTCAGCTATACAATTCTCTGTTTTCTCTATTTGTTTTTACGTATTTATTTATTCATTTTATGGTTACTTTCTAATAATGTTTAGGAATGTTTTTAGAATATTACATTTATACACCCCCCCCCCCCCCCAAATTGGCTTTGCAAAGCACTTTGAGATGCATTTTAATAAATATATTAGATATAGATTAGTATATTAGATATTAGATATATATTAGATTAGATTAACAGATTAATAAATGACTGAATAATTAAGAAAATTAGATAATTCATTAAACATAGAAAGAAAGATTCGTTATTATTATTGTTGTTGTTGTTGTTATTATTATTAATATTATCATTATTATTATTACCTGGTTTTATTTCCAAAACCTAACACTCATACTGTACCTGTATTCATACTTCAAACACATCATACTCATTTTTATTAATATTAATTAAAACTGTACTCGCTTTATCTGTTTGAGAAATCTTGATGAAAATCAAAACAAATCTAAATTTCCTGTTTTTGTTTCTAATTTACTTTAAATTGTTATGATTCCCTATGAACTATTATGTATAATTGATCACATATAATATATAAAATGTATAATGTATAATTTACTATGGTAACGCATTTTGGTCAAAAATAAATTAAGAAATATAATTTTTGCAAGCATTAGTGCTTGGCCCCCTAAATATAAAACTAGTACAGAAAACACTGGCATAGTGGTGGTGTGTGTGCTGATGATATGAGTGTATCAGGTACACAGCACAACCGGGTTTTTAAGCACCTCAGTGTCACTGTTGGGTTGAGAAAAAGACCAACCGAAAATCTGACAATGACACTGATGAAGAGGACAGGCAAGTACATATGGAGGAGCAGGTCTTCCTATTACAGCGCTCATATCCACGAAACAACACGAACTCATAATCAGCTAAATTCTCTCACAAAGAATACTTCCTGTCTGATTTAATGTTTGGGAAAACGCTGAACAACCGCCACTGTGATGAGGTTGTGATGATGTTTTCTCTCTTACATCAGCAGGTGATCACAGAAATCGAATTTCCTCTGGCACTGTGAGTGGCAGCTGCAGTAAAGACTGGCCGATGACCCCTGTGAGAGACTGTGTGTGTATATGTGAGTGCGTGTGCATGCTCAGGTGAGTGAGTGTGTGAAGAGGACGAGAAAGAAGGAAGGCATGCAAAGGACTGAAGGACTGTCAGGAAAGGAAACAAGTCACCGGGGAATAGAGCTCCTTTTCCCAAGCAAACACATGGTGAATACTAAAGCAGGTGGCGCTGCACAGCCAAAGACACACACACACACACACACACACACACACACACACACACAAACACATGGTGCATACACTGCAGACACCACTGCACTGATAACCACCTCCTAACTCTAAGGCATGGAGGAATAAGTACACACACACACACACACACACACACACACACACACACACACACACACACACACACACTATCTGAAGGGCACCACAGCAAATAAAGAGTGTTTATGTGAATGTTATTTGAATAAAAAGAGAAATACCAGGCACCTAACCTACCTATCACTTAATAAACTGGCATCTCTGTGTATGTTGCTGTTTTTAATAATAAAGTCATAGTCAGCTAAGCAACAACAATTAAATGAGCTAATGAAGGATTTGTTGATCTTAGTTTTAATTTTAATTCAAGTAGTGGCGCACCACTTCGTTTTAAACCCCGGTTTCCACATCCAGGATTAAGACCTTAAGCTCTGATTAAAATCTTAATCTTAAATTAAAATTTTAACCTCGAATTAATTATTATCCCTTCCAGATATGCTGGAATAAACAATTAATAGCCACAATGTTAATCTTCAGAAAATAATCTTACATTTTTCTTCTACTACTAAATAAAAACAGTGGTATTTCAGAAATTTAATTTACCTCAGCTGTGAGATTAAAATCAATCCCTTACTGAAATTTAAAATAATCTGTCATTTTAAAGTAATGGAGCAACAATATGAACAATATGAGTTTACTGTAAAACACTGTATTAAGCGTTAATTGGTTTAATCTTAATTATTTCTTATACAAGGTGTGTTGTTGATGTCACCCAATGTATATGTTATGCAATAAAAATGTATCTCAGATATATTATCGCGATCTGGCAGTATAGTAATAGTAGTAACAATTGTAGTATTAGTATTGTAGAAGCAGTAACAATTGTAGTATTAGCGGTAGTAATAGTATTAGTAGTATTACTAGTAGTAGCGGTACTAGTGGCAATAGTACTAACAATTCTAGTATTGTAGTAGTAGTAACAATTCTAGTATTTGCAGTTGTAGTAGTAGTAGTAGTAGTAGTACTAACAATTATAACAGTAGTAACAATTGTGGTAGTAGTAGTAGTAGTTAAAGTAGTAATAATAATTGTAATATTAGTATTAGTAGCAGTACTAGTAGCAATAGTACTAACAATTGTAGTATTAGTAGGTGTAGCAGTAGTAGTACTAACAATTATAGTAGTAGTAGTAGTAGTAGTAGTAGTAATAGTAATAGAATTAGCAGTACTAGTAGTAATAGCAGCAGTAGTAGTAAAAGTAGTAATAGCGGTAACAATTTTAGTAATAGTAGTAGTAGAAGGTTTTTGTTGGGTTTTTTTTTTATTATCAGATACACAAATTAACGTAGAAAGTTGTACCTAAAGACTGACTCTTTATTATAGAGTCATTGTGCTGGTTTAGGATCAGCCCTGACAGCTGCAGCTATTTTTCTGTGTCTCTTCCAATTTCCTAAAATGTAAGGGGTACAGCTGGCGTGTCTCCACAGCTCCCTCCAATATGATGACACTTCCAGAAATAGCAAACCTTACCGAGGTAAACTGGAAGAACTAGTGATAAGGCTCCGGCTGAGCTCGACCTGGATAACCTGTACTGGCAATAACACATTTAATAATACAGGTGCATCTCAAACAATTAGAATATCGTGGAAAAGTTCATTTTTTCCCGTAATTTAATTCAAAAAGTGGAACTTTCATATATTCTAGATTCATTACACATAAAGTGAAATATTTCAAGCCTTTTTGTCTTAATCTTGATGATTACAGCTTACAGCTCATGGAAATCTCAAAAATATTAGAATAAAGAATTTATAATACAGCAATGTCGACCTGAGAAGACTCTAATCAGTTAATTAGCTAAAAAAAAACCCTCCTTTTTACTCAAAACACCGTTGCTCAGTGGTCCAAAGTCCTCTTTTCAGATGAAAGTAAATTTTGCATTTCATTTGGAAATCAAGGTCCCAGAGTCTGGAGGAAGAGTGGAGAGGCACAGAATCCAAGTTGCTTGAAGTCCAGTGTGAAGTTTCCACAGTCAGTGATGATTTGGGGTGCCATGTCATCTGCTGGTGTTGGTCCACTGTGTTTTCTCAAGTCGAGAGTCAATGCAGCGTCTACCAGGAGATTTTAGAGCACTTCATGCTTCCATCTGCTGACAAGATTTATGGAGATGCTGATTTCCTTTTCCAGCAGGACTTGGCACCTGCCCACAGTGCCAAAACTACTAGTAACTGGTTTGCTGACCATGGTATTACTGTGCTTGATTGGCCAGCCAACTTGTCTGACCTGAAATTTGTCAAGAGGAAGATGAGAGACACCAGACCCAACGATACAGACGAGCTGAAGGCCGCTATCAAAGCAACCTGGGCTTCCATAACACCTCAGCAGTGCCACAGGCTGATTGCCTCCATGCCACGCCGCATTGATGCAGTAATTCGTGCAAAAGGAGCCCCGACCGAGTATTGAGTGCATAAATTAACATTTCAGAAGGCCCACTTTTCCACAATATTCAAATTTTTTCAGATGCACCTGTATTTATTTCACGGAAACCTGAAGTCCAGTTTCAGATCCCCCCCCCCCCCCCCCACTACCATAATGTGTGATTAGATTAATACCATCTCTGATTAAAGCTGCAATAAAAATATTTTTATTACCCAAATGTAAACAGGAGAAAAATATCAAAATCTACTATTCATACATTTATACATCATATACATATATACTGAATGCTAAACAACTATGTGTACTAACCTTCATCATTCAGAAACATGTGATTAAGTTCTCATACACATGCTAAAATGAGAGCAAATTCCACGTAGCAGGTGGAAAAAGATGAAGGTTGTGTCAGGCTTGCCTCAGGCATCCATCCGCTCCAGCTGCAATTACCAGACACCAACCTGACACTTGACAGTTCAAACACTGCCACAGAAAATGTGTGCCGGCCTGGGAAAACCCTTCACACGGTGATATCTTGACATTTTCCACTACATATGTAGTTCTGAAAACTTTCCCGAACTGAAATATTTCCCCTCAACCAGAAGTTAAATTTGACCTTTTTATTTATTTTTTTTTTTTTTATTATTTAAAGATTTTTTTAAAGATTCTATTTCAATTCCACTAAAAGACACCAACACGCTGTTATTGAAAAGCTACTACTGTATATTGATTTCATTTGCATTTAGTTCAAAGTGTACTCAGGGGCACGTGAGCCTGGAGCCTATCCCGGGGTACTCAGGGCACAAGTCGGGGGATACCCTGGACGGGCTGCCAATCCATCGCAGGGCTCAATCACACACACATTCACACACTACGGACAATCTGAGTGTCCTTGATAACACTGCCTCTGGAATTAAACCTAACCTGATTTAATATTATCCTGAGCTGACGGGCAAGTGAACGCCTCACCCACCCATTTGCAACTTAATCTATTTATAGAAAAACAACATTAATGACACATTATCAATGGGTATAATGTGTTTACAGTGGAATCCATGTAATCACTGTAATCATTATCCACATCAGTCTTTCTAGTCTCTTCTCGTAAGTGAAATGTCAGTCATGGAATTTGACGAACAGGAAGCTCATCGTCGTCTATTCATCTCCGTTTATGCTAATGGTGCCAAATAACCGCTGATTAATTCAGTGAGTTTTGTTCTGTTGGCTAAATATCCCATTTTTGATTAGCATTCAAACACTATAACTTAATCACTGTGTCTTTACAGTATCAGTGATGGTACAGGTTCATTGTGGACAATCTGACAGCTGTTATATAAAACTGTTAACAATCTATTTATTTATGTGTGTTTTGCTAGAGCATGTAGACAACAACTTGAACAAATCCTGGCATTCTCTGGGTGGGGGGGGGATCGCACTTGGTGGGTTTAGAAAGTTAATAAAAATGTTTCCATGTTGTTTCAGTGGAATATATTTAATTGTTTCTTAAACTTGAGGTATCAGGTCAAGTAAAGATTATTTATCTTTTTGCACAGTATGTCAACGCATATGTATGTTGAAATGTTTAATGCGAGGCTCAGGTGAATTTTGTAAACTATGTTACAGGCAGAAAAACCCACTTTTGGTCAAATCTGATTTTTCCATTTGCCAGAATTCAACTGCAGAGGCATCTGATGGGTTTTCCTGGGTTGACACAAAAATTCTTTATTTCCTTGCATTTGGTAATGAGATAAAAAACGAAAATCCTATACTCTCAAATTTGCTCACTGCACTTTTTAAGATTACTCGGAGCTATTGGTTTTCCAAATCTCTGCTGATTTGGGCTGTAATTGAGTGCTGGGAAATTCTATGATAACGGGATTACTCTGATGGAGCAGATATCATACAGCGCAAGAGGCATTTTTTTACGCTGCTTTGGAGGGCGTATTTGCTTATTCTCTCACAGGCACATGCAATTACAGGACTTTGCTGTCAGCGTTGCTGTGTGCCAGCAAAAAAAAAAAAAAAAAAAAAAAAAAAAAAAAGCAGCGGGAGTAATTACCTTCATTACATTAAACGCCTATAAAGCAGAACAAAACAATAGCGTGGGAATACAAAGGATTGAACGTGGTCTGTGAGGCGTCCACAAAATCATCTGTTGTTTAGCGGAGAAGTGAAAGTTCACAGCAGTACCCATTGTTTCTAATACAAACGCAGGAGAGGAGTGGAGTGAGTGATGACAGTGATGGATCAGGCAGGATAAAACACAGTCTTACATCAGATACTACTTATGCTGCTCTGAAAGGCACTTTAATATGAGTCTGTCTCTATCCACCAGAATCACTGGCTGTTATACAGATGTTACATCAGATGGTAGAACAAGGACATGCAATAAAAAGCAGCCAAGGATGCCTCGGCGTAAATAAGGGTGTGTGGGTATACTGTTATAAAGGCATGGTGATACGGAAACGTGCATTATGGGGATATTATTTCACACATAATTTTTGCTTCAGTATCGTACTGCTAAGACAATGCTTCATGCTATGATAAGCTTGTAAGCAATCCTGCTAATCATTTGTCTTTACCCAGCAAGTTAGCTGTTGATCTCCAAACCAAACTAGCTAGCTCACTTGACAGAAAATTCAGACAGCAAATGCTAGACAGCTAACATTAAAAAGTTTTTATTTTTTAGCTATCTGAGATAAATAACTAAGGAGTCAATCTGTCATCATTCATGAAACTACTATGCATAAAAAAAAGATTATATTATCTTATACAGTCATCATGTGGATTTTTCATACAGATCTTTTTCTGTGAAATGTGAAACAATAAAACCTCATCATCCTGCGTCTTAGCGTAAATTACCCCTCGTATATTGGCATTACAAATGTTCAAGGACATGCTGTTGCATTTCACAGTCTGACATTAAAGTGTAAAGTATTTAGTATTTTCAGGCAATGGTGTGTTTCTTTTTCCCAGCAGTGCTGTTTAGTCAGATTAAATATTGATGCACCTTACATATCTGATGCTTTCTCCACATCCAGGAACGGTCTAACCCTGCCTGCACGATCTTATTGTACAACACGACCAGAGAGGTGAAAACATTTGCATTTAGATGAAAACCAATTTGCTTTCCGCTGAAGCAATTACGGTTAAAATGAAATATGTACGCATTTTTGCTTTTTTGTGCCTGTGTCATGATGCCCAGGGGGGTCCTACCTGGATAAATGTTTAAATAAATTTGGATTACAGCTTCTGCAAAGTCTTTTTTTTATTTTTTTTAATTATTATTATTATAAAAAAAGACAATGATTAAGAGAGACAACCTTTAACAAATGCCATGTATTATTGAGAAACTTTCATGCATGCCTGGTTTTCTTCTCAATATACATACATATATGTTGATCAAATAATAGCTCATTTTTGTGATTAGAGTACATCCAGTCAACAAAGGACCAGATATTCTTCAAATATTTGTCAGACATTTGTAGGATGGTTCCTGATCTATATGAATATCCTAATTAAAGCTGCAGCGTGTACTTTTGTTTTTTGGTTAAAACTAAAAAAAAATATCATTACTGAATCGATAGGTTAAAATATCCTAATACACAGTGTTCCTGCACTGCTTGCACTCCCGACGTCAGAAAATGTTCATTCAAAGTCAGGTGTCAGGATGCAAAGTTTTTATATGTCATTACAGATATATGACTATAGTGTACACTCACCATCCACTTTATTAGGAACACCAGCTCATTTATCCAGCCAGCCAATCATGTGGCAGCAGCACAATACATAAAATCATGCAGATAAAGGCCAAGAGTTCCAATTAATGTTCAAATCAAACATCAGAATGGGGGAAAATTGTGATTGCTGGTTTGAGTTGACAGGAAGTCTATAGCAAGTCAAATAATCACTCTTTACAACCATGGTGAGCAGAAAAGCATCTCAGCATGCACAACACATCAAACCTTGAGGTGGATGAGCTACAACAGCAGAAAATCATACCAGGTTCCACTCCTGTCAGCCAAGAGCAAGAATCTGAGGCTATCATGGGCACAGACTCACTCAAACTGGACAGCTGAAGACTGGAAAAAGACCAGGTGATTTTTTTCCCTCCTAATTTTCAACTGTCCAATTTGGGTGAGTCTGTGCCCATGAAAGCCTCAGATTCTTGCTCTTGGCTGACAGGACTGGAACCTGATGTGGTCTCCTGCTGTTGTAGCTCATGTACCTCAAGGTTTGATGTGTTGTGCATGCCGAGATGCTTTCCTGTTCACCACGGTTGTAATGAGTGATTATATGAGTTACTATGTCCTTCCTTGGAGGCTTGAACCAGTCTGGTCTTTCTCCTCTGACCTCTTTTATCAACAAGGAGTTTCCACCCACAGAACCGTCGCTCACTCGATGTTTTTTTGTTTTGTTTTCTGCACCGTTCTGTGTAAACTCTAGAAACTGTTGTGTGTGAAAATCCCAGGAGATCAGCAGTTTTTGAAATACTCAAACCAGCCCATCTGGCCTCAACAGCCATGCCACGGTTAAAGTCATACTTTTTTCTTCATTCTGATGTTCGATCTGATGTTTGCCCAATATCTGCATGATTTTATGCATTGTCTTGCTGCCACATGATTGGCTGATTGGATAACTGCGTAAATGTGCAGGTGAAGAGGTGTTCCTAATAAAGTGGATGGTGACTGTATAACTGTATAACTACGCACTACTTGAATGTGTTCTGATTAGTATTTTAAAATTTTAATCATCTTGTTAGCAGTGCTGCCATGTCAGCATTTTTAAGCAGATTTAAACTAGCTTTGGATCTTTTCAGTTTGATTTTTCTTCTGTGGATTTTCTAATAATTAAAGTAATATCTATGTGCGTTAACATGCATTATACCACAGTGTGACTGAATGCTCAGATCTGATTGGTCAGACAGTGTGCACTAGTATCAAACAGCACATGCTGTTCTGGCTGTAACATGAACGATAGGTTAATAATAATGCACTCATTGTAATACATTATTGTTTCTATAGTAACAGCTAATACACAATGGACACAACATAATAATAAGTCTAATAATAAATGTAGTTTAATAAAATAAAAAAAGGTGTTGTTTAACAGAGTAAAACCTATAATTGTTGATGTGGTGACGTTTATTTAACATTTATGGAAGGAATCTTGAATATAAGTGCTTTCTGAAAGTCATGGTTTATCAGGACAGGAAAGTCTTCAGGACATTTCCAGAAGACACTTCCTGTTCCTGTTTCTTGGTAAAATGACAAGCTGCGGGTGTTTTTATTTATTTATTATAAATATTAATAGAGAGAGAGAGAGAGAGAGAGAGAGAGAGAGAGAGAGAGAGAGAGAGAAGGCTGGTGAGGGAATGACTGTTTATCGCATCTATAACATAAATTATAACAGGAACTAACTTGCCTCTTGGACGTTCCACAACATTAAATCTAATTTCGTTTCGTACATTAATAAATCAAACATTGTAATCATTGTTAAATCAAAATAACACTCCAGAGCTGTTATACAAAAATAATGCACTTCGCTTGTGCGTCATTGAAACCAAGAGGAATTTATTGAACAAGACAGGGAGACCGATTGTGTTATTTTTAAGCACTTGATCTGGTCTTAAACCAGAAAATGAATTCCAGTGCTTTTTGTATAATGCGTTGGAATTAATTTCAGTGCGTGTTCATCGTTAACCTTCTTAACGAGCCGGTGAGTCAGAGTCTCGCCTCTGAGTGAAAGACAGGGCTTTGTGTTTCTTGAGCTAAATGTCTACCTGTAAAAATCATGCACAGTTTTATTTTGGTATTATTTTGGGAACACTTTCTGGGTTAGACTCAAAGTAATGGTGTTCATAAACTGTTGATTGAGAGTGTGTATTGCCAGTCAAAACTTTGTGAACAGCCTGTATTTTAAACATTCGAAAATGAAAATCTGAAAATCTGACCAAGGAATAGTTATAACTAAAGTAAGAACTGGTGATTATTAAATGTTTAATAATTGAGAAATGTCATTATTTTAGTGGAACAATCTAGATCTAATCTAATCTAATTGAAAAAAGGCAAAATCTTTATTAGTTAGTTTATTATTACTGTAGTAACACATCATGTATTTATGTTTTATAGTTAATGCTAGCACTGTCTGGGAGTATTTTATCTATGGGCTTTAACAGCTTTACCTGCCTAGTGTACTGCCTTTAATACGTTTAGACTCATTTAAGTCCCAAGAAGATCAAAGGGCAAGATGTTAATAATTTAAAGCATAAATTACATTATTATATTTTATTAATAGGATTCTGTATTACTTCACACTTCACTATGCATTTTATACTATAAATACACTGAGGATTTTTTAGTGAACTGTATACATTCCCAAACCCGGAATCTCCCTCCCAAAACACACATTTTCAGCTAGTAATTAATTCCTTATGACTATTTTATCTTACTTACTTTATTATTTCATAATTTCATAAGTTACTATATTATTTTATTTTATTACATTTTATGTTCTCTATTTAGGGGGGCACGGTGGCTTAGAGGTTAGACTCGCACCTCCGGTGTTGGGGGTTCAAATCCCGCCTCCACCCTGCATGTCTGGAGCCTGCATGTTCTCCCCGTGCTTCGGGGGGTTCCTCCGGGTACTCCGGGTTCCTCCCCAGTCCAAAGACATGTGTTGTAAGCTAACTGGCATTTCCGAGTTGAACACTGTGTGTGCGATTGTTCACTGCGATGGATTGGCACCCCGTCCAGGGTGTCCCCCACCTTGTGCTCGAGTTCCCTGGGATAGGCTCCAGGCGACTCTGTGTAGGATAAGTGGTACAGAAAATGGATGGCATTTTCTCTATTTTACGCCATTTTGTCTTTCCTGAGCACTTTGAGCTGCTTTTTAACGTATACAAGATGAATAAATATAAATAATGTTGCTTATTATTATTATTATTATTATTATTATTATTATTATTATTATTATTCCAGTTTATTTTATACAGCCAGCACTTGCATGATTTATTGCAATTATCTGTTGTTACTTATTGTCTGATGGTGCGATACCCCTTCTCTAAAGCACATTATGTTATCTCTGGATGATATAATGATACTGTATATTATAGATATTGTGATAAAATATGCCACAATACACTTTTCTAAGATATCATGGAATTTCCAAAAAACATTTACTTAATTTTTTAAAAATGTATAAACGTGTTTATTAATAATAACTTTGCTGTATTTTTTTTATGTATTCTGAATACATTACAATAAACCTTACTTGACTACCCTAAGAAACAAAGGAAGGTTGATATTAGGGTTTTGTTTTTTTTTAAACAACAAATCCAATGCCACTTTCAACTGAAACCACAAGGATAAATTTATCAAGGCCAATTCTTCAAGCAGCGCGTTCCTCTGGTAATCTATTCCGACAGTCCTTCCTTCTCTGAGAAAGTAAATTACGAAGTCTACACATCTTAATTACGAAGCTGATTTGGGCTTCTGGGACGAGACAGATATTGGGAGAAAATGTTCTGAAAGACTCATTATATTTTTTTTCTCTCCCATTCCAAGCTCTTTGCTTCCTGTCAAGTCTGGAAGCCCACACCAAAAGTGATTTTCCCCTAAATTACTCCAATCCAGATCGATACACATCAGCTGGGTGACCTGCAGAGACTCAGCTGACTGACTGACTGAGTATAGGCCACATTAAGGGATAATTTCATTCCCATGCAGGTATTCAGCATGACACCTTCTTCCTCTTATGTCCCCTCACACCTTCACTGGAAAGAAAAAAGCCAGAGCAGAAAAAGAAAAAAGAGGATAGAGAGATTTGGAGAAATCGGGGGCGTGGCCATGTGTGTGGCACTGGGGTGTCAGCTGGTAAGGCCGACAAAATTAATAGCGTTGCCAGCTAAACTACTAACTAATTAGATGAATTTAAGCAGGTAATAAGGATATCTAGATCTGTAAATACACAAAAACGAATACAAAAAAAATCTAATATAAATTTATACTTACAATTTTGTTTACAGTATTTACCAAATACAATGATAAAATAACAAGCTAGTTGTGTAAAGCTGTTATGAATTCAGTTACTGACTGACTGCTGCAAGTAACTTCGAGCATAATATATATATATATATAAATTTCAGGGACAATGTAATCGCCTCTAAGGGGGCGCCCCTCTTTAGAGTGCCCCTACTCTCACATTGCCACTCCATGTCCAAAAACCTGGACACTGCAAGTGATAAAAGGAATAAGGAAGAAGGCATCTTAGTAGGGGTGTGTATCACAAATACAGTATTGAGCCACAGTAAACATGAGGGAACTCATCCGTGCGTGTAGGAGTAAGCCTGTTACACCTGTCTCCTCTAGATCCCTTCGTATGGTGCCGGGAGATGCCAGGTGCCCTCGCCGGCCAGGTTTGGCAGCACATACACAAACACACACAGTCAGGAGCATCACACAGGGTAAACAATGGTTTTACATGGAAGTAGGTCACATCCCACCGGAGCTTCTCGGCTTACTCCATTCCCATTTGCACAGATAAACGCTATTCAAAACAAAAGTCACACAAAAAAGGGTTTGCCATAAAGCATGGATTATGTTTCAGACAGTATATTGGCTAGGTGTCGCACAGATGGAGCTGTTATACCATGTCCCACTGCGGCCATGGCACCAGCACCACCTGGGCCTGACGTGCTTCCACTACAACACATAATCACCCAGATTAACACCCACTAATGCTGCATCTAGCCTCCGCCTTCTCATCTGAGATCACACACACAGACCCCACCCCCATATTTTACATATTGAATAGACACTAAGCTGTCTCTCAGATTAGATCAGCATTGCACCATTCACTTTCATTATTCATATTCTCACTCTATTCCTCTTAATGCATGCACTCGTGCAACGAAAAGGAGAGTTTAAAGAGGAACAGACATGTCTGTGTATTTTAATATTAAAGTGCTATGCCATGCCCGAGCTTAAAAAGCAGAAAATGTGAGCCATGACATCATTGTGTCTGAGAAGTCTCAGCCCCTATTAATGATTATACAGTTTGACTAATGACTAGCACGCCAACTTTCTACTTAACATCATTGTTAACACTAATTTACATCCCATCAAACAGTGTTGCACAGTAATGGGAGAATTTGCTAGAGACGTTTTGGAGGCAATGATGTTGTTGTCAATTATATCTGATCAGCAATCTAGATCTAGATGCACACTTGGCAGCATGGTGGTGAAGCGGGTATCATTGCTGCGTCACAGCTCCAGAGACTCTGATTCAATCCTGAACTTGGGTTACTGCTTGGGTGGAGTTTTATTTGTTCTCCAAATGTCTGAGTGGGTTTCCTCTGGGTTCTCTGGTTGGGTTCCATCTCCCAAAAGCATGCATGTAGGTGAAATGGCTACGCTAAATTACCACTATTTGTCAGTGAGAGTCTATATGTGTGTGACTGTGTGTATGTGGTCCTCTACGACGGACTGGTGTCCCATCCGGGGTGTATTCCCACTTTACTCCCAGTGATCCCAGGATTGGCTCCAGATTCACCATGACCCTGATGGTTACTGGAGATGGATGAATTAATGAATGAATGTATCACAAAACTATTTGATGCTGTTCTTTATTATATTACACAAAACAGTTTGAACAAAAAATTCAGTATATTAGAAATACTTGCTCTTGCGTCCACATTCCTTAGGGCATTCCTGCTCCTCTACTAAGTGGATCAGTCTCCCTGTGGGGTCGCTGAAAGCCGGAGCGTTCACAGCTCTACTGTCCACCTCACACAGTGCAGTGCTTCATTTCACTAATTCACCGAGGGATTAGGAGAGCACAATGTGAATTTACACACAGGGGGAGAAAAGCCTCTTTAATCTGCGCTCTGTCCGGCCCTGATCGGTTCAGAACATCAGTGTGGCCCAAGCCTACCGTAAAATCCTCTCTCACATCAATACGAGGGGATTTTAAGGCAGGCTTGGGAACCGTGCAGAAAGGCTCTGAGCGTATTAGAAATGCCACACAGAAAATAGTACAGTCAGGAGAGCCTGTTTAAAAGCAGTTACAGAATGTGACTATGATTTTATTCCTGTGGCACTATTCTCGGTCTCAAGGCCAATATACAGTTCAATTAAAGAACAAATACAATACAAAAGGACCGTAGAGTCTTTTGAAAGCTGTAGCTGCTGCTCATATTAGCATGGTCCTCTTGATTGGTTCTTATAACTTGCTTTAATAACTGTTAAAGCACAATTCACAATTCTGATTGGTCCAAAGGTATTGATTAATTCTCAATAACAGCAGCTCTGGCAGTAGTTCTGGCTGCAAGGCACATCACACGTTATATTAATGCATTCAATCTAATACCACCTACTAGGACTGGGCGATGTATCGAGTTTTGGAGATATTCAATGTTGTTGAAATTTAATGAGTATAAAAAAATGCATATTTTTGCCAAGAAACCTCAGAGTGCATGATGATATGGCTGTAATATATGCATAGTGATATGGCTGTAACAGTCAGTGGTATGGCTGTAACAGTCAATGGTATGGCTGTAACTGACAGTGATATGACTGTAACTGACAGTGATATGTCTGTAACAGTCAGTGATATGGCTGTAACAGTCAATGGTATGGCTGTAACAGTCAATGGTATGGCTGTAACCGTCAGTGATATCGCTGTAACGGTCAGTGGTATGGCTGTAACAGTCGGTGATATGGCTATAACAGTCAGTGATATGGCTGTAACGGTCACTGGTATGGCTGTAACAGTCAGTGATATGGCTGTAACGGTCACTGGTATGGCTGTAACAGTCAGTGATATGGCTGTAACGGTCACTGGTATGGCTGTAATGGTCAGTGATATGGCTGTAACAGTCAGTGGTATGGCTGTAACAGTCAGTGATATGGCTGTAACAGTCAATGGTATGGCTGTAACCGTCAGTGATATCGCTGTAACGGTCAGTGGTATGGCTGTAACAGTCGGTGATATGGCTATAACAGTCAGTGATATGGCTGTAACGGTCACTGGTATGGCTGTAACAGTCAGTGATATGGCTGTAACGGTCACTGGTATGGCTGTAACAGTCAGTGATATGGCTGTAACGGTCACTGGTATGGCTGTAATGGTCAGTGATATGGCTGTAACAGTCAGTGGTATGGCTGTAACAGTCAGTGATATGGCTGTAACGGTCACTGGTATGGCTGTAACAGTCAGTGGTATGGCTGTAACAGTCAGTGGTATGGCTGTAACGGTCAGTGGTTTGGCTATAACAGTCAGTGGTATGGCTGTAACAGTCAGTGGTATGGCTGGTCCTTTAAGGTTTCCACCACTGAAAAGTCTTCAGGATGAAGGTCATGCATTCTGAGGTTTCTTGGCAAAAATGTGCCTTTTTTATACTCATTAAATTTCAACAACATTGAATGTAACTGTCTCGAATTCACCCCTTTGTGTCATGTTTCCCATGGCAACAAGTGCCATGTGCTCAAGTTTGTGTTGGTTGCTGTTTTGGTCCTGTCTCCATCCCCTGTTTCATTTGATCATCAGCCCGATTGTGTTCACCTGTTTTGTGTTTAGTTCCAGATTACTTTGTCTACTTATAACCTCCTGTGTATTTGATTTATTGCGATTTGTCACATACTACCCTTTGTTTCTCTCTTTGTTACCTAGCTCAGTGTTTTGCCTTTTCTGGTTTTGTCCATTGTGTTTTGCTGTCTGCCTGTATATTGACCCATGATACGAATAAAATACATGTTGATTTAATGCATTTGCGTCCTGCCTATTAAGGTCACACATTACAGTAACTATAAAATGATTTTGAAAAGTACAGTTTATCATTTTTCAATAAATAAAAAATTATAATCTTTAACATTTACTGTGGTATAAGAGGAATAATGCTTAGGGGGTGCTGTTACAGGAAAATACCTGAGACATTTTATTCCTTACACATAAATGTGTCAGTGGAGTTCTTAATGATATGCCATTAAGCACCTCACATTATATTTCCACTGACACACAGTAATTACCTTTGCAAAGGCTCTGACAGTGTAAGATGTTAATTGGTCTTAAAAGTGCATCGTCCTACAGAGAGCTTTACTTGCTCAGGACCTTGATCAAATATTCAGCAGTGTGTTGAGCTGAGACAGGTATCAGTCTCTCGAGCACTGCACAGAATTAATGGTCATTTCCGTTAGGAAATCCCTGACACACTCTCCCCTACCACACACACTCGTACCAGCAAAACAACACAACCTTGTTCCGTATGCATGCCGGCGAACTGCTACACTACTGTGAAGAGCCACACTGCCTGCGCATAACTCAGCTTCATTTCACACAGACAGGAAATAAATTCATTCGTCATTTACACTCACCATAACAGCAAAGATGGACACGTCCTCAGTGCAAGGCAATGATTCAGTCACAGCCATGCTGTAATGCCCAGTACTCAGCTTCACTCACTCTATACTGCTGGTTTACCTGTCCTCTGGGCCTTGATTTTTTAGTACTTCTATGAAACTAGTACACTACGCTTCTAGTCCCCTAGTGTGTTTTAATGTACTCTAATCTGTTATACTATTTCAGTACACAAAAAAGTCTAGTACAGCAATATTCTAGTCCTCTAGTATGTTATAGTAATCTAGTACACCACTAGACCTAGTATAGTAGTACTTCAGGCTGTTATAATAATTCAGAACACCACTAAGTCCAGTAGTACAGTAGTACTCCAGTCCAGAGGTGGGTAGTACACGTGCTACATTTACTTGAGTAACTTTTTGAAAAAAAAAAAAAAAAGAGTAGATTTAACTGGGCATACTCTTACTCAAGTTAATTTTTAATCACAGAAATGTACTTTTACTTCTCTACATTCGGTGGCATTCCTCCGTTACCGTTAAATGTTAATGAATACAGTATATGTAGTTTTACTAATTAGTTTATCACGTATAATGAGGTCGCGAGTCTCGTGATACCCTGCAGTGGTCTGAATGCGGACGCAACAACCGCTGACTATTTTATCAGCTCAGTCCTGGAGAGGCGGAAGAAACGACCGTGTTGATGGACGCAGGACACACACACACACACACACACAAACATACTAACACACACAAACACTCTCTCTCTACACACACACTTTCTCTTCTGTTCTGTTCCATACTCTGTTCTTTTCTCCTCTGTTGTCTTGTTTAAATGCAGATGCTTACAGGTTTGTGTTGTTAACATGTTAAGACTGTAAACTGTTGCGGAAATGTTTGTTTTTTGGTGTGTGTGGAGATTTTGTGCTGAAAATGACAGGTTCTGTGTTATTGTTCCCTTCACAGGACTGGGATATGCTGCTTCACCTTGAACCCAGGTTTTATAATAATAATAATAATACAGTTTTTTTTTTTCAATTGCTAACAAGCATCGATTAATACTGAAGCCACTTTTTCAAAACTCTTCATACAGTCTGCATTACCAACAGGCATCTTGGCCAAACAGTTAATCTCCCCTCCAAAACTCACTCAAACCACCAAAAACACTTCATACATGTCTCAAAATAAGCTCGTTCGACCACAACACTGGCAACAATTCTCACTCAGAAAGCATACATTGTCACTCATAACACACTGACCTAAGAAACACTAACAACAGGGAGCATTACATACATTTTTGAACTTTTATCTTTGAAGTTTGAATGCTTTTTCACATAAATCAGTATTTCATTATAGAATAAGAATAACAAATTTTCACTTTATTGACTGTATTAAAGTATATGTAACAAGAATGAAATCAGAAATGCTGCAATTTGCTTCAATATCCTTTATATATCCCTTTCCATATCTTCGCATATAGTAATTTACTTGTAAACGTCAACTTGTAAAGTTGAAACAAAAAACAAATTCCCAAAAGTGATATTGTCTGCCAGCACTCTGTCCCGAATTTCCCGCAGTTTTATTGCACTGTTGCCAATTACCATGTCAACAATGTACATTTTCCTGTGTATCTGATAATATTCTGCCTCTCCCTCTTGTGGGAGGTAACCTTTGGATCCTACTGAAAATCACAAAACAATCAATATATTTCAAAATGTCAGTACATGTAAAAAAATAAATAAATAAAAAAGTGAACATGCTGTATTGTACTGTAATACAGTTGCAATCAAAATTATTCAACCCCCATTGCTAATCAGGTTTATTGTCAAAATTCTGCTAAGATTTTGTATATATTTCAATCTGGTTACTGCAGAAATGCATGACATTTGCCATCATCCTGTTTTGAATGTATTTTTAACGTTTTTGGGAACAATGTGTTAGCATTTGAAAACACGTGCTGAAAAATTCATAGTTTTGCAGGTGGTGGAGTATGAATGAGAAACGAGTTCAGGGATTTCGCAGAATGTTGTCATTGAATGCATTTTGTGTGAAAGCAATGAAAAATGATTCACAGTTTGGTCCACATGCACTTCTGTTTCGCTGACTGTGTGAAGAGTTTTGACAATGTGACTTCAGTTTTGACCGATGCATGTTAGCAACTGAAAAAAACTGTAATAATAATAATAATAATAATAATAATAATAATAATAATATATTTATATAGCGCCTTTCCAGAGCTCAAGGACGCTTTACACTAGCAATACAATAATACATAAACACTGAACAGTCATGGACAAACACAAAATGTGAAAAACAATGAACAATCAAACACAAAAAAATGAAAAGTCAGAGGGAGTGAATTCCAGATCTTGGGTGCTAAACACTGAAAGACCTGCCACCCATCGTAGAGAGACGAAATCTAGGGACATATTTATATCATATAAACAGACAGACTTTCGAGGAGAGGTGTGACTTACAGTTCTCCATGTAGTCTGCGATTCAGGATTTTCCCTTCATTTTAATCAGATCCGAAGTAACTAGTAACTTGCTACTCGAGTATTCTTCTCATCGGATACTTTATTACTCTTACTCAAGTAATTATTCACGTTATAACTTTTACTGTTACTTGAGTAATTATTTTAATAAGTAGTTTTACTCGTACTCAAGTAAATTTTTGGGCTACTCTACCCACCTCTGCTTTAGTCCTCTAGTCTGTTATACTAATGAACTACAACACTAAGTCTAGTCTAGTAGTACAGTAGTACTTCAGTCTGTTATACTGATTAACTACAACACTAGTAGTTCTCTAGTCCTATAATTTTCTAGTACACCACTAAGTCTAGTATAGCAGAACTCCAGTCTGTTATACTAATCTACTCCAGTACACCTCTAGGTCTGGTAAAGTGGTAACCTAATATTCTTGCCCCTTACTCTAATTCAGTACACCAAGA
Source organism: Cranoglanis bouderius (assembly GCA_023630585.1). Lineage (NCBI taxonomy): Eukaryota > Metazoa > Chordata > Actinopteri > Siluriformes > Cranoglanididae > Cranoglanis > Cranoglanis bouderius. The sequence continues at coordinate 17,570,679 of CM042547.1, forward strand.
CAGCAGTGCTCTGGTCTATTATACTAATCTAGTATGCCACTCTATGACTGAAGTCTGTTGTAATAATCAAGTACTAACTGTAGCCCTCTAGAGCTCTAGCCTGCTTTACGATTCCAAAACTCAGGATCTGTCTATCAAATGCAGGTCACAAGGCCACTAAATTTAAAATGTATTATTGTCTTACATCAATCGCTGTAATCATACAGACAGAGGCATACAATGCTAACCTGTAACAACCTTGTCAACATGACAGGTAAAGGAAAGACATTCTGAAAAGAAAAGACTGGATAGGCCGAAGACAAAGCAAAATGGATGTCTTTTGCCAAAGCACAACAATGCAGCCGTTCGCTTCGTCAGACTTAATTAATGATTTGCCACCTCATGCAATAGGAAGCACAAAGGATATGGTTTCTAGCTGAGGCAGAGCAGCGTGACTGACAGCGTGGACACACGCTGAGAGACAAGCGCATAAAACTTTCATCAAATATATGTGTGTGTGATATTGCGCTAAAAAACATGACTTATGTGCTTTAAGAGATGGTTTAAATAGAGGAATATAATTTCCCTCATGAACGCCATTACATCCTTGACTTTAATGAAGCAAGACCCAAGCAGATGAGTTTTGCAAGTGGAATAACACACGTCTGTGTGGGTTCCTTATAAGGGATCATATCTTTAAAGCACCGCCAGGCTTTTAGTGATTATTTTTTAATTTGGTTTTATTCTCTGGTTTCCAGCTCTGTTGCCCCGCAGGCTACATCAACACACTTTAAAATGAATTAAAGAAAACTTGCCACAGTGTGGACTATATGGATGGATGTAAAAGATGCTTCATTCCTAGTGGAGCCCTGGAGAAGCCACACACACACACACACACACACACACACACACACACACACACACACACACATACACACAGTCCCCTCTGAAAGTACTGGAATGGTAAGGCTCTTTTGGCTTTTAGATCAAAAGAGGAATATGAGACAATAGAACAGAATTTCGGCTTTCATTTCCTGATATTTACACCCAGATGTGTTAAATAACCTTTGTATGAACACACCCATTCAAGTGATCAGCAATATTGGAACATGTGACTGACAGGTGTTTCTCCTTACCCAGGTGTGTCCTGTTAGATTGTTTGATTGTTTAAACAATAAATAGCTCAGAACATCTACTCTTGGTTTTAGCCTTCAGTTTCACCTGTGGAGACTACATTTGTTGTTTAAAAGGATAAGCCAACATAAAGATCAGAGAGCTGTCTATGGGAGAAAAACAAGCCATTTTGAAGCTGAGAAAAGAGGGGAAATCAATCAGATTTTCATCGCACAAACATTGGACATAGCCGATACAACAATTTGGAATGTCCTGAAAAAGAAAGAAATCACTGGTGTACTAACAACCAGACCTTGAGCAGGTCGGCCAAGGAAAACCACAGCAGTCGATGACAGAAACATTGTGAGAGCTGTGAAGAAAACCCCCAAAACAACAGTCAGTGACATCACCAACAACCTCCACAGGGCAGAGGTGAAGGTATTACAATCCACCATTCAAAGAAAACCTGTGCAGAAATATAGCGGTCATACCACAACATGCAAACCACTCATCAGCAGTAAGAATCAGAAGGCCAGATTGGAATTTGAAAAGAAATACAGAGATGAGCCACAAAAGCTCTGAAACCAAGATTAACCTCTACCAAAGTGATGGAAAGGCCAAAGTGTGGCGAAAGAAAGAATCTGCTCATAATCCAAAGCATACAAGCTCATCTGTGAAACATAGTGGAGGTAGTGTCATGGCTTGGGATTGCATCACTGTTTCTGGAACAGGCTCATTAATCTTTATTGATGATGTAACTCATGATGGTAGCAGCAGAATGAATTCAATAGTCTACAGAAACATTCTGTCTGCCAATTTACAGAGAAATGTTTTAGTACACATCTAGATGTAAATATCAGGAAACTGAAATTCTGATCTATCATGTCATTTTCATCTTTTGAGATATCCATAAGTCACTATATTATATTATTATCATTATTATTATTAGTCATAGTAGTAGTAGTAGTAGTAATAGTAGTAGTTTTCAAATGAATAAAATGGTGTCCATGTTGTAGTTAATTTGTGCTCTTATTTGAAGAAATTAAATAGATAAGCTGCTTTGTAAGTGTCTAAGATTCATAGGAGTCTCCATTATGGATACAGATTGTTTAATTAAAGTCTGTGCTTGTATGCGTATATATTACGGAGACATAATGAAACACATTTCAATTGCCTTAAAGTACATTACTATGAATAATAGGACAGTAACAAGGATATTAAGTCTCAGTACACTGAATTGACTGTTAATCAGTTGCCATTCAACTGGACAGTACATTACAGTAAATGACTTGATTCAAATCAGAACACTGAGGATTCAATTTATGTAGGCTAGAACTGCACAACACATCATTTGTTAATTAATATTACAGTACAGATATCATATCATTCATCTTCATTAACCACTTTATCCTGGTCACTACCCACTGACTACTGTGCCACTGAGCTGGTTTTACTTCAGATGAATCAGGATATTCAGATGATTCCACAGATGATTTAACAAATAATTCATTCATATATCAGAAGATTAATATTATGTGTTGAGTGCAAAGCGTATCACTATCACACAATATAACAACAACAGTATTTTATTAGTAGTATTTTACCCATATTGTGCATTCCTACTGTAGACATTAAATACAAATGTCATGGAATTGATGAAAAAAAATACATAATTAAACTACTGTTTACTTAAACTACTTTTTACTTACAATATTTAACTAACGTAAACTCATTCGGTCTCTGATTCACTAAGATCCCAAATAGTAATAACTAATTTGTGTGTGCAACTGAATAAATTGTGTGCAATTAGTGTTGAGTGCCTTACAAAATGTTTATTTTGATGACACCACATGTAAGTAAGTGTGTGTGTGTGTGTGTGTGTGTGTGTGTGTGTGTGTGTGTGTGTGTGTGTGTGTGTGCACGCTCACTAGTTCAGATCTCAAGGAGAGCCATGAATATGTAAAACTGAAACTCAAGTATAATGCTGATTAAGAGTGACAAAAGTCATAAAAAGAACTGTTTAAAATATGATACAAACACAAAATAAAAGATGATAAACATGTTCTCTTCATAAGACAAATGTAAATGATGCTTGTGTCATATCACGCACCCTCCAGACATGACATCATATGTGAAAACCCGAATACAAAGCAGTACACACACACGTAAATGTAAAATATTCAATCTTTTTTTTTTTTTTTTTTTTTTGCTTGATTCATATGCAGCCGTCGTCTTCCTTTACTGCTGCATTTATACAGTATATTTATGACCATTTAAATAGCACCAGAGTGTTAGATTCGCCCTCTCGGTGCGACTCGTGAAAGCTAGCGAGTAGCGCGTTTCTGCATTCCCCTCTCCGCGCTGCTGCTGAGGACAGCCAACAGCGCATTTCCACATTCCCATTCATAGACTTTAGTTTTGTTTACTTCGCCATGCGCTCCTTTGTTTTGGTTTACGTCATGTCTCCGCCTCTGTATGTTTATTGGTTCTCTGTTTTTGGTTCATGTCATGTCTCCGCCCCTGTTTTTTTATTGGTTCACTGTTTTATGTCATTATGAGTTTCAGGTCTTTTTAGTTGCAGCTCGTTTTCTTCTATGTATTTAAACCACTTCTTTTGTCTGCTTCGACGCGGAGTATTAGGTTTAACTAGACTGAAATAGAGTAGATAGATTTAACTGCATGGTGACTGTATGTTCTGTTTGTTTGCACTCTCCTCGCGTTTCCAAGACCATAGACCATGGACCATAGACCCTAGCCTCGTTCTTTTGTGGATAAATGCCTTTTCAGTTGTGGATTAATGCCTTGACGGTGTGGATTACTACCTTGCCTTCGTTGGATTATAGCCTCGTTCTTTTGTGGATTAATGCCTTTTCTTCTGTGGATTAATGCCTTGACTGTGTGGATTATTACCTTGCTTTCCTTGGATTATAGCCTCGTTCAAGTTTGTGGATTATTGTTTGTGTTGTGACCCTGCCTTTGTGTTCCTTTTCTCCCTGTCCATATATTTTTGGTTCTGTTCCTAATAAACTGACTTTTCCCCTGCACTTGCATCCAGCCCTCCCCTTGTGTTCCGTAACACACAGAAAGATACTATTACATCCCATCTCATTCTGCTCCCCACCACAGATCCTCAGCCGTCTCTCCACAGCTGACAAATGAGATGAATTCATAAAATATCAGAAGGCTAAAAGTAGTTGATGGTAAAAAAAAAAATCTTATATCTTAATTTTACAGATCCTGATTTTTAGATAATGTTTGCTGTTAGTGATTCATATATTTTAAATGTGTTAAACGTAATATATTTATTGGGACTACAATCGCCACAAACAATTGCACAAACAGGTTTTGCGCTCGGATCTCCATCGGTGGACAGTTCATGACTTCAGCGGAATAGCCATCATGTTGAGACTGTGGTGAATTTCCTGATTACACAGTTGCACTTTTTGTTTTATCATGTAGCACACAGTTATAGAAGGGAATTTTTTATAATCGCACTCTCCGGTGTCACCCAGATGAGGACGGGCTCCCTCTTGAGTCTGGTTCCTCTCAAGGTTTCTTCCTCATATCGTCTCAGGGAGTTTTTCCTTGCCACTGTCACCTCTGGCTTGAAAAGCTTTTGAAAAGGAATTGTCTTGACTGTGAGGTTGTTTCAGTGATTGGGGAAAGTGTTGATTAATTTTATATAAGCTCTGACAGTAGTTTCACCTGTATTTCAGAGGATAGGTTTATATGATACTGTATGTAAGGGTAGGTTCTGATATGTTGTTGTTTCGATAGTAACAGCTAATTCATGGGGACTTGTATGGCAGATGGTCCCTATAATCTAAGCCTAATAAGAAACAGATAAAAAAACAAACAAACATATTGTTACTTAACAAATAAAAAGGTATCATCATCAATATAAAGTTTATTGAACATTTCTGGAAGGCACTTAAGTAAGTAGATTTTTATTGTCATTCCTCTATATAGTGTGTATACATTGGAATGAAATGAAGTTTTTTCAGGACCAGGATGCAACACAGAACAGTATACAAGACTACATAAAGTGCAGATACACAACAGTGTGAGACGAGTGCAAGACAGTAAGTACGCAGTACAGTAAATACACAGGACAATAAATACACAAAACATTAACTGTAAACTGTAAACATAGACCATAAACTATAAGCTATTGTGTAATCACAATAGCTTAATAATCACAATGTCACTTTGTAACAGTCAGTAAGTTTTTCCGCTACGGGAAAGTCTTCAGGACAGAGGATGTGAGTTTGTGCTTTGTGGTTTCTCACAAGCTGGCTCATGATTAGTTGTCTTTTTAAGTTCAAGAAGGAGAAAAAACAGAGGCTGGTGACGGAAAGACTGTTTATAGCTGCTATAACGTAAGCGATAACAGGAACTAACTTGTCTCACAGACGCTCCATAACATTAAATGGATATAAAGCATTCGTTAATGCATTTAAATTTGTAAAAATATGTATATTTTTAAAAAATAAATAAATAAATAAATAAAATAATTACTGTGGTATAAGAGGAATAGAACACCATGCTGTTACAGGAAAATAATCCATCTGCTTTGCATCAGGCTGCATCACACCACCCCATCATATGGTATTTTCCAATAACAACACACTCTCAAATGTTTAATCCTTGCTTAAAATGGCCACGGAACCATAGGGAGCACCAGCACCATAAGGAGTGCTTAAACTATCGATGACACTCTCCATACGCTGTCGAGGGCGAAGAGCTGACCTTTACACACCAGGCTGTGCAAAGGAGGATCTTGGATCGGCAGGGTGTGTGGTCAGTGCCCAGAAACAGGCGTGAGGCTACAAAGTTTGGCCTCACATAAGAGAGGACCTTGACACAACTACTGGGGTGATGAACACACATCTGATCTATGAGTAACCCAAAGAAATGCAGGACAGATCGATCTACATCTGCAACAGTCTGGTGTGCGTCACTCAATCTAATCAGTGTCACAGGTATAGGTTTACATATTCAAAAACAGTGCCTTAATTGTTGAATCAGTTATTCATTCGCTAGTTATGAAACACTTAATTAGCCGTTCTCTCATCATGATGAACAGCGTTTATCAAATCACAATCAACTCCCAAGCGAGAGCTTGACGCGCGCGAACAGCACAACTTACTGCAAGAAAGACGCATGCAAATGAAATCAACACTCAAGTCCTACAGAAATGTTTTAAAGTAAGGGTTGATGAACACCCACCCAAATTATAACGAGTGAAACGCATGTGCATCGCTACAAATAAAGTCAGGAATGAGTTTGGGTTTGCTAAACCTGAGATGTGTCTATGTCTGCACAATTAATCCTAATTTAATCATGATCATGTGATTTGGCTTTTTTTTTGTAATGAACTAATTAAAGCTTGCGATGTTGAGGATAGGTTTTTAATCAAAATTACAAGCCGTTCATGTTCTAATTGTTTGTTTGGTTGCACATGATGGTGGCTGATATTCAACTTTATTATAATTTAGCATAATTTAAAAGATTAACTCTATTAATTATAATAGGGCACACTCTATGTGCCCAAGGCCCAGTCTTATTTAGGGTCAAACTTATATACATCTGGAGGAGTGTGGCCTTACAACGTACTATGTATTGGAGAAAAAGCTGGGGTTTTTTTACTTATAAAAATAAGAAACTTAAAGTGGCTGAACAGATATAATAAATTTCAATACAGCTCAAAAGATGTGTCATAGAAAACCTCTCTAGTGTGTGTCTCTCCTCTCATAACTCCAAAAAGGCACAGGTAATGAGAAATCTTTACTTTCTTGAAACGTTACAGCATATAATGAAGTAACACAAATCATCTTACTTCATCAACACACAATATTATATTCATTCATCTTCAGCAAGTGTTTTATCCTGGTTAGGATGAAGCAGGAATACACCCGAGATAGAACGCCAGTAAAGCGCAGGACACACACACACACATTCACCCTTAGGGACAATTTAGCACAGCCAATCCACTTACTGGCATGTTTTTGGGAGGTGGGAGGAAGCCCAGGAACCCAGAAACATAGACCCGTGAAAAACATGCACAAAAACTCTGCACAGACAGCAACCAGAGATCAGGATCGAGCCGGGGAGCCTGTGAGGTGGTAACGTGGGTATAATTCTTCACACAGCTCTCAGACCACCAAGCTCACTATGATTAAAAGTAGCCTTGATATCTCTTTGAAATGGTAACAGAAACATGAGTAAAATAATATTTTGTTATTGTGTGAAGTGTAATGATTCTCATTTTATAGCTTGACCCCCAGTACTGAGCTTATGGTTTCCCACCAGCGAGGTTTTTTCTTCCTGGAATATGCTGCATCTTCACACTTTAAAGAACGTGGGCAATAACGTTGAATTGTAAGAACTGATCAAATTTATTTACTTTTCGAGATGACTGATACATTCCACTTGAGTTTTTCTTCTTCAGAAATCAGCAGCGGCAGCTTGCCTTTGCTCGCCACTGTTGATGTTGTGAAATCATAGTGCAGCATGCACACTGTGCCTTATAGTTTCATAGAGTTATTATTGCCACGGTGGTTAGCACATTTGCCTCGCACTGCCGGGGTTGGGGGTTCAAATCCCACCTCTGCGCTGTGTGCGCAGAGTTTGCATGATCTCCCCATGCTTCGGGGGTTTCCTCCGTGTACTCCGGTTTCCTCCCCCAGGCCAAAGACATGTGTTATAGGCTGACTGGCATCTCTAAATTGTCCGTAGTGTGTGAATGGGTGTCTGACTGTACCCTGCGATGGATTGGCACCCCATCCAGGGTGTCCCCTGCCTTGTGCCCCAAGTCCCCTATGACAGGCTCCAGGCTCCCTGTGACCCTGTGTAGGATACGCTGTAAACAAAGTGGATGGATGGAGTTATTATTGCACCTAGTGGTCAAAAATGGGAACTGCAACAAGCACTATAAGAGGCTCGTTGGGGCAGGAATCACGCTGCCCCATTCTCAAGGGCGAAACAGTGGACAGGACAGTTAATAACACGGTTGCCAGGGATGTGTTTTATTCACTAAAACTGGCTAGTTTGAAAATACTCAATGGCTTGTTTTATAGCATATAATTGGAATTAAATGTAATAAATTTTCACATACAAAGGCAATGTGTAAGACAGAGGGAAAGGTAGATTAAGGAGTGGATAATGTTTGAATACCAGAAATGTATATTTGTAACGGTAACCTTGTTTCCCAAGCAGAGAACAAAAAGTAAAATGTGTCTCCTTTTCCAAGTGCATGAATTTTTTGGGCTAGTTTCAGTTCTTTTGTGAAGTTTCTGAGATACAAGTGAGACAATGAGTGAAGTATAAATGCACACTATACAACTGAACAAAGGAACTTCTAAAAGCCCTCAAAACAAGCTGCTAGACTGTACGCTGGATGACTGTAAGTTTTCGACCCTCAACTGTCTATTACAGGGTCACTCTAAAAATGTAACAGGTAGTAGCCTATAGCTTAAATCAAGTGTAACAGCCTCTCAATTTAATTTTGTTTCAGACTACGTTGTTATTAATGTCGTCCTGCCCACCAAAATCTATGGTCATGGACCCCTGCTGAAAAGCGGTGCTCTCTTGATATAACCTGACGTCTTTTCTCCATGAATAATTCATCTGCTATCAAACCTTAATGCAGATTTGAGGCATTCTACCTTCATGAATATTCAAAATCACCATAATTGCATCACCTGCAATTATCTAAAAGAAAAGCAGACTGATTGTTGAATTTAAAAACATTTTTTTTTTTAACATAATTATTTTAGATGGGTGAGGTCCACAGGGCAATGGAAAATCAGGATGCTGGATGTGGGATGTTTGGCATAAAAGAGTTCAAAAGTGTATTAAATTTGTGCAGTAATAAGTCAAGGACAATAAGTTTCTGAGCTGTTATTGACAGGCTGACGGTGCCATTATTCTTCCTTATTACACTTCATTTCCTGCTCCAGTGCCTGCGATTTCTTCAGACAAACACATTCCTGCCAGCGAGGGCCAGCAGAGTGGCATTTCACACCTATTCAACTCCTTTTTTCACTTCACACATTCAGCTGGAAAATTGAGCTGTGACCATGTACCTTCAAGGTGATATAGCTTATTATTTTCAGGCACTGTGTGACATATCTAAACTTTAAAATCTAGTTTAACAATCTATTATATAATATTTTAAATAAACCTCTGTAGAGTGCCTTTCCACGTGCCTCCAATTTACAGCCCAGTTTCCACAAGACCACCTGCTACTCATTATTATTCATAAAGGCTCATTAATATTCATTAGTTCACTGACATTATCTTACATCTGTAAATTAGCTACCTAATAGCCATTTAAACAAGAAATCTTTTGTAACTGAATGTAGAAAACTTTTGTTTCAGGCTTTGCTGATTTTTAAAATTATTATTATTATTATTATTATTATTATTATTATTATTATTATTATTATTATATCACAAATCGCCTGCATGCAGTCAAACTGAACAGTGTGAGTTCTCACTGCTATACCAGTGGGATCCCAGGTCCAATGTACACTTCTAGTTTGTCAGCTGTGTGTATGTTTGTTCCCCGAGTTCCCTGGGATAGGCTCCAGGTTCCCCCGCGACCCCGTGTAGGATAATTGGTATGGAAAATGGATGGATGGAATTATCATGACAAGAAAAAAAGCCAACCAAAACAAAAAAAGCCAATTTCCACTATATAGATACTTTACAGATATCACTAGGAAGAAGAACACATTGAATGTAACTCTTCTATAAGCATCTCGGTTAAAGCCAGGAGATAAACAGAGCACCGCAGTCATAAGAGGCCGAAGAAATAGCCAAGGACAACAACAGAAGCAAAACCATCAGATCAGACACGAATAATCACGGCTGTATAGCGCAGCGTGTATTTTGCTCTGCCATCTCAGATTAAGCTCAATGAACAAGACACTTCAGACTAGAAGATCTTTTAGGACAGACTACAACTAAAGAAGTCAAAACAACAGGGTCGATAAAGAGCTGAGCTTATAAAAGTAAGTCATTACTGTATATGTGTCTCGTTATGGGTTTTAACAGTCACAGTTATGGAGCCTCTGACCTTCCATCAGTATCATAACTGCATTTCAATCGCCTCCTCAACTTCACCCACAAAATGCCTGCAGCTTGGAATGGATGACTGGTGGAGTTACATTATTTATCAAAAACACCAAATCAACAAAAAATGCCCTGAGTGAGCATGGACAAAGCACACTGACAAATCACAGTGGTAGAACAAAAGGGAATTAAAATGGCTGCAGGTCAGCCATGAGTCTGCCAACACTGATGATTACTCTAAACTCCTGAGCCTGTGCCTGTGGAACGAACTCGCCATAAAGCACTTTGGGGAGCCGGAGTTCAAGCAAAACATTCGATCAGCTGTTCTGGACAAGCAGCCCATCAAATAGGAAAACACAGACCCCTGTGGTGTGCTTAATAATAGAAACAAATCTGGCATACTATATACAAAGATGCTAGAAATGCCAGAAGAGGCGAAAGTATTTCATTTTCCTTAGAGGAAAAGAATCCAGCTGCCATCGCAAGCTGTTTCTCTGACCATGAAGAGGGATTTTCCATCAGCCGATTCAACCTGACCACCGTAATAGATGCAACCAATAAGACCAGCCTTACCTGTAAGATTTTGATCATCAGCGGTAAGCAGGTAGTAGATATTGGGCTGGATATGATTGACAGAAGAGTCGTTCACAGCAGTGGCACACAGTATTATGGACCAAAAGTGGTTCTACAAAAAATGTTTCAACTGGATTAACAACTGCTCTTAGACATGTATTACAGGTGAGTTTGGAGTAAACAGGTTTTGTGTTACTTTTTGTTTTCTTAATTATAGGAAACGTGTCATTTCTGTGGTAATAAAAACCTATGTTAGAGATACAGTGAACAGAGATAAGGAGATTTAAAAAACAAACAAACAAACAAACAAACAAACAAAAAAAAAAACGCTGTATTACTCTTAACTTTAAAGAATATCTTTAGTGATTTCTTGCTTTATAGTATAAACTAATCCAGCCTGAATAAGGTTTAGGGCAGTGAGATAAACATATAAAACACAGGGCACAGAGCCCACACAAAATGCACACCTTGAATCTGTACCTGCTTGAGCTTCCAGTGGTGGACCGAAGATGCTTCTGAGTCTGAACAGTCTGTATGAAACAACTGCTCAAAGAGAAATTCCCAGAAGGCCATGATGCAGTGTGCTGGGCTGACAGAAATCTACTGTCAATAGAAAAGTGTGTGTGTGTGTGTGTGTGTGTGTGTGTGTGTGTGTGTGTTTGTATCAAGGACAGCCTGTGATCCTTTTACCTGCTTTAGAAGATTCATATTTAATTTAAAATTCTGGCAGATCCTTCATGCACTTTAATGAAAAACATCACACCCTGGTACAAACGGCTCAAGGCTTCACACGTTTTCACACGTCGATTCACTGAGGCTCAAAGTCAAGCAGTGTTGGACAAAGATATCGCTCAAATGTTCCACAGTCTGGTCTGCACTGTTTCACAATTTTTTTTTTCTTTCTTTTTTTAACAGAGTACATTTAAAATCAAGTGCATGCCTCCAAACCTTTTAGCATGATGCCATAAGAGACTCTAAAGCACTATGACAATACTCGAGAGTGACTATAGGAATGCATAATGCACATGTTTTAAAGCCTTCTGGAGTCCATTTAACAGATTTCCTCTTCTAGTCATGCTAATGGAGCTCTAGTGCATTAGCATGTCTGTCATCAGCATCGGAGGCGTATTACTGCTCATCTGCATCTACTACACGGCTGTCACACTCAGACACAAAGCATATTCAATCTGTAGCTGCAAAGTGAAGGAGTCTTTCATGTCTCCCCGAGAGATGGTCTATCTTGGTAATGATGCTAAAAATGATTTGACATGCTGTGACCTCACATCCCGAAATAGAACATTAATGAGTCTCAGAGTGACTTCACACTCAAGCTGGTGGATGTTCACTAAATTTGCCTATCTATGGAGGATCAGTCGTCACTAGTGATAGTCGTCACTATCCTTATATTCTGTGGGCCATTTTCAGAGTTGGTGGATTAAGTTTGCACAAAAAGTTATGCATATTCAGAGTTTGGCTACGCACCTGCTTAATACCTTCATGCCTCTAAGGTTACCAGAAATTTCTTATGTACATGTATCTGAGACAGAAATCGACAGGGTGTCCCAAAAGTCTCCATACACAGAGGAAATCAACACTTTTTTTTAAATAAAATATCTTCCAAACTTTTCATACTTTGACTAGTTTGTATTATATTTTCCCCAGATAGCCTTTAAGAACGCCTCTCACAAAAGAAGAACGTATTGAAATCATTCTGGATCTGGAATCTGTCGCAAGGTTGCGATGGACTTTAACAGGAAACATGGCAAGCACACCACACACAACACTACTGCCAAACGTATTAACAAATTCAAAAAGACTGGAAGTGTTGCGGAACAACCGAGAAATGGACGTCCACGAACATCCACTGACGAACACACAACCGACGTGGTGCTGGCAAACAGTCCCCTATGTATGGAGAGATTTGAGGCACTGTAGTGTCTGGGCCATAGATTTTAAACACACTAGTGCCCAGACCATACACAGTAAAATCCACAGTGTTGAATTAAACCTACAGTGTTTATTCATGTCCAATTGGACACAAATGAACACTGAGATAGTTAATTCAACACTCTTTTGGCATGTAGATTTGAAACACGAACACTTGCCTTCAGGGGCGGACTGGCAACAAAAAGCGCCCGGGAATTTGCTGTGAAGCGGCCCCAAATTGATACACCAAATTCAAACTGACACAACATGTTTCTCAATCAACGAATCATTCATTAAAAAAAAAAAAAATACACAATCTGTCCATGTATTTATTGTTTGTGTTAAGCTAATATGTAAAACGATGAAAGCTAAGGTGTCGCTGCAGCTAAGGTGACCTATTGAATATCTGTATATAGGCTATATAATGCCGGGGTTAGGGAAAAAAAAGAGCGGCCCTCACAAGACCGGCTCACCAGGAAAATTCCCGACCTTCCCAATGGCCAGTCCATGCCTGCTTGACTTTAAGCCAAAAAAAATAAAAAAATCAAGGATAGACTGATGTAATTTAAAATTGCAATTTAAAAATGAAAACTATAAAGATTAATATGATGATATATGAATGAGAACACGGCAAGCATTGAAATAAAAATCTAGTACATCACCAATATATTGCTGTATGAATAACTCCACTTAAGTCCACTTAAATCTTCACTAAACACTAAAGTTCTTTTATTAGCATATAATATATATGTACAGCATATGAATATAAAATATACTCAGTTCATTCAAGTGTCATTAACTCCTCTTTGATGACTGAGTCAGATTGTAAAGCTTTATAGGTTTTTTTTTTATTTATTTACACCAGCCATGTCCAAGATGAGAGATTACTTGGTACTCAGACACTTTTAGCCTCATAGTTAAATGAGGCTAAAAGTCAGTGCTAAACTACAGTGGGTATAGAAAAGAATCACCCCCCTTTAAAAATAGTCACATTTTGTTGCTTTTCAACCTGAAATGAAGACGGACACAGTTTTTGTTTTATCCAGCTGTATTTACTCAGTGCAACTTATAACATCCAAGTGAAAGATATAACACCGACATGTCAGAAAAAAAAAAAAAATTAAAAAACAGAATCACTGAGTTGGAAAAAGGATCACCCCCTTGCTTTAATTTGCCTTAATTTTTTAATTACGGCGTTTAGTTTGTTGGGATTTGTCTCTACTAACTTTGCACATCTAGACTTTGCGATATTTGCCCACTCTTCTTTGCAGAACTGCTCAAGTTCAGTTAAATTTGATGGTGACCGTTTGTGGACTACAGTCTTCAAGTCATTCCACAGATTTTCAATGGGGTTTAAGTCTGGGCTCTGACTAGGCCATGCAAAGACATTCACCTTTTTCTCCTTCAACCACTGTGTGGTCAGTTTTGCTGTGTGCTTTGGGTCATTGTCATGTTGGAAGGTAAACCTTCTTCCCATTGACATCTTTCTGGCAGAGGGCAGCAGATTTTCCTCAAGAATTTGACAGTATTTTGCCCCATCCATCCAGTATTTTTCCCCATCCATCTATACTGACAAGTGCTCCAGTCCCTGCTGCAGAGAAACACCCCCATAACAGGATATTACCACCTCCATGCTTTACTGTAGGAGTGGTGTTATTTGGATGGTGAGCTGTATTGGATTTCCGCCAGACATATCATTTAGTGTTGAGGCCAAATAACTCATCTGACCATAACACCTTTTTCCATGTGGCCTCAGAATGTTCAAGGTGCGTTTTCGCAAAGCTCAGTCGTGGGTGGCTTTTTTCTTGCAACCCTCCCATACAAGCTACATTTGTGGAGAATTTGTGATATTGTTGTCACATGCACACAATGACTACTCTTTGCCATAAATTCCTGCAACTATTTCAGAGTTGCTGTAGGCCACTTGGTAGCCTCTCTGACCAGTTTCCTCCTGGCTTTTTCATCCAGTTTGGAGCAACGTCCTGATCCAGGGAGGGTCTGTGTTGTACCAAATACCTTCCACTTCTTAATAATAGACTTCACTGTGCTTCTAGGCATTGATAAAGCCTTTGCCATTTTTTTGTATCCATCTGCTGACTTGTGTCTGTCCACAACTTTATCTTGGAGATCTTTTGACAGTGCCTTGCCACGTTGATTGAGAAGGTGATTAGCTACACCTTATTGAGTTTACAAGTCATTTTTAGGAGGGGGGTGATGCTTTTTCCAATTCAGTGATTCTGGTTTTTTATTTAAAAAAATAATAATTTTCTCACATGTTGGTGTTATATCTTTCACTGGGATGTTATATGTTGCACTGAGTAAATACAGCTGGATAAAACAAAAACTGTGTCCGTCTTCATTTCAGGCTGAATAGTGTGAAATTGCTTTTATACAACAGTTCTATAAATAAGACATTAATATCGAGTAAGTGACGCACATTTCAGACACAATATGGCCAAATGTGCTGTTTATTTTTTGCTCCTCTAGCGGGGAATTAGATCCCGAAGAAGCTAAACTCACTTAATAGCATGTCAGCTAGCTGGCTAGCTAGCTCACAGTGATTTGTGCATTCTCATTAAAAGTACAAATCCAGTGAAATTGGCTTCACTTCTTGCTTTTCATCTTCATCTGATGAGCTTTCATATTTTCAAAAGATAGTCAAAAGGTACTGTATATTCATAAAAAATATATTGTTTGCCACATGTGAAGGCCAATGTATGGTAACCCATACTTGGAATTTGTCCTCTGTATTTAACCCATCCAAGTTAGTACACATACATTAGGAGTAGTAAACATACACACAACAAACCATGAACACACCCGGAGCAGTGGGCAGCCATTTTTGCTGCGGCGCCTGAGGAGCAGCTGAGGGTTAAGGGCCTTGCTCAAGTGCCCAACAGTGGCAGCTTGGCGGTGCTGGGATTTGAACTCAAGACCTTCCAATCAGTAGCCCAACTTCTTAACCACTGAGCTTCCACCGCCCCATCCGGTGATGATGTTGATAACTCTACTGTAGTAACCATTTCGAACTAGCAAGTGGAATCTTACATGGCGAACACACATGATTTTTATACTAAGTATAAGCACTCTTGGAATGCCGCTTGTCCAAACAAATTTGTGGATCGGAACTAACAATATGTATTGTGTATAAACGTACAATAATTTCTGGACGTAGGAGCTAGTGTGCTAGCATCCTAATGTATTGTCTTGTGAAAACAGGCTGCTTAGGAGAACCTATCTTAGCTTGTGTTAGCATGGTCGTGTTTTGACTTTAATGATATATCTTAAGGTTTAGCAGCTGTTAAATAAATCACTGACATTAATGCTGCATTAAAAAAAATGGTGTTTTGTGTTCACAGTATTTACAAAATTATTTCATATGAATGGTTAATCCTGAGGTACTTACCACTTCATCATAGCTGGTTAGCAATCAATGCTAAGTGTAATTACAGTGCCATTTTAGTCACATGGTGTGTTTTCTTAGTAATTTTCCAACACGTCTGAGGAAAATGTCGATATTCCTGATAGTTCTGTCTTATTTCTGCTGTCATTCCTCCTTTACGTTGTCTGCAGATTGTCATGACACAAATACACAATGTAGACATGATGCAAATAAGATATAATGACCATGTGCTAGCAAAATTATTAGCCTAAATCACAATTACAAGTGCTCAGTGTGCATATATCACAGTTGCCTAGCAACAGTGTACTCATGACGACCGTTGTGTGTACTGTGTGTCTGCCTTTCTATGCTGACTGCAAAATATCAGAATAAATTTATGCTCAGATATTAAAATTGTACTTTTTTTCCGCCTGTAACAAACTCAAGCTATTTTGCTAGAGGGTAGCTATTTGGCTAATTTGGGAGTGTTTTTATGGCATTTTTGAAATGGTTTTAAGGAACATGAGTGTTAAACTGTCTGAGATAGTAAACTTAAGCATTTAGATGTCATGTAGATGGTCAATATCCAGGCCAGTTCCTCAGCAGCGTGCCGCAAGTTTACGACACATGAATGTCTACACAATGCACACACATATGATAGACTTGTAAGTCCAATATAGAGTTCATTGAGCGCCAAACAAACAAACCCTGAGTGTCCTGACTGGAGAATTCAAAGCCCGTCACGTCTGAAGAGTTAATATTGAAACAAGACAACTCAAACACATTCACAACGCAGACAAGAGCTCTCTAATGAGTTTCTGAGAACACACATTTACTCCAGACTCAACAAAGTCCAGCGGTCCGTCACGAAACCAGCAGAATTTCCCATAAGTGACTCGGTTTTAATTACCTAGCAACTGTTCCTGTGCGTTCAAGTCCTCCTGGGAAGTTCGTGTTTACGAGTTGGGAAGTCGTAATTACGACGTCAGGTGCGTTCAAGTCACTTTGGTCGGAGTGAGATGTCGGTGTACCTTCTCTTAATTAACTACAAAAAAATACAGCAAGGTTTTTTAACTCTACTTCTAGAAAATCAAGAACAAAGAATGCGCAACAGGTGCGCTTTGCTTTTTTATGTTTTTAATCAATTTATGAAGCCGCTGTAAACTTTATCGTTACATATTATACCGTAATTGTACAACGCTATCGTACTTTGTGCAGGAACTTAGCTTTTGAGACGAGTGAACATTCAATTTCAACAAATCTACCCTCAACTACAGACGTTGCATCCATTAATTCCACCATGTTCTCTTACTGACACGCCCAACTCGGAAACTCTGAGCTGAAAGAAAATCCTGAGTTTCCCGCTCGTAATTACGACTTTGTGGTGTCGTTCACGTGCGTTCAACTCGTTAATGCGATCTTTCCGACATGACCTGAACGCACCACTCTATGTAGCTATTTAGCAATTAAAAGCAAACACAACAATGAGTTAGAAATGATTGTAAGGAACTGCAAATGTATAATTTGATGTTTTGCAAACACAATCCTCATATTACAGCTTCATAGTTACAATATGAATAGCAAATAAGAATGTGCTTTTTGTACTGTACATGTATGTGATACATATGAACTTTCAGGCTACGTTTACAAATCACTGGTGACAGTCAAATCAAATAAATCAAGTGACCGAAATAATTCAATATTGTAACATTTTGTTTCAGCCACAAGTTTCTGCTGGAAGGACGGCACTGAAATAAATGAGTTCCTGTGTTAAACTGTAAAACCTTCACACGTAAGATAGAAACCTATAAACCTATAAAGTGAGACATGAATAAAGACTAACGACGTGAAAAAGGTCTCGTGACAAGCGTAAAATATGAAAATTTGTGTTTCATGTCAATTTAATAAAATAAGGGTATATTTTATTGTTCATTTTTCCCTCAGATTTTATTTTAAGAGCTTTCTATTTCCTCAAAAATATTCATAGAAAAAACAGAATATTTTATGGATGTTTGCAATGTAACAATTTTGTCATCTTCTTTGCTATCGATCGGTTAGTGAAATTTCCCCATTACACATCTACAGTATCTATATCAAATGCAAAATGGATATTCAATATTATTATCCATGGGATTAAATGTGACAAATGAGTTGAGACTGACCGAGACAGTAAATGTATTTATGACTACAGACAATAGAAGTGTAATTATGAAATAATCGTTGCAAATTGAGTAATCCTGGAATAATTATGGCATAATAAATGGTGCAATAAACGGCAGTCGAAGCGCCATTACAAAATAAACTAATCGTAAATTTGAAACCTGATAGGTCATTAAAGGCATGTAAAGGGGTTTTGTGGGTCTACTATCATAGAGAGTAGTTGTTTAAGATGACGATTATACACAGTATATCCGGTATTTTAACATAATTACAAGTATATTGTGAAAGTTGTCAGGCGGCAGAGATGGCCACAGTTGCGGGAAATGCTGTTATTAAAAGAACCGGCAAATTGCAAACAGATCCAAAACATCAGACAATACACAAGGTGGAGGGACAGGCACAAAGTTGGGCGATGATCAAACAGAATGTCAGGGAGCAAGACAGAAACAAGCACCAGGGAAACAATCCAAAATCCAAAGGCAATAACAAATAAACGATTGCTATGTCAGTTGTATGTACAGAACCGAACAAATACTTCGCAGTGAATGATTGTGATGAGTGTGTTTATAAACTGTAGGGTGTGGTGGTAAGTGAGACTAGGTGTGTACTGATCGGTATAAGTGTGCATCATGAATACAATCCAGACATACTACATCCACCATGTCGGCATTGTCATGTGACCTACAATTTAAAAAGAGCGATGCGCTGCCTTCCGCCATTTTTGATTCTGACAGCTCTGCCGCACCAGTCCCGTTGCCTTATGGGTTAAAGATTGGTGCCATACAGCAGAATCTCGGCAGAAGCAGTGGGTCATCCAGGTATTTCTCGCCTACTGTTTTAAGAATACTGAGAATTTGGACATACTACTGCTTTTGCGTGCTGCTTTTCACCTACTGTACAGTAGGGTAGTAGGGATATTCTGACACAGCCCATATTTGTAGTCTGAGGTGCATTGTGGGAAATGGAGTTGAATTCGGGTGTTGACATGACCAAAGTAAAAGATACGGCTTGGGTATGTGGAAAATAGGCGGCTATGTGAACAGCACAGAGACTTTTCCAACAACAACAACAACAATAATAATAATAATTATAATAATAATAATAATAATAATAATAAACCAGCATATTTCATTTGAGGCACTAGTAACCAGGTAACCAGTACACTAACCATCAAATCGGTAACCAGTACACTATTAGATAAAGAGTTCCTCAAAGGTTTTTACCTTCCTAAAGGAGTTAAACTCAGTGTTGGAGGGTTTAAGTTTTAATTCTAGATTTTACTTTGTTTTTCTCATTGTTTTTTCTCAGCGTGAAGCCAGCAGGTTTTTATGGTCATATTTCGTGCAACAGTAAACAAGAACCACTTCTAGATTATGAGCTTTGGATAGCAATAGTCTAAAATGTTTCAGTCATATAAAAAGGGTTCATAAAGGACACTTTCAAAAGGGCTTTCCTCTTATGAAAGGGAAACCCTCTATTGTTGGGTTTCCCCTAGAACCTTTACGGGTTCTCCCAGTGAGACACATTTTAATGTTTAAATTGATTTTTAAAGAGGAAGGATATTTTTCCTTATTTAACCAAGCCCTGATATTTGAAGTCCATCAACTTTACAAAAATGTTTTTTCTCTGAGTAATACCTTTCTGGAAAATTATCTTGTGCCCAGATCACTGTCACTGTTGTGCCACATTCTTTTAAGAAAGTGTAACTGATCATCTCATTGGAGTAAGGCAAGTGCTATTACATCATAAAATATGAGAGCCAATCATGTTCCAATATGCAAATTCATGCCATGCAATACTAATTTACTAGGAAAGGGGGTGGGTGTGTAAGGTTGGAGATATTAATGGCACATTCCATTAATGACATATTAATGGAAGCTGTAGACACTTTTCTGTCGTTTCCTGCAGGAAAAGCAGATATTCATTATTCAATCAATATAAAACACACAAATGAAATTCACTAACCAGCGCAAATAACTGATATGAGCTGTTACTTTGGCTTGTCCTGATCTCCATAATGTCCCTAAATGGGCTTTAGTCCTCAGTCCTACTATTTTTGGGCCAGAGCTGGTGTGTCTTTTGTGTGATTTCATCCCCTCACACACAAAATCACTTTGTCCTTCCTGTTGCAGCATTCATGACCCCATGAGAAGAAGGCTGAGGTTTTTTTTTTTTTTTTTTTTGAGAATCACCGCCTCACAAATACGGCCATTCATTAACCACGTGCACTATGTGTGTATTGAACTGAGTCATGGGGCATGAGGGGTACTGGGTTCACTCTGTCTTTCTCTGTCTCTTCTTTTCTCTGCTCATTTCCATCTCTCTTGGCCATTTCCTGTCTTCATCTCTCCTAACTCACTGCCTTTTTCCTTTTTTCCTTATAGAATCCTCGATAATCTATTCGAGACATTTTGCCCATCCCCCTTGTGCGCACACATACACACACTTTCATATTTTTCTCGGAGTATCTAAGAGCAGGTGGGTGACCTCGGTGGTCGCTCCAAAGGCCTGACCCACTTAACCAAGCCCAGGCCTCATTAGCCACTCGCCGCTGGTGTATAGGGGCATTTCGACAGGGGCAGCAAGGCTAAAGAGAAAGCCAATCAGCTGAGAATAATTGTGCAGTTTAAGGCTACACTGGTGAGCTAATTAAATCCAGACAGCCAAGGATTCTACTCATTTATTTCTTCCACAGATCTCTATTCATGACAAAGGCCATGTGCACAACCCAGTTGAGCTCAGTTTGTACCTCAGCTAGGAACACGGCTAACACCATCTCAGAGGCTCATTTTGCAAGTCTAAAGTCACTGCTCTGCTTCTCTGTGCATATTGGGGAAAAATGGGTAAGATTTAAAGACTGAAATTCAAACCATTATTTGTTAGTTCATGTCCCTGGTGATATTGTGCACAATTGGTCAGTAAAGGTCACTAAAAAGACAAAAATCTTGTTTTTTAGAATCTTCCATCTTTAATCATATAAGGTTGGATGATATGATATGATATCCAATAGTATAGTATCAACTGGTGTCAGTCATCCTCATTTTATACTTAATTTTTTTGCAATTATAGTAGAGAAACTATCATTACATTTATGGCATTATGCAGACACCCTTATCTAGAGCGACTTATATTTATCCCATTTATACAGTTCAGCAGTTGAGGCTTAAGGGCCTTACTCAAGGGCCCAGCAGTTGCAGCTTGGTGGTGCTGGGATTTGAACTCACAACCTTCTAACCAGTAGGCCAACATCTTAACCACTGAGATAGCACTCCATGTGCAGATCATTTGCTAATAAGGAAGATGTCAGTATAACCTTGTTTGATTAAAAAAATAAAAAATTTCCATCTCTTCCGTTCAGCCTTCCTTGAATATAAAGATTCCAATAATGGAAGTACACAAAGGCTTACATGGCTATTATTCATCTATTTGTCAGATTATTGAAAGGAATTATATTTTGAGCTATCAGCTGGATTATTAATGGATTATTAGACTACATGTAAACATAGCTAAAACACCACCGGATTATAAATAAAATAAGTTTCATTCATACAGCATTTTAGCAAAGCCAAGGAATGCTTTACAAAGATAATCACAAAGTAATAAAGGCAACCAAATGGGCTACTAAATGAATACAAGATACACCAATTAACCAACCGGATGTGGCTTGGCATGATGTGTGCTCTCAGTCTCTTCGGCATTTTGATTAATGTTCACCTTCCTGTCATACACATAAGGGGAAGTGTTTATGAATATTAATTTACTCGGTTGTTAAATGCCTTGGAACCTCATCCATCTCAAATAATTAGTACTGACTAACATATAGGAGGACATATGGTCTATACGAATAAACAGCTCTAAATGAGCTTCCCCCCATATTACCCCCTAATAAGGCAATCTGTCATTGTGTGAAAAGTACAAATGTTCCATTGGTCTCGTTCTGGCTCGGACACAAAAGGGATTGAGGGAAAGGTCTAAGTGTGTGTGTTTCTGTTCTGAATAACCCTCAGAGCTGTGGCGAAGGGTTCAAATAGGCTCTCTACCATCAATGCCCTGATTATGTGCCGATGATCCTCGCTTTACGTCACTCTTTGGCACGCAGAAAAACACCGCTAGGGGAAATTCAGTGTTGGAAAATCGGCCTCGAGCCATCTTCAGACACTGACTAGTGGCATTTTGCTCCAGGCTCTATGATTCTTTGAAAGCAGGATTTGTGTTAAACATTCTCAGAAACACTACGATCATATTCATTCATTCATGATCAGTAAGCGAGCGCTTCATCCTGCTCAGGGTCACAGTGGATCCGGAGCTAATCCTGGGAACTCTGGGTATCTTAGAAGCCTTGATTCGTTGTTTAGTGTGAGCTAAATTGTTAGCAAAAATGTATTGTTACGTGATATCCCCAAAATACCCCAAATGTAAATATTCCTAAAATATACCGGGACTGAAAATAATATAGTACACGATTTTGAATTTTGAAAAAAAAAAAAAAAAAAAAAATTGTAAGTGAAATATGATGAGTCAAGTCATTTCGGTTGCTAAAGGCAATGTTAGTTTTCTGATGGATGATGAAGCCACACTGGTGGTCAAAATATTTTCTAGATGTTTGCACATGATTAGACTTTGATTTGTAATGTATTACTGTATCACACATGCTAACCTACTGTATCACACATGCTAACCTACTGTATCACACATGCTAACCTACTGTATCACACATGCTAATCTGCTGTCATATTTTTCTCATGCTGGGGAGAGCTTAGCATAGCTACAAGATCTTAGCAGCTCTGCCTGCTAGCTAGCATTTATCTCATTAGCTATTAGTGAATATTAAAAGTAAGAGAAGTTATGGTCATGCTGGACAGAAAATAGCCAGTCAGACGTTTCCTTTTTCGTTCAGGTATTTGGAAGCTGCTGCGCTGTTCTTAAACTGTTCACAACATAATAACATATTTCTAGCTGTACGAAGCAAAGTTGTGCACGTACCTACTCCAAAATGTACCATAATCTTCAATTTTATCATTCAAGAAATAAAACATGTTTTATACAAATTATGTATCACATTTGCTTCTACGACCATCGAATACAAATGACAAGATAGCATTAAAATTGCACTGTGTTGCCTGTGCTGTGTATCAGTTGAACATGGTGTATGTGGACTAAGAGCACTGAAAACATGTTCTCCTCTTCATCAAGGTGAGGACAGGGAGAACAGCTGCCATTTTAGCATAGCGAAGCATGTCAGATGAAGGCTTTCCTGTAAAAGACAGCCCAGCCATTTTAATTACCAGGCAAAACACAATATTTCTCACTCCATCTGTCTCCACTTTTCTTCTTCTCTCTTTATAACTCATCGCATTGCCGTTTTACCTGAACTTCAGTTAAAAACATGTCTCTCAGAATCTGATGCTTCTTTACTTTTAGCTTGAAAAAGAAACATTTTTTTACTCTCACATCCTACACACAATACGTGTTAGCAAAGCCTTTTAAAAAGCAGCCATACGGAACAACTGGCGTTCACCAGACCTTTTACACAAGCAACAGAATATCTATAAAATGCAACAATCTTGTCAGAGGCGAAGAAGAAAGCAACTATTGTGTCTGTGAAATTGTCAATACAGAATGTCAGAGGAAAACCCGTGTACTGTAGTCAGTACCGGTGAGCTGAAGCGCTGCATGACTAACTTACAGGCCTTTTTTAACGCTCGAGCCGCAGTGATAAAAAGCCGACTGTCAGCAGGGATCTCGATGAGCCAGAGTGCTGCCTGAGCTTTTTACAGCCACGGCGGCTCTTTCATTCAACCCTCATGATGATACGCAGATGATAGCCAGAGACCTCTGCATCTAAAACATACATCAAAATGTCTGTCAGGTATTGTGCCACTCTCCGTGATGCAATCCCTCTGGATGGAATTTTGCAAGAAGCTGTAATGATATACATGATTTCTCTTTGAGACGCGCCATCGCTCATATCAAAGGCGATCCAGCTGCTGCCCGGTGGCATATGCAGAGACAAATTGCATCCACAGCGTCCTTCGTTCAGCGGCAAAACTGACACTTTGACGTGCCACTCTTGACTTTATCTTGATTAATCATTTTCCACTGGAAGCATTTTCCAGCATCAAGTAAACAATCCTATTTGGCTCGTTGTGCTGAAAGAATGATTTATTGACAACCCAAATATTTTATGTATTTGCTTGTGTGGCCCAAAGACAGCTCCCTCGTCTGTTTTATACTAGATGAGCACCATAATCAAAGCGATGGAGCAGTATAGGACTGAGATGCAGGGTTTGGTGCATAGACTGACCTCTTGCTTATTAGTCTCAGTCAGTCCTCCAAATACATGTTGCTGCTTCCTTCCAGCTCCGGAGATCTGTGTTTGATAGCGTCTGCTGGGCTGCGAGGCAGGAGTAACAACACAGCAACTGTAGGCTAACTGAGTACAGAGACATGTGGCATGCCCTGCATTTCAACACTGTTTTCATGACATTGAACATCATGCATCGAAAAGATTTTAACAACATGCCTTTACTCTTATATGTAATGACCTGTCAGGAGGAAACCTATTGTTATTGTCAGTATTCTTATTCTCATTCTTATTCTTCTTATCTCCCTAAAGTGCCCAATAACTCAAGATCTGAATGGTAAAAAGTTTTGAAATTTGGCACATTAGTACTACAGGCCACGAGTAACTCCCACACCACAAATGGCCCACATGAGCCCATAAGTGGCGCTACAGGCCAAGCCCAAAATCTACGTGGTTTTCCATCCGTACCATAAGTGCAAAATATCTGAAAATTGGTATACATGCCTTATTTCTCATGGGGAACAAAAAAAGCCATTGGGATCCATAAAGTCTGCCATGATACATTTTCCAGTACATTGAAAATTTGTCCAAAGCTACAAAAATCTTGTCCTCATGAACCGTAGGTCCGATTGTGGTACATACGTGTGGAATGCATGTGTTTCTATAGGGTGATAAGCAATAAGGAATCAAATAAAAACATACATACTGGTGAATGAACAATATCTTTATCGTCCGCTAGATGGCGCTGTTAGACTTGGCATGATAATTTGTGGAAAACTTCAAAAATGAACTTAAAATCTGACATTGATCCAAATGCGTTGAAATGTTCAATTTTGAAATGGTCTGCAATTTTGAGGAGGAATCCGCCATTGCTGCTTGCAGCTATATTTATTTTTTTTAATACTATTAAGCAATATGTTGCCCATATCTCAGCTTGAGTACTTGAAATATCTTGGTAAAGTCAGCAGATTTAATCCCGTATTTGGCAAATATTTCACAGATAATCATAGCTACTAACTGTGGTGTTCTTATAAACCTGCTCACATATGCACATATGTCTTACTATGGTAAAAGTCAATGGGCCTCATTTATCAAACCAGATACGGATATGTTTTTTCATAGCTTGGAAAAACATTCATAGCCTACAAAAGCTCCTGAGTTTGTGCAGATTTACATACAAGAATTCTCAATAAAGTGAACCTTCAACTCATATAACTGCCAATGAGTCACTCCAATTATATATACGTATTATGCTGTCAAGTTTAAATATCTTATTTATCAATCACACTGCTCTACCAAGGATGAGTGGAAATTTGTCTGTATTTTAGAAAACAGCTGTTTTAAGTTTGTCTGTCTCCACGGCACACGTTTGTGTTTCCCAGCTCTAACACACCTCACTCGGCTCATGGAGAGTCTGATAATTACTTGCTAATTACAAGTCCTGAGCTGAAAGGTACGTCTGACCCGAAACGGTCTACAGACCTGCATGAAACTGTGCATTCAACTTAAGAGAAAAACAACAACAAAAAGAAAGTTTTAGTATATCAAGGAAAAAAGAGCATCCCAGTGAAACGCAGCTGATTACGGCACTCGGATTAAATTGCTTATAAATGTCTTATGAAGCTCGTCAAGACAAATTAAGATGCAAACAAAACTCTGAGGCTCATTAAAGTCTTGAGGATTTCACAATGAAGACTGAGTACCAAACTTAATTGCAGCTCGTCCCCTGCTGAGTCAAGCCATGTGAGTCCTCCTGACTGAATTCCTAATTACAGCCAATGATTAAACAGCCAGTCACATTGCTGAGGAAGGCTGTATAATATCCCTCCCCATGAGCAGAAATACGGATCAGGACAATACAGATATCAGCACTGCTCGGCCTGCCACAGCCATAGGGCTGTTAGATTCTCCCTTCTGATCAGTCGGAAGGCGTTGATTAACTTTCTATAACAGCTCTTTTTAACAGTCTGAGGTTAATGCTGTCTTGTTATGTTTTCGACCTTGGGAAAGTCTTCAGGATAGAGGAGGATGCATTGCGTTTTGTGGTTTCTTAGTAACAAGCTGCTTGTTGTAGCTGCTACAACGTAAGTGATAACAGGAACTAACCTGTTTCACTGACGTGCCACAACATTAAATGTAACTATAAACCTAATAAATGCAAATTGTAATTCCAATGGTATAAGAGGAATAAAAAACTTTGGAATGTGCTGTTACGGGAAAATAATCAAATTTGTGGTAACAGTAACTTTGCTTCATCACACCACCCTGTTGTTGATTATTTTCCTATAACACCACACCCCTTACTCTGGAAGCAATCTAGTAGTTAGTTGATTATAGGATAAAAATCTGTAAGTGCACTGATCCCTGAAAAACGTGCCACTGGAAACTGAACTACTGCATAATATATCGTAAAAAAATATTTTGCAAATTGAAAAGTCCACCCATCCATCCATTTTCCATATCGCTTACCCTACACAGGGTAACAGGGGAGCCTGGAGCCTATCCCAGGGGACTCTCAGGGCACAATCGCACACACACACTCACACACTCATTCCCGCACTACGGACAATTTAGAGATGTCAATCAGCCTAAACGTTTTTGGACTGGGGAGGAAACCGGAGTACCCAGAGGAAACCACGGAAGCACATGGAGAACATGGAAAACTCCACACACACAGGGCAGAGGTGGGATTCCACCCCCAACTCTGGAGGCGCAAAATGAAAAGTATATATTTTTTTAAATCTTGCATTCTTACAGGGCTGCCTAGTGGCTGCTTTTAGTACTTATAGCAAGAAGCAGTCCTGGCAAACATCCAGAGGTTATGGTTAGGGACAGGAGTTCCTGTTTGTACCCTTTATTTCAGCTTGATTCATATGAATTCAAACAAAATGGTACCAAATTGCCATTGTTTGTTATAAGGTTGCATATTTATAGATTTATTTTGGCTTATTAAACTGTTTATATGCAGTGTTTTGGGGATTTTTTATTTTTATTTTTAAGATGTACGAAAGACGAACAGCAGCTTTGTCTGTGAGGGCGCATGCCACGGTCGCCTCTATTTCCTCACGCTGCTCACATGAATGGCTTTGATAGTCCAGAACGGCCACAAAAGCCTCAGTCTGTCTTCCCCTCGAGGAACTGAAAGCATTCCACATATTGTCTACCAGGTTGCCAGGCTGGGGAGAATTTTTTTACCTATTAAATGGCAGCAGTGGCTCAGTGGTCAAGCTTTTATTCTAGTGACTGGATCTAGCAAAACTCCTTCAAACTCAGCAAATATGACTGGTTCAAATTCAAGTGTGAAATGTCACAGATTACGTTTTAAAAGTGGAAACAAGAGAAAATATTTTTCGAAATAACCTTTTACATCTGCTCTCATCAAGCTAAACAACATTGTGTACTCATTTTTAGGGTTTGTATAGATTTTCTACCACCTTCTTGGTTGATAATCAGATTTCTTTTATGAGAGATAAGATAAGATAAGATAATACTTTATTAATCCCCAGACAGAGAAATTTGGGTGTCACAGTAAGGAGAAAAAATACAGGGGTATATAAAGAATACAGTGAATACATATATAAATATATAAAAACGTAAGAGCAAACTATATAATGTACATATGAACAATATAACACAGCTGGAAGTTTCAGTATACTGTATGTCACATGGATTTCAGGAGAGTTTGAGGAAAAGTGTTGTGCATTAGCTACATTTTTAACAGGAAGGACTTGTTAGTTAGTGAATGTGCTGAAAACTGCTAGTTAGCTAAGATCGCACTGTTATTTACTGACCTTATTGTATTTCAGTGCTTGACAGATATTGTAAATTGTCTTTGCCCCCCTCTGTAACAATTCTAAAATGGTAAATGTTTTTTTTTTTTTTTAAAGCTCCTGACCAATCAGGTTGCAAGTTGAGGGTCAACATAAATACTTAACTGTCAACACTGCTATATAACTAAAATAAATGTTCAAAATAAGTCTATTTTGAAGACATTCAACGAAAATGAACTAAGATCAGTTAGCCGGTACTAGCTAGGACTGGTAAGAGTGTTGTTATGGTTACAGTGTGTTCACCACAAGAGCTTTTTTTCATAACAGCAAAAAAAGTGCTCTAGTGAGAAGGTACAGAATGTATATATACAGTACTGTGCAAACGTTTTAAGCAGGTGTGAAAAAATGCCGTAAAGTAAGAATGCTAAGAAAAATATACATGTTAATAGTTTATATTTATCAATTAACAAAATGCAAAGTGAGTGAACAGAAGAAAAATCTACATCAAATCAATATTTGGTGTGACCTCCCTTTGCCTTCAAAACAGCATCAATTCTTCTAGGTACACTGGCACACAGTCAGGGATTTTGTAGGCATATAGTCAGGTGTGTGATTAAACAATTATACCAAACAGGTGCTAATGATCATCAATTCAATACGTAGGTTGAAACACAATCATTAACTGAAACAGAAACAGCTGTGTAGGAGGAATAAAACTGGGTGAGGAATGGCCAAACTCAGCTAACAAGGTAAGGTTGCTGAAGACAGTTTACTGTCAAATGTCATACACCATGGCAAGACTGAGCACAGCAACAAGACAGAAGGTAGTCATATTGCAACAGCAAGGTCTCTCCCAGGCAGAAATTTCAAGGCAGACCAGGGTTTCCAGATGTGCTGTCCAAGATCTTTTGAAGAAGCACAAAGAAACGGGCAACGTTGAGGAGTGTAGACGCAGTGGTCGGCCAAGGAAACTTACTGCAGCAGATGAAAGACACATCAGGCTTACTTCCCTTCGCAATCGGAAGATGTCCAGCAGTGCCATCAGAACACAGGAACTGGGGAGCAGAAAAATGGCAGCATGTGCTCCGTACTGATGAGTCAAAATTTGACATATTTGGCTGTAGCAGAAGGCAGTTTGTTTGCCGAAGATCTGGAGAGCGGTACACGAATGAGTGTCTGCAGGCAACAGTGAAGCATGGTGGAGGTTCCTTGCAAGTTTGGGACTGCATTTCTACAAATGGAGTTGGGGATTTGGTCAGAATTAATGGTCTCCTCAATGCTGAGAAGTACAGACAGATATCCATCATGCAATACCATCAGGGAAGCATCTGATTGGCCCCAAATTTATTCTGCAGCATGACAACGACCCCAAACATACAGCGAAAGTCATTAAGAACTATCTTCAGCGTAAAGAACAAAGAGTCCTGGAAGTGATGGTATGGCCCCCACAGAGCCCTGATCTCAACATCATCGAGTCTGTCTGGGATTACATGAAGAGAGAGAAGCAAATGAGGCTGCCTAAATCCACAGAAGAACTGTGGTTAGTTATCCAAGATGTGTGCAAAACTGTGTGCAAGTGTACCTAGAAGAATTGATGAATTGATGCTGTTTTGAAGGCAAAGGGTGGTCACACCAAATATTGATTTGATGTAGATTTGACTTCTGTTAACTCACTTTGCATTTTGTGCATTTTGGTAATTGATAAATATAAACTATTAACATGTCTATTTTTGAAAGCATTCTTACTTTATAGCATTTTGGCACCCTATTTTTTTTAGTACAAACTTTGTTATAGATTTTTCATCTAATGACTTCTACATTATTAAGTCAGTACAAAAAACATTTTAGATTCCCAAACATTAGTTTTCTAGCACAAAATGAAATGTTACAGAAAAATGTTTGCATGTTAAAATGTTTGTTCCACTTTAATAGGAACACCTGTACACCTGATCATTCATGCAATTATCCAATCAGCCAATCATGTGACAGCAGCATAATGCATAAAATCATGCAGATACAGGTCAAGAGCTTCAGTTAATGTCCACATCAAACATCGGAATGACGAAAAAATGTGATCTCTGTTACTTTAACCGTGGCATGGTTGTCAGTGCCAGACAGGCTGATTTGAGTATTTCAGAAACTGATGATCTCCTGGGATTTTCACACAAAACAGTTTACACTGAGTGGTGCAAAAAAACCAAAAAACATCCAGTGAGCAGCAGTTCTGCAGGAAGAAATGCCTTGCTGTTGAGAGAGGTCAGAGGTGAATGGCCAGACTGGTTCAAGTTGACAGGAAGGCTACAGTAACTCAAATAACCACTTTTTACAAACATGGTGAGCAGAAAAGCATGCACAACATGCCAATCCTTATAACAAAAAGTTTTACATGATGATATTTTTTAAGTAGCATCATGAGACAAAAGCTAAATACAAAACACTGTTTCTCCAGGTTGTATGTTGGGCTCTTTTGTCTTTTGTCCACTCATAGAAAAGGGTTTCCTCAAGGGTTCTTGGAGTAGTTAATGGTTAAACTTTCTAAACAGATTCTATTTGGAACCGTTTTTGTAAGCGGAGACTAGCTGGACAACTCAGACACATCTCACTTGAGAGCATTATGATCATCCCCAGAGCTACATGTTAAAAAATGTGAACAAAACACTTTCATTCAGCATGCAGACATAAAAATAGCACACGTTTTCTCTCTCTCTCTTTCTCTCTCTCTCTCTCTCTCTCTCTCTCTAGTTCCATATTTTTCTGTCTAATAGTGAAAAAGAATGCAGAGTTTTATTGATTGCTACCTGCACGGCTACAATTACCGAGATCATTCTGTGTCATCATCACACAATAGGCCAGCCATACATCTTATAATGAGGTGAGCGAGGAAAATCTGGCAAGTCTGTAATTGAAACAAAAGATCTCCAGCGAAGGAAATGGCACTTCCTTTTTCTACTGTACACCATAATTGCCTCTTTGCCATCGGCTCTACTTTACCCAAGAGATAGCGCTGAGGAAGACTGTACTGTGTGTAATGGATTTAGAGGACAAGAATTTTTCACTCAGTCTTTCACCAGCCATGTGGTGGATTAATAAAGTCTGTGACATCTTACATTTCTGAGACCTGTCACGAAACACCAGGGGATCCTGCATCAAATTTTTGTGAAAATGCTGCAATGTCTTGGACAGATAAACGTCACACATTTCAGCTTGAGCTGTCAAGCGAGTAAAGTTCCTGATAACAGTAATGTAAAAATGATTGTATATGTCGATAAGTTAAAGTTGTCACTGATTTAGATTCCTTGGCGTTTAGCACTACATGAAATCTTTCTTTGCGTGCTGTAAACATTTACGCTTTATAAAAATGACCAGCTGGAATCCTGTTCAAAATTTCATTCCAGTAATCGAATAAAGCATAGGGCTAATATTATTATTTTTTAAAGGTATTTTAAGTAATTTAACTTAAACTCCATATGAAATGGCTTGAGAGCTGTGATTTTAATCCCATATATTGATGTATCTTCTTCTTGAAACAGGAGTCAGAGTTACAGTATGTTGAAATGCTTGACGTACACAACGGCCAATAGTGTTCAAGATACATCACACCCCCTGCCGAATCTAAACAAAGTACACAGTAGCTTAGCTACTAGCTAAATATGGATAACAGCGAAGAGTTTAACGATAGCCTTTTTTTTTTTTTTTTTGTGAAGGATTTCTCACCATCACCTCTTTTTGGAGTTATTTGGAGTTATACTGTACAAGTTTGAGCCGAAGTTCAAGGAACTTCAGCAGCACTGAAGGTCACGGAGAGACGCAAGGTCGTCACAGGCAGGCATCCGACGAATCTGAGTGGTAGATAAAATTATATTACTGACGCTTACTGAAGGAATCACTTTCCACCACCGGCAGACTCCGTAACAGTTTCTTCCCTGAGGCAGTCAGATTACTCAACACCCTGCTGCCTCCCAACGCTCACCTGGGCTAGCCGAACATCTAACCCAGTAAGACTCATACCACTGCACATGCACTAACCCAGTAAGACTCATACCACTGCACATGCACTAACCCAGTAAGACTCATACCACTGCACATGCACTAACCCAGTAAGACTCATACCACTGCACATGCACTAACCCAGTAAGACTCAGCACTACTGCACATGCACTAACCCAGTAAGACTCATACCACTGCACATGCACTAACCCAGTAAGACTCAGCACTACTGCACACTGCACTTTACATAGCTGCATCAGTCACTACTATGGTACTATGGAACTCGTTTTTGCTGCCAGTATTGCTGCTATACTTGTGCTGCTACATTACACAATAGCTTACAGTTACAGTCCATGTTCTCTCTATCTATCGTCCTGTTGATTTATTGTCTTGCACTCGTCTCACACTGTTTTTGTATTTTGTATACGCACTGCATTTGCACTTTGTGTAGTCTTGTGTACTGTTCTGTGTTGCACCATGATCCTGAAGAAACGACATTCCGTTCCAATGTATACAAGCTATATAGAGAAATGACAATAAATACCCACTTGACTTGACTTGACACTTGGTTATGGCTTTTCACAGAATTGTGGCTCTGTAACGTGTGGTTAGATGAGGCAGGACACAAGTGGGAAGTTTGTTTTATTTGGGCGAATCGTAATCAGTGTCCATGGCAAGTGTAAAGAAAAGCACAGGCAGACAACATTAAACCAGAATAATCCTTTATCATAAGATGGAGGAAACAGCGTCAAAACCAGGAAGAAAAATAATACACAAACCTCAGAACGAAACACACTGAATGAGACAAAAGAACGCACTATAAGACTTCTGGAAGAGAGAAAGAAACAGCGTGGTATAAACGGACAGACTAATCAACGAGCTAACAAAGTACAGGTTAACACAATCAGGTAACAAAGCGATGACAGAACAGGGGCGGAGACAGAAACAAAGGCACATGGAAATGTAAACAAATTGCCCGTGATGAGACATGACTGGTATTAAATAAATCTCTGCGAATACGACGATGCAAACAGAGACTCAGATACTGAACTCCATCTTATGTTAATCTGATTAATGTGAGCTAGTTTACTAGCAGCCAGTTAGCCATTGGTAGGCTGTTTTGGATGGCAGCAGTACATGAGAGCATTTACAAAATCCTATAAATATCCAATCATATTCCTAAATCCTGCTATTTTTAAAGTAGGTAATGGTATGGAAATGCTCCTACTCCATTTTAGTAAACATTTTATTATGTACATTTTAAGATCATTTTAATGGGTTAAAATTAAATTCAGGACTGCTTTAGTGGATCAGCTAGAGAATCAGTACAAAGCATTCCTCTATTTAGTGGCTGAGGGGTTTCCTCTACTACACGCTTTATTATACAACTTCACAAACGACCGGCAATAATCGCCACTGTGTCATTACATACTCTTAAACAGCCGTTTCATTGCTCTCATTCAGAGTAAATTACAGACGCTAATACGCTATTCCGTACAGTGTGTTTAAAAAAGTTAAATAAATGTCACAGGGCTTCTCAGAGGCTCACACGCAGCAGGATCAGCGGTAATACGCCAGCCCAGGAGATAATACGAACAGCTCTCAGTGTGTAATATATAACAGCTTCTTTAAAGAGAGGTTTCACGCAGATATACTGTAACCAGCGCACAGGTTTAGGCTACGTCCATAATAATCCGGATAAATTTGAAAACGCATCTTTTTCTCTACATTTTAGCCTTCCGTCCACACTGAGACGGCGCTTTTGTCCGGCGAAAACAGAGCTTTTGGAAAACGCTCTCCCAAGTGGATAAAATTGAAAACGAGTTTTTCGCGTTTGAGTGAGAAAACGGAGATATTCAAAAACGATGACGTATTTTTAGTCATGTGACCCAGTCAACTCAAAACAAACAAGATGGTGGACAATGTTGTACTCCAGTTGTTTTGCCTGCTATCCAGTTTGATAGCTTTGTTAAAGATGAATGGGACTTTGTACAACCTTCATCTTGAATTTTTCAAATAAACGCCTGACGGAAATGACGCAGGCCGAAGTTTCTTATGTTTTTACAGGGACGTAAGCGTATACAGCCGTTTCAGTGCGGACGAGCAATTTTTGGAAAACGTTTAATAACGCCAGAGAAAATGGAGAGCGTTTTAAAACGAAATTGCAGTTTTCAGATCTATCCGGATTAACGTAGATGTAGCCTTAATCACTGGGAACCATCACCAGGATACCGTATCAGCTTCTCTGGTGAAAACGTACGAGAGAGTGGAAAGTTCAAAGAGCAGTGCCCAAGAAGACATGATCAAAACAAATTGAAGAAGACCTGAAAAAAGGGCGATCCACCCTCTGTGATGCCAAGGCCATTGCCATGGATCGAAAAGCATGGGAAAGCGTTCTGAGCGAAGTCCGAAATCCAGCGGCACCCACAGTAGTATATGGGCTCCGGAGGAAACCCTGTCCTATCGTTAACTAGGGATCAAAGAAGAAGAAGACCATCCAGTGTGGAGAACTGATGTGACTCACCGCTGAAGTGCCACACAAACTAGGGTGTGAATCAGGGCTGTTTCTTGCTATAAGCGGTTGCTTAGTGCCTCCGGACCAGCAGGGGGGCCCATGATTTTTAAAATATAGATAAGATAAGATAAAAAACACATTTCACTACCATTTGGCGAAAAGGTTTACGTATCAGGCAGTTGCACGGGGCCCATGTCTAGCGTGAAAAGGACAGAAACTGCAATTTATGGTCATATCTATCTGAGGTGGAAAAATGCAAAACGATAAAAGTAGAAGAAGGACAGCAGACTCAAATTAGCTGTAAACAATCAATGCTAATTAATTGGATTAAGTCCATTTGTCCACTTTGTTGCCTCCACTCTAGATACTAGTTAGCTAGCTAGTATCTAGCATTAATTCTTACAGCTGATTTGAGTCTGCTTCCCTTCTTTTGCTTTTACCGTTTCGCATTTTTATAAAACTATTTTACTAGCTAGCTAGTATCTACAGTAAGAAGCAACTTCGCAGTGTCGGTTAATCATTCCTAATTCATATGTCGATTCGCTCATCTCTTGTTTTATTGGGGAGAAAAGAAGACTTCTCTTATTCATATTTTTAAATATTAGCATACTCCGATGTTAAACTGCAGAGCTCCTACGCAAAATGTGTAAAGATTGGAAGGTAATATAACATAACATATTAGGACTGTAAACGTCACTGGACATCGTTGCAGTCTGAGATCATGTAGAGACAACTGTTATATATGTATAGAGACAATGTTATATCACGCATGCCTAATCGAGGTAGAACTTTCTGTGTGAATAAGCTAGCTAGCTTAGGCTTGTAACTTCAATGGATCCACACAGCCACACTTGTTGACTTAACGTTACCATCCCGAAGTTAATAATTCCATCCATTTTCTGTACCGCTTATCCTACACAGGGTCGCAGGGGAGCCCGGAGCCTATCCCAGGGAACTCGGGACACAAGGGCAGGGGACACCTTGGACGGGGTGCCAACCCATCACAGGGCACAATCACACACACTATAGACAATTTGAAAATACCAACCAAAATACAACGCATGTCTTTGGACCGGGGGAGGAAACTGGAGTAGCACATTCAAAGTCTGTGCACACAGGGCAGAGGCAGGATTCGAACCCCCCAACCCCGGAGGTGCGAGGCAAACGTGCTAACCACCGTTAAGAATACCTTTTTTTTTTGTTTTATTCCTCATATCCTTATCCAGTTATAGTAGCACCACACTCTCATTTGTTCTCTCTTGAAATGAATAAGACAAAAAAAAAAAAAGGAACTTGTTACATTCCTTATAAACCACAAAGCTCTCTGTCCTGTGAAAACCTAAAGGAACGGCTTTATCTCTGACTACACTCTTTCCAAAAATGGTACACAAACATCTCTTCACAGAAAGCTTCACCATATCCACAATTGCAACTGGTTCTTTAATGCGTTCATGCGGAGCGTCCGCTTTACAAATCTCTGTGAATTAGCGGTTACTATAGAAACGATAATGTATCAGAATGAGCATATTAATGTAAACCTGTGATTTGCCTTACAGCTGTTATAAAAGAACTCTGACTAATAAGATCTGTATAAATAAATAATTACAACAACTCCGATTAGTAGTTAGTAATAAACTCCACTGAATAAAGCCAGGGATTCTGCTTCGAGGACCACCGTCAGTGATTAATGCTCAGCCCGAGAGCAGATTCCTCTCTGGTCTTGGACGAGCCGGAGGGAACCCGAGCTCTCCACACGCATTCCACCGCACGGCACATTGTCGTGCAGATAAAGGAAGGAATAAAGCCAGGCCTGAAAAGCTCTCCAGCAGATGGTAAGGACAGCGAATGTGAGCAGTCTGAGTCAGGAGCACCAGCTGTCACCCATCGTGGCTTCATCAACACATACACACATGCACACACATGAACACACAGCTGGAATTTGACTCTCCACTGCACCTATGGTTCTCTCACACTTTCTGTGCCACTTTGCCAGAACAAGAGCTCATCTAAGCTAGGACAGAAATGTACTCCATCACAGTGACACACTGTAATCCTGTGCTTTGTAATTGCACTGTATCCACTCCTGATACACTCCCCATCAACAAATCTCTCTCTCTCTCTCTCTCACACACACACACACACACACACACACACACACACACACAAGGGCCACGCAGAAGTGTCTGCAAAACTGAGCTGCTTGTTATTTTCTTTTGGGTGATTTTCAGCCCATTTTTTCATGCTTGCCTCAGCTTTCTGTGTCAAATCTTTTAAGCTCATGACTGATGGTAACACACACACACACACACACATACACACACACATACACACACAATGCACAAGACAAAAGAGGAGTGCAAAAATAAAATCTGTGACACTGCGAAATAACATTTCTGTACACCACATTTAACCAGGTTTTATGCTACTAGAAGGTCCTTACGCTTCAGATGCTGATCACACACACACACACGCACACACACACACACGCACACACACACATCAGGAAACAACCTGTTTATAGTGCCTAGGCTGTCACATTTCTTTTGAATACAGAATACTGATCTGGAAATGAATCTCACACGCACGCACGCACGCGCGTCTCTTTAGTCATGCATGCAACAAGACTAAACGGAGAACCGCGTCTTGGGCGCGCGCGCCCGCGCTCGTACACGCACGAGCTTGTGGAGGAACACGGTGCATGACAAGACGGGCACTTTGCGTTTATCTCCTCACCTGGTGAAGACTCTCCGGATCCTGTGCAGCAGGCTGGGGGATACTGGAGCTGTGTCTGCAGGACTGGGCTCCGTGTTAGGAGCCACATGATTGTGGAGCTCGGGCTGAATCATCTCTCTCTCTATTCTCTCTCTCTCTCTCTCTCTCTCTCACGGTTGGAAACGTGTGTGTGTGCGAGTCAGTAAGCGCAGGACATGGCGCTCTTTGAATTCATTCAGCTCTGTTTTGTTTTTGTATTTTTTTTTTTTTCTTTAACCGTCTAGCTGTCCATCATGCAGGTGAGAAAAATCAGGTGTTCATGTCCAGGACGCGGAGGGAGGACGCGTGCGTGTGTGTGTGCGTGTGTGTGAGAGTGTGTGTGAGCGTGTGAACGCCAGCGCCGGACTGAAAGACTGCTGCTGCTCTGCTCCGAGACGATGAGCTTTCAATTAAAGAGGTACAGCATTCAGCCGCTAGGGGGAGCACTGTCACTATCACTGTCGCTGGCTACGTTTACATGTTTACATGCACATCAATATTCCGATATTAATCGGAATTTGGCAATATTCTAATTAGTATTGAGTCAGGTAAACGCTGCAATCCGATTACCCGATTCAGATTAAGACAATATTCTGATTCCCCAAATTCTGACTCCCACCCCTGGAATATGCCTGTTTTAATCGGAAATGTGTTGCATGTAAACACCTTATTCAGAAAATCCACTGAAAGGAGAAACATGCACATGCTCAGTCCGCAAGGACTTGTGGAGGCTAACAGATGCTTAGATCCCGGCTAGGTATTTAGGAATGGCAACCCAGGCATACTTACAACAACCGGGGGTGTGTCTCCATCAGCTCCCTAGCTGGTGAATCAGTATATGATGTACACGAGGTGGGGCACTGGTAAGGACCCTGTCTCACTACACACTGGGACACTGATGACTCAATTTCTGGCGACATGGCTATGTAGTCGTGTCGTAAAACCTCACCAAAAATTAAAAACATCAAATTATTAAGTTTTATATGTCGTATACATTTGTTAGCTTAATCACACGCATTTCTGTCATGGTTAAACACATTAAACACATAAGTAAGTAAGTAATCATTTGAGAGCCACAACAACGATAACAAGCTACTTACATTTCTAGACGGAAGTTGGCCGAGAGTTCGTCCGACATTTTTTTTTCGAGCCGAGAGCCTTCAGAAAACATGAAGTCATTTCCAGTAAGGGAACACAGTGAGCATCGATGCTCCCTGGTTTTTGTGGTGCATTGTGGGATTTTTTAGGGAGAGAACGTTCCAGTGCACTGGAAGTATTCTGCGATCGAGACAGCCCTTAAAATGGCCGACTCCCCGATCTACTGAACCAGGGAGCCGATTGAGACGAACCCCATGTATACAGGAACGTTCCGATGCCTGTACGCATATAAACGTGGTATGGCTGTGACCCGAACGTGGACCTTAAACGGAATTTGATGTGCATGTAAATGTAGTCACTTTTCTAATTTAATACAACAATTTTTATGACAAATTATATTACTGACAACAACTTGGGTGAAAAGTAGAATGTTTGAAACATGAATTTTTAGAGTTTCTTGGTATCTGGTATTTCCCCTTTTTACTTTAATGGCAGTAACTACGTTTACATGGCAACTGTGCAAATGACAAATGAAAGACTTAAAATAAAAGACTTTTCTCGGTAACTAAACAAGCTGCATTTTATTTGTAAGGCGTATACGAAAATAATCTTTTGTTAAAAAGCACAGTCTGTCACGTGTTGTTCTTCTTATACCACAGCAAATTACCAACGATTACAATGTTCCATTTATTAATTTTAATGGTTTATAGTTTTTTAATTTAACATTGTGGAATTTAACACTGTGGGACATCCGAGACAAAAGTTATTATTTACGTTAGAGCTATGATAAACATCATTTCTTCATCACCCTCTCTCTCTCTCTCTCTCTCTCTCTCTCTCTCTCTCTCTCTCTCTCTCTCTTTTAAAATACACAGCGTGTCATTTTACAAAGAAACAGGAAAGTGTGAACTCCTCTGTCCTGAAGACTTTGCTGCACTGGGAATTTTTGCAAAGCACCATGACTGTTACAAAGTGTTGACACCTGAGACTCCTTTACATAAACATGCGTAATTTGTATTCATTAGGGGTCAATCATTTGACATTTAGAATATATATTTATATATATATATATATATATATATATATATATATATATATATATATATATATATATATATATATATATATATATATATACTATTTTAAAAAAGCAAATAAGAATAATTTTGTATATATCTTGGAATTATGCATGTAATTATTGTTTTATACAATAATTTTTTAACCACTACACATCTCTGTACAAATATTTTGAGATAAACAAGACATTCAGCATTTTATAAATAGATTTTTGCTACTGTAGAAGAAAATGTTTTGGAAATACACAGCCATTTCCTCAGTTCCTGCTGTTACTGTCACCTGTTAATAAAGGCTGCAGACCTCGTTACACTACTGAGCAACAAAACTCAATTACATTGTCAAGGTCTCTGTAAGACGCTGCACCAAATAAGCATAGCGTCATCACTTTTATTTTTGTTTAAAAAAATCGCTGTGTAGAAGTCTAGCAGTAAATTGAAGCCTTAGAGGAACAAGAGCTCTAGAGTCTAATACCATAGCAAGAACAGTAATAAAAAAAAAAAAAAACATGGCTCAATAGCAATGGTAAAAACCTTTTCATTTGCTCTCGTTATTTTCTTCGCGGAGAATACCATCAGCTGTCAACCAAATCAAAAAGCTTGAGTGGCATGGATTGAAAGCTGTCACCAACTCATGAAAAAGTACTGAATTTTAGACATGAAGAGTTTTCTATGATGAAGAATCGCCTGAGAGAGCTGCTCGGATTGATGCAGCTTCACAAGGCTGTATAGTTTCAAATGATTTCACAAGATCATATTACACCATTTATATCAGTCCAGTGGATTTTTAGTGGATCAGAGAATTATTACCCACTAAATCCTTTATAACCAGTAAAACATCATAAACCATAACTTGCCTATAAAACTCAGTTAGTTCAGTGGACTTGCCAAAACAATGCCTACCTTTTTTTTTAAAGATCTTTTTAAAGAAATAATGCAGGAAAAAAGTGCAAGAATTGGTTACTGGGTGGTTCCGGTGGTTCCCGCCTCACACCCAATGTTCTGGGGTTACGCTACGGATCCACAGTGACCATGACCAGGATAAAGCAAGTGAGTGACTGAAATATGTTTTATATTGCAGAACTGTGAACTTTATGATTTTATTATTTTTGATAGAGAGAGAGAGAGAGAGATAGTTAGATATAGAGAGAAATAAAAAAAGATAGATAAATAAATAAGACAGATAGATAGTGAAAGAGATAATATAGATAGATAGATAAAAGTAGTCTTAAATATTTTGTTTGTTTGTTCATTCATTCACTTACTTACAGGTGCATCTCAAAAAATTAGAATATCGTGGAAAAGTTCGTTTTTTCCCGTAATTTAATTGAAAAAGTGGAACTTTCATATATTCTAGATTCATTACACATAAAGTGAAATATTTCAAGCCTTTTTTTGTTTTAATCTTGATGATTACGGCTTACAGCTCATGGAAAAAAGATCTTGGAAAAATCCAGTATCTCAAAAATATTAGAATAAAGAATTTATAATACAGCAATGTGGACCTGAGAAGACTCTAATCAGCTAATTAACTCAAAACACCTTTTTACTCAAAACACCGTTCAGTGGTCCAAAGTCCTCTTTTCAGATGAAAGTAAATTTTGCATTTCATTTGGAAATCAAGGTCCCAGAGTCTGGAGGAAGAGTGGAGAGGCACAGAATCCAAGTTGCTTGAAGTCCAGTGTGAAGTTTCCACAGTCAGTGATGATTTGGGGTGCCATGTCATCTGCTGGTGTTGATCCACTGTGTTTTCTCGAGTCGAGAGTCGATGCAGCGTCTACCAGGAGATTTTAGAGCACTTCATGCTTCCATCTGCTGACAAGCTTTATGGAGATGCTGATTTCCTTCTTTTCCAGCAGGACTTGGCACCTGCCCACAGAGCCAAAACTACTAGTAACTGGTTTGCTGACCATGGTATTACTGTGCTTGATTGGCCAGCCGACTCTCCTGACCTGAATTTTGTCAAGAGGAAGATGAGAGACACCAGACCCAACAATACAGACGAGCTGAAGGCCGCTATCAAAGCAAGCTGGGCTTCCATAACACCTCAGCAGTGCCACAGGCTGATTGCCTCCATGCCACGCCGCATTGATGCAGTAATTCGTGCAAAAGGAGCCCCGACCAAATATTGAGTGCATAAATTAACATACATTTCAGAAGGTCGATATTTCTGTATTATAAATTATTTATTCTAATATTTTGAAATACTGGATTTTTGATTTCCATGAGCTGTAAGCCATAATGGAACATGATCAAGATTAAAACAAAAAAGTCTTGAAATATTTCCCTTTATGTGTAGTGAATCTAGAATATATGAAAGTTCCACTTTTTGAATTAAATTACGGAAAATAAATGAACTTTTCCACGATATTCTAATTTTTTTGAGATGCACCCGTATATACTTATGTAACTTCATTCATTCATTGTCTGTCTTAAAAATACCTTTTAATCTTTGCAGTAGGTAATGAACACTAAAAAGTAATCATGCTCCTTTATAACAGTTTATAACAGCGATGTGCTGGAACTGCAGTATGATGTGCTGTAATGCATCCTATTACCAATTTGAATATTAACTCTTTGTGTTTCTGTTTAAAACCCAGGCCATGTCACTGGTCATGAAGAGTCTCATTTTCCCTTCTATTGAGTTACACACGTAATTCAACCAAGAAAAAAAAATGTTAATTGAACACGAGGTTGGAGCCAGGTAAACCTTTAGAGGGTAAAACAAAGCACTAGCTCACTTCACGTCAGCTGACACAGTGACCCGAGAGACCACACGTCTAAACTGAGCACCTTGCTAGTGAGGCAGGAGACAGACAAGTCAAGGTTAGCATTGGGAAAATGTCGATATTTGATCTCATGTGCCCTCGACACACAGTTAATGAGGCCGCTTCATCTCTAGTGCGGTTCTGTTTTTTTTTTTTTTTTTAGGTTTATGTCATCTCAGTTCATTCATTTCTGAATAGTGTAGAAAGATTTTATTCTATTTGTAGTTTGAGATTAAGGTTAAATATCGAATAAGATAGCTAGTGTTGGAATGAAGGGCAGTGAACATGAAATGCAACGCTGTAAATGATTTCTGTTGTTTTCACAGTATTATACTGCTTTTCTCAACAGTTTCTCGATGTATAAGATGCCTACAGTATGTCACTGTAGATTTTGTTGTTTCCACGGTATTATTGTTGTACTCTCAACAGTTCCGTACCGTGTACACAGTTTACAGTATGTTACTGTAGATTTTCAATGCGTTCTGGGAAATTATCAGTTACTGTACGTTTATATACAGTAGTGCAAATTGCCCGCGAAAGACACCACACAAAAATTTTGCAGGTAAAATTGCTAACCAAATATTCTTACATAAAACATCGCGCATTACATAATCACGTCATCTTCTCTGCCGACCTGGAACGCGCTTCGTCATCTGGTGAGTAATAAATCTGAATATTTTTATGCATACAGGAATTCTAGTAGCATAACTTTATTGTTAGTTTAGAATAATTGGCCACGACTTTGATATTCAAGGTATTTAATTTATTCTCAACATTTTACTAGTGTATAAGCTGTGTACAGTATGATACTGTAGAGTTCAATGTAGTTTGGGAAATGTTACTGTACATTTAAATACAGTAAT
This sequence comes from Cranoglanis bouderius, assembly GCA_023630585.1. Taxonomy (NCBI): domain Eukaryota; kingdom Metazoa; phylum Chordata; class Actinopteri; order Siluriformes; family Cranoglanididae; genus Cranoglanis; species Cranoglanis bouderius. Next base: position 17,614,019 of record CM042547.1, read on the forward strand.
ACGAATTGAGCGTGAAAAACAACCACAAACTGCCATTTTGTGAAGGACCCTTCAGTTCTCTCAGCAGCTTTGAGAGCGCCTTTGCCTCGAGTTACTGTGTCTGTCTGTAAAGTTTTCATCATAAATATCTGGTTAGTGATGAATCTTTGTTTTATGCAAACCAAAATGTCAGTACCATAGCGTTAACATTAGTTTAAAAGAACAGCCCGCGGCTTTGATGCTCTATAACGTCTGTCTGTAAGTTAAAAGAGGATTTCATTCATGTTAATAGCTTAAATTACTTGATCACTAAATGTGATTTTATATAGATAGATAGTATATGTAGCCTCCTACGGTCAGAATTAACGAATCGTTTGTTATTTAACCCTCTAAAGTTAAATAGTTATTAATAGTAGTTGTATGTTTTGCCTCAATGATTGATTTGTGCTTATTTCTTGCAGGATAATCAGAAGTGCTGTCACCCTTTTCCCACTTCCATCACCACCCCCTCACCTGGCCTTCTTCCTCACCTGTCTTGTTTTCTATATTCTGTTGTTTTGTAAGTTTGTATTTGATCTGTTCATGATAATTTTTGATACATGAATTGTTCAGTAATTTTAATTATTAAATCTCACAGCTGTGCTCTGCCCGGCCTCATGCATTATTATGAAAGACATCTAAAACACACAGACAGCTCTGGCATTAAAAAAAAAACTGGTATTAAAAAATAGCTCTGCAGGTGTCACAGGCTTAGTCACAAAACTTGATGTCACCTTAAACATTTCTTCTGTGTGGTTCAGGTTTTTTAAATTGTTCATTGGTCTTGTTTTAAAACAGATTTTTATTGTTGTATTATATTGCATTATTATTATTACTAATGTGTTGTTTAAAAATACACAATAAACTTATTTTTTGCAGTTAAATCTTCAGTTGTCCTTTTTCCTGTTTCCCATCAACAGTTTAAATTTTCTACATATTCTACAGGTTATACAGTAGCACTATAAATGAAATTAAAATAACGTCATAACTGTATAATACTATACAGTATTATTAAAAGTTACGGTGTAATACTGTACTTCAAGATGGTAAAAAAATACAGTAAAATGCTGTTTTCAGTTTTACAGCATATCTGTAGTTAGTGTTACAGTAATTTTACTGTTGTATGAAATACAGCAACTACTGGATAATTGTTGCCAGTAAGTTACTGTTAATTTGACAATACTTTTTTTTTTTTACAGTGAATACAAAAACATATTACTTTTTTAATTTGTTTATACTGTTTTATTGTGTTTTACTAATAATCCTGGAAAGCTTGATGATTAAGGGTTCAGTGTAATAGAAATGAAGAAATAATGAGCCTATGAAGAGCGTTCCTTCATACAGACAGCAACACCACCGGGAAAATGACACTTTCAGCACCTTATCTCCTTCTTTCGATTGCAACCACGCCCCCGAGAACAGCTCAGGGCTGTGATTGGACAATGATTGCATTTCTGTGTGGCCCTATTGCAACACAGTGATGTAAGTGAAACGCAATGCAAAGGGGAATTGCAATCTCACTGTCTCTCTGTCATGCAATCTTGTCCATCATTTTTAGAGTAGCTACAGATAAATAACTAAATAAAAAAAATAAGGTATTATATATAGATAGCTGGCCAGCATTACATTAAGGGTTTGTCATTGGATGAGATTTAAAAAAAAAAAAACAAACAAACAAAAAAAACAAGCTAACTATTTAGAGTGGTAATTACACACTATGACTCTAAACAGTAAAGTATTAAATAAGCCAGTGGTATATTGAGGCTGTTATTGGAGAAGCTAAATATAACTACCACTGGGGAACAGTATAGTTTTTCATAGATTTATATCTAATTTCCTAATGCTGTTTAAAATAAATGCTTGTATTTATTATAGTTATAGAGTAAAACATTGCATGTTTAGTCTTTTATATGTTTTATATTATTATTATTATTATTATTAATAATAATAATAATAATAATAATAATAATAATACAGCTACTACTACTACTACTACTCCTACCACTACTCCTACCACTACTACCACTACTACCAGTAACACTACTACTACTACCACCACTACCGCTACTACCACTACCACCACTACTACTACTACTACCACTACCACCACCACTATTACCACTACCACTACTACTACCACTACCGCCACTACTACTACCACTACTACTACCACCACTACCACAACTACTACTACCACTACCACTACTACTACTACCAGTACCACTACCACTACTACTACTACCACTACCACCACTACTACTACTACTACTACTACTACTACCACCACTACTACTACCACTACCACTACAACTACTACCACCACTATCACTACTACCACTACCACCACTACTACTACCACTACCACTACTACCAGTAACACTACTACTATTACCACCACTACTACCACTACCACCACTACTACTACTACTACCACTACCACCACCACTACTACCACTACTACCAGTAACACTACTACTACTACTACTACTACTACTACTACCAGTACCACCACTACTACTACTACTACCACTACTACCACCACCACTACTACTACTACCACTACTACTACCACCACTACCACCACTACTACTACCACTACCACTACTACTACTACCAGTACCACTACCACTACTACTACCACTACCACCACTACTACTACCACCACTACCACCACTACTACTACCACTACCACTACCACCACAACTACTACCACCACTATCACTACTACCACTACCACCACCACTACCACCACTACTACTACTACCACTACCACCACCACTACCACCACTACTACTACCACCACTACCACTACTACTACCACTACCAATGCCACTACTACTATTACTACTACTACTACTACTAACAATAATAATAATAATAATAATACAGGTTTTTACAATAACTTTGGCACCATTTTCAGAACCTTGACGTCATTTTTCAAAACTCTAGACACAAAACAGTCATCACTTGTTACACAGCCTGTCCAACGTTCAAAACATTGCATTGTGCATTCATATCTTTAAAGATACCTTGCACTTGCAGAATCATTGGTTCAAATAACTCATTTATCATGAAATACCATAGGAACATTCATTTAGATCACCCACACACAAGATACCGATAGTTTCACTGTGTAGTTCATACAATCATTAAATATTGTAGAACAAAATATGTGATACATGTTTAATTATGGTACTGCACATAAATACATCACTGTAAAGGGTGAGAGGGAATACCACAGACACAGTGGAATCATTGAACAAAATCTGAAATTTATTGATGAAATGCAATCAAATCACAACATATGTTTCTTTGAATCAAAGCAAAAATAATTAGCTACAAAAAAAGAAAAAAAACTACAGTACAGTAGAATGTCAACTGCAGTGTTCCTCACCTGGCTTACTGTAAAAAGCAAAACAAAGGATTCATTACTGTACTTCTATATTTCCATCAACCCTGTCTTGTGGATTTGGCCACAGGTTCTCATCCACGTCACAATGGATGTTTTCATTAGCCAAACATCTTGGAAAAATCTTCTGGCATGGCGAATCCAGGCCTGACACTGGTATGCAGTAATGCCATTGCATGTGTCATACATGGCCTGGAGAAGGGTGACTTGCACGTGAGGGTGCCTTCCACCTCCATGTGGAATAAATTCCTCAATGAGATTAAGGAAATTAAATTATGGGGTAAGTACAAGGTGGTAAATTGTGGATGGGCCTGAAACCATGCACCGGCTGAGCATGGTGGAACCTGACATTAACCCACACAATGATATTACTCCAGGTCACGCCATCAGCTCTACAGACCTGATTTAGCTCATCAAGGAAGGTTACAAGGAGATCTGCATTATGTGATCCAAGACTAGGTCTGCGTCCCACCACAGTATCTTCCAATATAGCCCCGCACATGGTGATGTTGGCCCCACGTTGTCCAGGTACTTGGATGGTTGCTTGCCAGCCAAAGAAATTCCGACATCTCCTCCTCGTCTTGGCCAGGATGAAGCCTGCCTCTGATGGATTTCTGATGGTTTTTGTCAGCATCCAGCTCCATCACCCTCTAAAAAGACATTTTGGAAGGACAATTACCGTATACAATGATGTAGAATTTTGGGGGAAATTTTCACAGCAGGCATCTTGAAATTGAACATACCAGAACATACTCAGTCTCCAGCTGCTTCACTGCATCTGCATTTCTTTCAAAAGGCACACAGTACAGCTGTTTTAGAGACACCTGGGGCCTTTTCAGCATTCGTGCAATAGTCGGCAAACTTATGGCTTCCACACTGAACATGTCGTCTTTGTCCAAGATGTGCTGCCGAATGCCTGTAAGGCAAATATCATTTCTGGCCCAAACCAAACTGACCACAGCCCGCTCTTGTCGGTCAGTCAGAATTACCTCCCTGTAATGTCAAATCTGAAAACATGGTCTGGAAAAGTGGTACATGGGACCATAGAAACAGTTTCTGATAAAGAATGATGAAATATTACATCCGTAGATAACGTAGTCCAATTGGTTCATGGTTCCACGGTAATTGGTGTCAATGGATCTTGTTATCCGGAATCTTTCATGATCCAGTCATGGAATATTATTTGTCAGTTTCTATAAAACTATGCATTTAGAGTAATGCAACAGTTACTTATCATTTTGAGCAGTTGTATCAGTGAATTGCATTTTGAACTGGTAATACTTTGATGTTATGTTGTGTCGTTCTGAACAGGTGATTTTAGTCCAGTGAACAAATGATCTAAGGGTTGTGTGTCCAAGCAATTGGGAAAAGTGCATTTTGATCATCGGTTGTGAGTTTTGTGACTAGAGCTTTGAAAAATTACATCAAAACTGTAATGATGATAATAATATCTGCGAGGGAAAACTGAACACTGCTGTAGGATTGAACAGTGAAATGAAACGCGCTCTGTGCATGGAGATATCGATTTTTATTAAGGATAAGGTCTTTCTTCAATGTCATTGTTGCCTCACTAATAAAAACAGGCCTGTGTGTGTGTGTGTGTGTGTGTGTGTGTGTGTGTGTGTGTTGTTGCAGCGCTTTCTGGCTGGAGCTACAGGTCATGTGTAGGTTGCAAAGGTCGTTTCCACAGAGCCGAGACACCTACCGCCTCTCCGTTGCCATGGAAACACTCATGCATCAGCGTTTTGACCCGTGCAGTGCTCGTGCTCTCAGTCGAAACACGAGGAACCTGTACACGCACAAGCTACAGCATATATCCGTGTGCACGTGTTAGAAGTGTGTGTGTGTGTGTTAGAAGTGTGTGTGTGTGTGTGTGTGTTAGTGGGGGGATGTTTGGGCCAAATGTTTGGCATATTTGGCATTAAAAAAAAAAAAAAAAAATAGATAAATGCTGTAAAAGAGCCGAAATGTTTCCTTTTGGCTGCTGAGGTTAAGGTCAGGTTTAGAGTTAGGTGTAGCATAGCATTAAGTATCTTAATTAGCTTTTTAATTAGCATTAAAAAATTATGTTGGGGGAAGGTCCTCACTAGGATAGTAAGTTGGTGTGAATGTGAATGGCGCACGAGGTGTGCTGAGAACAATGCACACACCATGGAGCAATATTTTCAGTATTCGTGCAATATTTGCACGTGTGAAATATTTGTGAAAATCATCTTTTGTGTGAGTGACGTGTGAAAATCACCTTTTGTGTATTCTGTCTTTTGTGTGCTCCTTTAAATGTACTGTAATGTACCCATAGGGAGCTCTGATATGTTCCTGTGAGCAGTGTGCCTAACAATATCATGGCGCGCACACACACACACACACACACACACACACACACACACACACACACACACACACACATAAATCAGTGCTGGTGTGTATACCACCACTTCCCCCACATGTGATTAAGCTCTTTTGTATTGATCTCTGTCCTGAAGCAGCTCTGCTGTCCTCGACCTGATCCTCCAGACACTCTCAGTTCATGTCAGTGCATCAGTCTCAGGTGGGTGAACGTCAGATGCGTGATCGCATGTTCTAGCATGTTCTCATCTCACAAGAGCACAGCGTAAATTCATGCAAGAAACACATGGCTGCAAATGCATGTTTTCATCTAATCTGAACGTGAATGCACGTTCTAGTACGTTCTAGTGTCATTTGTACATACCGTATATGTTTATTTAAAAAGGAAAGAAAGAAAGAACAGCATGTGTGCATGTTCTAGTAGGTTATTATCTAATATGTGAGTTCAGTTCGGAGTACCTTAGTCAAGGGAATGAATACGACTAAATGAGAGATTTCCGTTTTTGATTTTGAATGAATTTACAGAAATTTGAAAGAACTTGAATCATGGATTATTGATGTGAAAGCCGTCCATATTCTGTACCGCTTATCCTACACAGGGTTGTGTGGGAGCCTGGAGCCTATCCCAGGGAACTCGGGGCACAAGGCAGGGGACACCCTGGACGGGGGGTGCCAACCCATCACAGGGCACAATCACACACACACACACTATGGACAATTTAGAAATGTCAATCAGCCTATAACACGTGTCTTTGGATTATCACGTTATCATGGAATTGCACTAATACTTTTTTTTTTTTTAATCTCTTCTTAAAAAAGAGGCAAAGCATATGTACATGCACATGGACATGATTAATGAAATGAAACAGTATTATAAGGCAACATCCAGCCTTTACTGATCATTGTGCGGCTGAGTGATACTATCATTCACCGAGCACCAGGCTTTACGAGAGGTAACGACGCATCAGGGTGCCATTAATCTCCTAAGCCAAGAGGGTGGTGTTAGTGAGGTGTAGCTGCTCTCCTGAGACAAAAAAAAGAAGACCTCATGGAGCGTGTGCTATAAATAGACCCTCAAATCGATAAAACAGAACTAAGCGAGAGCCTTACGTTTATTTATGTGTCTGTTAATGGGACTTGACTCAAACAGCTCAATAAGCGTTCAGCTCGAGTTAATCGATACATCACACAGTATACTGTGTACATTCCGCTTTGCAACGTACGCATCATGTACACAGAGGATTATAACACCAGGGCTCAGCTTACCTCTTTACAAGGTGTCAGTGTGAGGGCTGATGGGGCTGATGAGGGTGTACAAACTTTCTGTCAGTAGGCTTCATGCTGCACTGACGTGATGAACGGTTTCAATTTTCCACTTACCGTGCAACCTCATAAGAAATGATATGAATTTTCCACTTAGCTCAGCGACTGAAATGTGTTCCTCTCGCTTTCTCTCTGCACTTCATCTTAGGTTTCCCTTCCAGAAGGTTCTGATAGCTGACCGTGGACTCTGGTGCTGATTGCAGGAACTCAGCTTCTGCTCAAACATCTCACGGTTTCACCATCAGAAATTACACACACACAAAAAAAAGCCTGATTTACTCAGTGTTGCCCAATTTGAGAGATCGCTTGCTGTCTTTTCATTTAAATTGCTATAAAAATATGAATAGACAGCCGGGAATCTGAATGAATTTTCCTTTAACCTCGTCAGCTCGAACACTAGTTCTGGGTCCAAGACAAATCAGTGATTTAACAAAAAAACAAACAAACTGTGAAAATGTTGATATGATGAAGATTTCCTATGAGGATATGTTTATTTAACATTTATGAAAGAAAGGAGTCCCCAGTGTCAGCGCTTATACCCAATGCTAAAGGGTCCAATACGAGAGAAGGAACAACGCAGAGACAGAAAAAGATAAGGAACAACACACACTGGGGTGGAGCGGATTGGGAGGTCTGTTATAGGAAAATAATCAATGATGGCGTGGTGTGATGCGGATTGTTCCAGACTTGCTTGTGATCGCTCCTTGGTTTTGATGATGCCGTTAGTTTAGGTTCTCTAACAAACTCTGCACTCTTCCAGGAACGGATCAATAAATAATTATTTATGAAAACAAATAAACCCAATATATTATTTTATTTATACAATACATAAAATAATGAATAGCAATAAATAGGTAAAGTGGCAGTGCTTGCATGTGCATAGTGACAGTCTGTGGAGGAGAAGGGGGGGGGGGGGGGTCTGAACAGTCCTTTAACTCTTGTACTGGGAAGGGATTGGTGGAAGCCACAGCAATTCAATATGATGGGCTATCTTGTAAAGATTCATGACATTAAGTCCATTTCAACTCCAGGTCATAAAACTACACAATATGGAACTTAAGTTGACTTAAAATATCACTTTCATGACATCTGCATGTTTTATTTTTCCTAAGCATTTTCTGTTCAGCATAAAACCATTTACATATTTTTTCTCTCTCTGTCTCTCTCTCACACACACACACACACACACACACACACACACACACACACACACACACACACACACACACACACACACACACAGTTGAAGAATTAAATCGTTTACAGCAACACCTGGCTCTGTCCGTCACTGAGGACTCGGTACTGATCAGAGGAACACAGCACTGTGCCAGAGTCAGGATTTTCTGCCCAGCTCTGAATAAACAGGAAACGTATAAACAGGAAAAACATGTCACTGCTTCATCCTGGGATTTATTTTATTCACAGACTGAAATCAGAGTCCAATTTACAGCATAAAAACTGTTAGAGTATGAACGTATTACTACAGAAAGACAGGATCTAGTTACTTTTACTAAAACTAAGACCTTTATCTCACATCACATGCTATCTGCTGTTGCTCCTATATCCATTCATTCATTCATTCCTCTTCTTCTTCCTCTTCCTCTTCTTCTTCTTATTATTATGCAGTTCTGTCTTTTTAAAATCCTGTAGGGCATTGGGTACAAATAACGTATGCAAGTACAGTACTGTGCAAAAGGTTTAGGCATCCTATTTTTTTTTAGTATAAACTTTGTTATAGATTTTTTATTTTATGACGTCTACATTATCAAGTCAGTACAAAAAAACATTTTAGATTCCCAAACATTAGTTTTCTAGCACAAAATGAAATGTTACAGAAAAATGTTTGTATGTCATTAAAGAAAGCAGCGTATTACGTAAGAGACACTTTTCAGACAGAAAAACACAATGAAGGCTGCTGGGTTTTGCTGCAGAAATAAGAAGCGAGTGCGAAAGTCAAAGTGTCCAGAAGAACTGTGTCTGGTTCTGCAAGATGCTCACACCAAATATTGACTTTGTCTCATTTACTACAGTTCACTGCTCTTTACAATAATTTTTTTTTAAATATAGAAACATTTAATTTCATTATTTTTGAAGGCATCTTTGCTCTAAAGCATTTCTTTGCATGCATGTGCCTAAAACTTTTGCACAGTTCTGTACGTGTGTATATATGTATGTATGTATGTATGTGTGTATGTATTTATTTATCTATCTATCTATCTGTCTGTATGTTTATTTGTTTGTCTATATACTTATTTATTTACTTACTTATGATTTATCTGTCTGTCTGTTTATTTATTTATTTGTCTGTATATTGATTGTTACTCTCAGATTAAAATGCAGTTCTGTTTTTTTGTTTGATTGTTTAACAGCGCTCTGATAACTTTAAAACAAGTACACATAATACTTGCTTGTACCTGCATTTAAAAAAAAAAAAAGGAGTATTGCTGTTAACGCGCCTCACAAATATGCAAAATATCAATTTTAGCAGCAATGCACTGTGTAAACCCGACAGAGTATGAACATATTACTGCAGCCTGATTAAACAGATCACAGATTAAAATGATCTTTAAAACAAGTATAAATGATAAATAAACCAAGTTCATTCTAACTGAAATATAAATAAAAATAGGAAAAGTGTGGACTGCATGCAGGAGTAAAAATCTCTAATGGCTCGTATAAATAAGTAAAATGATGCATGTTGGCCTGTTTGAGTAGTGGGATTATGTTCATTAAAATAAATCTGTGCTGAAATCAAGGGAGGTCAGTGAGATTTTTTTTTTTTTTTTTTTTTTTTATAACACTGAGAGTTGGCATTACTGAGATGTTGGCTCATAAATAATCAAATCTGGCTTTGATTAAATAATATCCTGTTAGTGTGCAATGAATTAAGGCTTCAGTGGGTAAAAAAAAAAAAAAAAAAAAAAAAAAAAAAAAAAAAACACCCACAAAGTCCAAGAGCAGTGAAAAGCTTTCTCTTCACTGAGCTCCCCAAAGCGGCTGCCAGCGCTTTATAAACAGCGACGGCTCATTTGGGCCTCGGCTCGTGTTGTTCTGCTCGTGTTCAGCCAGAGAACATGAAAAAGCCGACAGCAAAATAAATGCTCCACTTTCTGCCAACAACGATCCACAAACCAGAGAGCCAATCAATTTTCTAAGCAGCTTAAGCACCAACACACCCTCATTCTCTATCAAACACACATGATTTAAAACTGTATGAGGAAAATCAACGATCAATAAAATATTAACTGAATTGATCTAAAGACGACTCATTAAACGTTAAATACGAGAGAGCCGGCATTGCCATGACTCGTTTTACTCACTTTACTCAAACAGAATGTCCGCTAAAGGGCCGAAACGCGTGCTGTTATAGGAAAATAATCAACAACGGGATGGTGTGATGAAGCGAAGTTGATCATTTTGCATCAAATGTTTTATCTGTTTATTGTTGCAGTTAACGGCGTGGAACTTCTGCAAAACAAATTAGTTCTTGTCATCAATTACGTTATAGCAGCAATTGTTCTCTCACCAGCCCGTTTCTCTCTCTTGAACAAAAAACAACAACAACAACAAACAAACAAACAAAAACAACAACAACAACAACAAGAAAAGGCAGCTTGTCATGTTATCGAGAAAAGTGTAAACTCATCTGTCCTGAAGACTTTCCTGTCAGAAAACTGAACCTCTGACTGTTACAAACTGCTGACACTGGAGACTCCTTCCATAAATGTTAAATAAACAAACAAAAAAATTATTTACAGAAAACATCAACACACGTTTTTAATTTTTTTTTTTTATTCGTTTATGTGGAGCATCCGCCACATACAATAATGCTGCATCCCAGTTCGCCTACTTATACCATGCACTAAAAGTATTTACTCTTTTTGTGAAGGAAAAAGTACATCATTTTGAATGTGTAGCAAAAGAGTACGCAAGTACCGGGACATTGTAACACGTCATGTAACGGAAGAGAACGCTGTTGCCTAGTTACGCACATCGTCACCGTAAACTAACCCCTCGTCGCATTTCAGCATTTCTTCATTCATTATTCCTTATATCATTTATACTATATCATTTAATTTAACATTCCATTGATTTATTTTTCCACATTTCATTTACACCTCTCTAAAACGCGTCCATGACTGCAGGTTGAATTCCAGCGGAGAAAAACCCGTCACGAAACTCCTCCTCCTCCCCCCTCAAGCAAGGAGTTGTGGGTGATATTAGCTGACAAAGTGTTCACGGATACACACTTCGAAAATCTACCGGAAATACAGTAGTAGACTTTGGGAGACTCATTTCAACACACTACCATTTGGGACGCACTAATTCTAATCTCGGATACTATTCAGGACGGACAGTAGGCGAATTGGGACGCAGCATAAGTCCTTGTGTAATTTGTTAATATAGAAACTATAACGTGTTGGAAAGGGCGCGTTAATATAAACATGTGATTTGTAGCCGGAACTACTGTCAGAGCAGCTGCTATAGATTAATACATTAATCAATACCTTCTGACCAATCAGAATCGAGGATTCAATGACACTGAATATGAATATCAGCACAGCTCTAAACATCTCCCTTAATCAGGCAGATTTGAACAAACATTGTTTATAACACAAAACGTGTTGAGCAAAGCCTAGCTCTGACAAGTACAAGCCATTAATCAGTGTAGTGTGTGGTTATTGATTACGTCTCCCGTGCTGAACAGTGTATGTACACGTCAAGAACAATGTACGTGAAACTGCGTATGAAAACACGACACTGCACAAAAAGCAAGTGGAAATATCTTGAATATGAGCAAATTGATCTAATATTTCTCAATATACCTCAAATGTAATATTATTCAGCCTGTTTTTACTCATTTCAAGCTTTACATTTTCTAATTCTATTGCCAGATAAGATCTTTCTGGAAATTGGTGAATAAATGAGAAAAATTATCTGCCAATAGAACAAGAATGTTTCAAAGTTGAAACGAGTAGAAATGTCTAGTTTGGTTTGTAATAGGAAATACGACATACATTTGACTATGTTGAGGATTTGTTCACTTGTTTTTTTGCCAATAATTTTACATGAGCTTTGCACAGAAGCTCTAAAATGTGCACAGGAGATGATGTGCTTTGTTTTGGACGACACCGAAAAGCCCACTAATGGAACACAACATAGTTCGGAATAATGGCCTATTAAAATGTACAGGTGCAGAATGTAGTGTTTAAAAAAAACAAACAAAAAAAAAAGTTTCCTGATCTGTAATAATCACGTGTTTGTTTCAAAATCGGTTTCTTTGAGCTTTAGGTTATGAGGAGCACCCAAGTCCCAAGTATAGAAAGAGGAATTAATATAAAGCTGTGATGTGCAGCTTCACTTTCGTCAGAGCTGCTGATATAGAAAATTAACCGACACCTTCTGACCAATCAGAATCGAGCACTCAGCATTGCACTGGAGTAATGATTTATAATCGCACTATCGTTTGTCTGCCTTTTGAGTCTGGTTCCTCTCAAGGTTCCTCCTCACCACTGTCACATCTGGATTGTGCATTATGGATCAAAATCTACAACTGGATGTCTGTAAAGCCGCTTTGTGGCAATCTCTATCGATAAAAGCGCTTTACAAGTCGTCTGAAGATCCCTCCAGGATTTCGCAATCACAGAAATTAACGCAAAATAAAGCAAACTCCGCAATATTCGGAGGAGCTTGCAATTTTTCAGAATTACCGCAGGTTTGGGCCTAGACGCTTCATGTGACGTCGTCACAACGCGCATTCAGGCGAAGCCCTCTTCGATTCACGCGCGTCGAACACGAGTACAGCTAAAAGGTCTCATTTACCAACAAACATCACTGAGAAAGACCGCGCACAACAGTTTCGAGCAACTGCAATTTCACCAGTTTTCCACAAAAAATAACCCTCTGCAAGTTGCATCTCAAATTTAGAAAAAAGCTGCAGCAAAATCAAACATTTTGGCTGCAACAATCAAAAAAAAAAGAAACTCTGCGAAATCCTGTACGGACTGATAATCATCACATGTTCATTAGGAATGTTCACACATACAGAACTGTGCAAAAGTTTTAGGCACATGCAAAGAAATGCTGTAGAGCAAAGATGCCTTCAAAAATAATGAAACTAAAATGTTTCTACATTAAAAAAAAAATACCGTAAAGAGCAGTAAACAGTAATAAATGAAACAAAGTCAATATTTGGTGTGACAAAAAATAATAAAAATAAAAATAATAGTCTCCGGTACAATTAGTGCAGTTTTATAAGGAAATGAGCTGGTAAGTTTTATTGAGCATCTTGCAGAACCAGACACAGTTCTTCTGGACACTTTGACTTTCGCACTCGCTTCTTATTTCTGCAGCAAAACCCAGCAGCCTTCATTGTGTTTTTCTGTCTGAAAAGTGTCTCTTATGTAATATGCTGCTTTCTTTAATGACATACAAACATTTTACTGTAACATTTAATTTTGTGCTAGAAAATTAATGTTTGGGAATCTAAAATGTTTTTTGTACTGACTTGATAATGTAGAAGATATAAAATAAAAAAATCTATTAAAAAAAATACAAAAAGTCCTAAAAAATTAAAATAGGGTGCCTAAAACTTTTGCACAGTACTGTATTTCATATGCAATATTTCAATTAGATTTCATTTTACGAAAACGTTCTTTCACTACAAAAAAAACAACATCTTAGCAAGTGAACGTATCCTGAATATAGTCAAATTTCTGTACTATTTCCTATTACAGGATTACAATAAACCAAATATAAGATTTTTACACATATTTATAAACACATTTATTATTATTATTATTTTTAAGCTTTACATTTTCATATTCTAATGGTATTCTTTCTAGAAACAAATACTTAAAATTAGCAACATTTTCTGCCAATAGAACAAGACTATTTCAAGCTTGAAATGAATCAACATGTCTAAGTTTACCAATCTCAGGTTTGGTGTCTTGTAATCTTCTAATAGGAAATTCTAGATCACTATTTTTAAGAGATTTTAACGTGCTGTCATTTTCTGCAGTGTTTAATGGTATTTCGCTTGCTGTAGTAATAACCCAGAACTCAACCTTTGTCTAAGTTTTCAGTAACATTTATTAAGCGTTCACACTGGACACTATTACATCAACCCTCTTATACAATGAGTGTACCATGACTAATAAATACACTGCTCGGTTTAAGACTTAAAAAACAAACGGTAAGATATTTGTTGTCTGTGAGCCTCTGAGGCTGAAGCATTATGGTGTACAATTCTGTGCAGTGTCTCTCCACAACATGGCTGATCCACGTTCACGTTCACATCTTCGGATTTGTCTCTCAGGTTTGCGGATTAGGAGCGGGCGATACGACAATGCCATAAAGTGATCGTGATGAGATCGATACTGGTGTGGATAGCATAAATACTTTTTACAACAACCAACTCTTAGTGGTACTTACAGTAACGAGTCTGGATGTTAAAATGCTTCTGCTTGTTATATTGTTTTTAAATACAATTCATTTTGAATTGGGGGAAAAAAACACTTTTGACTTACAGTCGCTCATATCGAGCTGCTGGATTTATTTATTTACTTATTTTGATAGTGTTCCTACTTTAACTTTGGTTTAAACATTATAAATTTTTGCCATATCACCCACACCTAATAGGCATGTACTTAATTTATTCTAAAAAACAAAAGAAAGGAAAAAAAAAACTATTTCTTATTTAAGTAGTAAACTGATGGACGGAGAATTAGCGTGACTGATTTAAAAAAAATTAAAAAAAAAAAAAAAAATCCCCAAAACAGTACTGTATATGATCATAAACAATTTTGCTATCAATTGTAAATCAAAGTCAAGTTTTAATATTTTGTACAATCAGTGGCCTGAACACACACACACACACACACACACACACACACACACACACAGACAGACAGACAGACAGACAGAGTACAACAAACACACACACACGAGCATGCGCATGTTTACATTTAAAACATTTCACATGCTCCCTCTGGTCCACGCGCTCGTATCGTTCCCGATTCATTCCGACTGCAGTAGATCATTTCTAAGTCATTAATGAGTTTCCTTGTGACGCATGCTGCTGAGATGTTGTGACGGTTGACTGGTTTTCCCGTCGTAATGTTCCTCGGCGGCCCACGCTACAGCGCTTCCACACACACACACACTCACCAAGAGGACAAAATGGGACGAAGTGTGACGCTGAAACTTACACCATATTGCTAACCGTGTCTCTGGAGCCGCTCACGGATGAATGGACGTTCTGCTCAGTGTACACGCAGCAGCAGGGCAGGCTCACACTCACACACACACACACACACACACACACACACACACACACTCACTCTCTCACTCTCTCTCACTCTCTCTCACTCACACACACACACACACTTAAAGATACACGTATTTACTCATTCACTCACACAGAGCCTTGGTGTACAGGGTCAGAACCGGGCCGTGTGTTGTGAAGGAGAGATGCTGATGCGGCGTTGGGATGCTGATGCTCAGCTGCGTGTTTTTGTAAACATTGAGAGAGAGATAGATAGAGAGAGAGAGAGAGAGAGAGAAAGTGGATTCCTTCAGTTCAGGTTTTTTGGAGGACTCGCTCACTTGCCCAGTCGCTGCTCGCAAGTTGAGTAACGCTGAAGAGCGCAGAGGAAGTCGTCGTAAGAGACGTCTTTGTGGGAAGGCAAAGAGCTGCACGGAAGACAGATAGACATCTATGAGTAATCATAATGGTTGAGTTTCATCATTAGTCATAAAACTATTACGCATACACACAAGATAAGCACACACACACACACACACACACACACACACTGAAAGACAGACCAACAGAAAACACCATAGAGGCTTCCGAATTTTTGTTTCAGCCAAGTGTTTCAATCTAGATTAGCAAGCTTGTAAGACAGAAAAGAAAAAGAAAAGCCATCCTTGCTGTTCATCAGCTAAACTTACAATTCTGTCTTTTGTCCCTTCGTGTAATTTATACTTTGACTGGATTATGTTTGCTTAATCTATTTACTTCTACTAGCTCCTTTATTACACCCGCTACTGTATTACATGAGTGTCTTCTAAATCATGTGTGTGTCAGCGACACAGGCTTGAACAAATGAGCCCCAATGGACTTTAAGCGTAAGCTAGAAAGGAATCAGCCCCAGCGTAACTTCTGCATACATGTGCCTTTTTTTTCTCCGACGCCTGCCGGTGATGCTGTTATTTTTGACGCCAAGAAAGTTAAAAATATCCATCCATCCATTTTCTGTACCGCTTATCCTACACAGGGTCACGGGGGAGCACCTATCCCAGGGAACTCTGAGTAAAAGACAGGGGACACCATGGACAGGGTGCCAAACCATCACAATTTGGAAATACCAATCAGCCTACAGCACATGTCTTTGGACTGGGGGAGGAAACCCCGAGTACCCGGAGCAAACCCACGAAGCACGGGGAGAACATGCAAACTCTGCGCACACAGGGCGGGATACGAACCCGCAATCCCGCAGATGCAAGGCAAACATGCTAACCACTAAGGCACTTTAAAATATCCACTTTAAATAATTTCTTAACAGAAAAAAAGTAAGACAGATGGCAAAAATTGAACTTTGTCCCGTCCCCCCCCCCCCCTGAATGAAAGGGAGGGCGTGGCTCCTCTAATCCCTCTACGCACCAAGCCTTGCATGTAGTGTTCAAGTGCTGGCTCGGTAACTGATTCTTCACAAAAATAACTCCACACTATTTCCCCAAATATCATTTCTATATTTAATTTTCTTGGTATATTTTTAATGTCATTAACTGTATCTTAATAAGGATATGAAATGTGAGCTGCACTGGGGAGGCTGCACCAGTGCAGATATTAAGGACAAGGAGACCATTTGTTTTGAGTCTCTAATAATTGGATAACAGAATATCTAGACTTTTTTTTTTTTGCATGTCTGCACTGTTTAAGGTTTGGAAATACACCATCAGGCACTATAAATGTACACAGACTTGGACACTGAGGTCCATATTGATCCAGGAAGTGAAAGAAAAGGATGCTATACAGGATCCTGGGGGGGAAAAAAACAAAAAAACGGTGATACATCGCCATCAAGTGGACATTCAGGGAAATGCCTGCAACATTATGGTTTAGAAATAAGAGGCACTGAGCAAAATATGAAGCCTTAAAAAAAAGTGCTAAAGAAAAGAAAAGTCTCAATATGGTTTATCGACGTTAGGAATAATTTTTTTTTTACAAAGTGCAGCTCGTGACAAATCAGTAAACGACTCATTATAGCCGCCTGATGCGTTCTTTATGTAGAAACTATTAACTGACTACATGAAAACTGATAAACGATAGAACAGAAGAATTTTAATACAGTAAATGATAAACAATAAACAAAGAAACGAGCACCTGAATGTCATCACACTGTGCTTATTGCATGAGGAAGAACATACTCCCATGAACACACATCGGCCCCCGCACAGATGGAGTTATCAGACTAATCAGACTAAGCAGGGAGGATTTGAGAGAGTGAGCATGGGGATCGAACCCGTTTCTCCAAGTTAAAATATACATATAAAAACTATAAAAGTGTACACTATAAAACTTAGTAATGGTTAAAATTTATATCAGGGTATAATGTCACTTAAATATGATTTCACAGTGATCACATTTATTAACTGATATTTTCCTAATATTTGATTCCCTGTTGAACAAATAAAACCCAACTGAATGTCATGTTTCTGTTGTATTTTAAATCCAATTTCTTGGATTTGTTTGCTGTTTAGAAACGACGCATACACTTTATAAACACTGCTTTATTATTAATGGCTATGAAAAGAAATCCTTTCTAGAAATAGAAATAAGTGTATGGTTGGTTTGGGCGGGTTACCCGTGCTGTTTGTGTGATACTTACATGAACTCTGTTAATCTGATGTGCCAGGGCAGGAAGCCGAGCGTGCTCTCCACTGGGCCAAACTTCAGCACCACCTCAGGGTCTGGGATGTTCTTTGACTCTGGAAAGAAAAAAAAAGAAAAAAGAAAAAAAAAAAAAGAGTAAATCTATGGGCTTGCTCGAGTTGGAGAATTAGCAGCAGGAGCAGCTCTGTCCTACAAGCAGATGATCACAGAGTCTCCTTCAGCACGACGGCTGTACAGCTGCAGGGTCAGAGAGGGACGGCGAGAGAGCGTTGAACATCTGCTGGTACTTCTGTAGGCAAGAAAAAGCATCTTCTGCATAGAGTCAGTATTGGTGCTTAAGGCACTGGGCTACTGGGAAGGTCGGAGGGTCGTGAGTTCAAACCCTGACATCACTAAGCTGTCACACTGTTTTGTCCTTGAGCAAGAGCTTTATCCCTTATGAATACAACAGCTGTATCCTGTCTGGATTGTAAGACGCTGATGAAAGTGTGAGGTAAATGTGAATGTAAACGCATCTGCAGCAGTTACAAACTTTATCACAGCAGCAGACATTTTGCATATGCAAAAAACCTACTGGTAGTGTTGACATTAAGCTTAATAATCTGTTAATAATCCTACTGAGAGCTCAATCAATTTGGCCAATTTCAATGAAATTCCTATCCATATGTATGTATGTGTGCGTGCGTGTGTATATAAAATATTAATAAATATTAAAGTAAATAAAAGAAATACACCCAAACTGAACCAAAAAGTAACACTCCAAATAACAAATAAAAACACAGACATCCAAAATGAATCAAAAAACACTTCAAATAACACAACAAAATTTGTCAGTGATAGTTTTTATTTCGCCTCTAGAGGCCGCTCTCGTACTGTATAATGACAGCGGACCTTTCTCAGACGCTCCCGCAACGGACGCAACCGGGAAAAACTATCGGTGTGGATTTTTACCATTGACCGATAGTTCTAGCAATCGGTTATCGGTGACGATTAATCGGCAAAACTGATCAAATCGGTCGACCTCTAGTTTAGACAGGATACAACTGAGCAGGTGAGGGTTGAGGCTCTTGCTCAAGGAAGCTTGGGGAACTCTCAACCTTCCGATCAGTACCCCAAAGCTTTAACGGCTTTTAATATTCCTGTTTAATATTCAACAGGAGTTCAATGAGGATGTAGAAAGTGCACATGTTAAAAAAAAAAAAAAAAAAAAAAAAAAAAGGATTAAACCTATATTTCTTGTGCAGTTATTCCTAGAATCATTAGGCTGTTCACAGTAGATGATTGTCATTATTAGAAGATAAAGGCAATATTTTGATGGATATAATGTTTCAATTACCAGAGCATGTGTGCTCCTGAATGTCGGGTAACTATGAAATGCTGAGCAACTCTACTGCGGACACAAAAATCGTTCTTCTTGCTGTCCGTTCAATAATAACACTTACGAGACAGAAATAATTTTAAACTTGTTTGAAAAAAACAACAACAGAAAAAACACTCTAAGCTAAACACTCACACGCTCCTCTTCGTTATGGTAACACTGCTTCTTGCTCAACTTAAACCAAATATCATTGTCATGCTAAACAGAGACCAGTATGAACTAGAACCCTGGTGACGACACGGTTGTGTTGTGTGTATTTCGGTTGAAACACGTCGCTGTGTAGTGACCTCTCACCTCGCAGTAAGGAGTCCAGCACAGTGACGTCGATGTCTTTGGACGTGCTCTCTTTCTGCTCCACGGCCTTACACAGCTGCTGCGCCGCTCGCACGATACTGAGCTTCCCGTCATCTGGAGACAAGACCTTTACCACCGTATGGCACCATGACACTACACACACACACACACACACACACACACACACACACACACAGAGTCACCATTATTAAATATAGTAGCCAATATTTTTAGTGAAATAGATTTCATTAAAGACATTTAATTAAAAACAATCTACTCTACATGTAGCACGGTAGGACTCGTGAACCTCAGACTCTTTGCATTTCTTTTCAGAAAGGAGACCATAGTTTGCCCTCTTTGCTTTATCATTTTTGTGGGGTTCAAGTTTATTCACAAGAACTCACAAGGTGCTACTAGAACTGAATCACTTTTTTTTTTTTTTTGTCTTCTCAGGTTTTCAATTCATTTCAAATGAACTGAAAGTGTTTTGTTCAACTTGAGCACCATTCGAGAGGATTAGACCTGTGATAAAGCTCAGTGCCCATTTCAAACTCATTTTCTAGGAGGTTCCTCTAGGACAGCCATTATGGAAGGTGGGATCTAAACAGCACTATTCTGTATACGTGAGCACACGTGATTGGCTAGTGTGACTCCGATTGACAGGGAGGAGAGGAAAGCATAGCTGATTTTTCACGTCTTGGGATACCAAACCACATCATTCAGATTCAATGATGACTCTCGATAAGAGGTTGAAAGCATCAGAGTGCCCGGTCGAACATGTTTCATGGACACGCCCATCAGTTCTTGTAAAAGGAATGGTATTTTGAAAAGAAACTGTTTGAGGCATGATAACTGAGGTGAATCCATGACGTGCTTTTCAGGTGGAACCTGTTCAAGTGATTTTGGGTGTTTGAACTCACTTTGTTCCTGTGTGTCTGTGCCATTATTCAAGAACTCTGCCGAGTACTTGCAGCTTTCCGAGCCCAGGAGCTCCTTCTGCTGTTTCACGATCTCCTCCATCAGTCTGGAATTGTTCCTCCTGAACACACCTGAAGAACAAAGGCGAGGTCAGTGCTGTGAGACTAAACTAAAACTAACCCATTCAAGATTACAGAAGGACGGATACTATACAGGGAGGCGCTCATAGCCATCGTTCATCCACTGAAAGGAGATAAGCCGGTTTAGGAGCCATCAGGTTTTAGCATCAGTAACCGAGAACCATGAAAACACAGACAGATTTAGATTTCTCACATAGCACTGATGCAAAGAGTGTGGAAGATTTAATTTTAGTCCTCATGACACACACTATTCCCTCAGCCCGTGCGACGGTCCCTGTCTCTGGCATCAGGGCTGAGCTTGTTAAGTCTCGAATTGCTTAATCTTGGCTAAAGGTAAATCCAGGCTGCAGTTTAACCCTACTCACACACACACACACACACACACACACACACACACACACACACACACACACACACACACACAGCATGTTGAAATATTCTCAAACTGAAGACTATTTCTACATCCAGATTTCTGTAAAGCTGCTTTGTGGCAATTTCCATTCCATAAAAGCGCTATACAAATAAACCTGAATTGAATTGAACTGCTCATTCATGTAATAATCCAATCAGCCAATCACGGGGCAGCAGCAGAATTTAGAAAATCATGCAGATATGGATCAAGAGCTTCAGTTAATGTTCACATCAGATATCAAAATGAGGGGAAAAAACACACACACACACACACACATCAGTCTCTAGAGATTACACAGAATGGTGCAGAAAACAAAAAACATCCAGTTCTGTTAGGAGAGAAGCCTCATTCACAAGAGAGGTCAGGTTGAGCTAACAGGAAGGCTACAGTAACTCAACAACCACTGTTTACAACCATGGTGAGCAGAAAAGCATCTCAATACATCAAATAAGCGAATAGGCTCACCCAAACTGGACAGTTAAATATTGAAATAAAAACATTGCATGTTTCACTCTCGCCCTACAAACATATCTCAGTTTGGTTTGCAATAACGAGAACACACGCTCTCGGTTACAGTTCACATAGCAACGGCCTCAACATAACAACGTAACACACTGTCCAGTGGAAAAATGGAAAACACAAAAAGTGAGTGCTCACAGAGTACAGACCGATTCCCTTCCATATTAATACCTGATCGACTGAATATATAGCCTACTGAAATCATCGGTGGTGTGTTTGGAATGGATTTCAACCCAAGCACCTGGACACGCTGGCAACTACAGCTCTGCATTTCCTACACTGTGATTCAAGGGGCAATAAAATGTTTACAACCTGTCGGCGTAAACATGTTTATGGATGGAGACGAGTCAGCAAAAGGTGCTTCACATGTCTACGAATGGTTTAAAGATTTCCTGTTAATTTAACCTGACAGATATGGCTCAACATGAATCCCAAAACATCACGGTGAATATGTTGTAATCACTCCACATACTGAAATAAAATACGTTATAATAAACGCACGTTTCTGTTTATGAGTCCAGTTTCTCCACAAGACCGTAGTTTTATTAGATTTTACTTTTGCATTATCTTGTACACCGGTCATCATTTCGTTGTCTTTGTTCATGGCGTTTATAGCA
Source organism: Cranoglanis bouderius (assembly GCA_023630585.1). NCBI lineage: Eukaryota > Metazoa > Chordata > Actinopteri > Siluriformes > Cranoglanididae > Cranoglanis > Cranoglanis bouderius. The sequence goes on from CM042547.1 coordinate 17,636,293, forward strand.
TGAAGTGTAAAGTCACAAGCTCATAATTGTGTACATTTCTGACAATTCTGACAGTTGAGGGACTTTTACTGACCAATCGGTGTCTGAAAGTTTAATAACATTTACATTGTCAAAGTCGTCGTACGAATAAATATTCACATTGTATTAGATGCATCAGATTAAATGCATGTGCGAGTGGTCATGTTCTTATTGCATTATAGCCTACATGTTCCTTTTTCCAACCACATGCTTGTCGGGTTTTACCTACCACGATATCATCATCATCTTCAGTAAGCTATTTATCCTAGTCAGGATGGACCATGATGGATGACTGAGTCGATCCCAGGAACACTGGGTACGAGATAGGAGTACATCCTGAATTGGGTGGGATGGCAGTTCATGCACAGATAAATTCACGCCTAAGGCCAATCTAGCGTAGCCAATCTACCTCCGGAGGAAACCGGAGAACCTGGATGAAACCCACAGGAGAATGTGTGAAGGTCCACACAGACATTAACCCGAGCTCAGGATCAAACCAAGGACCCTGGAGCTCCTGTGTAACTGTTACACCTACTGCTATGATATCATAAAACTGTAATATTTTTAATACTAGATTAACATTAAGTGAAAATGTCAAACAGATGAAGGCTCCAAACATGACAGATTGATATTAAGTTTTGCTACGAATTTTCTATGTATTAATATTACTGTAGTAGTAGTAGAAGTAGTTGATGTTATCGTCATAGGTTATCATAGATTATTTATTTATTTACTTATTTATTTTTAACTTTCAGTTCCCCTAGAGAATGTCATAAGGCTGACAAAGGGCTGCTTGCTGAAGAAAATCTGGAAAAAGACAAATGAAGAAGTGTGATGACAACAGAGCACCTGACCGCCTCAGACACGGGCCGCGTCTCAAATCGAACAGCTGGTCCACTATGTAGGGCGCAACAGCTATGACTCCATATTAAAGCCAGTACACCTATATAGGGAATACTGAGCAGTTTAGGATGCGACCCAACACTTCTCTCGTTCAGTTATCTACCACATTATTAATACAAAGCACTTTTTTTTTTTTTTACCTTCGTTATCATACACGCTGACATAAGAGATGCCCAGCGCCATACACCACACCACCACATTAGCGATATCGGTGTACTGCGCCTCCTCCTCCGCGACCAGCAGCCCGACGTGCAGCGGCAGCTTCTCCAGAGCCTTCCCGTCCGTCAGCACCCGACACCGGCGGCTCGGTCGCTTCCCCGCCGCGGCTCCGAGCTTCTTCTGATTAGCAAAGCCGAGCGCTAACGGGAGCAGCACGGCAGCCGCGGCTCGTCTCCATAGCAGCCAGGTGCGCTTCCACGCGCGCGCCTGGAACCAGGACACCGCCGCGCGCTGAAGCTGGAGGAGGACGTGCAAAACTCGCCATACTAACTCATACACTAATGCCATAATTAAATTAAAAAAATAATAATCATAGCAGTTTAAAGTGTCCTAATTAGATTTCGGGTTTGTCAAGGACTTGAAAGAACAACCCTGCATTGCTAAAGTCGGAGTTTAATAATCAGCGAGCGCTAATCGAGCCGGTAGCGAGCCATTCGATTACTGCCAACACCTCAAACTGCCGGCCGCCATTTTGTTAAACCTTTACACTTTGAACTTGCCGAGTTACGCGTAGCGCTCTGATTGGTCAACCACCGGAAATTCAAGTCTCGAGGCAAGAAAAGAAGGCAATACGAACACTTCCTGTTTCTTTAAATGAGAAAGTCAGATTAATTTATTTTATTTATTTATTTATTTTTTAAAATCTTATAGAGGATGGACAATGGGAAAAAGTCCTATAGTAACAAAAACAACCACAACAATTACTACTACTACTGCTAATAATAATAATAATAATAATAATAATAATAATAATAATAATAATAATAATAACAACAGCTACTACTACTACTGCTACTATTAAGAACATCAATAACAATGTTATTATAATTTCCCCCCAAAATGTAGTAAAGCGCTTATACTAACAACAGGTGTTCAATCTCTGATAATTTAATATCACATATAATTTAAGTCACATAATGTTTTTTAAAAACGTTTTCATAAGAACATAAGGTAAAGAAGTAAATAACAGCAGGGCGAATAAAAAAAGAACACCAAATAATGTATACATGATATAACAAAATGTACAAAATTCGTTGTTTAGTAATGTAATGTGGAATAGTGCGTAGAAAAAGGATTTAAATAGAGTTACGGTAATAAGATCTGTGGCGCCCTCTGGTGGTTTAATGTGTTACTGTAGATGAAATCTTCAAACTGGTCAATCTAAACTCTAGACTTTAGAATAAAAAAAATAAAAAAAAACCTTAAAATGCATTACATACACTCTGATCCCTAAGCACCATGTTGTCTATATACTGTATAAAAAGTGAACTGTATGCTGTAATTCTAATATTTACTATACTTTCTCTTCATATTAAAAGTCATAGTCGTCGTACTCCTCATTGTCTGTGTTTACTGTGTGGCTCTCTGGTAAGAAGTCTCTGTTCTGCTCCTCACACATCTCTTGGGCCATGATGTATGCTTGCCAAATGTCCAGTGATGAATGGACAGGTTCAGTGCAGAATTCTGTGCTCATATCCACATCCCGAGCCAGCAGCGCTCTTTTGACTTTGAGGAGCTCGCATGTACAGTTCCACAGGTTTCCCTCCAGGTACAGAGTCCTCAGTCTGGGCAGCAGGCTCATGGCAGGCAGCGAGGAGAGTTGGTTGTTGCGCAGATTCAGCACTTGAAGCCGCCTGAGGGGCTTCAGGGCGCACTCCTGAACTGTGGTAATGCGGTTACCTTTCAGATCCAGGCGTACTAGTGATTCAGGGAGCCTAGAGAGGGCACAGAGGTCAGCATAAAGGTCAGTGATAGACGGCATGCTGTTGGGTGGATTCTGTAAAGATTTGCACTAACGACACAACAACAGTGTATGCCTGAGCATCACTCTTGCTTTAGTGTTTAATCACCTGGATCCTGTAGATAGACCTAAGAGCTACTGTTGTAATCATAAAGACTGTATTGTGTTCATTCCAGAACTCTTATTCACAATCTGCTCATCCTGAACACCCTTTCATTACACTTAGTACTGTTAAGCTTTAATCTTCTACACCTGTACACCTGCGACTACACCAGTGATGAGTGTCATGTATGCTCTCCTATTTCCTTTTCTCCCTCTACAAATTATCAAGCTACCAACCCCATGTGGCTCTGTGTGGCTTCTGCTTGGTTGGAATGCAAACCTGCACCCACACTGGCCCTTTCTGGACAAGATTGGACACCCCTGGTCTAGATAATGAAATGAACTGACCCATGTGGGATGGTGGAGAGGAGGTTCTGCTCAACAGCCAGGTTGGTGAGGTGAACACAGTCCCTCAGAGCGTTGGGTTCAAACTGTCTGATGCTGTTGTTCTCCAGAAAGAGATGTTTCAGGTGCCTCAGACCAGACAGCTGCTGATGGGTTACTTCCTGTATCTGATTCTGCCCACAGTCCACCTTCTCAAGTTTAGTCGACAGCCTGCTGGGCAGCACTCGCAGCTGGTTACCTGCCAACTCCATCACGGTGAGATTGGGCAGCCGAAGACCGCCGTCTACAGACCCCAGTCTGTTGTAGCATGCAGACAGAGTCGTAAGGTCACGCAGTTGGGCCAGATCACGGCTCTTTAATGATCTGATCTGGTTTCTGTCCAGGTTCAGGTGAATCAGGGCTTGTGGGAGGTTGTGAGGAACTTTGGCCAGAAGGTTTGTGGACAAGTCTAAAGTCTTTAGAAGTCGCAATGATGAGAAGAAAGCTGATGGGACTGATGAGATCTTATTATTCGCCAGACTAAACCAATTCAGCACTGGCAACCTGAGAATCCCCTGTAAGGTCTCAATTTTATTACCATCCAGATAGAGAGACTCCAGCTTTAGCAGTGCTGAGAAGGTGTTGGCGTGCACTGTGGTAATCAGGTTATTCTGCAGATTTAGCACACGAAGTCTCCTTAGGCTGTGAAGAGCAGACTCCTGCAGCGCGTGGACCCGGTTGTGACCCATGTGGAGGACCTCGAGGCTGGAGGGAAGACCACGAGGGATGTGGCGCAGCTTGTTCTTCTGGAGATCCAAAGATTTTAAATGCTTATGAGCCCTAAATGAGTTGGCGTCGATCTGCTCCACTCCACATGCTGACAGGATGACTTCCTCAAGACCTGGCAAGCCAGACAATTCGCTACCCTAAGATGAAAAAACAAGTTTTAAAGGAGGAATTTGTCATTTTGGGTATTGAGACAACATTACAAAATGGCTGCATCCCAAATAATGCACTTTACTGTGAATAGAGAACAAATTCAGACACTGCATTAGAAGAGGCAATGTTGCTAATCAAAGGTTCTCCAAGGTACTGTAGTACACTCTTAAAAGTGGTTCCTCAAAGATTTTTTGGATGGTTAATGGTTCTAGCTTTCTAAATGGGTTCTCCTCAGAACCTTTTCTTAAAAAGAAAGCTTTGTTTCAGAAGGATGAACCTTTTAGACCTGTAAATGTTACTTTTTAAAATTACAGGATTCAAACAGAGGTAGAAATATTTTTACATATTACAAACTGCACATTTTGCAAGCATGTGGCAAAATGAAGAAACCTTAAGGGGTTTCTTTTAAATTTTTTAAGAGAAAATATCGGTTCCCATGTGTCCTTTGGGTCTTTTTCCTCCTTTCATACTGAACTGAACCCTAAATGAAGAGGTGTAAAGCTTTGGAGGTTACTTGGCATTCACTTAGCAGCTGCAAGTCTGTGGCAATTGGGGCCTTAGCATTGAGCTATGGATTGGAAGGTCATGAGTTCAAATCCCAGCACAACCAAGCTGCTGCCCCTGTTGGGCCCTTGAGCAAGTCTATTAGACCACGACTGCTCAGCTGTATCCTCTCTCAATTGTAAGTAACTTTGGATAAAAGCCTCAGCCAAATGAAGTAAATGTAAGATCACCAGAGATGGATTAAGCGTCAACACAATGTCACCATCTGTATCTACTGTATATCTGTTCAGTGCTGCAAATATCTGTATATGGATTTAAACCAGAAGTTTAAAAATATTAAGCCTACAGCTATGCCCCTGGAAACATTGGAAAACACTGATGTGCACAGCTCACGTAATTATTATTTTTGTTTGTACCTACCCGTGATATTTTCGAACGAATTTTGCTGGTTCTTTTTCCCCACAATAAAAAACAAACAAACAACAAGAACAACTAGTAGCCTAATTAAACCATCATGACCCTGACCAGGCAGTTACTAAAGATGTTTGTGAGGGTGGTCTTTATTTGAGCTTCATATCTGACCACTCGTTCATGTCTGCATGAAAGTAAAAATCATCCTACTCGCCTGGGATCCCAGTCCTGATGCACACCACTAGACTCACTCAGATACCATGGGAACCTCTATGGCAAACTTTTGGAGGAAAATAAACTGTATACTGGACATCCTATTCATATCTGTTTGTATCTGTTTACAACATATTATGTGTTAATTTCATATAATGTATTTGTATTTGGATGGATGGATGGATGGATGGATAGATAGATAGATAGATAGATAGATAGATAGATAGATAGATAGATAGATTTGTGTTTGTACAGAGAAATGCATGCAGTTCTGAAAAAGTGAACTTGTCAAAAGAATTGTAAATTAATTTAATATTTGTCTATTCTATCTAGATAACCATGGGTGTTCCTGTTTGTTTTTTTCTTTTTCAGAAAGACTACAGTACAGGATTTAGTCATAGTCTATTAGCACAAACACCCATATGACCTTTTTATATCCCATTACGAAACTATTAACATGCTTCAAGTCAGTTACAGACTATCTGGTAGACCAGTACAATTCTTTACATTGAACCCATATGGAAAATACCATTACAAAGCCACTAGTAACCAATAGAAACCTGTGACAGCAGTGACAGATATTAAGCATTACCTTAATCTCCTTAATGTGGTTATATCCTAAGTTCAGTTTCCTCACGTCTCCTGCGATGCCCGAGGGTACAGACTGCACCCTAAAACACTGCATAGATGCTGCTGGTTCACACACACATTTCTGTGGACATACATGGCTGCTCACAGAACTAAGATTATAGAGCAGGGTGTAAAGGAGGACGTGAAGCATCCACATCATGGAGACATGACTCGGGCCACGTCAGTGCTGAAACAGCTTCCTGAGAATCGGAGGCTTAAATAGCTGATCTGCCAGTGAGAGAAGGACTACTCTGGATTATCTAGAACAATGGCTCAGATCATTATCTCAGTTAGAAAACACTGACACGGAACTGGGATCTCAGTAGTAGATTGTCCTGTCTGTTTGCAGACGTGAGAAACTTGCTGATAAACTGTTTACAGCCCAATGCAATTTCCTCTGCTTAAGTACTTTTACTAAACGAGTTCCTTTAGTGTCGGTCACTAAAAAAGAACAATAATTATTTTAAATGCTATTCTGAGGCACATGATACTATTAATAATAATAATAATTTTGTATACAGTTTGCATTTAAATGTGTAGCGTTTTATGGAATTAGAAATGTGCCAGTACAATCTGAATTAAAAATGTACAAAATTCAGTTCTTCAAAATTCAAATTTTCAAAACCCTACATCATTGGCTCATTGTGGCTAAAATGGTGACAATCGAATCTGTGCTCTTTCGCTTTTCCCCAGATGTAGTGTTTTTGAAAATTTTAATCTGAATTTGAAATGGATTGTGCCACCAAAAATATCATTTTTGAACGTGTATTTTCTACACCTGACTATAAAAATTATACACCTGAATATTGAATCCTTGCACAAAATAATTCAGTAATATCAATGCATAAAGATTCGGATTTGCGCATTTTAAATTCAGATTGTACTGAAGAAAATGTACACAAATCAGTACTCAAATATTATCTCTCTTTTTTTATTTATTATTATTATCTTTTTTTTTTTTTTTTTTTTTTACTTTTGCAATAAATCTTAATCAGTTAAAGCAGGGGTTCTCAAACTTTTTTGGTCCAGTGATCCCATTTTAAGGCCTCCAAATTCTCATGATCCCCCCCTCCCCACTCCCACTCCCACTCTCCAATCATTCCTAGTAGAAATGAGTAAAAATGACTTTAAAGCTTTCTACTTTAAAGATTCACAGTGCATTACTGTAAATAAGTGAACAGTCTGTAGAATGCTAGGCAATTTTCTGATTTAAAAAAAATGACCTTAACAAATCAACATAAAAACAACCACATGAAAAAATATATAAAAGAACAAGAACAGACACAGTGCACGCCACATTTAACTGTAATACATTAACTATACATTAAGAGGGCACATGGGCAGGCGCTCTGCACTCACCACGTAAAACAAGAGGACTGGGATTGTGCGTCACACTGCAGCATATCAAAGTTATGAGAAAGTGCATACTGTACCTCACCTCGGCTGTTACTTAGATCACTATTTTGATTTAAAGCGCACGATGGAACTGGATCCCATGGTTGGGGGTGTCGGTTTAATCTGGTTCACATAGTGCACTTCACGTAATACTTTCATGAATGTGTAACCCATTTTACACCAAAAGTATTGTGTTCTGCACATGTTGAGGCATGGAGCATGTACAGTATATCTGTGCTTCCTTGTACTGGTTTGCAATGCCAGCATTATGTATGCTATGGTAACATAATGGTCATTAATCCAGTGAGAGTTTCGCTGCTAAACTCTGTAGTAGACCTGCAGTGGGATACAGACTGAAATACTGCACATGTGCTGTTTAGATTATGGACACAAAATATAGGATGAATATTGTATTTCGTTGTGTTTTTAGCTAGAAACCATGACTATGCCACAAAACATATGCTCATATTTAGTTTAAAATAGTCTCTCTGTGCACTGCCAGTGTCTGGTGTAAAATATGCTTAAGAGGATCTCCAGACTGAATGAAGGACAATGACAGGGTTCAGGATTATAATCAAATTCATTTATTAAACATTCCACAAATCAATTTTACATGCATAGAACTACATTATAAATAACAGTTGGAAAAAAAATAAAAAATCACCTGCGATCCCGTTCACATCTCAAGGACAAGAACTTACGAGTTAAAGGGAAAAGCAGACCGATGTATTCACAGAAGTCTGGATAATTCATCCTTAAGTCATCCTTGTGTTCTGTGAATTTCAGTTTTGGAGAAGGATTGCAATGTCAACATTAGTAAAGGATGAGGAAAGAAAGGCAGATTGGCGTCCATCCTCGGTCCATCCTGTCAGCACAATGTGCTGCTGATGAATAAATACTCCACAAAGACAAGCAAAACAGGATGGCACAACTACCACAGCTCCAACACAGAGCTAACACTTCCAAGAAAACTGACTCAACATGGGTATTTCGGTAAAGCAAAACAGGGAAGAAATGGCACCAAACATAGAGGACGGCAAGCCAGTCCTATTAATATGCACAAAAATGTAATTAAGTCACATGAAATTCACGTGTGAAATTTAAATGTGGTTTTTGGACTCTTCACATGTTCTGTAACACACATTTTTCACATGGACACAGGTTCATCCAAACTGGACAGTTGAAGATTAGAAAAAAAAAAATCTGGGCTTTTTCCAGTCTTCAGCTGTCCAGTCTTTGCCCATGATAGTCTCAGATTCTTGTTCTTGGCTGACAGGACTGTTGTCTCATGTTGTCTTCTGCTGTTGTAGCCCATCCACCTCAAGCTTTGATGTGTTATGTATGCTGAGATGCTTTTCTGCACATCACAGTTGTAAAGAGTGATTATATGAGTTACTATAGACTTCCTGTCAGCTCAGACCAGTCTGGTCATTCTCCTCTGATCTCTCTCGTCAACAAGGTGTTTCATTCAGCCTGCAGACCCTCTGCACACAGGATGTTTTTTTGTTTTTCGCACCATTCTGTGTAAACTCTAGAGACTGTTGTGTGTGAAAATCCCAGGAGATCAGCAGTTTCTGAAATACTCAAACCAGCCCAACGACCATGCCACAGTTAAAGCCACAGAGTTCACAATTTTTCTTCATTCTGATATTTGATGTGAACATTAACCGAAGCTCTTGACCTGCATCTGCATGATTTTATGCATTGTGCTGCTGCCACATGATTGGCTGATTAGATAACTGCATAAATGAGCAGGTGTACAGATGTTCCTAATAAAGTGGACAGTGAATGTAAATCCCAGTTCAAAATTGCTTTACCAATTATCGGAATTCATTATAAACCTTTATCTGACCTTTAATGCAACCTTATTAAAATAAAATACATAACTGTGTTCCATAGATACCTCTCATTACCACCGGTTTGATTTATGCGCGTATTCTTTTATCAAATCTTGTTAAATATTACACAAAATTATTCATTTGATTTTAATGGATGATGTTTTGTGTGCCTACTGGACTTTATAGGAATTTCACAGCATGTCATGCAGTAGCCATTGCAGTCCCAATACATTACATGTACATCCCAAGGAACAATTTTCATACTTCTCTGTTACTCATGTTTAAAAATGTCAAATAAATTGAAATATATCTTAGATACTGTCACATACACGTATGCTAATATAGTGTAGGATGTCCTCTAGTGGTATCAAATATTGTAACAAATATTATAAAGTTACAATTAAAATACAAATTAATCTCTGCCTAATTAGTGTGTTTGTTTATATTATAATAAATTAATACAGAAATTAAAACTACCGTAAACATATAATTTAAAAAAATAAAATAATGTAAGAATAGTTTAGAAAAAGATATATAAATATATAAATGTTAAAATATAAACATTATAAACAACAACAACAATAATAATAAATGTAAAATACTTATGAGAAAAATAAATGAAAATATATTTGTATTATTATATAGTATATTAAATCTTTAAACAAGTTGCCGTGTCCTTTTTTGTTTTGTTTTCATTTCCATAATGCAATTAAATTATATTATAATAAATACAGAATTAAAACATTGCATTTTGTTAAACAATAATATAAAAAAATATAAAGCTATAAACAATAAAATAAAATAAAATAATGTAAAAATGTTTTGGAAAAAATATATAAAAAATCTAAATATTAAAATATAATCATAGTACAAACAACAACAACAACAACAACAACAACAACAACAATAATAATAATAATAATAATAATAATAATAATAATAATAATAATAATAATAAATGCATGGAAAGCAAACGTAAAATATATACAAAAAGAATGAATAAAAGAATAAATACATTTGTTTTATTACATATTCTATTACATCTTATAATATACTGGAAGTTGCCATGTCCTTTTTTGTTTTGTTGTAATTTCCATAATTATATTATATTATATTATATTATATTATATTATATTATATTATATTATATTACAAATGTAAATACAAAATAATGCACAACAATAATAATAATAATAATAATAATAATAATAATAATAATAAATGAAAAGTACATACAAAGAAAGGATATAAAAATACATACGCAATATATATTTATATCCTTATGAAGTATTTAAAATAATAAAATATTATGTAGAATTGCATAGAAAAATATATAAACTATCATAAATAATAATAAACATACGTTATAAGGACTAAACAAGCTGAAGGACAGAAGAAATCGCCATGTTCTAACTTTATATTCCCGGGATCGACTAGGTTTGTTTCGATCGATTAGATCTGTTTTCCGCTGCTTTTTCCTGCCCATTAGCCTGGAGCGTGTGGCAGACCTGTGTAATCGATTCACGTTGACGACTCAGCTCCGATTTCGGATCTTTACATCCTGATGAGAACACGGAAAAGCTAAAGTAAACAATTTAATCAAACTATTTATCTCCGCTCATCAACGCAGATCCGTCTGAAGTCCTACTGAGCAGCTAGATTTAGGTGATCAGAACAGGTAAACACTTTTAATAAAAGAGAGAGAGAGAGAAAAAAAATAAAGCTCCGTCTTGTTTGTGTCGAAAAGCTCGGCTCGTTCGCCAAATGTCCTCGTCCGCCGCCACCGGCGCTTCCCCCGCTGCCTCTCCGGGTTCGCGGCTCTCCGCCCCGGCCGCGGGTATGTCAGTGTTCCGCTGGCTGGAGGTGCTGGAGAAGGAGTTCGACAAGGCGTTCGTGGATGTGGATCTGTTGCTGGGGGAGATCGATCCGGACCAGGCCGACATCACGTACGAAGGCCGGCAGAAGATGACGAGCCTGAGTTCGTGTTTTGCTCAGCTTTGCCATAAAGCACAGACCGTCTTTCAGCTCAATCATAAATTAGAGGTGAGGAATTGCTCAAATATACAGTTACATGATGCTCACATCTCCATCATTGGGTCAGAATAATGTACTGTACAGCACAGTCCACCCCAAGGATGTGCAGCTTGCATTATTCTGGGCCTAATGATGGACTGAGAATATATATATATATATATATATATATATTTTATTAAATAAATCTATAACCTTCACTCTCATCATTTCCCATTATCCTAATTGTACAAATCTGTCTAATCAGTACAGCTCTCATGATCATTATACCTGGGTGTTTCACCCTTCTGCGTCATCAGTATTTGTGCACTCTGAACCTCTCTCTCTCTCTCTCTCTCTCTCTGTGTGTGTGTGTGTGTGTGTGTGTGTGTGTGTGTGTGTGTGTGTGTGTAAAAGTTGCTAGTGTTGACTCTATAAACATGCTCTGTTCTTTCCCTGTCCCAAACGCCTCCATCTTTTCTCTTTCATGACACATCATTACACAAGTCTTTTTTTTTTTTTTTTTATCCACTAACTTTCGTCCACGTCTTTTATTTGCATCATTGCCATGGTTATCATACAAAAACAGAGAAGGCAGTGTTTGAATTATTAAGATACTAAAAAATCGTTTATAGTTATGAGAGTTTTATTCAGACCGAGAATAGTTGCATTATTCAGGCCTAGTTGCAGTTCAACACTAACACAGGGCCTGACATATACATACACAGAAACTGCTTTGGGCCTTTAAATATATATATATATATATATATATATATATATATATATATATATATATATATATATATATATATATATATATTTAACAATGGTCCTCTGCTTTGGTTCTCAAACCCTGGTCCTTGGCCTGGATTCTCGATTACTGGTTTTTGAAAGCTGGTCCTCTGCCTTAGTTCTCAAACAGTGGTTTGTGAACGTTGGCCTCGGGCCTCGAACACTGGTCCTAGAACCCTGGCCCTTGGCCTTAGGTCTCAAATGCTGTTCCATGCTAGTTTTTGAATGCTGGACCTTGACTTTGGTTCATGAACACTGGTCCTCACCTAGGGTTGCAAATGCTGGTTCTTGAACGCTGGTCTTCAACCTTGGTTCCCAAACACTGGTTTTTCAACAAAGGCAACTGCTCTTGGTTTTCAAAAATTGGCTCTCACCCTTGGTTCATGCACATGGGCTCTTGCCCTTGGTTCTCGAGCAGTGTTTCTTAAAATCTGGTTCTTGGCCTTGGTTTACAAACATTAGATCAAAAACCCTGGTTCTCTTCCTTGGTTATCAAAAACATGGTTCTTGGCCTTGTTTCTCAAACACTGGTTCTCTGCTTTGGTTTTCAAACACTAATTCTTGGCTTTAGTTCTTGATTGTTGTTCTTAGGCTTTTGTTCACCAACACTGGCAAGTCTGGCTTGTTTCTCCAGTACTGGGTATTGTTTCGCAAATACTAGTTTTCAGATTTGGTTTGCGGTTGCTGGTTCTTGGGTCTCAAACACTGGTTCCTTCGCCTAGGTCTCACCCCAAGGATTTTGAAGTTCTCAAATACCTCCAGGTCTCTGACCGCCTTATAAACTCCTTCATAGAGTGTCACTAGTATTGCACCTGTTACCATATACAATATGTCACACATGTCCGTAAGTCAGGTATACATGTCATGTAGTGGAACTTTGAATACATTGGGTCAAATGTTGTAAACGACATTAAAAATAAGTTACAATTAATATACAAATTAATTTGTTATATACATTATATTCGTTTATATATATATACATTATATTCGTTATATACATGAGCTCGCAGAAGCCAGCGGTCGCTGTGATTGACAGATGAGAGAGAGGAACGCCATTCCTCCCACCACATAGCACGGCGAATTTTGATCTCTAGGACTCCCAGCCACGGATGGCTGCGGCATCATCGGGATTCGACTCGCAATCTCACAACAGTAGCGTGAACGCTTTTCTGTTGTACAACTCGGGAACCCTTTTCACAGAAATTTGACAGTCCTGCCCCCTCTTGCAGTTATTATTGTTTGCACATGTTCGTGATATTAGGTGATTAACTAACTTGCTTCTATTTCTCAAAATATAAACACCATGACCAGGATAAAGTAGATTCTTTGTACCAAATGACCTTTCACTGTTTATGTAAAGTGTTATGTAAATATGGAGTGGAGCTATATTTATAAAAAAAAAAAAAATGGCCGGTGAGGGAACGACTGCTGTAATGTAATTGTTGGCTTGTTTCCACAACATTAAATGTAACTAAAAACGGATAAAAAGTCATATGTTTTTTAATACAATGAAAATTATCATCATTTGAAATGGCCGTGGTAGAAGACGAATAAAACACTACAAGATGTGCTGTTAAAGTAAAATAATCAACTTCAGGGTTGTAACGGTAACTGTGCTTCATCACACCGCCATGTTGTTGGTTATTTTCCTATAACGGCACACTCTCAAGTGGGTTTATTTCTTACTTATTTTGCAGCCCCAGCTCTCTTGAATCTCTCTGTCTTAAAGTCTGAAAATTGTATCTCAGTTGTGTGTCACAGCTCTCTCAACTGCTTTGTGCCCACAACTTCCCTAATTTCTTAAAAAGCTCTTTGAGTCTCCACTGAGAAAATGATCAGCATTTTTGGTAGTGTTGCACAAATAACAGAAAAGCAAGTATGGAAGTAGCATGACTTCTCAAGCTTGGCAGGGAATCGGTGTGTTAAGTCATGTAGTGTTATAAACAGCTATTACTGCAGACGTTGTCACATCCAAGCGGTTGTGACTTCACTCTCGGCTTGTTGTAGTATTGGAAGAGCTAATGCCCAAGCGTTAAATCACTGGATGTCAATAAAACCCAGGAAATGCCATGAAGGAACTACTACTATTACTAAATATGAAACACCAGATGAAATATTTATGAAGTATTATAAGTGTATTAGAAACGGGCCTAAGTCTGGATAACATTTTGTGAAGCTGAGAGTTGGATAGTTTGTTTTAAAACGTATTAAGTAGGAGACTGCCTGCAGGTTATGTCTTTTGAATTGGATTACTTTCACAGTCTGAAGCTTTGTGTGTGTTTGCATTCACCAGTTCGTTCAGTTGCCCTTCCAGTTCGACAGAACGTGCTTTAGCTCTTTTATGAAGTATGGCTTCTGGAAATCCACTTAGAAATCCTGTCAGGCTGGATCACAGTAGCTATGGCTAGAGTAAGCAGTGATTGCAGTAGATTTAAACTTAAAACGCTGTTAAAAATCCTGTCAGTTTGGTTTGTGTCAGCTCCATGGCTAACATTAGCAGTGACAATTAAATCAACTCAGAAATCCTGTCAGGTTAGCAAGCTAGCTGTTTTTTGCCGTTCCTTTTTGCGAATCCTGTAATCGTAGCTCATATTACCTAGATGGGTGGCGAGAGCAGTAAAGATTATCAACTGTAAATAACTTTAAATAAATACCCTAATAGAAATCCTGTCAGGTTAGCTTATGTAAGCTAGTTGGCTAGCATTAGCAGTGAAGATTATTAACATCTCTGAATGACTTCCTGTCAGGTTAGCTTATTCTAGATAGCTGACTGTCATTAGAAGTTAAGATTATTAATGTTTTATGAATATGACTTAAAAATCCTGTCAGCTTGGTTTATGTGAGCTCGTTGGCTAGAGTTAGAAGATTATTAGCAGAAATCCTCTCAGCTTGTGTTCGCTATTTTTAGCTGTGAGGATTATCAACACCTATGAATATAACTTAAAGAGTTTGTCAGGTTTGCTCATATTCACTACTTGGCTAGTATTTACAGTAGCATTAATTAACCGTGTATGACTTAATCATATTCGAAATCCTTTAAGCTCAGCATATTTAAGCTAATCGGCTCACGTTAGACGTGAAGAATAACACATATATTTTACAAATCTACTCAAATCCTGTCAGATTAGCTCATTTTAGCTAGTTGGCTATTTTTAGCAGTAAAGATAATTACCATTTATAAATATGCTTTAAAAAATCCTGTCAACTTGGCAAATGTAAGCTAGTTGGTATAGTATATGTAATTTACAAACCTACTTAGAAATCCTGGCAGTTTGGCTCTTGTTAGTTAGTTATTTTTTTTTATCAGTAATGATTCATGTATAAAAATGACAACAGTCATATTATAAATACTGTTAGATTAGCTTATATGAACTAGTTAGCTATTTTTTAGCAGGTAAGGATTATTAACAACGAAGAATATTAATATACTTTATAGATCATAATAGTTTGGTTACTTTAATGAATCTAAATCATTAGCCATCTCTGATCTCAACATTTAAAAAAAAAAAAAAAAAAACTCGTGTCAGGGTAACACTGATCTTTAAAATTAATTAATTTAATTTTTTAAACGTTTAATTGAATCTAAACATCGTCTCTCAGAGGACTGCTGTTTCTGTCTCTAAAGGAAAGAGAACGTCATGAGCCGTGAGCAGCTCTCTCAGGCTCCTCATTAGAGTCATAAACTTTCCCAATAGACTCCATTTATAAATAGCTGAGTGTGGAAGAGTAAATGTGCTTACTCACAGTAAAGTGCAGCACTTAAAAGCCTTTCTCCTGGTATGAAATCTTGACACTGAGCTCCAGATGCTCCAGATGTCCAGTTCATCTTATTATTATGGATGAGGTGAGATTGAGACTTGCCTCTTGTAGACGGGATCGGGCTCTGTTTCTCCTCCTTTAATCAAATCTGCCATGTTGGATGTCTTTCACAGGGCTCTTTCCAGACTAACTTTTTAAGAACCGTCCCAGAACCTTCCCGAAAGCTTGTGTCAGCTATCTGATTTTTTTAAATTTATTTTTTGGCCAAGAGCACACTGCCACCACAGTGCAACTTGCCCTATATAATTTATATAAGGAATAACACATTCCAGACCATGCTGTTCAACCAAAATAGTGCATGCTCAGGGTGGTGTGATGCGGCTAGATGCGCAAGTGGAGTGCCACGACTCCCACTGAAATGCATTATTTTTCTATAACCGCTCGGTCTGGAGTGTGTTATTCCGCTTATACCACAGATGATATCATTATTATTATTATTATTATTATTATTATTATTATTATAATAAAATTATGTCCCTGTGTATGAGCTGTTATAGAAACAATAACGTATTTTTTATTGTAGCGTATGTAGCAAGCATATATATATATATATATATATATATATATATATATATATATATATATATATATATATATATATATATATATATATATATATATATAGTGAACCGGAAGCGAATTTTTCCTTTTGTGGCTGGATAACATGTAGACTCATATAGACTAATAATGTATATAATACAGACAATAGACTAATGTACAGATTAAGAATGATTCAGATGCAATTTTTAAAAAGGAATTACTGTAGATAGCCCATAATAATTCAAATTAGTATGTAATCACTGTGCTGTGTATGTTTTAGTGCTTTCTATCCAGGATTTTGCCCTTTGGGGTTTATTTGGTGAACACTGCTTCAGATATGTTCTTCACCGGACAAACCTTCACCCTATAAGCTCTCATTAAGTACTCGTTATAACTAACTAAGGACATTCTCGCTTGTCTGTGTGCTTGCCTCAGGCTCAGCTGGTGGATCTGAAGTCGGAGGTGACAGATGTGCAGGCGGAGAAGGCCGTGGTGGAGAAGGAGGTCCATGAGCAGCTGCTCCAGCTTCACGCTCTGCAGCTGCAGCTCCACGCCAGAGCAGGCCAGACCGTCGACTCCAGCTCTATTAAAGACAGGATGGTGTGCACTTTCATACAGCCTGTTCTTCACCTTCACCTTCTTTAGCCTAGCTCTAGCACTTTACATAATACTCGCATATAGACTTAGTTAGTTAGTTAGTTAGTAGGACCTGTTTTAGATCAGGCCATTTTATCTCTGCTTTCTTTTGAGTAAAATTAGAGACTCCTCTGTCCTTCATTTATATTATTGTAGGGCCAGACAAAAATGCTAGTGGTTACAGATGTGGATACTGCTTTTAAATTAAAACGTTAAAACTATATATTTGTTAATTGATCCAGTTTTATATGAGCAAAAATTAAGCAAACACCAGCAGACTTTACAGCTCGGACGTGGAGTTTATATTATCACCATGAGTAACCTGGTTTCCGTAATTTATTTATTTTTTTTTGAGAAATAAAAGCTTAACAATGAAGGGACTATTGTATTTTCAATTGCAAGAAGCAAAACATTGTTAAAGCCTTTAAACAGCAATGCATTCAGAAAAAATAGTCTCTGGTGTTGTGTAATCACTGTGCTGTGTATAAATGAAGGATTTGGGTTTGGAGGCTAAAATATTTTGTCCGAGCCCAAAGTGAAAATCGTAAAATCCTCCGTTTTATGCCACGTGCTCGGAAATGTCCATACCTGAGTAAGCAATAGTGTAGCTCTTAAACAAGCGGAAAATTCGTTGGCTTTTTTGAAGCAGCACTTAAATGAACAGAGCTTTAGTGATATAATGGGTCAACTGCACAAACACAAATAAACAACAAAAACACACAACTGAAAAATGTAAATATTGTGGGTTTGAATCCCAAACATATCGCACCCTTCCACCACCGGTTAGCGCCCTCTAGTGTCCAACAGTATGTTGTTTTTAAAAATAATTTGGTGCAAAACTTTACGTCCCCTGCAGTTGAATGGAAACCAGGAAAGAGCATCTCTGTTGTACAGTTTATCTACAAACAAAATCCAAAATAGTAGATCTGCAAGAATAGATCATTCCAACATGCATGGAAAATAGTTTGAAAAGACATTTTGCCATCACCCTCTCCATTTCTAGATACGATCTACTGAAGATAGGCGAATATTACAACCGAAAGGATCTAAAATCTGTTCAAAAGATATAAAAAAGGCGGTTCTAATGAACCTTACGACAAGTTATTAGGAAATATTTATATCGAATTTACAAACTGCAACCTTGACCAGGATACAGAGGTTCCTGTAGATGAATTAATAAACTTTTAGATTTTTTTTTCTCTTTTAATATTATAATGTGCACTATTTGACTATTTTTGTTGCTTATGATAATGGGGGGAAAAAAAACATCTGTGAAATGCGACACACTAAGGCCTTGTTGTAAACGCGGTATTAACATGCGTCTTTGGTGATCGTATTGCAACTGGTCAGCTGTAAATAGAAATGTCAATGGGGTCGTATGCGTCTCGTAGACTCTTTATGATTCCTTCATCCAAACCACTTTTGATCAAGGATGCATATGGCTGCATTAGATTTGTAGTGCAAACTGGAGAGGATGCAAATTCAGTGGTTTAAACCCTGCTAGCTAGCTAGTAAACAGGAGAACAACAATGGAGAACATGTACATGAACAAGAGTTTTGTCCCAAGGGTATGCAAACTTTTGCACTGTACCCTCACATTCATGAATATGATTTTTTGCGATAGAGCATTTAAAGACACTTTAGCCCTGCTTTATCAGTGTGAGGTCCATCAATACTCTGGAACTATAACAGCCGATCTGTCAGTCATCCAGTGGAGATACTGCTCATTGTGTGTTTGCTGCTAATCCACACTGTGGTTTGAGCCTCTTGTTTAACTGCTCTGTCACCCTTCTGTCTCACTGAGCTGAGCGTATGAAGAAAGCCTTACTACATGTGATTACTACAGTTCTGCTTTTACCTCCCTGATCCTGAAATCACTGCCTTTCTAACCTTTGACCCTCTGTGTTTCTCTCCCTGGCCCTAAGCCTGTTGCCTCCGTGGAGGAGATGGTAAGTGCTCAGTGTGCATCTTGATGTTTTGTTTTTTTTTTTGTCCCCCCGCCATCCGCCCATGTCTCTCTGTGTCCTGTCTGTGCTTGTGGACTTGTCTAAGCGATGTACTCTACATGGTGGTGAACAGTCATGCTTTGATCATGTTTTATATGTTTGTGTTGGGCTAATACTGCCATTACTGACACACTGCGTTGGATTTGTAGTATTTCTTTATTGCGTTCTGAGCCGTTTAAAGATGGATAAGGGCAAATTCCTTTAAAAAGGAAACACTCAGGAAACACTGAACAGGAAAATAATCAACGACCGAGTGGTGTGATGCAACCCGACATGAACCGGAGTCTGTAGATATGCTGATGGAATATGTTGATGGAAGTTGTTGCAAACGGGGGAAGTCACCGTGGCTCTTTTTTTTCCAATGTGATGAATCACTCGCCCTTTCAGAGTATGCAGACGAAACGCTATCACTAACCCACAGTTCACCGTTGTGTGTGTTCTGTGTGTCAGGTCATTCGTGCACACATGAGAAACTACTTTTCAGAGCCAATTATCCAAAATCACATGACTCTTTTGATGCGCATCAGGGAATTTATTCAGTAAACGTGATTCCGTCATAGTTTATGCACGTGTCTTCTTATCGAATAAAAAAAAATAAAAAAATCCTCCTCAATTGAGCGCATAAGTTTTGAGAGATTTTATTCGCATCTGGTGTTTCCATCTAGCGTTTAAAAAAATAAAAAATAAAAATTATGCAATATCCCAAAATTTGCTTAAAAATACATGGATGGAAACTGTAGCTACTGTTACAACTGCAAAGTTGATTCTCTTCTTATAACAGCAAGTCTCTAAGTGTTTTATTCCTCTTATACTACAGCAATTTGCCAACTCTGACAGTTATATATACTATCTATCTATCTATCTATCTATCTATCTATCTATCTATATATATATATATATATATAAACTTATAATAATATTATTACTTTGATTATAGCAGTCTTTCCTGCATCAATATCTTTCTCAATATGGAAATTGCCCATACGCCACCTTAAATGTTTCAGAAAGGCTCGAAATGGTGCTACAATCCTGCACTTCTGCTTATTAGGTCATAATTTGTAATGAACATGTAATGAAAGCCATTGCTTTGGACTAAAGTGTTGTTAGTGTATGTCTGTTGTGTCGTAGTGGGCTTAGTCTAGTTAGTGTGGTAGATGTGTGTACGAATCCGTGCATGTGTGTGTTTGTGACAATCCTGGCAAAAAAAAAAAAGCTCCAAGGTTGTCTGTGTGTGTGTGATGTATTTCACGCTAAAGGCCGTATACACTCCTAAAGACCGTTTTTAACTTTCCACTCTTCTTAGATATACATTTTGTGTGTGTGTGTGCGGTTGACAGGAGAAGGAACTGGAGGCCAGTAAGAAGGAGAAGGTGAAGGAGGTGAAGCTGGAAGCCGAGGTGAGGATGCTGAAGAAAGAGAACGAGGCCCTCCGCAGGCATATCGCAGTACTGCAGGCTGAGGTGTACGGCGCCAGACTGGCAGCCAAATACCTGGACAAGGAGCTCGCTGGGAGGTAAGAGAAACACAAACACTGTGCTGTGAGGTTATGATGAGGCATGGTTCCTAGATTAGCATGATGACATTTCAAAAATTGAAATCTGTCTCTCTCAAGCCAAATGTATTGCAATATTTACAAGGTTGAACTGTATGACATATTTTTAATAAAGGAGCATTAAAACCATGCGGATCTCCTAAAGGTCCTGAAATGCTCCCATTGTTACATATATTTTCATAAATATAAGTTATTATTGATTGATTAGACCAGTTCACAAACGCACAAGAAGTACATTCATACAGTAAAAGTTATTTCTACTGCTATTTCATCTGTTAAGAGTGTGAGTCAAAAGAAAACCTTGAACGTGCAACAGAATTTTTTTTTTTTTCTAGAGGAATCTGGGCACCTGTTCAGCACTGGAACGTTTGCATTACACAAAATGGAACTTGTCCAGAAATATAATTCAGCACCTACATGCAAAATAAACTTTGAAAATTTGCATTGAGTGAAAGTGGGCAGTTTCTGCAGACTTCCTGATGCAGTGTGTGGAGAAACCTCCAGTGTCCTGAGTTGTCTGTTGTGCGTTTTAGGGTCCAGCAGATTCAACTATTAGGTCGGGACATGAAGGGACCGGCTCATGATAAACTGTGGAACCAGTTGGAAGCTGAGATTCATCTGCACCGCCACAAAACGGTCATCCGAGCCTGCAGAGGGCGCAACGACCCAAAGAAGCCCTTGCCATCACCCGCAGGACATGTAAGAACTAACTTACAGGCACTGCAGTGTACTGTGTAATACACTCTATACTATAACTGAGTATGTAGTACACGGAAATGTCTAAAAAAAAAAAAAAAAAAGCTGAACACTCGGAGGAAAGTGTTAACTGCCCTCTTCTGCATACATGAGTTCACGGATGCACACGATTGGTTAGTGCCACTCTGATTGATGGAGAGCACGGGCAGACTGTCTTGGACTCCTGGATGTCTCGATGTTCTGACAATAGGGAAAATTAATTATGCAACTTAAACATACTACTGCCAATAAAATAATCCAAAATGTACCACTTATGACCGCATTATGTATTGACATGGCATAGCTGTTGCTACAGATAACCAAAACTATAAAATAACTGAGGAAAACGGTGAATTCTGTAGTTTCAGGTCAGTAATGTGGTTTTGATTGCAGAGAATTTAGCTTTAAAATGAGAAAATTGGATAATTATTCTTTATAGCAGGGGTGCTGGAACTTTTTGCAGCCCGTCAGCCCTTTAGTGGTAAAGAAATTCCATGGACCCCATAGTACACATTTGTTTTATGAACAATTCATATACATTATTCTCATTATTCAAATGTATGTGTTAATATTCTGGCTAATTTATTTGACCTGTTGAGCTTTTAATTCCTGAACTTGACATTATTTATAGGCAGACTTGTGTTTGAGTTGTTAGGCTTTGGATTAAAGCCATGTAATATAAGACTCAATAAAAATTATTTTAAAACGTATGGTATCAAAATAAAACATAACAGACCACTGGTTATATTTCACGGAGCCAACTTTATACATGGTGTCTGAAAAATCAGGAACCAATGAGAGTTCAACTACATTACAAATACTACGCGATTTTATATTTATTATTATTTACAGTTATTTTTAGATTTTTTTTTTTTTTTCCTTACGGGTGAAAAATGGCATTAACATTGAATGAAAGGGTAGAGATGGTGCTTCCTGGTACTCTGATTGGTTCCTGACTTTTCAGACACCCTGTAGAATACCATTTATGATGGTTACTGACCGTGATCTCTTCCTTCATCAGGACCCAGAATCTCTGAAGAAGACTCAAGGAGTCGGTCCTATCCGCAAAGTGCTTCTGTCCAAAGAGGACCACGAGGGGCTTGGGATCTCGATCACAGTGAGTCCTAGCTCAGCTTCTTCCCTAAGCTCTGAATCACATGCATCGTGTCTTAAATTCAATTTTCAAACACATTAGATCACAGTTCAGAAAGGACCTGCTGTTGTGTGTAGGCTTTGTGTGTGTACGTTTCCGGTGTGACATTTGTGCGCTTCTGGTGTCGCAGGGAGGTAAAGAGCACGGAGTTCCCATCCTGATCTCGGAGATTCACCCGGCCCAGCCTGCGGAGCGATGCGGGGGGCTGCACGTAGGAGATGCCATATTAGCTGTCAACAACATCAACCTGAGAGACGCCAAGCACAAGGAGGCAGTGACCATCCTCTCCCAGCAGGTTACTGCCTCCATCAGTTGCTAAAAACGTGTGAGATTCCGTGATACACGTGCGGCGGCTCAGTGAGTGATTATTCACCGATTATTTTATTCCGTTATCCTGCAGAGAGGCGAGATCGAGTTTGAGGTGGTGTACGTGGCGCCGGAGGTGGACTCGGATGATGAGAACGTGGAGTATGAGGATGAGAGCGGGCACCGCTATCGTCTCTACCTGGACGAGCTGGAGGAGGGAACGGGTAGTAGCCATGGCAACGGCCCTGCTGACTCTTCAGCATCACTGCAAGGCAAGAACGAAAGGATTATTATTATTATATAATAATATACAGTAAGATTAGATTAAGTGTTGTGCAGATTCAGTGCGTTAGATGGCCCCAATACATGGATTAGAAGTTTATGATTTTCGAGGTCATAAAAGACTGCAGTTTGGCTGTGACAATACTTTTTAAATGCTAAAACGCATGCCGTCAGATGAGAAACTGTGAAAGCAGCCTAATACCTACAAATCTATATGATAAACCCTGTCTTTACAACACGTCCTTATTGCATAGCCTTCAAATTCCCGTCTCGATTGTCTCTTTTCTCATATCCGTGCAGTCGTGGAGAAACACCTGATGGTGGACGGAGCCGAGAACGGAGACACGGGCATCTCCAGTGAGAGTCCTTCTGAGGAGACGCCCTCCAAGTCGGCCAAGTCTCCTCAGAGCTCGTCCTGAAGAGCTGGGAGATACGAGAGGGGCTCCGGTCCCCCCCCTCACAGGGAGACGGAGAGAGAGAAATAAAGACTCTGGCCCTGTATGATAGCTGTAACATAGCAAGACGTCTGTTTTGTACCGTATGGGGACACGACACAGTTTCAGAGTTCACTGGAGCTCACATGGAGACACTGAGAAGAAATACAGAGAGGAAGTTGTACTCAAGCATGATGTCTTCTGAATTAACATCAACTGTGGTCAGGAAAATGGCGTGGAGTGTGATGTGTATTTACAGAGAAACGGCTCCAGTTTTAACAAGGTGGAAGAGATGGGATGCCATGGGTGTTGTGTTTTTTTTTTTTTTTTTAATTTTTAAAAAAAAAAACTTTTTATATCCTTTGTGTGCAGTTACTGATCCCCAGCAGGTGAATTAGACCTGAGCTCTGACGCTGTACTGGGGTATTAATATAAAATATCTTCTTTCTGTTAATTAATTGGATATAGCAAAGAGTTGAGGTTAGTATCTAATCATTATCAAACGTAAGGGTGAATCCACCTCAAATCACCAGATTAAAAAAAAAAAAACAAAAAAAAACAAAAGTTCCCAACCGATCATCTCGGATTTACTTCAAACATTCTGGAAATAATGTCAATATTCCCAGTAAAATAGTGTGAAAAATTTCAGGCTTGTATCTGCGTTAGTTTCTGGGATATAGAAGCTTTAAAAGGGGGTGTGGCCCTGTAAAAAAAGTTCAACAAGTCCATCAATTTTGAATTGAATTTTTTTAGGGATTGTTATCTAGTATAAGATGTCTTTAACTTCTGAAATAGAAGGTCCAAAGTCGCATATTTGTCAACTTATTGCCTGCTAAAAAATATTATAAATAAATAAATATTTTTTTTAAATAAAAATTGTGCTTTGACACTCTATATCTCATCACTAAAGCTAAAGATGTAGGTCTGAAAGAACCCAAACTTTCTGATTTATGTAGTGTTAAAAAATAAATAAATTAAAAAAAAAATTACACCTGTATTTCACATGTATATTGCCCATGTATGACCATAAGGTCTACCATAAAAAAAGAATTATCACTTGAACGAGCATATTTGACTCAGCAAATGCACAAAATATTGAACCAAACTATAATTATTAAAGGTATCAAATATACCATGCTTTACTACAAATGACAAGACATAAACTGGCATATATGCAACTGTGGACCTTCTATTTTCGAAGTTAAATACATCTTATACTAGACAACAATCACTGTAAATTTCCTGCATCTAGCATGGATAATTCAAGAGTAACTTTTGCTGTAGTTTTTACAGGGCCACGCCCTCTTTTTAAGCCCCTTTATCTCAGAAACTAATGCAGGCTTCCGGTGATTTCACATGGATTGACCTATAAATGATTTTTCTGTTTCATAAATGTCACCTTAGTGTCTTCCTGTTTGAAAATGATGTTTCCTCTTGTTATGGGAAAGAGTTGGTGGAATGTGATTATTCAACCTAGAACTGGGCGATATGTGAAATTAATTTACAGACTTCTTATTCAGGGTAAGAGGGATTTGTCTTGCTAAGTGAGTACACATTTTTAGTTCATTTCCAAGAACAAGAATAGACCTGACTTTGCAGTAAGACCCGCCTCCTTTATTTTCATTGCCTCCCATGTTTAACCAATTACAGCCATTTCTGCATCCAAGCATGCTCTGATTTTATGCTAAAATCCAGATTAAGAAAGAGAGTTATACATGAGAAATGAAACAAAATGAACAAAGAAACTGTTGACAATATCGAATGTGAGTGGCGTCTGGAAAAAACCCTTCACATAATCACGGACACTTTGGGATCCAGGCTGAATTATTTAGGCACATGTCACCATCACTATCAAATTGACTGTGTGAGGAAATCACACCTAGCTAGGTTTTGGACATCTTTAAACAGACTGACTGTTTTCAACAATGTGTCTGTTAAACATAATACATGAGCTTTGCAGGAAGATAACCAAGGTAAATAAAAACATTTCCATGTAATTTTTCAAAAATCGTTTCTTGAAGTATAAGCATCAAAGTATATTGTAAGCAGGAAAAAAACAAAAAACAATTTTGGCCGCCAAAACCCCCAAATTTTTTCATCTTGTCTGTTTTCCAGAATTCAGCTACAGCGACATCCAAAGGGTTTTCCCAGGCCACAAACACACGTCTATATTTCAGGAGATAACTTTAATAAAAGTGCAAAATCACATAGTGTAAGGCTGTCGTTATATTTCACAGGTAACTACATGCGCACATACACATCTACAGCTGCTGATCGAGTATAATTGTTCACTTAATAACTGGTCTGCTTACATTATACACATCTGGCACATCTGGATTTAAAACTCTATCCACCAGAGGGCAGGTCAGAGCCCAACCATCCCTGCTGCAAAAAAATGATATCTTCGAAAGTGTAAATTAGTAGTATGTATCTAATATTTCTCATGATATAAGTATTAAGCGTATTTATAAACATACTAATTATAAGCTTGAAAATGGCAGAAATTTCACTTAATTAGATATCTTTTTTTTTTTTTTTTTTGCAGTACAGACAGCAGGTTTCCATGACAACTAGTAAAACGTTAGCGATTTCACCACCAGAACTTTTTCACCAGAACTCAACAGATCCGCATGCTTCTCGTTGTAGTGAGGAATGGAAATATATGTACACAAATATGTGAAGGAAAAAAAAACAACAACAAATAATGCCTAAAATGTATGTTAGCTTGTTTTGAGGACTTTCCAAAATTATTTTAGCTGTTGTAGCCGTAACCTGTGTCTCAAATCACATACTTCGACCTAAACTATAAATGTTCAAATGTAGAAAATGTTTAGGTTTGGGTATAAGAGGTTTGTTAAAAATGCATGTGATGTAAATGATCTTCTGAACGTTAGTGTGTGATTTTGAGACGCTGATCAGGTTTGTTTAGTCTGCTGCCGGGCGGTCATGTTGTGATATACTCGCAGGATCATTTCATCATGCAGACACAATAAGCAGAGGAGTTTCTGAGGAACTAGATTATAAATATAAATATAAAATATCAGAATATAAATAGCAGCCATTTTGTGTACACACAATGCCTAATAGCCTAACTGGGAAGTCACATCAGTGTGTGTGTGTGTGACTTTCAGCGTCTGAAATATTTCTGCAGTATCTGAGAATGTGGTCTAATAAATTCTGGACCATTTCTGTATAAAATAGAGATATTAATGTAAAAGGCTCTAAGGATGCATATTATACATGGAAAAGTAGGAGAAATGGTGTAGGGACAGATCGATTTAGCTAGCTTATTCCTTTTATGAACAATATAAACGCAGAACGACGGTGGAAATGTGTCAAAATCATAAAGAATATCAACATTTGCCTCAGATGTATTGGAAAATTACTTTAAAAAGACTTTGTATGTTATGACAGAGGTCACTGTTGGTGCTTCTCAATATGGAACCCTTCAGCAGTTCAGGTAGCGATCGACAGTAAATATAAATGTAATTTTAAGCCATATAAATTCATTTTTGAAATAGTTTACCAACACATCTGAGGTAAATGTTGATATTCTCTACAATTTTGTCTCGTTGCCGCTGTCATTCTGCATTTACATAGAAGAAGAAGGTTTATGTACTAGCTAGCTAAAACGATCTCCCCAACCATTAGCTAGCTTATACTCTGAGGCTGTGTTTTTCAGTTGCCTAGCAACAGAGTTCTTCCAACTTTAACTTCTTGAAAACCAGTTTAAAGCACAAAATCGATTTCCACTTGTTGAACGCAGCATTAGAGGAATATTATTATAGGAATCAGTGGAATCAGGAGCTGATATGAAACAGCCTGGTTTATTAGTAATTTATCAATTTTTGTTTGTTTTTATTTTAAGAAATGCCCAACAGGAAATAAGAGATACTACTTACTCTTGGTGTAGGGGAAAGAAAATTGAGATGTAAAGGTACCAGTAAGGTGACCTGAGAATGTGCAATATGTGTGTGAGACTTGAGGTGAACAGGGTGCCGTTCTTCATACATCACTTAACAAATAAGTAAGTCATGCTGTTATAGGAATATAATCGACGATGGAATTCGGGTCGGACTGTTACTATGGCAAAGTTGATTATTTTCCTATAACAGCATGTCCTGAAGTGTTGTATTCTTCCTGGACCAGAGCAATTTGCCTACACTAACAATTTGTATTTATTAATGAATGAAATACCATACGTTTAATGTTGTAGAGCATATTTCTCTCCTATAAAACTACTTAATTGCTGTTATCACTTACATTGTAGTAGCTCTAAACAGTCATTACCTCACCAACCTCTCTTTTGTTCTCTCTTGAAGCTAATAAGGAAAAATGTCACATATCTGAGAAACCACAACATGCAAAATGTTTTATCCTCTGACTCCGAGAGCTGTAATGATTTCTTTTGTGTGTAAAGCAGTAAAATATCAGCAAACCTACATTATTACTCGGATGACCACTCCATTATTCGCTGAATAGAAAACCTCTGTACCAGTATTTTACCTGCGCTCTCCTGTGAGGCATTGCACAGAGCTTGAACTTGACCTATACACATCCGGTGTGCTTCTTTTCTAAACCAGACTCTGGACCCTCTGAAACCATTTTTTTTTAAAGGAGGCAATTTGCAGACAGTCAGCTTGTGGACCTTACGGAGCAGATTTTCTGTTACTGATGTATTACGCAGTGTGTGTCGAGACAAGACTCTCTTAACTCGATCACACTCTTGTCACTGCATGACACAGGAAACACCAGCAGAAAGCATCAAGCCTGCATTTTAAATCCACCTGCACTTCATCTGGTTTATTGGTGATTGTTAACTTCCTGCTTGTCATATGATCCATATTTCTGCAAGCTAGGCATGTGCCGATAATCAGTTATCTGATATACCATGATACTAAACTCAGATGCTGTAGATTATCCCTACTACCTAGGTAGGGAGCAGTTCAAGTCAGCATTTGTACATCTGATGTCAAATATGTCCCATTCAGATAGCAGTGCAAAGACAAGTTTCCTCATTTTTGCAAATTCGCATGAAGGAAATTTCAGAAATCTGTTCTCAATGATATTCCAGAATAAACACATTGGAAAGACTGTGATATAAACCTAATATCGGCACATGTCTACAACGTGAAAGGTTTGGTATAAATGTCATATCGGTATTTAATGCATAACAATATTGGAATAAACTTATTTGCTCATTTCAACTTGGTTTGTCTCGGCTAATGAGAGATACCGATACCATTAAAGGAATAATCTGTGTGTAATTACCACAGATAAAAAAGTCCTCAGAAAAGACTTTATAATAGTTTTATATAGTTTTAGTCTAAGGGCAGTCGCTGAACTCTGTCTAAAAAAATGTTTGAGACATTTTTCATAAATTCTTCTGTCAAAGGTTGTAAATGATGGTCTAAATCTGAAGGTATTACTTTTTTCAGGAGGAGAATAGTACCTACCAAAAGTGGACCAAGGAAGGACACCCGGTGAACCGGTGACAGGGTCATGGGTGCCCAAGGCTCACTGATGCGAGTGGGGAGCAAAGGCCTGTCCACTGCCGAAAGCACCTACAATGGGCATGTGAGCATCAGAACTGGACCATGGATGGCTCCAGGATGCAATATGAGAAGAAGGCAAGCTGGTGGAGGCAGTGTGATGCTCTGGGCAATGTTTTGCTGGGAAATCTTGGCTCCTGGCATTCATGTGGATGTTACTTTGACACGTACCACCTACCTAAACATTGTTGCAGAATAAGTACACCCCTTCACATCAATGATATTAACTAATGGCAGTGGCCTGTTTCAGCAGGATAATGCGACCTGCCACACTGCAAAAATTGTTCAGGAATGGTTTGAGGAACATGACAAAAAATTCAAGGTGTTGACTCGGCCTTCAGATTCCCCAGATCTCAATCCAATCGAGCATCTGTGGGATGTGCTGGACAAACAAGTCTTACAGGACTTAAAGGATCTGCTTGGTACCAGATACCACAGCACACCTTCAGAGGTCTTGTGGAGTCCATGCCTCGATGGGTCTGAGCTGTTCTGGTGGTACAAGGGGGACCTACACAATATTAGGCAGGTGGTTTTAATGTTCTGGCCGATCAGTGTGAGTGAATAAGTGAATTTTCATTCTTTTCTTAGTGCACTTTCAGGAAAAAAGGGTACTAAATGGTACGTTTCCTTATTGCTGGAGTGGCTTATGTTCAGTAACCTTCATATGTATCTTTCACCTAGAAAAAAAGATTTAAGGTACTTAAATGTACATAATCACCTTTTAAAGGTGAAGCTTTAACGGTACACTACATGCACCTTTCCAGGTAAAAGATACATACTAAAGCTACAAAAGATGCCCTTATTTCTGAGAGTGTACAGGGAAATGTTATCCTTATGCAGTAATTACAAAATGGCAGTTGTTGCAACGCTTCCATAAAAGGTTTAAAATATTCTACTATACAGCGCAAATTAAAGCCTACAAATATTACACTATAAAGGCCAAATTTAGACGTGACGAAGAATTTTTGTGCAGAAGCAGAGCAACGCAGGCGACGTTGTTCACATACTCGCCTGTGCAGTTCGTGTACGGTACATCTGCAAGATTAAAAGCAACCTCCACTAGATGGCATGTCAGAGCCAAAACATCTCCTTCCATCTGTTTTCCGAGTCAAACTGTAAAAGTAGAGATTTCAATGCACAGCTATTTTAAAAACACACTGACGAGCTCGGTTAAACATTTCCGCCGTCATTGTGAGTGTTGTCATGAGCTGCGTGTCAAATCTAAAACTCTGACCTTACTCAAAAATATTTACTAATCTAGAAAATCCAGCATTGGAGAAACACAGCAGGTTCCTTTTGCTTCCCTGGAGGTTTTGTGTATTCACATGCCACCAAAAAAAAAAACTACCTGAAAAACCACCAATTATTCCTTCTAAAAATAGTCCCATGACTAAAAGGAGGAATTATACGGATTTAGTTAATTTGCAAACAACCTTCACTGAAGACTTAACGAAAGCTTCTACAAAAATCAGTTTACCAAACATTTATTGATGGAGAACTTTTCTTCAGTGCAAGGAAATGGTTTGAAATTCTTATCTGTGGTGATCACACACCTACTACAGATGCGATAACTAGAAATTAGGTTGGAAAACACTAGCGTATTCCTTTAATGAGAGAAATGACACGCACTTACAGTATAGTTTCGTTTAAACGTATGCAAGGATGGTGTTCCAACATCAGGGGTTGGTGTGATATTGAAATACACTTGCGAGTGCTTGTGCATTCAATACCAACATGTTCTGAGCAAATACGATCAGAAGACGATAATTATAAACTCATGTCATTACATCTACGACAGTTTAACTCGGTCTGAGTTTGTTGTGTGATATACTCTGTGAACGCGCACACACAGAAGACAAGCAGAACTCCCTAGCTTTCCTCTGAAGTTAACATTCTGCATGAAGAGACATGTATGGAATTCTTAGCGACGCAGGAAAGCCCAGAGCTCTGGAGATGAGAGTAGTGTCTTGCATGCCTTCATGTTGCTTTGATGCACGTGCCATGTTCACATGTTGGTGTGAGCCAGGAGACGAGAACAGAACGAGCAGGAACGCTGTGTGGAGAACACAGCCCACACCCTGGTGTGAAGAGCCCAGACCTCCCACACACACACACACACACACAAAGTCTGCCCTAGGGAATCAAGTCACTAATCATGTAGGCCTTTTGTCTTAAAGATAACCTGTTATAGTATGATGTGGTGCGTGGAGCTGACACATTTACAATTTAGTTCACTTTGTACTGTAGACTGCCATTTATCGATGTAAAAGAACCAGCACTGAGAATATACTAGGCTTTTTTTTTTTTTTTTAAATACGTCACTGCTGGGGTGATGAGAAACAGTCCACAGGCCAAAAAAGCTCCAACCAACAATGGAACTGTAGTCAGAAACTGACCTTGATGAAGACTAGACGACGGTTAACACAGAAAGTGCACGGAAAAAAGATTTGCCTTAGTCTCCAGCTGTAGTAAGTAAGGAATAAAACACTTATGGGTTGTGCTGTTGTAGGACAACAATCAAATCAAATCGAAATGGTGGTAGTGTGATGAAGTGGATTTACGGTTACCAACCAGAAGCTGATTATTTTCCTATAACTGTTTTATTCCTCTCATAACAAAGAAATTTGCTAATGCTAACACTGTTATATTAAAGATACTTTTAAAAACAAATCCATTTATGGTTACGTTTCGTGTTGAGGAACGTCCGTGAAAGTTAGTTCCTGTTATCACCTACGTTATAGCAGCTATAGACGGCCATTTCCTCACTTTCTCGAAGTTAATGAGACCGAAATAAACACAGCTTGTTATCAAGAAACAGCAAAACACACCATCCTCTCTCCTGAAGACTTTCCTCTGGCGGTAAACGTGGTTAAAAAGCGCTTACACTGGAGACTCCTTTCAAAAATGCTGAATAAACATCTCCTCACAGAAAACATCCACCATACATGTCTCTATCTAAGTAGTTACTATAGAAACGATAATGATTAGAATGAGCGCATTAATATAAATCTGTCAGACCTGCCCTTATATGAGCCATCCTTTCATTATCAATTAGCAAAAAAAAGTGCATTTTATATATTAATGAAACATTTTTAAAAAATGTCTTCCATGAGATAAAAATATTAACTTGCATTCCTGTTGCCTTTAAAGGTCTCTTGGTATTCGTGTTTCTTAGTTATTTTATTTCTACTGTTACGGGTATGTACTCTCTAAACAATCTGGTATCGCATTATTTCTTTTCTCTCCCTCTGTGCTGTAAAACATCAATATTTCACTTTAACTGTGCTCCAATTAACAACAAATTGTGCTACAGCTTGTTTGAGCCTTAAACGATTAACGTGTTTATTTTAAATCCTAAAACGTCATTTTCTAATGAATTAGAGAACAAGAGCCTGTCACTGGGGGATACAAACTTTTGAGCTTGCCAGTAAAAATGTAATATGTGGGCTGCTATTAAATGTTGCACAAAGGTTTGATGGGAAAACACTGCTACACGAACATGGAATTCTGTTTTGAGGTACATTTGTGTTGACTCAGAAACCAAGGGGGGTGTAAACTTTTGCACTTAACCGTATGTATGGGCTAAATGGAGTTTAATAGTGGGCTTGAACACTGGTGTCAGTGGAGGTCAGCTGCTCTTCATGACTGATGCAACACTGTCATAGTCCAACACACACACACACACACACACACACACACACACACACACACACACACACACACACACACACACACACACACACACACACACCAGTGTTGCTTGTCAGGTTTCCACCAGAAGTGCAGGAGAAAATTGTGTGTGTGTGTGTGTGTGTGTGTGTGTGTGTGTGTGTGTGTGCTGTTTTTATCCCCACTCATAATGCACATCCTGTGTGTTCAGGAAGTGTGAGCAGGCTGTAGATCAGTGTTTCTGTTTTACAGCCGTGTGTGTGGAATGCAAGAGGTTTCCAGCATGTCGCTCTCACGGACCACGGCTGCTGCTGAGACACACACACACACACACACACACACACACACACACACACACACACACACACACACACACTCACCCACACACACACACACACATTCTCACAGTGCTGAGACAGCCAGGTCAACTGCTGAGCCTGCATTCACGACTCTGCTCACAGCTGAAGAGCAGCGATGGGAGTCTCAGAGCTGAAATCTTCACACAGGAACCAAGCAGGAACATCTCAGCAATGTCAGACATCTTACTCACTCACTCAGCCTTGCATACCGGTAAAGACCACATGACATGTCCAGGTCTCTTTAATGTCTCTTTAATGCAGCAGCATTAATGCACCTCACAACAGCTTCGTGAGTGCTTTAAATAAGTGGCGCCCGTCTTTCCGTCCTCTTTCCACGATATACATTTCAAATCTGTACAGGGAATATGTACACTCGGTAAAATGTCACGATGATGCAACAGTACCACTGCACATGGCTCAGAGGAAAAGAGTAAGTGTCTCCTTTAAACAGGAAGCCAGTCGTTCAAAGGTTGAGAGGAGACCCGTCCTGCTCGGAGCAGTTCGACAATTCAAACAAACAAAAAAGAAAAAGTTACGTCACCCACCAAACGCCAGAGCTGCACCAGAACTGCCTATGAAGCTACTCATAAGTAGCTCAGAAAATGGAGACAGTGGATCAAAATTATATCACAAATGCTTTGGGGTCATCTTCAATATGCCTTATATGTTACACATATTTTCACATCGCTGAGAGAGAGAGAGAGAGAGAGAGAGAGAGAGAGAGAGAGAGAGAGAGAGAGAGGAGCGAAAGGCAACCCTGTTCCTAAAAAAAAAAATAAAACCAATAAAACTCTTAAGACAAAATATATCCAATTTGCACAGCAGTTTAAAAAAAACAACAACACACAGCATCGACGATTCCTCACGCTCACCGAGACGGCCATCTTTCTCTGCACATATATACAAAAACAAAATCACTCTCTGGTATAAAAATAAGTTATGAGAAGATCTCTGAGATGTTTTTTTTGCGAGGTCACATGAAACAGGTCTGTATGATAACCCAAGTTCAGGTTCCACTCAGGCTGCAGCCCTCAGGGTCGGGCCGGTGTGGGACGGAGGCATTGAGCCGAACGCAGTCCCGAGGTGCCGAGTAACCCTTCGCCTGTGGTCTCTGATACTCCGAACAGCCTCCGTTCTGCAGAGCTGCAGGATTCCTGCCCTTAGGGCTGTCGTAAACCCCCTCAGAGTGGTTCGATTTGCCAGGTTCGGCCCCCTCTGAGTGGCTTGGTCCGTCCCGTTTGGTCTGGGGTGTCTGGTAGCCCCCAGACACATTTCCTCCCACCACCTTTCTGTAGTTGCTGTTGTCTGTGGCTTTAAACGAGGAACTCTTGCTGAGAACGACCCCAGGGACGCTGTAGCTGGGATCCGGAAAGAAGACGTCCTTCCGGAAGGTGTGGCGCTCGATGATGGGTGTGGCGTACTCCGGCTCCTGATTGGTCAGTGGGAGAGCATACTGATTGGCCGTGTGCAGGTAGTCGTAATGAGACGTGGCCTGGTTAGTATTGTCTTTGGTATTGTCCTTGTCCATGGGCCTGAAGGTGGAGCCTTTCCTAGACACCGTCTCCACGCCAAGCATCAGCGGCTGCTGGTAGTCTGAGAAGAGAGTGAGAGATGAGTGAGATATGAGACAGAAATCAGAGATTAGAATGAGCTGAGAGGGAGCAGAGTGAGATCAGAAAGAGATCAGAGCAAGAGATCAGAAAGAGATCAGATTGGAAAGAGATCAGAGTACGAGATCAGAGAGTGAGATTGGAAAGAGATCAGAGAGAGATCAGAGTACGAGATCGGAGAGTGAGATCAGAAAGAGATCAGATGGAGATCAGAGCGAAATCAGAGAGTGACATTGGAAAGAGATCTGAGTAAGAGATCAGAAAGTGAGATCTGAGAGTGAGATCGGAAAGAGATCAGAGTGAAATCAGATAAAGATCAGAGAGTGAGATTGGAAAGAGATCAGAGTAAGAGATCAGAGAGTGAGATTGGAAAGAGATCAGAGAAAGAGATCAGAGAGAGATCGGAGAGTAATATCGGAAAGAGATCAGATGGAGATCAGAGTGAAATCAGAGAGTGACATTGGAAAGAGATCAGAGAGTGAGATCTGAGAATGAGATTGGAAAGAGATCAGAGTGAAATCAGATAGAGATCAGAGAGTGAGATTGGAAAGATATCAGAGTAAGAGATCAGAGAGTGAGATTGGAAAAAGATCAGAGAAAGAGATCAGACAGAGATCGGAGAGTGAGATTGGAAAGAGATCAGATGGAGATCAGAGTGAAATCAGAGAGTGACATTGGAAAGAGATCGGAGTAAGAGATCAGAAAGAGAGATCTGAGAATGAGATCTGAGAGTGAGATCGGAAAGAGATCAGAGTGAAATCAGATAAAGATCAGAGAGTGATTGGAAAGAGATCAGATAAAGACCAATGAGATCAGATAGAAATCAGATAGGTTTCAGAGTGAGACCGAAAAGAGATATCAGATTGAGGTGAGACCGAGAGATCAGACAAGCTCAATCAACTAAAAAAGCAGGAGAAAATGAATTACTATTAAGGCCTGTTCATGAACCTAAACATTAATGCCTTCAGATCAAACCTGATATCACTCTAAATGATATTTAGGAGGCAAATCTCTAGGAAATTTACAACTCGATTCATTTTTAATTCTCTGTGCTCTGCAATTATATTTACAATTTTTTTAGTTCACATTATAACTTTTTACAATGAGACCATTTAAATGTGTGCAGTATGTTTTTAAAGCTGAATCAATCTCTAAAAATAAGGTCATAATTAAGGTCACTTGAGTGTGTATAATAATTATGCAACTAGGCTTAAAAAAAAAATTCAAATGCTAGGTGTTCTACTTTTAGTCACCTGACAAATTTTCTTTGGTTAAAAGGACTTTAAATAATCAATTTACTAATTCACATATAAATAATTATTATGAGTAATTACCTCTTTCATGAAAAAAAATAACGAGTTAATTATGAATATTTAACTCTCAAGTAATATAATGATAATGTAATATTTATGACTCACGAATAAAGTAATTAAAATTAGACAGCAATTAATTAATCTGACAGCCTTAGCCTAAAGGGTTTACTTTATACCAGGGACATTTGGTTATTTGGAAATCAGTTAATAGTTTTCAATGAAGAAAGGCTTTTTATAAGCATAAGCAAAAATGTCATTAGGATTTTTTATTTTTATTTTTTTGCTACAATGCAGAATCAATTACCACTGTAAAGTCTTCATTTCTCAAAAAGAGTGAAAAAAAAAAAACCCCACCAGAAATACACTTTTATTCACATAATACTGCTGATAGCTCATGTGGTGTCAGCCTGTCAACATGACGGCCATGAATGATGAACATCAGTACAGCTACACAATGCACGATAATAACACAAAAAAAGAAGATTTTGTAACTAAATATGTAAGAAACACTGCTGTACACTCTTAGGGGGAAAAAATGTTCAAGAACCTTTGGTCCCCGTTGCTGCCTTTTCTTTCTTATTTGATTACTTAAGAGATGGATGGCATATTGTCTTCATCACTGCTGCTCGCTATAGATGCATTTTTTCTTTTTAATGCTGTTAAAAGTCTACACCGAATTCATAATGTGCTTTTGCACCTTATGTGTGATCTGGCTTTTAGAGCTGCTGAAGCAAGTGAAAAAACTCCCTTTTTATCCTTCAATTGATCTGAACCACTGCAGGGCTATTAGTCTTTCAACCACAAACAAAGCTCTGAGAAACTGTCAGCTTTGAAATGTACTGCATTCGCAGCTCTGATGCATCGACAGAACATTTCCTCTTCACAGAGGCAAAATAAATCAATCATGTATTCTGTACGCAATCTTGTTAACTGCTCATGGTCTGAGATGTGAACATCCGGGTAACCAGATAGACCGCTTGTCTACACATTAATGGTTTCTTTAAAGATGCACTTGGATGTACTTAGATGCGACATTTAGTATTGAAATGCTTTTGACTATTAATGAGCTTGTAATTTTATTACAAAAAGTAATGTGAAATCTCTCTGATTTCGTTACTTTTCTCTTACAGTCAACTTTCTTGTAATATTTACCTTCTTTTCATGATCTATATAAAATTTGCCATGTTTAAAGGTACGTTCACACACACAGCGATTTTATCGCTGCAAGTCATACTATGCAGTTGCCACTAGTAGGCGTTCCTAATACTGGTTGCCATAGTAACATTCTGTAGGGAGAGCGTTTGTATATAAAATTCACCAGTACACACACACACACACACACACACACACACACACACACACACACACACACACACATATATATATATGCTATGAGATGAAGGAGAAGCGGTGTGTGCTCTTTGCCGTAGCGGCCATCTATCTGCTGCGAAAGCGTAAGCGCCGGACTGTCTGAGGCCACGAAACAATTCAGACTCGCGGGGCCGTATGGCGGATCACGTGCTCGCTTCTGTCTTCACTCCCATTGGTAGTCACTGCACCAAGTCACTACAAATTTGCATAAAGTTAAACTTTTCTCAATTTTGTCGCGTCGCCGGACATCTAGCCGCCAACGGTTGCCAGTTTCTCGCTGCGAGTTGCTGTATGCGTGAACGTACCTTAACTCATCCTCACTAAGAATAGTTTTAATTTAACCTTCCGGCACACATTTAGAGCAAATCCTAAATCTTATTCACTATATGTGCTCACTATACAGAGTAGAGTTTTGTAGAACCCACGCAATGCACAAGGAATGACTCCAATAAGATCCTATTGGAAATTAACTACTGACATGTACAATTAGCTTAAATATTCAAAGGGGAATGTTTGTGCCTTGAAATAGTATAAATATTTTGAAAATGCAGGCAGTGACATATTATAACACAGAGTGTTAATGGATTTCTGTGTAAAACAGTGCCAGTGATTGATGAGCGAGCCTGGTGTCTGACCTGCCATGTCGCTGGTGACCAGGTCCATTTTGGGCAGGTGGTCTTTCTCCGAGCTGTAGCTGAAGGTGAACTCGGTGGACTGCTGCCTGGCAGACGGATGTTTCACCTGCTTCCAGCAACCTGGACGTACAAAAAAAAAAAAAAAAAACGAGTATCGGTCAGAGAGACGTAATGAAAGGACAGGCCTCACCCTACCAGAACCACTAAGCCTTAAATCATACATTTCTGTCCCAAAAAAAAAAAAAAAAAAGACAAGAAGAAAGACTGGTGGTAATGACAAAGTAGGAAAAGGAAGAAAACACAGAGGACAAGGATGGAATATTGAGAAAATGTGAACAGAATCTAAGCTGTTTGTTTCCACAGAATCATTGTGTATATCGTGTCGAGATGTTCGCGCAAGCCTGATATGTTTTTTTGTTCCTCACAACAAGCCTTAGGGGATTTTTTAAAGTATAGTCAAAACCCAGGAACCTGTTCAAACAGGAATCAATAAAACATGAGGTTGTAGTTGATTTCCCACCAACCTGAGAGACGACACGATTGTTTAGATGAATACGGAGGAAGTGCTTGGATTAAGGTTGTTCCTTTGTGTAAACGGCTGTTTGGTTAACCAGCTCATAGCAACAACCAAACTGCTTATAAAAAAAAAATAATAATAAAAAACCTCAGAGGGTTTTTGCAATACATTTTTTCTTTTTTCTTTTAAACCTGATATAAAAATATGATGAAGATAAAATTGTGCAACAAATTATACAACGGCTTGCTCTAACCTTGCAATCTGATTGGCTGAACATGAGTTGCTAAGTAACAGCAACAAACTTGTTACTCCTGATAGCTCACTACTTCTCGTGTTATACAGTATAGCTTAATTATATTATTATAAGGACAGTAACAAAAGTCGCACTCCGTATGATTAGGAAACAAATAAAAGTGTTTGATTATTAGTTTGCATCGAGATTCACAAACAGCACCAACAATTCAGTCTGCTCTTTATTTTATTTTATTTTAATTCTGCGTTGGACATGTTGTGAGATCTGTTCCAACTGCCAAAAATATAGCTTCCTCGTGAAGTGATTCATGTAGTAGCATAATTTAAACTAGCGGCTAGTGTTTAGCAGTTAACAGTAGCGCTTCTGTCGATCTTTCGCCTAATAAAACACAGCAGAGTGGTGTGTGTATTTTCCAAACTCGGTCTTTATAGACATTCAGGACACTGCTGCTTTGCCGGGTTTCCTTCTGGCGTTTTAAATGTCAAGAGCTTTCAAGTGTGTTTACAGCTGTGTGTGAAGTACAGTGATGTGAGGAAATGAACATTCTTGGCTCTTACTCGCTCCAGAGTTTGCTTTTTTTGTACCACTGCATGAACTGTATTTGTTTATTTTGTTGCAAAATGTCCGTCTGCTGCTGTATAATTTCCATGCGTGATCATGCAGGGCTGGGAAACATGACGTAGTGTGTGTAGGTGTGAAAATGGAGCGGTTCATATCAGACACTCATGGTTTGATTTTTATCTGCAGTTTAAAGATCATGGTTTCAGTTGATCTGGACTTGATACAAGAGTCAAGTCCGATTCACACTGTTTACAAGCTGAAAATGTAGGGGTTAATCTAAACAACAACAACAAAACATCAAAAGTTTTTACTCTATTGCCCAAAAACTGAAATTTAATGACCAAAATTGCAGCGCTGTGTTTATGCACCGACCTGTTTGTGGAAGATCTGCAGAGTCGTACATGTTCTCTTTGTTCTTCTTCCTAGAGAGAGAGAGAGAGAGAGAGAGAGAGAGAGAGAGAGAGAGAGAGAGAGAGAGAGAGAGAGAGAGAGAGAGAGAGAGAAGGGAAGATATATAGAGAGATGGAGATAGAATCAGAGAGAGTGAGACAGAAAGGACAGACAAAGAAAGAAGGGAAGAGAGAGAGACAAAAAGAAGGAAAGAGAGAGAGAGGCAGACAGACAGAAACAAAACAAATTAGAGTCAGAGAGAAACAGAAAGACAGAAAGAAGAAGACAGACAGCAACAGAAAGAAGGGGAGAGAGACAAAAAGGAGTGAGAGAGAGAGACAGACAGATAAAAATAATTAGAGATGGAGATAAAGATAGAAAGAAGGTGAGACAGAGACACACAGTGAATTAGAGAGAGAGAGAGAGAGAGAGAGAGAGAGAGAGAGAGAGAGAGAGAGAGAGAGAGAGAGAGAGAGAGAGAAGGGAAAAAGAGAGAGAGATGGCGGGAGAGTGAGAGACAGAAAAAAATTAGAGTTGGAGACAAAGACAGAACGAAGGTGAGAGACAGAGAGAGAGAGAGAGACGCACACAAAGAATCAAGAGTCAGAGAGAGAGACAAAGAGGCAGAAATTAATGAAAAGAGAGAGGGAGAGAGAGAGAGAGAAAGAGAGAGAGAAAAGGGGAGAGGTAGACAGATTAACGTGAGCAGAGTCTTTCTCTTGAGATCGCCAGATCTCAGGTTATTGTTCCTGCTGCACTCCTCCGCAGCTTTATCATTCTTCCCCCTAATCCGTCCATCCCCAGCCTCACACAGAGTGACCCAATTTTCTGACTCTGACCTTTGTCCCTCCCTCACTCCCTCCTTTTCTTCTCCTCCACCTTCCCTTCCTTTTCTCTTCCGCAGGCTGCTATATAATAAGTGTGATCAGAAGGATGATAGTACCGCTGGTCAGTTTCTCAGTCGTCTACATCAGCGGCCCACATGCTTAACAGCGCTGGCAACAAAAACCAGCATGCGCGCACACACACACACACACACACACACACACACACACACACACACACACACGTCTGTGTATCTCCACCAGTTCAATAAAGCTTGTCTTATAAGCGACAGAAAGCGAATGAAGATAAACCCAGGACATTAATCATCTCAGAGCTCCTGTGTCTCACAACATGACAAAGTCTTGGATAAGGAAAGGTAGATACATCAGTGGACCTATTTACAGCACCGCCATTTTAAAATGCACAGTTTCCAGACTTTCTATTGACTTTATTGACCGTGAACGTGCAAGGTGCACGAGGACGCTCGCCTAGGAGTCCATCTTCATACTTGTACACAATGTCTAACAACAAACAAAAATAAACCCAAAAAACAAAAACAGATCAGAGTTCAGTGTTCCAGTGCAGGAGTAATAAATAAAATGCAACATGGGCGTAACTTTGTTTTGACTGGCATTTTGGTTTTGACTCATTTCTGTTCATTTTCCAGCAACTACGCTCGATCAGTCTATAGCCAGTGCAGGTAGTGCAGATTTCTATTTACATCACAGAAACGTATGACGTCTGTAACTAAATCCGCTGGAGTGTGCTGCATTTCTCTTTAGACTTCCGTTCAGTCTATTGTAAGAACAGCTAAAAAGTCATCGAGTGCACTTACTTCTGC
Organism: Cranoglanis bouderius; assembly: GCA_023630585.1. Classification (NCBI taxonomy): domain Eukaryota; kingdom Metazoa; phylum Chordata; class Actinopteri; order Siluriformes; family Cranoglanididae; genus Cranoglanis; species Cranoglanis bouderius. The sequence goes on from CM042547.1 coordinate 17,677,691, forward strand.
AGCACTTTAAAAACGCAGATCCCAGACACCAGCAACACACCCGCGCACACCACCGCCGACACCACGATGATGATCAGCTTCACTGTGGATGGAGGAAAAAGGAAGGAGACGCAGCGTCAGGAAAGACATTACAGGCAAGCGTATAATGTCTAATGTGTAAAGCAGGAGATGTCGATGTAGCTGTACCCAGATCAGACTGAGGCAGGTGCTCTGGGATTTCGTCTTCATCCGGTATGGGTCGGCTGGACAAAACCTCCTGCGTGACCTGAGACGTCACGTTGACTACTGCAAACACTAGTGCAGATATAACAGGATTTACAACTTAGGCCCAGTTTGCTGGTGGAATATATTCAAATTTGTTTCCATGTTTATTCAACATCATTTCATTCTCCTTTTAAAGAAATGTATTAAAAAGGTACAAAAGTTGACAGACAAAGAAATGTGTTATTCGTGGCTTGTTTTCAACTGAAATGCACATCTCTGGAACGTCTAGCCTTCCATGGCTGACCTTCTCTCACGTCACCGTTTCCAGAAGATGTTAACGCTAACATGCATACGTCGCTGTGCAATCTCGTCGTCCTTTTGTGACACACTCACCTGGAGGATCTCTGACGTACGAGCAGCCCAGGAGCTCCGTGCTCAGGCCGATCCTCTGGTGCCACTGCAGAGGGACGACACGGACGTAACGTGCGGCGAAAGAGGGACGGAAAGTGTTGCGTGTCTGGTAGAGATTGTCCACATTCCCTTCAAATATCTGCCAGACAAATATCACAGTTAATCAGCGTGAAAACGGCAACCGGAGTCACATAAAGAACTAATTCACTACACTTCACTGTCTCACCATATTTTCAGAGCTGTTATACTGTGTGTACGTGCGCCAGCGGCTCTTTTCCTTGTACAAGACCTTGTAGCTTTTCACAAAGGAACCGGAATCTGAACCCTTGGTTAAAATCCCTAAAAATGAAGACCAAATTTATTAGAGGTACATAAGTACAAAATACTGAGGGAAAAAAAAAAACCCATTAATTTATATTGAAATTTACGTACAAAAATAAATGAGGACAAACATTCAGCACAGGTGTCCACAAACGTTTGTCCATACAGTGTATGATGATAAAAGCACAGTATGTTAGTGGTAAACAAATAAATCCATTTTTTCTGAACTTTTGATAAATCTGCATCAGTGATGACATCATGACGGTATAAAGCAGGAAGTGATTGAAAACTGCAGTCAAAAGCAAACACATCATATGTATTGCAGAGTCAGTTCTGAGCATTTACGTCTTTACAAACACACTGTTACTTGGTCACACAATGGGATTACTGCTATCGTCAGAAAGCACAAGATGATATAAAACATGCTGCATGACTACTGACAGAACCTGGAACCTTTTCGTATCTGACTTCCTGCTGCTGTACAGCCAAGACGTCTCCTACCGGTGCCCGAGAGGCGAACCGGAGACCTGTCATTACCTCATTTGTCACTTGTCAGAACCTGAGAGCTTGTGTGTTCAGCAATCATGCATGAAACCTACTAATTTGGTGATTAAGCAGTTCAAAAAGAAAAAAAAAAAAAGAGAACAATTCTGCTTGTTAGTGTTTTTTTTTTTATGCTCTTCAAGAGGAAAAGCAAACCAACAAAGGTGCTGATATCAGGGTTTGGAATTTGCATTCAAATAAATATTTTCCATTACACAGTGCACTTCTTTTTAATGCAACAAAACTGCAATACCCTCATCTGCTCAGTCAAAGCATTTTACTGGGTATAAAGTGCTCTATGTACACTCTACAGTGTTTTTATGTAATGAGCATATTATATAGTCAATATCTTGGAACAGACATAGTAAAATGAAATGACTGAAGTTCCAGCCACAAGCTTACAAAATTTCGGACAACAGCCATCAAGACTGAATGACAGCACGTTTAATGCCTAATAATTAGTGATTAGTTTATGGCTATAAATAATATAGTATAGTATATAGTATAGTACTAGCACTTTATGTTCCCACTTTTGACTAGCGCCTGAAAAATCTATGAACATCTATGAAACTTTCTGAGCTAATGTCTCTAGCCCTGTAGCTAGCCTCTGGTCCAATGAGTTTCTGTAACTCCAAATAATTTAAATTAACGCACATGATTAGCAGCAACAGATGATCCACTACAGAAGCCGTACAGGTTGATGTTTAGCAAACTAGAGTCAATGAACTACGCCCATTTTTATACACTTATACACTCTGCTACAGTATTTTCACACCTGTACCATGGTCCGCCTGCTGATGATCCTTGAAAAAGGAAGACATTTGGGATTGGACCTTAGATCACACGGAAGAAATGTAAAATCAAGCTAAATATCAGTGACAAGAAAACATTACTGTGGGTAATTAAGTAAAAACAAATCTGAAACATGAAAGAGACAGAAAATGGCCAAAGAAGATTAGAAAAGGATAGAAACTTCGTCAGACAGTCACTACAATACAGATGATCACTGTTCCATCCACCAGAGGAATGATCAAGATGACCATGTGACCGGTGAATATGACTTTTCAGCAGTCTGCACTCTTATGAGCTCCACCCACATTTCCCTGTTCGGTTCTCTTGGAGCAAGAGCAAGAAGTGTATCCTAATTCGGCACAGACACTTAGTTACAGAAAGGCCTCTTTTGGAGAAAAAACTAATTTGTTAACATATCGACAAGACAAACTAAAGATAAGACAAACTGCACCCTGAATCATCTCCTCTCTCTTGTTTGCACTGCTGAGGGTAAAGCTTCCAGCTGAGGCAGCGAGAACACCAGAGGCCGATGACCTTCTCTAAATAAAGAGCAGTATTCTTCAGTGACACTCGGTCTCATCATATTATACCAGCACTGCTAAGATAACAGAGCTTCCTCTCTCTGAGGAGCTGAGTTCAGTCACAAACATCACATTAAAAAAAACACGGCTTCCGTGCAGAACACAAAGCGAGCTTTCTCTAGTTCGGGGTGCGCTTTGAAATCGGCCTGGCCGCCATGTTCTAAATAAACTCCGCCTGCTCCCGTACTGAAATGTGCCTTTGTAAATAAATAAGTAAATAAAATAAAGGCCGTGAACAAAAAAAAAAAAAAAACAGAAGGGCTTTCAGTGCGTTTACGCAACACCAGGAATAAAGCTGCAGTGATCAGCTGGGTGTAAGGCGGAGGAGCATGGGAACTCTCATGTGCTCTAGGGCACCAACATTGGATACTTCATCGACGGTCACGAGAAAGAGCCTTTGTAAGGATAATTAGCCCTTGTAACAGCCTCTGGACCGAAGCCTGGACTCTGATCCCTTTCCTTCTCTCCCTCACTCTCTGACAGATGTGTGCATAGAGAGGTCTAATCCTGATAATCTGCATTATTCCAGAACGAGAGGGAAACTGATCAAGAAAAACAGCTGAAATCTAAGAAGCAGAGTTTCACTGAGCTTTTAGATCGTGAGTGTTGAGCCGGAGGAGATTTGTACCTACGCTCCGGCCTGGTGCACACAGATTACAACTAACCAATATAGAGAGAAACTGAGTAGGAAACAGATACAGGAAACATGTTTTAGCCACATGTTATATTATGCTAGTGTAAATGTGACGGAATCTCCAAACCACATCCAGCAGCTAAAACCCCTTCCAATTAAAGAAAAAAAAACCCCAATGAAAATCGAGATTTTGATGTGGCAACCACCTTATTCATAAATCAACTAAAATCGAGGAACAACCCTGGAATTTGGTGTTCGAATGTAAGGAATTCATTTGTATATTAACGCAAAATACAGCCGTCAGATTTCAGTCTGTCTTACCAAAAACACATTTAACTAAAAGGGTAAATGCATGTTGTTAAAATACAATCCAGATGCTGTCTTAGTAACTGAGCTGAACCTCTGCAAGCATCATGCTAAAGCTCACAGGCATTACGGCCAAACTGTTTCATGTCAGTCATCACGTTCGACCATGGCATAAAAACACAGGGTGTCGGAAAATAATTTTTTACTTCTATTCAACATAAAAAGTCAACCAAAAGTCAAAAATATATTTTGTGATGAGGGAAGTGGCACTGAAACTCTGATTGATAGATTGATAGTTTAACACACATGACAGAATCAAATGTATTTCATTTTTTATTCAGTGAATATCTGATTTTTCCTCAAAGAACAAACATGAAAATCCATAAATCGCATTAAACTTTCTTATTCAGTCATAAACTTACCTTGGCTCCAACAGTGCGATTTTTTTTTCTTCAGTACAACTGAGAAAATTGTATTGAGCCTCACTTTCTTATTTGAACTAATCTTACAAGCTTACAGTGCAAAGAGCAAAGAAGGCTTTATTGTTTGACCTTTTGATCTTTTGTTAAAAGAATTCACAAAAATACTCTGCTCTCGTGGATATCAAACAAAAAACACAGGTTTATCAAAAAAAACCAAAACAAAACTTTGTTAAATATAGGTGTGCAACAATTATTGGCACCCTTTTAGTCAATACTTTGTGCTACCTCCCTCTGCCAAGATAACAGCTCTGAGTCTTCTCCTATAATGCCTGATGAGGTTGGAGAATACATGGCAAGAGATCTGAGACCATTCCTCCATACAGGATCTCTCCAGATCCTTCAAATTTCGAGGTCCACGCTGGTGGACTCTCCTCTTCAGTTCACCCCACAGGTTTTCTATGGGTTTCAAGCCATCAGGGGACTGGGATGGCCATGGCAGGACCTTGATTTTGTGGTCAGTAAACCATTTTTGTGATGATTCTGATGTATGTTTTGGATCATTGTCCTGCTGGAAGAGCCAACCACGGACCATTTTAAGCTTTCTGGCAGAGGCAGTCAGGTTTTCATTTAATATCTGTTGATATTTGATAGTCCATGATGCCATGTATCCTAACAAAATGTCCAGGTCCTCTGGCAGAAAAACAGCCCCAAAACATTAAAGAGCCACCACCATATTTAACTGTGGGCATGAGGTACTTTTCCATATGGCTACCTCTGTGTGCACCAAAACCACCTCTGGTGTTTATTGCCAAAAAGCTCTATTTTGGTTTTATCTGACCATAGAACCCGATCCCATTTGAAGTTCCAGTAGTGTCTGGCAAACTGAAGACGCTTGAGTTTGTTTTTGGATGAGAGTAGAGGCTTTTTTCTTGAAACCCTTCCAAACAACTTGTGGTGATGTAGGTGACTTCAGATTGTAGTTTTGGAGACTTTCTGACCCCAAGACGCAACTAACTTCTGCAGTTCTCCAGCTGTGATCCTTGGAGATTTTTTGGCCACTCGAACCATCCTCTTCACAGTGCGTTGAGACAACATAGACACACGTCCAATTCCAGGTTGATTCATAACATTTCCAGTTGACTGGAACTTCTTAATTATTGCCCTGATGGTGGAAATGGGCATTTTCAATACTTGTGCTATTTTCTTATAGCCACTTCCCATTTTGTGAAGCTCAACAACCTTTTGCCGCACATCACAGCTATATTCCTTGGTCTTACCCATTGTTATGAATGACTAAGGGAATTTGGCATATGTGTTACCTCATATTTATACTCCTGTGAAACAGGAATCCATGGTTGAACAATTTCTTGTTCCTAGTCACCCAGGTGTACTAAAAAAAATGTAAAATACCAATGGGAATATACTTCAAATATATTCTTCATGAATTCATGGGGCAATAATTGTTGCACACACCTATATTTAACAAATATGTATGTGTATATATATACACACACACACACACACACACACACACACACATATACACACATATACACACACATATATATATATATATATATATATCTGACAGATAAGCAGGAAAAGTAAACTCTATGCTTTAGTAACTCTAACCTGTTATCCTCTTCTTCTCTCCCAGGTCGAGTTGGAGCCAGTGTTTACTGTCAGACTTGTTGTCCCAGATTCCTGTCGGGGAGATGGTGTGGACGATGCCTGGGGACCAATCGCTCCGAGTCCCATCGAATCCGTCCTTCTCCCACGAGGAGCTAACAGACATGGGCTGAAGTACCATCTGTCTGGAACAGTCTGTAGTGGGAGAAAAGGAAAGAAAAGAGAGTGCACTTTTATCAATAGACAGTAATAAACCAGTTTTACAGAAATCCTAATTTAGCTATAGGGATAAGCACAGGACTTTATGATCACAGCTGCAGTTCTTAGGTACAAATCTACAGCATCCAGGTGAGAACGCAGAAACAACAGTGAGACTTGGATATAAACGCTTATTCGGAAGTGAAAATCTTTAGGGTGTCTGTCTGGGACCATCCCCAGCAGAAGGTGAGTCACGAGTGCAGAAAGAAGTGAAGGATGAATCAGGCAGATCCGGAGAGCGAGAGGAACCATGGCAGTAGAAATGAGTCAGGATCTGGCACCGGCTTCACATCACGCATCTGGAGTGCATCTCACGTCCCAAATAACACAATAAGTGTACTAAGGAGCATGAAAATAGCGCACCGCCAGCTGTTACTTCATATAGCTACTATGTTAGAACAACAGTATGAGGGTTGGGATGCTGCTGTATGCTGATTGGCCAGCATTAGTAAATTACAGTCTAACATCTCTACCCCAATAATTGTAGTCTATTATATTCTATATCAGACAATATTTATAATATTTACATATACAGATAGACCGATAGATAGACTGACACAGACATATAGATAGACACAGAGAGGCAGACAGGTAGACAAACAGAAATGGATGGAGACAGAAAGGCAAGCAGACAGACGTACATATAGAGAGAGATACACAGATAAACAGACAAACAGCTAGACAGACAGAAAGACAGACAGGCAGTCAGAGAGACACACTGATGTGGACAGTTAGACAGATACAGACAGACAGACAGCTTCGGTCCGTGAACTAACAGCCTCAGTCCGTGACCTTACAGCTTCAGTCAGAGATCTTATAGTAATCTGGCCTTTACACATGCAGTTAAATTGACAACAGTTTTCATTTTGACGACAGGAAAGCAATAAAAAGGGATATAAAAAACATCAAAAAGAAATAGCGCTGCTTTTCTGGCCGTGTGTGTGGAGTGTGTTCAACATAAAATGAATGTGGGCTGTGACTTATTTATGGTGCTCACTGACTCAACAGGAAGTTAAAAAACCTCTTAAAAAGCTCAGCAGCATGTGTGTCCTTAAACAGGGTCACGTGTATGAAACATATCGGTATCCAGAAAAGAGATGAGAAAGGGCTTTTATTTCCCCATCTGAAAGCCACTTCCTTGGTGTATCAGTGTTTGATGGTACGAGTGTGAGGTGGAGCTTGGAAGCGGGGGCGGGACAGTGATCCTGATTGAAGTGGCCGAAGATGGATTGACAGTAATGAGGTTTCGGTTGGTTTAAAGGAGAGGGGGTTGTCTGTCACGGTCTTAAGTGCACTGTGGTGCGGTAAATTAATTTCAGAGAAAAGCTCATTGATTTGTAGCCACTCATCCAGGGTGCGCGTGTGTGTGTGTGTGCGTGTGCGTGTGTGTGTGGTGGCCATCCTGCGACATCATCCTAGTGAAACACAACTAGTAGTGTTTTTCTGCTGAGGTGCAGAAATGAGCAGGTGTGTGAAGCGGCCGTTGGAGCACGGTGTTGACAGCAGGCTGCCGTTTGGTCTGTTAGCGTAGTTCTTGGCACAGAGAGTCACCCGAGACGTGCCAGCACAAGTCAAGCTCCTCTGAAATAAAACCCTCCTGCTGCCAGACTGTCAGGTAGAAATAAATCTAATCAGAAGATAAGAGGTTCCCACGCTTCCTAAAGCAGCCTGAGAAACCACCAGCAGGATTTTCACTCACTCCAACACAAGTAAATAAACAAGTAAATAAATAAATTTACTTAAACAATTAAATAAATAAACAGCTCACAAAAAAGAAAAAAAAAGAAGTAGAATTATGAAACAAAAACAGAATAACAAGGAAGGGGGACAAAAAAGGGGAGAGGGAGTGAGCAAGGAAGGATGGAAGGTAGGGGAGAGAGAAAATAGGAGGAATGAATGAATGAATGATGGAAGGAAGGAAGAAAGAAAAGAGAGAAAAAAGTAAGGAAGGAAGGAAGAAAGGAAGAAAGAAAGGAGAAATTACTGAATAAAGTAAGGAAGGAAGGAAGAAAGAACGAAAGAAAGAAAGAAAGAAAGAAAGGAAAGAAGGAGAAATGACAATAAAGTAATAAAGGATGGAAGGAAGGAAGAAAGGAAGGAAGGAAGAAAGAAAAGGGAGAAAAAAGGAAGGAAGAAAGAAAGAAGGGGACAGAGGAAAGGAGAAATGACTGAAAAAAGGAAGGAAGGAAGGATGGAAGGAAGGAAGGGAGGGGAGAGGAAAGAATGAGGAAAGAATGAGGAAAGAAAAGGGAGAAAAGGAAGGAAGGGAGGGGAGAGAGGAAAGAAGGAGGAAAGAAAATGGAGAAAAGGGAAGAAGGAAAGAAAGAAGAGTGAAGGAAGGAAGGAAAGAAAGAAGGAAGGAATGAAGGAAAGAAGGAAGGAATGAAGGAAGGGGAGAGAGGAATGAAGGAGGAAAGAAAAGGGAGAAAAAGGAAGAAAAAGGAAAAAATGAAGAAAGGAGGGAAGGAAGGAAAGAAAGATAGAAAGAAAGACAGGGAGAGAAAAGGAAAAGACTGAAAAAGTGATGAAAGTAGGTAAAGACAGAAAGTGTGAAAATCACGAAAAGGACAGCGGGAAAGAGAGAAAAGAAAAATACAGAGGAGAGAGAGAATACAGAAGACGAGTCATTATTGTTGTTGATGCTATTATGAATCACTAAGTGAGGATGTTGGTGGCGTGTCCTGTGGGCGGGGCTTAGAGGGCTGTGGAGTTTATGTGCTAAAAGCAGCTTCACGGAATTTCCACACCTTCTGAATAAAGTTCTTGGGACAGAAAGTAATTCATCATCAACAAATGGGAACAAAGTAGAAATATACATGCTTATGGAACAAAAAAAAAGAAATCACTTACCATTGGTGACAAATGTGAAGAGAGTATCTGACAAAGAGCCGCTGAAAGAGAAGAAGAGAGGGAAAAAAAAGAGAAAAGAGAAAGAAAGATCAGTCAGTGATTACAATTACAGTGATAAATGGAGGGAAACACCCACTGGGGGTAAAGAGCAAATCCTCTATTGTCCTACTCCCAAATCACTGCTAGACCGTGTGAGGCTTTTGTTCCTAAAGACCCCCTGCTGCTCCTGCGCCAACACGCCAACACCCACACACACACACACACACACACACACACACACACACACACACACACACACACACACACGTCTGCGGTGAAGCCAAGCCGCTTGACAGAGCTGTGCTGGAGCTAATTAGGGAGCATGGTGAGAAATTGCACCTCTCACAGCTATTACTTAAGGAACGTGCCATTTTCACAGGCGTCCTGGCTGCCATTTCCTTTTCATCATTCCTAGCATTAACGTTGGAGTTGAGCCCTGCACGTGGAAAAAGAGTTTTACTCGACGTAAAAAGGCAGCATGAATAAATAAGATGACTCACACTTAATCACTGGCCACCAGCACACGGCTACACTGAGCAACAACAAATCCGCACAAGCGCTGTACTCGCTTCAGGCGCGCCATCCCGGGAAAGTGATAATTGAATCATATCGATCCCAACGTTCCACCGAGCGTAAAGCTGTCCCTGGGGAGCCTGCATCATCAATCCAACCCTCTCGGAGCAGATTTGCTTCTAATAGAAATCTGTCTCAGTGATGAGAGGAAACTCATCTGAACACAGGCCACACATTTCACAGCTCAAGCATCTTTTGGCTAGAAATCATTTCAACTGTTAAAAATATATTGGTTTTACAAATCTCAAATTATATTCACAGATTAGTCAGGCTAAAAAAAGACACAAATTTTAATAAAAATAAATGATAATAAAATCAACAACAGTGATTTGTTGAATTCTTCATATTGCAAATGTAGTGAACAATCAATTCAGTACGAGCTCAGTTTTAGATTTTGGAAGAACTTGGAATAAAAGTCCCCAAAACGAAAACCTTTATAAGCAGAAACCTATAAGAATTTATAAGCAACATTAAAAAGCACTCAGAGGGATACTGTACACGTTACTGAAGTTTAAGGAATACTAAAGTGTACAGGATACTGACGTATATAGAATGCTGAAGAGTAAGGGATGCTGAAGTGTACAGGTTACTGAAGTATAGGGACTACTTGAAGTGTAGGGACTACTTGAAGTGTAGGGACTACTTGAAGTGTAGGGACTACTTGAAGTGTAGGGACTACTTGAAGTGTACAGGATACTGAAGTGTAGGGACTACTGAAGTGTACAGGATACTGAAGTGTAGGGACTACTGAAGTGTAGGGACTACTGAAGTGTACGGGACTACTGAAGTGTACGGGACTACTGAAGTGTAGGGACTACTTGAAGTGTACAGGATACTGAAGTGTAGGGACTACTGAAGTGTACAGGATACTGAAGTGTAGGGACTACTGAAGTGTAGGGACTACTGAAGTGTAGGGACTACTGAAGTGTACGGGACTACTGAAGTGTACGGGACTACTGAAGTGTACGGGACTACTGAAGCGTACAGGATACTGAAGTGTAGGGACTACTGAAGTGTACGGGACTACTGAAGCGTAGGGACTACTGAAGTGTACGGGACTACTGAAGCGTAGGGACTACTGAAGCGTACAGGATACTGAAGTGTACGGGACTACTGAAGTGTACGGGACTACTGAAGCGTAGGGACTACTGAAGCGTAGGGACTACTGAAGCGTACGGGACTACTGAAGTGTAAAGGATACTGAAGTGTATGGGACTACTGAAGCGTAGGGACTACTGAAGCGTACAGGATACTGAAGTGTACGGGACTACTGAAGCGTACAGGATACTGAAGTGTACGGGACTACTGAAGCGTACAGGATAATGAAGTGTAGGGACTACTGAAGCGTACAGGATACTGAAGCGTAGGGACTACTGAAGCGTAGGGACTACTGAAGCGTACAGGATACTGAAGCGTAGGGACTACTGAAGTGTACAGGATAATGAAGTGTAGGGACTACTGAAGTGTACAGGATAATGAAGTGTAGGGACTACTGAAGCGTACAGGATACTGAAGCGTAGGGACTACTGAAGCGTAGGGACTACTGAAGCGTACAGGATACTGAAGCGTAGGGACTACTGAAGCGTACAGGATACTGAAGTGTACGGGACTACTGAAGCATACAGGATACTGAAGTGTACGGGACTACTGAAGCATACAGGATACTGAAGTGTAGGGACTACTGAAGCATACAGGATACTGAAGTGTACGGGACTACTGAAGCATACAGGATACTGAAGTGTAGGGACCACTGAAGTGTACGGGACTACTGAAGTGTACGGGACTACTGAAGTGTACGGGACTACTGAAACGTAGGGACTACTGAGCTCATTGACATGAACAGAATGTAGGATAGTAGGAAATGTAAATGTAGGAAACATTTAACATTTTCATTCATTAAAGAACAACACGTCATACTTTTTAGCCATTTATAGTTACATTTAATGCTGAGATAATACCAATACTGAGAAACCTGAAAGTGCAACTTCCTCTGTCCTGAAGATATTCCCATGGCAAAAAACATATTGTAATAAAGCGAACACATTTTTAAATCTGTTATTTATTAGTCTTGGTTTATTTGGATTGTCCACCATGCAACTACTCTCAGAGCTGCTGTTACAAAAAATTAATCAGCACGTTCTGACCACTCAGAATCGAGAATTGTGGAATAAAAGACAATAAAGTACTAAACGGAAAGCCCCACCGCTCAGTTATCTTGCTGGAAAGCACAACACTGTCCTAATCCTAGTAAATACTGTGGATAAAATGCATTCATGTTCCATGATATGCTGTTTTCCCACTTTGCCGTTCCCTAAATGTAATATATTTTGGTGAAAAACCAAAGTGGACACCGATGTGGACATTTCTGAAGGAGCTGGTACTTAACGAACCTCAAGGGCAAATCAATAGAAGTTGAGACACATTTCAAATGAACCACATGATTACAGACAAACTTAAGGAGCCAACATTACAGCAGTCTCATTTCAACATGTAGAAAGCGGTTTCCCAGCAGGCACTTCTGTCCTGTTTAGATCGTCACCGCTCCAGATAACAAGCTGCCAGCTCTGGATATACAAAATAAAAGGATAAACTGCTGAACAAATCTGTGGCACAGCCCTACTCCAAACAAAACACGCCTCATATGAGGCAACGCTTGGCCCATCAAATCCCGTCTCACCAGCAGCAGTAAGAGATACACAGGTAAATCGAGATGTGTCTCTAAAGAGCATGTCCACACTTGCACACCAAACACTAACGCTAAAGATGCAATAAATCCCCCTTTATTTTTAATCAACAATGTGAACTGTTACTGTCACTACACTTAAGCATGGTGCTTAACTGTAGCCGATATCGAGCAGTGTAACTGAACACATGCCACACACACTTACTGTAAACAGCCTTAAAAAAAACCTGCAGCTTTTTAACCTCATTTCTATCCACAGCATCCGTAAAGCATGTGTGATTACAACAGACAAGACCTTTACATCGTTCTCTGTACTGAGAAGAGAACAGACAAATGGTTAAAAGAAAGAGACAGGGAAAGAAAGGGATAGAATGAGAGAAAGAACGAAAGAAAAACCAATAAAAACAGGAAAAAGCAAAGAAAAGTGTGTGTGTATGTGTGTCTGAGAGAGAGAGAGAGAGAGAGAGAGAGAGAGACAGAGAGAGAGACAGACATACAGAGAGAGAGAGAGAGAGAGAGAGAGAGAGAGAGATAGGAAAAGAAAGAAGAAAAAGGAAAAACAGGAAACAAAAAAGTAACAAAGTATTTAAATGAGGAAACATGGGGAAAAGAAGGGTAAAACAGTAAAAATAAATAAATAAATAATAAAGAAAAGCAAGAAGGAGAAAGTGAGAGAGAAGAAAGAATAGAATACGGGAAAGAAAAAGAGAAAGAAAGACAGGAAACACAAAACATAACAAAATGTATAACAGGAAGAATGGGGAAAAGAAGAGTAACAAAGAAATGAAATGAGGAAGAATGAGGAAAAGAAGGGTAAAACCGGAAAAAGATAGAAAAGTATGTGTGAAAGAAAAAAAAAAAAAGAAAGAAAGAATTAATCCCAACAATCCAACGACGCCACAGCCATCCACAGCTGGGAGTAAAAATAACAAAAAACAAAAAAGGAAGCGTGTAGTGATTCGTGTCTGTGGTACTCACACACACACTACAGATAAAACACTGATATATTTCTGTAACACAGTCCGCAGGATCACCTGTTAAACTGCATGTGAGACACACTGCAGTGCCCGACTCCTGACTCCAGACTGTACAGTTTTCATGAAGATCAGGGAAGTAAACTCACGTTTTGGACTGGATGCCGTTGGCTCGGACTGACTCGTAGTAGCGAAGTCCGCGCTGCTCCTCCACTGTGATCTCTCCCCCGAACTGGTCTGGAAAGAGTCCTGCGTGGACCGCAGCTTTACACAGAACTGACGTCTGAAACGAAGAACCATGAGAAACAGAACACACACGTAAGCACACACATACCCATACATACAAAGGCATACATACACTCGTAAGCACCCACCCAGCCACACTTCTACATGTACACAGAGGTACACACTATACACACTACACACACACACACACACACACACACACACACACACACACACACACACACACACACCCCCCCCTATATAAATGTGCACTCCTATGCACATACACATGTACACAGTGTTTCACACACAGGCATATATACACACACATCTATGCATTTACACACACACACGTACGTATACAGAGGAAAGCACATACACACATGTATGGACACGTGTATATATACACACACACCCACACACACACGCTTGTACACACCTATGCTTGTACACAAACACCTATGCTTGTACACAAACACCTATGCTTGTACACAAACACTCACACAAATATATGTATAGGCACAAACACACACAAATACATACACATACAGTACTGTGTAAAAGTTTTAGGCACCCTATTTTTTAGTACAAACTTTGTCATAAGATTTTTTATTTGATGACTTCTACATTATCAAGTCAGTACAAAAAAACATTTTAGATTCCCAAACATTAGTTTTCTAGCACAAAATGAAATGTTACAGAAAAATGTTTGTATGTCATTAAAGAAAGCAGCATATTAGACCACGTAAGAGACACTTTTCAGACAAAAAAAACACACAATGAAGGAATAAGAAGCGAGTGCGAAAGTCAAAGTCTCCAGAAGAACTGTGTCTGGTTCTGCAAGATGCTCAATAAAACTTACCAGCTCATTTCCTTATAAAACTGCACACATTGTACCAGAAATTTAATTTCATTATTTTGAAGGCATCTACAGCATTTCTTTGCATGTGCCTAAAACTTTTGCACAGTACTATATATATATATATATATATATATGTGTGTGTGTGTGTGTGTGTGTGTGTGTGTATATGTATATATATGTGTGTGTATATATATATATATATATATATATATATATATATATATATATATATATATATACACACACACACACACACACACATATACATATACACATATATGTGTGTGTGTATATATGTATATATATATATATATATATATATATATATATATATATGTGTGTGTGTGTGTGTGTGTGTGTGTGTATATATATATTTATATATATATATGTATATGTGTATGTATATGTGTGTGTGTGTATGTATATATATATATATATATATATATATATATATATATATATATATATATATACATACACACACACACATACACATACACACACACACACAAATGAACACACCCCTACTGAAAACCTACGAACAAAGTAATTACCTCAGACTTTCCACCAATCAGTAGACATTATGCTGACTTTCATCATGAGCTAGAATAATTTTGAGCTTTTTATCTGGCTCCAGTGGCCTGATCCCTAATCTGCAGCTCCACCTGTCTAGCTCTGTGTGTTTTCTCTGTCAGTTATACTGTCTCTCAGTTGCTCTACATCAGACTCTTCATTAGCTGGATTAGCTGGATGTGATAATAGAGCACACGTTGTGTCTAGTCAGCAGAAACAGCTGCTCGGTATTCAGGTCCTTGTGCCTCATGAACCTGATCATTAATCCACCATCCAGGGCTGTAAATACAGTGGGGGAAAAAAGTATTTGATCCCCTGCTGATTTTGTACGTTTGCCCACTGACAAAGAAATGATCAGTCTATAATTTTAATGGTAGGTGTATTTTAACAGTGAGAGACAGAATACCAACAAAAAAATCCAGAAAAACACATTTCAAAAAAGTTATAAATTGATTTGCATTTTAATGAGTGAAATAAGTATTTGATCCCCTATCAATCAGCAAGATTTCTGGCTCCCAGGTGTCTTTTACACACACATACAAAATCAGCAGGGGATCAAATACTCCCCCCCCCCCCACCCCACTGCACTCCACAGTTGGATTACAGATTTCAGAGTTAATGCTTTTGAGTAAATCTTTCTCTAATTTAACCATGCCACTGAAAGGCTTTCATTCTCAATTACATGTCAATGTCACGATTCTGAAAGACATTCTCTAAGAAACTTTTGTGTTGCTGGACAAAAAGAAAAAAAAAGAAAATATATTTAATGTCTGATACTATACTATAGGAAAAAATAAAAAAGGTGCAAACATTCACTGATGCTCAAGAAGGCAGCACGATACATTAAGAGCCGGGGGGGGGTGTAAACTTCTGAACAGGATGATCAGTGTAAATTGTTATTTTGTTTAAAGATCTTTTTTTCCCCATTTAGTACCGCCCTTCAGAAGCCATATAAGATATATACATGTTTACCAGAAGTTAAAATAATAACAA
Source organism: Cranoglanis bouderius (assembly GCA_023630585.1). Lineage (NCBI taxonomy): Eukaryota > Metazoa > Chordata > Actinopteri > Siluriformes > Cranoglanididae > Cranoglanis > Cranoglanis bouderius. The sequence continues at coordinate 17,693,564 of CM042547.1, forward strand.
TTTACACCGATCATCCTGTTCAAAAGTTTTCTGGCTCTTAATGTATCGTGTTTCCTTCTTGGGCATCAGTGAATGTTTGCACCTTTTGTAATAGTCGTGTTCGAGTCCCTCAGCTGTCCTCAGTGTGAAAAGATTGATCTCAATATCATATAGTCGCTGTTGGAAAGGGCTCAAATATGCAGAAGATTCTGGAAAGGTAAAGAATGTGCAGGACCTGGAGGATTTTTCTGAAGAACAGTGGGCAGTTTAACTGCTCAGGACAAACAAGGGACTCATGAACAACTATCACAAAATATAAAAACAGTCATTGATCATCCAGGTAACAACACACAGTATTAAGAATCAAGCGTATAGTATGTAAACTTTTGAACTGGTTTATTTGTGTAAATTCAGTTATTATTGTGTCTTGTGGACTATATGTAAACATCGGTTATGTGAAATAGCTTATTCAGGGCCGCACTAAAACAACAAAATGCTATTTTTATGATCCCTGTAGTGCGATTTAGAGCGCCTCCAGAGGGAAGGGGTTGTGAGGTTGAAAATTTGCTGAGTCGCAGTCGGACACAAAAGGGATGAACCACTGGAGTAATGGGGAAAAAAAGAAAAGAAAAAGGAAGATAAAACATTTTAGACAGGTAGGCGGTAGTAGATGGAAATGTAATGTTACACCATGATTAACCGTGAATCCATGACACCGTAACAACTTGTTTTTAATTGGAAATAGCGATTTCCAGTGACAGAAGGTGGTGCAATCATAAGCAATGTGAAGTGGGTGGGAGGAGTGATATAAACTCTGCCTTTCAAGCGTTTTACCTTACAGATGACAGAGTGTGACACAACCCCAGCCCCCCCGCCCCTTATTGTAAAACATCCAAATTTCTGATTTTTGCACCTGCTTGCAGTTCCTGAACCAGCCGGTGAGATTCTCCAAGCTGTTACGGCCTTAAAGCGCCGCAAACAAACAGAGCAAATGTTTTCGGTTCATTCTGATACTATAGGCAGTGATGTACTGAGTGTATGCAGTTTGTACACAAGTGATTTTTACTCCAGAGTTTTTATGTTTAGCAGTAAAAGTTTTGATTTGTGGTCAAACGGGTGGTTTTGTTCATGGCCATATGTACATGTCCATAGCTAGCTTTGACACCTGTGAAACCATAGCAACAGGCAGTCAACTAAGGATGGATACTAACAAGTGATTTGCCCAACACCAAATAAATAAATAAACAAACAAACAAATAAATACATGCGGTGTAAGCACAGGGTAAGATGTATCCTCCTTGAAAGCTGAAAAAGTTCCGTATTGGATATTAAATCGATAAACACAGCTAAATTTCACATTCGAATGTAACTGATCGATTAAATAATTTGCCCGCACTAATACAGAGCTATTGACCATAATGTGCTTGATGTTTATAAGTAATTATCCCCGTTATTCCTGTTGTCTGCAGAAGCAAATCCCACACTGCCATACAAGCTTGCTAACACCACCCTTCTGTATGTATCAGTCCTTCGCCCAGAGCAGCTCATTAAGACTATGTGACTAACAGGACTTTGATCAGTTGTGTTTACACAAAGACAAGCTCTTACAGTGTACACCAGTTTCGTTTAGACAATGAATGAAGGCATTCAGAAGCACCGAGGCGGGATTAGATCAACCATGCGGAGCCGAAATGCTGACGGTTTGTTTGTGTGTGTGTTTGTTATGTATGCGTTAGCCACATCCGAGACTTGTGTGTGTAACCTAACAGCTCTGAGCTCCACCCGCTTTTTACAAAAGCCATTGTGAGATAAATCAACCACACTGCCTGCGAGTGTGAACAGTCTACACCCGTACCTGGGAAGCCAGCTAAAGGGTCTAGTCACTAAATGAGGCCAAGAAGTGCCTACTTTTGTACCCCATTTTCTCCCAATATGCTTGTTTTGCCAATTCCTATTCTCCATCTTGCTCTAAAAAGTTTATTGTTCAAAAGTTCACCTGCTGAAAACCTGAAGTGTGAACAGCCAATCAAACTGCAACCTTCAAGATCCTGAATCTTCCAGCCAGAAAAGTGTACAAGACTCTGTGTAGCCTTTGGGTAGGGTGTCTGATACCGTGAATAGTAGTAGTAGTGCTGAATTTGATTACAGGTCATAACTCTGGATAACTTTATTTTCCAACCTCTGTTTATTATTTTTCTGACCGGTAAAAAAAAAACAAAAAAACGCTTCGACTTGGAATTCGTATTCGGAAAGCACACGACATCTCATCAACAGCGAACACAGCTAGAACACTGACCATACGGTTTGCTGTTTTGACAAAGTAAGTACATCACAATGTTGAATGTATTGCTCACATCACTAATATTAGCTGGCTAGCTTGTTGTTAACAAAAGACAAGCTTTAATCCTGACATAAAAAAAGATCAAGTCGAACGCAACATCAAGACCTCGATCAAGACCCCACAGGCTGAACCATCATGCCTTGATTGCACCCTTGACATTATCTCATCCCTCCAGGACTCTAAGGAGGACATGAAGGCAAACAGGACCCCAAACTATGTAGGTAAAAATTTGCAGTCTGGTAAAAAGTCCACAAAGCAGTAGTAGCTCAGTGGTTAAGGTGTTGGACTACTGATCAGAAGGTCGTGAGTTCAAATCCCAGCACTGCCAAGCCACCACTGTTGGGCCCTTGAGCAAGGCCCTTAACCCTCAATTGCTCAGATGTATAAATGTAAGTCGCTCTGGATAAGGGCGTATGCCAAATGCCATAAGTGTAAATGTAAAAAAAGAATAAAATCACTCATTCCTGAACAAAAACGACACGATTCCAGTACGAGTTCCTGTTTTGCGTTTCTGTAAGGGCCACGAGCATTGTGTGAAATAGTCGCAAGTTGTGTGACGGAACCAACAATTCAGGAGACAGCAAAAGTACAGAAACACAGCGAACATGGAGGAAGCGGAGAGTGAAGATTTTTTGTGGTGCAAACTGGCAGGAAAGTGGGTCAAACACATCGGGTTCCTCTCCCATGTCGTTACAACGAATGGTCCAATCATGTTCACATTTATGCCAAGAAGTTACGTTAACCACAGAATGGGAACTGGAGTAAAATAAAAAGCACCTTCTCAGTCAAAAAAAGGTACTGAATGTTTGCATATAGATGTCAATTCTAGCTTGATGCTCATGGTTCAGCCTGATTTTCTGAGATAACCATGAGAACAATGAAGGCTGGACAATTAATTTACCGCATGTGGACACATACACTCACACTCTCATACACACCTACACACCTCCCTGTTCTCTCGGATACTTCTCACTGAGCTGTCACACACAATGAAACACAATGAGACCAGCACCAAGCTTTCCTTCCCCCAGCCTCTATTCTCTAACCAAAAGCATCCCAGGCCTCCTGCTCAGAGGAACCTCCATCCTGCCACTCATTTCCAACACCGACCTGTTTCGCCTGCTCATAAATATCGCCCCCTGCTCCCCCCCCTCCCCCGACCCCGCTCAGTGGGGGGAAGTCCTCCCCAGGGATGTCCCGTCACACTCACGTGTCTGTAGCCCTGAGAAACGTCTCCGGCCACGTCACCCGCTGCTGCTCCACATCCCGCCGGACAGAACTTCCTACAGCAGGAGACAACAATAAAGTAGCTGCTTACACTTCGGCTAATTATAGCGCGCGCACACACACACACACACACACACAAAAACACACACGCACACACAGAGATAAGGTGGCAGAGAATCAACAAGAGTTAGGGAGTTAATTTATGTGTGCGGAGAATGAAAGCAGTGACAATCTAGACTGAGACAGATAGAGGGGGAGAGAGACAGACAGACCGATAGAGACAGAGACAGGGAGAGAGTGATAGAGACAGAGAGAGAAAAAGAGGGGGACAAAAAGAGAGAGATGGAGAGAGAGAGATAATCAGAAAGAGAGAAAGAAAGAAAGACAGAGGGACAGAGAGAAAGAGTGTGTTACAGAGAGACACAAAAAAGAGAGAGATAGAAAGAGAGAGAGAGACACAGAGAGAGAGACAGACAGAATATCAAATCCAGAGACAATGAAAATTGTGCGACTTTAATGGTTTAGGTTTGTTTGTTTTATTTCAGGAGTTGAGCTGAATCTCGAATTTCAAATGACTTCCTGTTCACTACAATTATAGCTATAGTGATCTCACTAGCCAAAATAACAACATTTGAGATTCAGCTGCAGAAAAACAGTGACTCTGAGACATACCTGTTGAAAATGAAGTAACGCAATATCACTTGTAGGTCATATCAATTATTTGTCCTTATAATTAATTAACATATAATGAAATATATGTGAGATAATACAGTGCGCCATACACGACGCGTTTATTCAGAGCATTTTTCTTCTACATTAAGTGACACAAAGGTGATTCAGATTTCAAGTAAATGGTGGGAGCTTGGGATGTGAGATCTGTTTAATAAACAGTAAAACCCGTTACCTGTAGTGTGAGAGGGAGAAATGGCTGCCTTTGTCTGTGCACGTCAGTACCTCTGAGGAGGAAAAGCACAGGAGGGACATAAACACAATGAGTGACAATAAGAGAAGCTCAGAAATGTCTCCTCAGCGGAAAACCGGGGATATCTCAACAAACAGCAGGAGGCACAACAGGAGACACACACACACACACGTCATCACAACAGGATGAACAGCCTGCTTCCTTTACCACATCTGGGTTGAAAACACCTCTACACACACACACAAACATACACACACACACACACACACACACACACACACACTATACCCAAGCATTGATAAAGCATGGGAGTGGATAAGCATCTCATGTCAGGGTGAGAGCAGTGAGTTATGTCGGGACATGCTGAGTGAAGAGACGGTGAGGACATGCTGAGGCTTAGTCCAACTTAACAAGTGTAACCTGCTTTAAAATCCAATCAAAATTGGAAGAAAAAAAAAAAACGGAAAAAGAAAAATGGTGGACACCATGTGCTGGTTTCAGTGAATTTGATCATTTTGGTGGTTTAGTTTTGTTTTAAACAAAAAGGAAAACACTTTGGCTGAACACGTACTTGAAAATATCCATGTAGATATTACAAAAATGACCTGAGTGGAGTGAACATGGAGCCAGTTTTAAAGAAATAATCGAAAAATTCGATAAATAATTAGTTTAAAATATTTTGTGCATTGCAGCATATTTGGAGCCTTTTGGGTCAGTTTAGCAGCTGGGAGCTCCAAAAAATAAATAAATAAATAAATAAAATAAAATGCTGCAACCCAAAACTCAAGGCATGTTTGATTCACTTCCTGCCTCCGAGTCGATTCAGAGTCGAATCACTGTCTCACTGCAATTGAACCATGCCTCGTTCACACACTCCCGAACTGGTTTGTTTTGGTCCCGAGTGTGATTGCTGTGTCATCACCCGCCTAAACAACCACAGCAAGGAGGAGTAGGAGAAGAACAGACTAAACACTGCACATGTGAACTGTGCAACGAGGGTGAAAGATGGCCTGGCCTACCTGTGTGGTTCACGGTGGTGTAGGAAAGCCGGAAGCCTCTGCCTGAGGAGTGATGGCTGGAGTGGAAGCTCACTGTGAGCTCGCTGGCGTCTGTGTAAAGCGGCTGGCTGGTCACTGTGGGGTGAGATTTCGGCTCGCCGCAATACTGCCAATACACTAACACACAACGGACACAGAGTTAGAAATATTATCCGCCATCCTGCATGTCCATCCCACTTCATGTTATCATAGGAGATCACCATGTTGCTGTAGATAAAGGACTATAAAGGCTTGTGGGGGACGGTGTGTAATATGCCATCGTCCTATTATGGCCCCCTAACCATCGCAGACTGATGACAGTGTTGGCCATGGGTCTGAGGTGAGGGAGGGCGTGGCCAGACAAACATATTGTGTACATGTTACATCATTATAGTGGGGGAAAAAAAAAAAAAAAACCAGAAGCTGGTTAAGTGCTTCCTAGTCGCTAGCATTAGTATTTAGTCTTTTTTAAAATTATTAATTAGATATTAATAATGTCTAATTAATGGACTGTAAGTAAACATAACGTGCGGTTAGCTGTAACTAAGCTCATTATAAAACAGCAGCGGATATACTTATTGAATTCTTGTTTCAGTGTTTCATTTTCTTAACTTAAACCCCCCGACTGAAGACATTCACAGCTTCATCTATTTGGCAGCACGGACAAGCGACGATAAGATGCATCAGAGAAAGACGTCCCCCCCCCCCCACCCCTACATGTGGCCACATCGCTCTTCATTTCAGTCAGTTCTCCATTTTCAGCTTCATAAAGCCCTGGCACACGGCACACCGTCACCTGAACCGTCTCTTCCTCCTAACCTTTCAGACCGGCCATGAAATAATGAGTCGTCTTTTGTCAGAAGCAGGAGCCTGACTGAAGGACCGGCGGGTTAGACAATAGGGCTGTAAAGGGCCGGACGTGCTGTGATGTGATATAGATCTGATATACAGTGACACGACGGTGAGCTGATGGTCTTAGAGCCGGCGCCATGAACTATTACATGTCTTCATTCCTCACATTAGAGCTTTTAGTTTGCTGAATCTAGTGTGTGTATATTTCTGAATCCATTATATTATATTTAATGAGCACTGGTCTCTTTGTAATCAACATGAATAGGTAAATATAAATCTGTATGGTAATGTACAGAAATTCACAAATCCATTTCCTCATATGCTCAAGTTGTGAAACCTGGTGTGAGTAACACAGCACCCTTTAGGAAAGAGTAATCACATGATCTAGGGATGACTGAGGACTGGTTCGCCAGGAGTTTTCCAATATCCTCCGCCACCCTGAACTGACATTTCACTTCTCTCATCAATCTGTGTCTTTGAATAACAGCAGCTTACATGTGACAGAGATTGCGATGAAGAGAATAATAGCACTTTTCCATCAGACAGTCAAGTGTGGTACGGTACTTGAACCGTGATTCTATATTCTGTTTTTATATCCATCACCATGTGTCCCATATATCTTTTCAGGGTACCAGAAAAACAAATACTGACACATGGGCAAAGCTAGAAATCAGACCACTAATTGGTCAAACAAAATCGGTACAGAATCCTCTCGATCAGTGGATGTTTCTTGCCAGAATGTGGCTTGTGATCGTGCTGGAAGGTGAATTTTTTCTTCATCTTCAACTGTTTAACAGAGGCCTGCAGGTTTTTTTTTTTGCCAAAATAGATTAATATTTGGAGCTATCCATGATTCCCTTTATCCCTTTATGAATAAAGCCCCAGTCCCAGTTGAAGAGAAGCAGCCTCATAGCATGACGCTTCCACCACAATGCTTCACCATGGATATGGTGTTCTTTGGGTGATAAGCTGTCTTGTTTTTTGTGAGGTGTGTGTAGACTTTTTATATACACTGTATATGGTCATATAAGGTCCAAATTACACTCCGTCAGCCATTTAAAAGGTTTCCTACTGTTGAACTTTTGATGGACGTCGCCGTGTGTCAGCCATTCAGAGGCAGTCAGGGATGGCGCATCCACGTTTCATTTTCAAAAGTTTCCCAAACCATCCTTAAGAGCCCTAGATAATGTGACCCATGGAGTCTGACTCATGCCAGAGAACTACATGAGAACATAAGTTTGCACACTTGCACACCAACATGGTGCAATTGTGTGCACCATTGCCAAATGAACACAGTTTTTTCCATCTGATTACACAACATGACTTCCACCACATGATTACACAACATGACTTCCACCACACCTGGTGAAATCCCATTTACTCTTTAAAATGGAAGCACGATGTCTTAACATGTGCTGATCTCATTAACACACCATCAGCACGATGAAGATCACGTTACATTGCTGAAAAGCAAAGGCGACAGCAGAATGTCCTGAAATGTAGGTTGTAAAAAAGTGGAAGAAGAAAAAAAAAATGGACACAATTCGTTCCTAATAAGGAAGTGCTAGTGTAGGACAGAGTATCACGTGATATAATGACATTTACGGGACTGGCATCATCTCCTTTTGTTTGGCTAACTAGCAGAACAAGTCAAACGGCTCAAATCAGCAGATAGGCAGCGTCACGCAACACATTCCACAAGTAGTTTACATCCAATAAAAGTCAACTGATGTGGCAAATAAACTCGACGCAGATAGGATGCATTTATCCATACAAGGAATTTCAACCTGCTCACTTCAACCTGCTAAGCGGGAATTCCAAGTCAAAATCTGGGAACAGCCCTGGTTTCTCTCTGACCAAACCTGGAAGTGTTTAGGCAACTGACTACATAAACATGTCTTAAAGCCTTAAAATTACAGGATGAACAAGTTTGGAACCTTGCAAAATCATACTGCAAGCTACTTGCTCAATGGCTCAGTAACAGATTCAAACCCAGGACTATCTGTATCCAGGCCAATTGTACAGCATATGTGCCACATTCCCATCACATAACATACAGTGAAAGTAGGAGGAGCTTATCTGGAGGTTATCACCTGCATATACTGCAACATTTCTTATCCACTTCATGACCACACCAATGCATTTAGCTACAAATAAAAGTCACATAGAACTAAAAACACTGTTAGCTTACCAAAAGTCGTCCCATGGAGCTCCTTTATGACCTTCAAATAGTCAGTCTCACAGTCCACTCCCTCAATGGAGACATCTTCAAACTTTAGCACGATCCTGAGGCTGTTGTGGACGCGGATCTTCCACTCACACAGTGAGTTGTTGGGGTACTTGTCCGGATAGTTCTTCGAGGACAGGAGACCACTCTGTGGACCCAGATCTGACTGGCCACAACCATCCTCTGAGGAGAACACAGAACAAACAGTTTCCTCAAATACAGCCACCTACTTTCCAGGTATGTCCTATTATAAACTTTATATTGTTAAATTCTCTAATCTGGTTGGTTAGAAGGTAGTGATGAATTTTCTAGAACAGCAGCTCAGACTGTAGTAGCAGACAGAGGGCGAATCACATTGTGATATCAAAATATCAATAATATAGATCACCACTTCACCCAGCCCTACTCTACATAACATTCAAAATGTACTTTAACAGGTAGTATTTGAGCCAATAGCTTTAAAGAACGTGGAAAAACATCCTTCATCGGTATGCATCATCAGTATTCCCAATACATGCTTCAAATTAAGCGTCATTATTCCTCACAGTGTATTTCTTTGCACGATTGGGACAATTAAGTGAAATGCTAATTACATTTGAACATTTCTTTGATATGTGAGACAACAACCCTACATTCTATTTAATGTAGGGGCGCAGTATTCCATATAATTCAGTGTCCCATACACCTTGGTATTCTGGACACCATAGATTTTCATACACTTGAGTAGCTCGTACACTTCGGTGACGGGTACACTACGGTTTCCCGTATACTGGACACCATGGTTTTTCATACACTTCGGGATCTGGTACACTTGGGGAGCCCGTACACTTCAGTATCCAGCACATCTCTGCCTCCTGTACACCGTGATACTCCATATACTTCGGTATTGTGTACACTTAGGCAATCCATAAACTTCAGTAATGGGTAAACTTCAGTAAGAGTTAGAGTTCAGCATTCTGTGCACTCCGGCATCCCCTGCACACTTTAGCGTCCCCTGCACACTTTACCGTCCCCTACACACTTTAGCGTCCCCTACACACTTTAGCGTCCCCTACACACTCCAGCGTCCCCTACACACTCCAGCGTCCCCTACACACTCCAGCGTCCCCTACACACTCCAGCGTCCCCTACACACTCCAGCGTCCCCAACACTCCAGCAACGAGTACACGTCAGTGTCCTGTACACTCAAACTTTCCCAGCTAATGAAAAAGTAAAATAATAAATTTACAGTTGCTGGTTGGAGAATAAATATTTATTCCCATTTCCCTCAAAACTGCCCATACCCAAATATTCTGTTGCAGCTAATTACAGCCTCCATCCTGAGTTGGAAGTGGAGATTGGACACAAGGTTGCTGATGCTACACACATGACTACCATGTGGTGTCTGGTGTAAATTCTTGGTAAATTGTGTTTTCTATGACTCCCACCACACAGGGTATGCATGCAACCCAAACATGAGCCTAATAAGAGATTTCTGAAACTATTACATAACAGATGAGACACACAGGGTATGGTTGACTGAACAGATTGAACACCAGATCCTGAATAATTACATTGACAAGCTGCATGTTAAAGCAACATCCACAACAGAACTTCAACACGTGCATGCCTGGTCCGAGTGAGACAAGTCGCAACACAGCGCGGACGCCCCAGACGTACACTTGAGGTTGAGCTCGGCAGTGAGGAGATCACAGCGGCGTGGAGAGGAATGCGACTCCTCCGGAGTATTCGCAGGCTGCTTGGGATGGTCAGCTGCTGGGAGCAGCAGGTCTTCAGGATGAGTGGAGGACGTGGGACAGGCTCTCGCAGAGTGAGGGGATAGTGTGTGTGTGTGTGTGTGTGTGTGAGCACTGTTTCCCACGGCTCAAGCATCTGTAGTGGGGTATCCATCCAACTGCAGTGGTGTAAATCTCTCAAATTTTTTATGCACGGAATACACTAATGTGACTGAAAGACCGATGTGATATTTCACTAGTGAAATATTAGTGTCATATTATTACATTACTGCTCTAATATAAAGGATAACAAAACCATTTTAAAGCACTCCTCTAGGAGCAAATTACTAATGGATCACAACCATGTCATTTAGAGACATTCTTACAGTTCTCCCACTACAGTGAAAAATATCTCCAAACTAACAGGCCTCTAAGCCCAGAACACAGTGCAGCTTTGAGGTTTGCGTTAAGCAGGGCGTAAAACTAACAGCACATTACCTACATTACGTCATTGTGTATCTTAGTGGACACACAGTGGCCTTTGTGGTCTCGACTAAACCGAACCCAGACGTGCTCGTGAGCTCGTTTCAGAGAGAGAAGCCAATGGAAAAGCGCAAACAGGAAAGACACACCTGGTGGCAGGTGAGCGAGTGTTGATGTCATGAGCTAGAAAAAAAGACCATGCGGTGTGGACCACAACATGTAATAAATAGCAGGAACTGTGACAGACTGAGCAGCTGAGATGCATGGATGTGGTTAGAAATATGGAAAGGGATAAAACACTCAGGGGGGCGTGCTGTAATAGGAAAATAATCAACGACTGTCAGTCGCTGACTTAAAGACCTTCATTCTGCTGATTTGAGGCTAAGAGTGGAAGGCTATTTCATACTCAAAAACACCCGAATCCCCTTTGGAGTCCCTCAGAGGAAAACATGAAGTATGAACATGAGTGTAACGATTTGTATAACGATATTTAGGACAATTTAATGAAAAATACCACATCACTGTACCTGAAGACAGTTTGTATCACGATATTTAGGACAATTTAATGAAAAATACCGCATCGCTGTACCTGAAGACAGTTCGTATCACAATATTTAGGACAATTTAGCGTAAAATACCGCGTCGCTGTACCTGAAGACGATTTGTATCACGATATTTTGCGTAGCTGAAATTTTCCCAACTAAACAGTGCAGCCATATTGTTAAATATATATAAAATTCGGCGAGTTTTTACTCAATGTTTACAAAACAAAAGTATCATACGAGGAAAAGGAAGGGAAACAACAACATGACTGGTACAAAAATATATATCCAAGTCTGACCACTAAGTAACAGGTACTGTACTCGCCCCTCACGATACCCCTGACCTTCATCATATCTCTCAACCCCAAATCAAAATGAATCTGTTTTCAGGAAGCAAATCTTCACATAAACTGTACAGACGTTCAAAATGACATTCAGAACATTTTCCAGCTGCTTTAAGACAGATTTCAGCTCACAGTATGACACACGACTAAATGGATAAACGAATGAGCAAATAAACAAAGAGGCTGAAGAAAAAGAAAGTAAGCACTAAATCACATTAAATAGCTAGCTAGCTAACATCCTTCTGTCAGGAACTTTATTGCACAGCTCCAAAGTGGTATAAAGCTTTAAAAATTATGAAATGCTTCCTGTTTTCTTTTTTTCCCCCTTTTTAAATAGTTCATGCTTCCTACCAAATGGTTATTTAATCCACTTGTAATGAAAGAATTGAGCATTTTATCATTTTTCTGTTCAGCATTAAGAACATTTCCAACTCAAACACACAAACATTAGCAAGCGAGTTGCAGATTTTCATGTTTTCTCCCAAACCTTATGTTTAGTCCACTAGTAATGGAAGAATTAAGCATTTCACTAGTTATTTTTCCCTAAATTTAATTTAAAAACTCAAAAACCACTTATGTATGTATAAACCATTTATAACGAGTAACTTTGCTCATTTTTAGGTCAAATATTAACGTCTAAATGTCAAACTGCTCAATGACAACGGCTGAATCCTAAATACAAGCCCTAGTGCACTAAGTAGGGTGTTTTAAAGCTATTATTGCACATTATAACAAGTATATAAGGAGAAATAGAGAGAACAGGGAGTTATTTGGGATTTGGCCATAGTCATATGAGCATTTCTACACCAAAACTTTGACCTAAAACATGTTTATTTTCTACTATATAACATTATATTTCGCAAAACCAGACACTGACTATGAGACAAACGCGTTTTACGTTTTAAACTCCTCAAACTCAGACGTGTTTTATTTTTACACACTAATTAGTAGGTTAGTTTGCAGTTTTGGGTTTAGCTAACACTAGTCAACGGTTTAACGTTAGTCTCGGCTACATTTTGATCCTTTTATATGATACAAAGCACAAACATTGACACGTATTAACACTCCGTGCTGTGTTGTTAGCTTATTTAACGCAACATTGTATTCATTGTGCCGCCGGTTATTTTGTTTCCGCACATAAGTTAGTTTTGTCTCATTAGCCCTTTCTGCTCAACTTACCGGGTTTCTCGGCGAGTGTAAGCGGGTAAATTGTTACACACACGAAAACCAGTCCATAAAATGAATTTTCGGCGAACATTTCAACTTCAGGCCACCGAGAGACGCGGAAAAAGTGCCAACGCGCATTTGGAGAAACTTTACTGGAACATTTTCCTGGGGAAAAAAATAAATAAAAAAGCAGGAGCCCGTCCGTATAGGACCTGGGAATTCTGTCTACTGGACGAGATTTTGGTGCTCTCTCTCACACACACACACACACACACACACACACACTCTCAATGAACTCTTCCGTGTTTTGCCCCCCAGTTGCGCCACCAAAGGGCACGCGGTAGCATTGCGCATGCGCTCACTCGCACTCACACTCAAATAATAAACTAATACAAACCCATAAAGACACTACATAGACTGCAAAATCAACTAATTTATACACTACATAGTGCACCTATAATGGCAATGAGAGCCATTTGAGATTGCCCCCCCCCTTGAACCCTTTCACGCATAAATTATTTATACACATCCAGATTCTTTTCTATTTTCTTTTTCTTTTTCTTTTCTTTTTTTTTAACTTAAAATTACATGATATATTAATTTAGATGCTGTCTAATAAATACTCATATTAATTATTAATTAAATCATCATCATCATCATCATCATCATCATCTTTGAATGCCTATATTTACTGTCATTATTTACTGTCAGTATTTACTGTTAAAAAAACAAAACAAAAACAGAAACAATCTGAATTTTTTACAAAATTTACACAGTTTAGGAGGCAGAGCTAAAACAATCATCTTCCCAAAACAACACTAGTTTAAAAAAACAACAAGCAAGCAAACAAACAAACAAACAAAAAAAAAAGCTTTTAAAAATCGAATTATTATTATAATTATATATATTTTTTAATTTATATTTTTTATACATTTTTTTAAAGGTCAAACAGTCTAGAGAGCTACAGAACTTTATGTTAATTTGCAGAAATGCTCTTATGTAATTTGGAGGTGATTTACATCTTATATTTAACTTTTTTTTACTATATATATATATATATATATATATATATATATATATATATATATATATATATATATATATATATATATATATATATATATATATATATATATATAGGTTATATATCCTATAGATAGAATTTAGTAAACATAATATGATGACAATCAAATAAAGCAAATGAATTACTAACAGGAAAATGAAAAACTAAATAAATATAATAAAATAAAATTCTAATCTAATCCTAATTCTAAAACATTAGGAAAACAAAGTCAGGAAAATAAAGAATAAAATATAAGAAAGGAATATAAGAAATGGCACCTATATAGTGTGGGGTGCCATTTTCTTGTCTCCACCCACTAACCGTCACTTTACCAGTCAGACCGGTCAAACTGGGACTTCTGTGGTTTCAGTTTATATGCCATATGGTGCTTTTTTTTTTCTTTCTTTCTTTTTCTTTCTTTCTTTTTTTTTTAAATTAAGACGGTATAATAAACTAACTTTTAAAAGCTTCATAAAAGATTTCAGTGGAGGTTATTTTTCTTGAGGAAAACATCCTACATGGTTGATGATGTAATAATTCTGTCCTGCTGCACACAGATCAAATCCACCTCGCACTGATATGATGTTACACTAATAAACTGCAGGCTGTAGACTTGTAAATATGATTAAGAAGCATAAATATGAGATAAGACAGTGTGAATTTCCTCCACTGAGCAGAGAAGGTCAAAGGTCAGGCTGCTTCCAGTGGCCTAAGTGAACAAATCAATTTCTTTAAGATGATCATCTTATGGTTAGTTTTCTTTCATGGAGGGAAACACATCTTAAATGTGTTGTTTAGGATTCAGCTACATTAAAATAAAGTTTCCCTGCTGTGCCAGAGATGTCTGGCTTCAGGGATAGAAATAAAATGAATGAATGTATACAGTGTTAATGAACTAAGTAATAAGTATATTTCCACTAGGATTAAAACTAGAGATGGCCCCGATACCAATACCAATACCAGTGGATCAGATATCGGAGAAAACACATCAGATATCGAATCCTGTAACAAATGGCAAAGATTAGGATTGGATTTGGAAAATAAATGCATTTTTGGAACGAGAAAATTTTGCATAATAAAAAACTTGAATGGTTTTCCTTATGTTAGGAATGATTTTAGTACATTTATACGTTATTATATTTACAATGCAAATGTGTTTTTTGAGTTTAGCTGTGAAGGGCTTCAATTAAAAAAAAAATAAAACACGTTAAAGCTTAGAAGTTATTGGATTGCTATTAATATCGGCTGATACTCGAGGTATCGGTATCAGTATCGGACAAGGGAAAGTGGCATCGTGCCATCCCTAATCAAAACTAAAGTTTGCTCGCTGTGAATATGCCATGCCTACAGACAGTTAATCTAACACAGAGACATTACACAGAGAAAATGTCCATCAAGAAGCCATGTTAACACAGATTTCCTAAAATATCTGATGTTAAGATATGATTTCAGCTCTGAGGGTGACTGGACTCTGAGCATTTACTTTTCATGTCAACTGGAGTTTCAGAGAAATGGTTGTTAAGTCCATGGCTCCCTCTAGAGGTCTACAATCAAATCTACTCTCTGTAATATACAGTACATGTGCTTTGTGTTTTATTGCTCTAATATACATTAGTCATCTGGTGGTGTTTAAAACAAACAAACAAACAAACAAACAAACATCTTGTTCAACAACAATAATATAACATAAGACAACAACAGATCATTAGAAATAAAAAACTGTGGCTGACAAACTGTGGTTAATATGGAAGTCTGGTATACTTTTAAAAATGTATTCAATTATTGAATACATTTATCTCTTTATTCATCTTACGTAAGTGATTTATCCTGGTCACAGTCATGGTAGAATCAGAGTCTATCCCAGAAATACTGGGAATACACAC
The DNA here is from genome assembly GCA_023630585.1 of Cranoglanis bouderius. Classification (NCBI taxonomy): domain Eukaryota; kingdom Metazoa; phylum Chordata; class Actinopteri; order Siluriformes; family Cranoglanididae; genus Cranoglanis; species Cranoglanis bouderius. Next base: position 17,709,347 of record CM042547.1, read on the forward strand.
TGAATGGGGCACCAGGCCACCAAAGGACATCACACTCATTCACACTTAGGGACAATTTAACATTTAACAGCCAATCCACATACTGGAATGTTTTTGGGAGGTGGGAGGAAACTGGAGAACCTGTAGAAAAAACACACGGGGAGAACATGTGAAGCTCTACACAGACAGTAACCAGAGCTCAGGATCGAACCTGGGACCCTTGAGCAGTGGCGCGGCAACACTACACCACATTGTTGATTATTTTCCTATAACAGCATGGCACCAAATGTTTTATTCCTTACATATTATACAAGAGTATTGAGAATGTTAATATTCATGCAGAATCACAGCTGAGTGAATAAAAAGTCCAAGTCATGTAGCACTTCATGACCTTTTAAGTTAGTCCCAAGTCTGTAACTTATGGATTCAAGTTTCAGAGTCACAGTCTGTGGTAAAACTGTTTAAGGCTCTGGCTCCTGAGGGATCGGACCGAAAAGTTCGAACATGGCCAGGAGTCAAAGAGTGCAAACTGGTCCTGCTCGTTCTCAAGCACAAGTACAGTAGTTAGTGAGTAGAAATTGGCAATGAGAAAATCAGAAGAAAATTTTAAAAAAGAAAAAAAGAAAAATAAAGCATCAGAAGAAAAATGGGGGTGGGGGGGGGGGAGCAAGCAAGCAAACAAATAAACAACAATAAGAGCAAAGATGGCTTATAGTAGTTAAATAAATAATATACAGTACTGTGTAAAAGTTTTAGGCAGGTGTGAAAAATGCTGTAAAAGAAGAATTTATCAATTAATAAAATGCAAAGTGAGTGAACAGAAGGAAAATCTATAAAATCCATCAAATCAGTGTTTGGTGTGATCTCCCTTTGCCTTCAAAACAGCATCAATCAGCAACATTCTTCTAGGCACACTTGCAAATAGTTTTTGAAGGAGCTCGGCAGGTAGGTTGGCCCAAACATCTTGGATAACTAACCACAGTTCTTCTGTGGATTTAGGCAGCCTCAGTTTCTTTTCTCTCTTCAGGTACTCCCAGACAGACTCGATGATGTTGAGATCAGGGCTCTGTGGGGGCCATAACATCACTTCCAGTACTCCTTGTTCTTCTTTACACTGGAGATAGTTCTTAATGACTTTCGCTGTATGTCTGCCTGTACTTCTCAGCATTGAGGAGACCATTAATTCTGACCAAATCCCCAACACCATTTGCAGAAATGCAGCCCCAAACCTGCAAGGAACCTCGACCAGCACTGTATATATTTACCATTATGCACTATAGTAAAACCATAGTAGTATTATGGATTAATGTACAGCATACTAATCATAGTTAATGTTAATGCCACAGTAAAATCATAAATTATTTTATAATAATTGTATAAAAGTTCAGTAACCTGACCATAGTAAAGAACCATAGTAAAACCACAATACATACTAAACTCTAGCATAGGGAATGTTTGTTAATATGGAAGCAGGAACTCTTCATAACGATAGGATATGGAAGATCACCATCATCATCACCATAAGGGCAGCCTATTCTGGGAACACTGGGAGTGAAGCGGGAATGCACAATCACACGCCCGTTCACATTCACACTCTACGGACAATTTGGAAATACCAATCGGAGTACCCGGAGGAAACCCCTGAAGCACAGAGAGAACATGCAAACTACGCGCACACACACAGAATGGAGGTGGGATTCGAACCTCCAACCCCAGAAATGAGAGGCAACAGCAAATAAAAATGCTATTCATTTTGTCTGAGCTTTTCGTCCTCCCTTAAAGGAAAACTCCACTATTTGACTATTAAATGTGATTATTTTGAAATATTTGTGATGTGCTTAGAGATTCAGGTGCCTGTTTATTAGATGGTGTTGTATTTTCATTATTCCTGTGACGAGTTAGCTGTTTTGTGCCACTCTTACGTCAAAGGAGGACACTGTTATTGCTAGCACAGTTACAATAGTTCTTTATTTGGTAATATATATTGGGCAAAAGTGTGGAAAATACTAAATAAATTTTGCATCAGTAACAAAATGAAAGAAGTATCTTACAAAATACTGCATAGGATTTATCCGGTGAAACATGTTTTAGAAATATTTAAGCTGAATATTTCATACACCTGTGAATTTTGTGGATTGGAAAAAGAAACAATTAATTTGTTTTATCATTGCATTTACTCGAGATTATTTTGGAAGGATTTAGAAACTTATATTAAAATAAAACTGTTTTTTTTTGTTGGACGTGTGAAAGACATGTATGTATTTGATGTGTTTTTTTTTTTCTTATTTCCAAAATGACATTTTGGAATATAAACAACAATACATTGTGCAGTTATTTATTTTATTGGGTAAATACCATATACAGAAGAAGAAATGGGCTTTTTGTAAACCAAATTTTCTACATTTTATAAATGACGAACAAACTAAAAACAAAAAAAAGCACTGTAATGTTTTAAAAGAACTAGATTTTGTGTAAGAAATTTTGTCTGGCAGCATTAATGTTGTAAATAATGTGACTATCTTCAATACCTCTTGTTCTTGTGGCATTAGATAATAATAATAAAAAAAAGTTGCTCCTATTTTAGCTCCTAAAAACAAGAGCAAGGGTTTCTTTTGTCACTCACCATTCTTTTTTTCAGCAACAACGTTCATCATCATATTCATAAAAATTCAGCGTAGATTAAAAAAAGCTGGACTTTATGCATCTATGTTTGACCTCACAATATATTTACCACATATAATTACTCACAGTTACCATGGTAACAATATATAGTTGCATATATTTGCACTGAATGCTTCATTTTCTTTATTTTTTTCCATAAACACATTCTCACATGTCCTCACATTTCTTGATACAACATTTCTACTACATGTCCCACCCCTGAATCCCAGTAATCTGATCCTAAACATGGGATTTAACTGTGCCACAAGACTATTTTTATTTCTGTCTTATTCATTATCATTCAACACGGATATGAAGTTGAACTAGAGACTTACAGAAACATCTTGGATGCTACAAACAAGTCGTATTATTAGACTAGTTCAAAAGAGTTTCTGTTCCCTAGATGGCGCTGTAACTCAGGCCTAATAAGGTTTGTGCATTTTTTTTTTTACAAAATGTTGGACACCGAGACAAAATCTGAGACATTTTATCCCAGTAAGTAATCAGCTGCAAAGAATAAACCATGTTTCACACCTGAACACACATTAACATGATCATTTTTTCTCTCCAAGCCAATAAAAAGTGAAAAGTGGTAAGTATATCAATGCAGAGTTCATTCAAGGATTTACTTTTGTACGTTTGTCAAATGCGTCCTGGAAAAACTCTCATAGTGATGGCTGGACATATACAGACACACAAAAAAAAGACTTGAAAACCATGAAGAACAACGTAAATGTTGAAAACATCATCGAATTGAATGGAGCTGTACTGCAGCATATTACTCCTTTATAAGACCTCTGTATCTCTTGCCGGATTCAAGGTTAAGGGATACAATCACTCTGATACACTAACGCTGATGGTAGTGATGGTTTATACAGTGTGATACAGATCACTGCATTCAAGTATGCAAAATGGCTAACATTAAGTTGACATTAAACATCGGAAATGACAATGATAAGATTAAATCATTTACATAATAAGATGTAGTTAAAGTCATCTAAAACTTTTTTGAAGCCTGTATTTTCCTATACTGAATAATAAATAGCTGGTAATTCCACAAAAAGTCTTGAGTAAATACCCCACATAACCACCTACTTTTACTCTGGTCAAGAAATCCTTTAAAAGTCTATAAATACGTAAACTTCAAACGCCCACAACCCCATACATGCCCCACTCCTTCCCATGATAAACTGATGCTGCAGTCTTCATTTGCATATTCACCATTTCAGTTCATTTCCATGAAATAACTCTTACCAGTCACGTGTTAAGTACTAACTTGGATATTCTATTTTGATTTTTTTTAGCTCCCTGATTTACATTTTACCGCAGCATTTTTGAATTCTCAAATCTGATCGATCAGAAAGTGTTGATTAATGTTCCATAACAGCAGCTCTGACAGCTGTTCTGGCTATAAGATCTCAATGTCACGTCACCGCCGGAATCGGCGTCTAACTACAACTCCCAGACGACAGTACGGCCAACAGATATGGCCGCCGAGGACTACAGCACCCACAGACTGTCACGTTTGAACACAATCCTACTGATTACACACACCTGGATTACAAATTACAATCACAGCCACACTCACAGTATACAAGGACTCTCAGTTCACAGCCTCATTTCGAAGTATACGCTCTGTGTTTCTGTACCAGTCGATACCAAGCCGTGGTTAATTGATTGTATTTCTGGTTTTGAGCTCATTTCTGTTTTATTTATTTATTTTTTGTCTTGCTCTTGCCTGCCCTAGTTCATGTTGTTTGTTCATCGCCTGACCCTTGCCTTTATCGTATTATGCCTCTGTTTTGTTTGCTACTTTTAACAAAGCATTGAATACCTGCACTTGCGTCCGTACCTGCATCGTGACACTCAAACGGAATAAAGGAATAGCTCCTAAAAACACTCACCAAATATATTTTCATCATATTAATGAGAAGTCCAGCATAGAAGTATTGGTGATGTTGGTGCAAACATTGGACTCAAAGTCCCAGAATGCAATGCTGCTATATAACAGTTGCACTGAGCAACAGCAGAGACTTGACTCAGCTCAGCTATCTATGAGACGACGGGGACGATGATGTTGACTGCATGAAAGTTGATGCTTCACGAAGCTGATCTGTTTGAGTAGAGTGTACAAATGTGGGTGTGAGAGGACTAAAGCGCCGCTGCATCGCTAAAGCGAAGGCACCACTATCAGCAGACAGTCAAGTGGCATCGTGGGTGATGTACTGTAGGAAACTGTGATAATAGAGCAACATGTTGAGGAAAGAAGATTAAACCATAGGCATCAACTCAGAAATTAATAATAAAATAAATCTTAATAAAATTTAAGGTAATGTTAATTATAAATACTGATATGCGAGTCAGTCAGGTTCACCTCTTTACATACTTCAGAGCATTCAATAACATCTGCGTTTGGGTCTTTGAGGCATACGGTACTTCCCCATCCTTGTTTAAGGCCATAAACCCTGATGTGCCCTTGAAGCACCACATATCGGAAGTGTTGTGCTGTGAACAGGAACAAGAGACCTAAATATGAAGAAATGAGTACTTTCAATTTGCTGAAATGCAAAAAAAAATAATTCTCACTTACCACTTGCATTTTTTCTAGGAATTGAGAATAAACTCTATTGCCACTCAAAAGTGAGGCCTCAGGCTTCAATACTTGATGAAACCTCCTCAGACCACAAATCTTTGGTCACTTGATTTTGGTGAACGTCATTAACTCCAAACTCCAGCATCTTTAAATATGCTGAACGTCATTAACTCCAAACTCCAGCATCTTTAAATATATCTAAATTCCATTTAATTTCTAAATTAAATAAAACTGCAAAATTTTCCTTTTGCAGTTTTCAAAGATGTTGCTATTAAGCCAGTTGCAACCCTGTGGCCACTCTCATAATGTTAAAAAGCACTTCCTGGAACAAAAAAGTGGACCGACTCAGAACCTCTATGATCATTAATGCCCTCGGGTCATTGTCAAATCGGGTCAATGTCACCTCAGGTCAATTTCAAATCGGGTCATTGTCACCTCGGGTCATTGTCTCCATTCCCAACTCATTCTACTCTAATGACTACTGTGTGACAATAGTATGTTCCGTGCTTAAAGTACAGCACATCAGCAATTATTTCTGGTCTTAAGTAGGAAATTACAAGTATACACAGAAAAAAAAAATTAATCATAGATGTAATTCTCGTGTATTTGCCAGTATTTTTAAAAAATGTCCATTGTGAGAACGAGGCCTCTCGGGTTTTTCAGGCGCTTAACTACAGTGGCCTTGAGGGCCAACTAAGCCTATACAAGCCAACTTTTAAATAAAAGAGCCAACTTTAAAAAAGAAGCCAGCTTTAAAATAAAAGGGCCCAGTAAAAATAAAGGGAAGCAACGTTAAATAAACCAGGATTAATTTTTAAATAAAAGCACGCAATCTTGCCTCGTTACCCTTCAGGGCCGCTGTAGTTAATGGAGGGTCTGTGTGCAGCCTTTAGTTTGATTCAACGTGGAATTTTTAATTCAACACACACTCTTTGGTATTTCATCACTTTTGTTATCAATTTTTTTATATTATATTGGGACTTTGCTGTTGGATTAGAAATTTAACAAAAGGTTAACATATTTTCGCTGATTAACAACAGTCATCCCACAGATTAATTTTTTGGAATGTGAGAAACTGCTTCTATGACACTGAAGTAAATAAATTGTCCAAATATTTTGCCGAATAAGCTCGTTCTTTCTCCTTTCAACCCCACGCCCCGACAAAAAAAAAAAAAAATCATTAGTGGACTTTTTTTTAAAAAATTCGTTCAAACATTTCCACTTAGGTTGACACAGAAGGTCATCGTCCTTCACACACACTTCACACACACACACACACAAAATTATGAAATCAATGTGGACATGACGCAGTGTGGATTGAAAGTGCAGAAATAAATACAGCACGTTTGAATCCTTATGATGTTAAATTATGTTTCTTGGTGTCAAATTGAATTAGAATAAATGTTTGCTGCCTGGAATTCCACACGATAATATTACTTTAACGCTTGGCTTTAAATTAACACCAGCATTGTAGAGGTAGAATCTATGGTGTTAAATGAACACTGTGTTTTTATTATTTACCATTTAAATTCATTATTCAAGACACAAGACAAATATATTTTAATATCGTCTAATTAATACTTCAGCTGTTACTGGAGCATCATATTCCGGTTCTTGGCTGACATCCACCTGACATCCTCTGCTGCTGTATCCCATCCATCTTAAGGTTCAACATGTTGCGCTTTCTGGGATCCTTTTCTGTTCACCACAGTTACTATACCCTACCTGTCAGCTCGAACCAATCTGGCCGTTCTCCTCTGTGTTTTCATCCACAGAACTGCAACTTACTGGATGTTTTTTGTTTTTTGCACCATTTTGAGTAAACTTTAGAGCCTGTTGTGTCTGAAATTCCCAGGAGATCAGCAGTTTCTGAAATATTTAAACCAGCCTGTCTGGCACCAACAACTGGTCAAAGTCACTGAGATCACCTTTTTCCCCATTCTGATGTTTGATAGATAGATAGATAGATAGATAGATAGATAGATAGATAGATAGATAGATAGATAGATAGATAGATTATATTACAATATTAAATTACTCTTACTATGATGAATTAATGAACTCTTTTGCAAGGTTGAATAAATATACACCATGTTACATTAAGGATTAGTGTTAACTCCTTCAATGTTATATAAACTTTTAGGAAGGTGAATTAACACTTACAATGTTGAATTACCAGCTAGAGTGCAGAATAAAATATCTTTTTATTTTATTAACAGCATTTTATGAGATTAACAGCATTTTCAACACTAACAGTGTGAAAATAATACCTTAACACCTTTAGGGTTGAATTATCTCTAGTAGTGTTTACTAAATTCTCAGATTTATTCCACATTAGGGAAGTTTGTGTGTATGTGTGTGTGTGTGTGTGTGTGTGTGTGTGTGTGTGTTGCTGTACGAGGACAGTGCATCTCCTCAGAGCAGCTGTCTGTGCCGTAAGAGGACACCAGCAGCTCCACAATGACCCGCTGCATCAATCTCCTGCAGCCTGACAGTCGCTATGTCCACCTGTCCCTCTTACATGGCCAAGTCTCAGCCAGCGACGCCACTACGTGTGTGACGACCAGTGACGTGTGTGCCGGTGTTTTTCTAACCATGAACGTGTGTGTGCGTTGTTCCAGTCCCATCACAGGCGACTATTGTGCCAATGTCATTCTCAGTCTTGCTGGATGTCCTTTACATTATGGGACATATCTATACCGTCTTTATCTCTGCAAGCGCCACATTTTTTCCATTGTAGGTATTTTTTTTATTACATACAGGTGGCTATAAAGCACTTCCACAGTTTCCTTCAGAATGCGTGTTGACTACATTTATTACCAGTACTATTCATGAGAGTGAATTGGAAGGCTTCTTCATCATACTTTCACTTCCATGGCAATCCAACATGGTCTCATTCATCATTCATCTTAAGTAAGCACTTCATCCTGGTCAGGATGGCGGTGTATCCGGAGGTGAGAATACACCCGGAATGCGGCACCAGTCTACTGCAAGGGCACCACACACACACACACACACACACACACACACACACACACACACACACACACACACACACACACTCTACCACCATATTGTCCTGTCAGATAAAAAAATCAATAAATTCTGGCCCATCAGATTTGAGAATTCAATAGTACTTTAGTATAACGCCATAAATAATATACACATACATTAACTAATGTTAATTATTCATCCATGACTAAAAATAAATCCACAGCAGCCATTATAAAGCTGCGATGAAGCTGTTCATGGTTTAAAATATTTATACCCAAATACCTGAGTTCAGTATATTATCAACATTTAGTCACCAATATAAATTAATTCCTATTAACTATTAACTAAACTGTTAGTTTATATTGGTCTTTGTGAACTTATTTTTAGTCATAGGTTTTTATTATTTAGTTAACACAGGTTAATTTCTGTTTATTAACACATAATAGTTGGTAATTGGTCATCATTGGTAATCGGTAACTTGGTACCTAATTGGTAACTTAATCAGTAAATAATGATGAAATTTAATGTAAAGACTACAGAATTTTTCTTCTTCTATCTTCTTTAGCAGGCTATCCAGGTATCCATGTGCAAACATCTTTTGTTAAAAATCAGCATCTATTTCAGGCTTTCACAGACAGTTGCTTTCACGTTTTAACTTGAAAATCCCGTACCCTCCCTGCATTCATCTTCACACCTCAGCAATCACCTCTCATCCTACATCTCTTTTTCCCTTTTTTTCTCTGAGGATTTCCATCCTTTTCCTCTGCAGCTGCACCTTTCAGGTTAATGCAGCTGAGCTCCATTAGGATCTCTGGGTCTCCCCTCCTTCATTTCAGCCCGTAATGCTCCTGCACCCTGGGGCCCAGGCCTAATGGCTGCAGCTCGGCTTTTAGGAGGAAGTAGGGGGGTTTTAGGTTACCTAGCCAGGTAACACTGTGTTTGTTTGCCATTATCACTGCAAGTCCAGAGGTCATAGGACATGAAAAAGTGTTCAGGTGTTTGAAGACAGAGAACTGTTGACACACCGAATGGATGATACTTAATCCTGGTATTGAGCGGGATTTAGTGCTTGAGCTTCCCAACACACATTCCTACTTTACACCAAATGCATTTGCTGTGTCAGTAGAAGAGAGGAACGGGTCTTGACCAGTGTAATCACTGATACACATCTGTGAATCTGTACTTTTGCACAACTGAAATGCTAATTACAACTTCTTTAAGAGTTGAACTTTGTGTGGAACCAGTCAGAAACTATGCTAGTGTGTATGGAGATCCGGGATTGTGAATTGCACTTGACTCAGTGCAGACTTCTTGGACTCCAATCACACAGATTGCATGCAGAAAAAAAAAACCCCATGTCTGGTCAAGTCTGGTCAAGATGACATTATGCAACCACCACAATGAGAAATTTACTTTGTTCCATCAGAATAGCAGTGTCTGTTGTTATCTTTTGGCTACACTGATTTAAATGACAAAAAGGGAATGTCTGCGTGAAAACATATGGTATCAGAACAACCAACACCACATCTAAAGTTGGCTTTAAACAGTATGATCTGGAGCAGATTTGCTTTTGCAGACAAAACCTGCACATAAAAGAAAAAGAAATCTTTGGTTGTGGGTTGAGATTGGCAGTCTTACGAACATATAATGTGCCGTGCTCACCAGCGTCCGGTTTAGTGCCATTCCGAACAAAGACAGCAAACAACAAATTTCTGATTAAAATCTCAGTGTGAGCACTGCTACAATGCTCGTCTAAAAACCACTGATAGGAGGATAACCTAGGATTATATGAAAATCAGGAGACAGCTACAAATACAAATCATGTTGATTATTATAACAACACCAGCCAACATGCCTGGCCCGGAAAGTCGGAAAGCAACCAGAAAAAATATCCTTATATCAAACTCACTTTGAAGAATGGACATTTCATGTGGGCCTCTTTACCCAGTCTCTTCAGCTTTTAAAATTAAAATAAACCACTATTAAACCCTGGGCTTGTTTCTGTTTATGCGCCCCATTTTATGCACAAGCAGAACATAGCAATGTTCTTTAATTGCAGCTCTGTTGTTATCTTCATAGTATAGTCTGACATGTAGAATGCATGTTATCATGCACTCGGTTCCAGAATTTGGCCAATATTTTATTGAGATAATTTCATACATTCTGACAAGTAAAATAATCTGACAAGACCGCTTGTAAGACACTATGACTTTACCAAGACACTATGGCTTCAGAATCTGGACTTGGCTTGGAACTATGGACTTGACTTCACAGCTTGGGACTCAATGGCTTGGGACTCTAGATGTAGCTTGGACTTTATTGGGACTTGGGACTCTAGACTTGACTCAGATTCTAAAGCTAAGGGCTCTGGATTGTACTTGGACTACAGAGCTGGGGATTCTCAAATTGATTCTGTGCTTGACTTGGACTCTGGAGCTAGGAACTTTGGACTCAACTTGATCTATATTGCTTTGTACGCTGGACTCAAATCAGACTCCAAGGCTTGGTATTCTAGACTTGACTCAGATTATAGAAATAGGGACTCTGGACTGGACTCAGACCCTAGAGTAAACTTTAGACACAACTTGGGAACCTACAACCTAGGAATCTGGATTTGACACTATGGCTGGAGACTCTAGACATGCCTCCGATCCTAGAGAAAGGAACTCTGAACCGGACTCTGACCTAGAGCAAGGGACTCTGGACTTGACTCTGACTTTAGACCTGGGGGGACTGTGGACTTGACTCTGACTCATAAACTAGGGACTCTGGACTTGACTCTCACTCTAGAGCTGGGGACTCTGGATGCTGATTAAGACTATAGAGATCGGGACTCGACTGATTTGGCCTCTACAGCTTTGAACTCAATTCAGACTCTAGAGCTGGAGACTCTGGACTTGACTTGGACTCTACACCTTGGGACTCAGATTAGACTCTAGATTTAGGGTCTGTGTGTTTGACTCTGACTCTAGAGCTGGGGATGCTGGACTTGATTAGGACTCTAGATTTAGAGTCTCTGCATTTGACTCTGACTCTAGAGCTGAGGATGTTACCGATGTCGCTATTCGTCATTACTATTTAGAATTTTACCTGAGACCTTACAACAACCTTTCACAAGCAGGAATGCTATTATAATGTTTACTTGGCCTGCAAGTTGGCAAAGGTCAGAGTCAGGACATGAGTGTGATAAAACTTATGCTGGTTTAGAATCAGTATACATGCATACACGCACCATGCTGGTATAAAGATATTTATATGTGCAGGCCATTGCTGTTAGTCAGGGTTTAACCTCTTAAACTCTCAGGAGCCACCTGTGGGTCCAACTTTACTCTCATAATACATACTAAATACAATACATTTCCACAGAGTTGGAAGGTACTTTACTTAAGTGTCACTTTAGGTGATTTATATTTTACCTGAGAATCAGTGAAAATTACCTTTCCACACACACAAAAAAAACCCAAACTCCTTACATTGTATTTTAGACTTGTTACAAACATCAACTATCATAATTGAAATTTTTTTTTCTTCTGCTTGGCTACCAATTCACTCAAATCACATTCCGGTGTGCTTTACCTATGTCTATTAATCCATTAGTCCCACTTCCTCTAATGGGAAAAAGAACATGTGGTTGGATTTCATTCAATTTCATACAAAGTTATAAGAAAAGGTCTGAAGCCTATCCTTAAGCTTAGCTTTGTAACCTTTGATACAAATTGAATAGTAATGAATTTGCAAGTCTGGGAATCATGCTGACCATTTTACACATGACATACTAGTACATTTATAAATGGACGCTTTTTAACTTTGACTCACCGATTCCTTTTTTAAATTGTGTAACACTTTGACAGCAGAGGAGATTAAAAAAAAGACAAAATTATTATTCCACAGTTATGTTGCCATGTTGCCCTTGTACCTACCTCTTAAAAGCACAGAATTCAAGAAAATTTGATTTTAATCATTCAAAAATGAGTCAACCCATCTCAGGCAACAATATTTCATTTCTTTTACAAGGTTTCTTTGCTGGCAATGGCTGCAATTTGCTCTTAAATAAGTGGCAAGGTTGAAAGCATCGAGCTTTTTAGCATAGATTTAGCAAATGCATAAAATGTGGTTAACTAGCATCCATGCTAATGACATCAGGACATTAAGGAAATTCTAATGATTTCCATTTAGTCTCCTTTACCTTTAGAAACTTTCAAAGCTCCCCCCCCCCCCCAGATTTTATTTACAAAACAAAAAGAGCTACAACGTTTCATTTTGGTGACTGTGGTTACTGTTAGGATTCGACGTAGGTGTAGCTGCATGAATAATTATGTCAGTAGAAGGTCCTCACAAGGATAATAAGACAAATGTGTGTGTGTGAAATGTGTGATTTTGTAGGTTCTTTAAAGTAAGGCCTTTACACACTGAGGAGGTCCTGAATGTTGAAGAATATAGTAAGCATGAGCTCATATGAGTATAATTTAGCTTTTCCATTTCTTAATTTTGGGGAATGCGGAGTTCCTTCGGCTCGAGTGCTCAGTGTGCGGCCAGCCACTTCAAATGCTGTCTCCATTTAGCGTCGTATTGTGCCTTACACCACATTCCCTGGCTGGAGCTGCATTAATGAAACCTTGATACTTCTGAATGTGTGTGAAAAAACGCTACTTGTCAGTTTCGCAGCTTGTTTGAATCAGCACATCAGTACGTCTCTTCACATGTAAACGATTTCAGCCTGTTAAGCTTAATATATTAACATGCGAGATGGATTTCCCTGGAGGACCATACATTTTAAAAATCAGTCTAAGAGATCCACAGAGAGTACAGCATCTGTTTCTCCGACTAGGCACGTGTTTCACTCGGTAACTGTAGCAGTGACAAAACGGGTACGTTGTTAATTTGTGTGTCAGTCAATACGTTGATGCTCGTATTTGATCAGTCCAAGGAAACGTCTCGTTTTAACCAGTGTACTCACATTCATTTAGAGTGTAGAGCGATGCACGCAGACGTGACGGCTCTTTGTAGCTCGCACATGGGTGCAGCCGAAAAGGAAATCATGGTGAGCATAAACATAGCCGCAAGGGTCTGGAAGAAACACAACACTTTCTGCAGGTGAAATGTCAGTTCGATTTAAAGCTAACTTCCTTTCACGCTTTCAAACTCAGTACTGTATATGGATCCAGTCACTTTATTTTACGTGACTCCATGTGTCACCGCATTTCCCTTGAAGATGTGCGTCAACATTTTGGCAGTTAAATATGTTTAAATTCTTACACACAGGCAGTCAGGCTTAAAGGGTCATGTTTCCACACAAAACCGCACAATTTTCTGCCAAACCCACATACCTTAGCCAATGTACTTAAACAGCTAAAATAGCACTTCTTGGTACAAAAAAAAAAAAGAATTCAGGTGAAAAGAAAATGAAAGTCTACATTTGTTCGCATTTGTTTTAAATGTTACAAAAGTCCTCTTTTTCAATTAAGTACTTTTATTCTTTTCTTTTTTTTTCCTTTTTTTTTTCTTTTTTTTTTTTACCAGGTTCTTTGTAGTAAAGTGTATCAGCTATGTTAGGAATTCCCAGGACAAGACCTTTGGACTCTTCTCTTTTCTTTAAAAACGTGTTCAGCTCCACTTGACATGTAGAGAACCTATAGAGCAATGAAATGTGACACCGCCATTTAAGAGTTAACACCTCGAAAGTAGCGCTGTGACAGGATGTTTTAAAGTCCTGCATTCATTATATAACACACATAGAGGTACAGAACTGTGCAAAAGTTTTAGGCACATGCAAAGAAATGCTGTAGAGCAAAGATGCCTTCAAAATAATGAAATTAAATGTTTCTACATTAGAAAAAAATAAAAAATACCGTAAAGAGCAGTAAACAGTAGTAAATGAAACAATGTCAATATTTGGTGTGACAAAAAATAAAAATAAAAATAAAAATAATAGTCTCCAGTACAATTAGTGCAGTTTTATAAGGAAATGAGCTGGTAAGTTTTATTGAGCATCTTGCAGAACCAGACACAGTTCTTCTGGACACTTTGACTTTCGCACTCGCTTCTTATTTTTGCAGCAAAACCCAGCAGCCTTCATTGTGTTTTTTGTCTGAAAAGTGTCTCTTATGTAATATGCTGCTTTCTTTAATGACATACAAACATTTTTCTGTAATATTTAATTTTGTGCTGGAAAACTAATGTTTGGGAATCTAAAATGTTTTTTCGTACTGACTTGATAATGTAGAAGTCATAAAATAAAAAATCTATAACAAAGTTTGTATTAAAAAAAATAGGGTGCCTAAAACTTTTGCACAGTACTGTATATATATATATATATATATATATATATATATATATATATATATATATATATATATATATATATATATATATATGTCAAATGCTATAAATCAGCTGGCTTTTGTAAGATAATTAATGAAAAATGAAGTGCAAGAAATACACTGATGTAAAATGTAAGTACACCACGGGTACAATGTTTCATAAGAAAGAAATAAAATACTTGGGGTGTGCCATTATAGGAAAGTAATCATTGAAGGGGTGGTGTGATGGGATTCTACACAAAGAGGAGTTAAAGCTACCACCCTCAAGTTAATTATTATTATTATTTTTTTTTTTTTAAAGTGTTTGAAGTGTTTTACACTTTTTATAGGACAACAATTTGCCAACAATTAAAATTTTTCATTAATTAAAAAATGACATCATACTATTGATCCATTTATAGTTATGTTACAAGAACAAATCAATTACATCTTTTTGTTAGGATACATGGCATCATGGACTCTATCAAATATCAACAGATATTAAATGAAAACCTGACTGCCTCTGCCAGAAAACTTAAAATGGGCCGTGGTTGGATCTTCCAGAAGGACAATGATCCAAAGCATACATCAGAATCAACACAAAAATGGTTTACTGACCACAAAATCAAGGTCTTGCCATGGCCATCCCAGTCCCCTGACTTGAAACCGATAGAAAACCTGTGGGGTGAACTGAAGAGGAGAGTCCTCCAGCGTGGACCTCGAAATTTGAAGGATCTGGAGAGATTCTGTATGGAGGAATGGTCTCAGATCCCTTGCCATGTATTCTCCAACCTCATCAGGCGTTATAGGAGAAGACTCAGAGCTGTTATCTTGGCAAAGGGAGGTAGCACAAAGTACTGACTAAAAGGTTGCCAATAATTGTTGCACACCTACATTTAACAAAGATGTTTTTTTTTTTGTTTGTTTTTTGATAAACCTGTGTTTTGTTTGCAGTTGTTTGATATCCATGAGAGCAGAGTATTTTTGTGAATTTTTTAACAATAAAGGTTAAACAATAAAGACAATTTTTCACAGCCTTCTTTGCTCATATTTACCAAGGGTGCCAATATTAGAGGAGGGCACTGTATGATGATACATAAGAAAGATTTGATGTATCAGATTAAGCTGCCTTATGGTTAAGGTGACTCTTAACCATCTGCGTGCAATAAAACAATAATGCGATTGTGCAATGGCCTGTCTGTCTGAACACAGCTGTTTATTCAGGACATGTTGTCTCTCTGTGATGGGAATGAACAGCTCCGGGCTTGGTAGTGGGCAGGCCTGTGTGCTAAAGGTTTAACAAAACCTGATCGTGGAGGATCAGCACCATTCCTCAGGATTTCGAGGGCCTCAGTGGCACTCTGACCTTAAAAACGACCTGCGTTATCTCCATTAGTGAGGCATAGTCAGGATTCTTTCACATTTTTAAAAAATTTTGTTAAGGATGAAGTTAATAACCAGACAAAACGGTGACTAGCGCTCCATGGCGTATGCAGATTGCTAAATTGGTCTAGCTTCCCTGTCACAAATCCACCACACTGATGGTGACTAATGTGAAAAATGCCAGTGGTGACGGTGTGAGAATCGCCAGCCATGTGACACTTGTGGATAGACTGAATGTTGTTCAGAGCCGTTTCACACCTCAGGCATTTAGCGATGTTCACATACCAACGATCGCCTGACACAAACTCTCAAACAGCAGCGAGATGCAACCCGGCATCCACTTGTGCGTTGAAGTGCTTCAAGGCGACGACAAGCGAGTGCTAGCATGCTGAATTGGAAGTCATAGAGGCATATCTGTAAACACGCTGAAAGATCCGTGCACGTGATGGTCTGTTTAAGTGGAACCGTACAGCCTGAATGGGAGACACTCCGTGATTTCAGTGTACCAGTCTCTCAGATTCCAAGCAGCAGCACTGCCAGGGAGGGTCATCGGCCTTGATTAGCACCAATCAGAATGTGGCTTTGTGCCCGGAGTTGTGTATGGCATTGCACTGAAAATGCTCCGTCTGTTTGTAACGGCGTAGGGGTAATGAATTCGTTCAATCGGCCGAGTGAAAACAAAGTTCCTTCTGCTCTTCGCCGTACACATGCTCACAATTACATCTTGACGTGAGAAGCGTAATCAAAGAAGACACTTAAAGCATATACAGCAAAGTGACTTCAACAGGGTGATGGAAAGCTGGCGGCTCTGACATGACATTACAAAACGGAGTCATATGTTTTAACATTACAGCAAGGTAAATCTTGATGAAATCTGCACACTGTAATGCACTAACTGAAGTGTATATGTGTGTATGTCCAGACATGGTCTTTCTAACTTGTTTTATAAAATTAATATGTTATACAGTATACAGTATACAGTATATATATATATATATATATATATATATATATATATATATATATATATATATATATATATATATATATATATATATATATATATATATATATATATATATATATATATATATATATATATACATATACATATAAAATTTTAAAATTTTGCTCTGACCTTATTGAGGGTCAAATCCTTTTGTTTATGTATTTTATTTTAATTCTTCTTCTTCTTCTTCTTCTTCTTCTTTTTTTTTGGAATTTTCCACAATTTCCTCCCTATCATATGACATGCGTCCTCTGAGACACGTGAAGCCAGCTCACCACAGGGCACAGGGCAGCGTAACACACTCAAGGGGAAAGCGCTATCTACCCTCTTCCACATACCGTACATGAGCTCCCAGATGCTCATTGTTGGCCAGTGACACTGTGATTGACAGGAGACAGAGAGTATAACATCCCTCCCACCCAGACAGCATGGCCAGTTTTGCCCTGCGATGGGTTGGAACCCCATCCCGGGTGTCCCCCGCCTTGTGCGTCGAGCTCCCTGGGATAGGCTCCAGGCTCCCCGTGACCCTGTGTAGGATAAACGGTATGGAAAATGGATGGATGAATGATGTACAGTAACTCTTCTCAGCACCAATCATATTGCTTTAAGTGCTTTATTGTGCACTTTATTGTGACTTTATTGTGCATTTTTTTTAAAAAAGTCTTGTGAACTGTTAAGTCTAGTCCTCCCTGTTGCTTCTGTGTTGTGGCTGTTGTGACACCAAATTTCCCCTTTGGATCAATTAAGTACTCTCTATAAAGCTCATACTAAAGAATGAATGAATGAATGAATGAATGAACAAATGAATGAACACACTGTCATGCTTATATTACATCACAGTTACTCTGTATTTCACACATCCTCCAGATGTGATGCAATTTGGTTGATCATGAGAAAGTTCAATTAGTTAACATTCAATATTGCTTTTGATTGACTCATTAAGTTACATTAAACTGTGCAGAGATGAAATTAGCGAGAGAGAGAGAGAGAGAGAGAGAGAGAGAGAGAGAGAGAGAGAGAGAGAGAGACTATGCTGCATGCTCATACTGTAGCTGGTTTTACTTTATAAATAAGATCAGTTGCCATGTTCAAGAGAGCTCACAATTCTAATCCCGACTCTAGACCCATGCTCTCAAGGTGGGAGGGATGGCACACTCTCTCTCTCTCTCTCCTGTGTCAATCATAGCAACATTAGCCAATCATGTTTGTCTGTGAGCTCTTGTACTGTATGCAGAAGAGGGCAGATAGTGGTTTCCCCCAAGTGTGTTATGCTGCTAATCAATGTTCAGAAAGCGCTTTATACTGTTCAGGGTCACGGTGGATCTGAGGGTGGATCTCTGGGTGTGAGGCGAAGATAGGACAGTTTTTTTTGCTTCACCTTAATTTGCTTTGGCAGCACGAATTTCAGGTCTGCTGTTCTTTTTTCATGCTGCCGAAGAAAATTAGGCTGAGTGTAATTTTATTTTCAAATTTTTTTTATTTTAACTGCTGTCCCAAGCCAATAGTGATATAGTGAAACAAATAGTGAAAGTGTCTTTTACAGAAGGGGTGTGTTTATTTGTCTAAATAGAGCTGATGGAAATGAAGCCTACTATAAGCCTGAATTGAATTCCATGTTCAAATGGAATCACTGGAGAAAAAAAAAAAATCATATAAATGGGTGTTATTCATTTTAATAATTGACTGGGTGTGAAGTTATTATTAAAGGGATGGTTCACCCAAAAATGAACATTCTGTCATCAATTACTCACCATCATGTCATCCCAAACCCGTAAGACTTCATTCATCTTTGGAACACAAACAAAGACATTTTTAATGAAACGTGGGAGATTTCTGTCCCTCCATTTACAGTCCAGTAACCAAAACTTTCAAGCTCTAAAAAGTTCATAAAGGCATCGTAAAAGCTCGCTCTCGCTTTCACGAGTACGTCCGCTCTCGCCATACACCTGGACCCGGAAACCCTGCGCTGTTTACAGCAGAGGAAGAGGGACGTTGTACACAGACTGAGTCACATAGAACAATCTTTGTAACAAAGATATCTGCAAATTTAGAGGAGGACTTGCATATTTTTGTCCGCTCTCACGTCAACACAACACGCGTGCGTCATCGTTCTCACGTGAACGCACATCAGAGATCTATGCTGAAGTGAATATATTTTGTGAATAGAGACATAATTTTTTTTTTTTTTTTTTTTTTGCGCACACAAAGCATTCGTATCGCTTCATAAAATTGGGATTAAACTACTGGAGTCACATGGATTACTTTTACGATGCCTTTATGGCATCATTGGAGCTTGAAAGTTTTGGTTACTGGACTGTAAATGGAGGGACAGAAAATTCCCAGGTTTCATTAAAAATGTCTTCATTTGTTTTCCGAAGATAAATTAAATGGGTTTAGAACGACACGAGGCTGAGTAACTGATGACAGAATTTTCATTTTGGGTGAACTATCCCTTTAAGGCATTGTTATACTTTATATACAGTACGTCTCACATTTTGTTTAGTACAGATGGCAGTTTGTGAGAATAAGCGCTATGATTTTATTTTTAAAAGTAAAATAAAAAGATTTTGTAATTTATAGTAATGGATTTCTAATGAATTTATTATATAATTAAGGTCGAATAATAACTTTATATAAATAAAAGAGGCAGATTAAAATAAAATAAAAATGTAAAAAAAACAGGACATTTAATATCAGTGTGATTTATAGACTAGCACATAACTAATAGCATTTCATTATTTTTTTAATTAATTGTAATTTATTTACGTATTTATTTATTACTCATATCTGAAATAATTTAAAATTTTAAATGCGTAGTTATCATTACTTTTCAATGCTATACAATGCATTAAAAACATGTTAAACATTGTATTATTGATATATTTAGTTCCATAACACAAAGTTTCGGACGTGGCCGTGTGTGAACTTCATCATGTCCTGATGATTTATGAGATTGTATACCGATACCCTGAGCACTTTATGTCTGCACGGCCCTGTATTTAGAGAAGTTTATTGCTTGACTTGCAAAATAAGCTCAGTTTTAGCCACTCCATTAAGAAAGAAAGAAAGACTCTGTTCATGAACCGTTGCTCGTCCTTCATCACGCCAGTCAAAAAGTGATATTAATCTACAGCTGTCCGCTCACTTCGGCTGTCGAGGCAAACTCAGGCACACTTTAAAAGCTTTAATGATGATGAATAGACAGAACTAATTTTCTGTCTAATCAACATGATATGGGGTGAGGAGGAGATGGACAGCTTTCTTTAACTCCTAATAACCTCATGCTCTGCTATTAAACATGCTTTCGTGCTCTTATATTGCCTAAGTATTATATTTTCTGTGTATCAACCATTGCTGTATGCAAACGTTGTGGTTATTTAGTCTATTATCTTGTTAATTTGAGTAAAATTTTGTTAATTTGAGTAAAATTTGAGTAAAATTTTGGCATTTCTTTGATCCATAAAAAAGAGAAAATAAATGTAAATTACAGTCACATCAATACAATGACATTACATATTTGTGATTCGTTCATCTCCGGTAACTGTTTTTTTCCTGGAACACTGGGCACACACACACACACACACACACACACACACACACACACACACACACATGGCAGAAAATACCCTGGATGGAAGACGTTTCAGTCTTTGGATTTTTACAAAAATGTGTTTTGTTGCTACATATTAGCATGAGTAATATGCAAATTTAGTATGTTTATTGTGTTTTGTATTATTTGTCTTTTTATAGTGTTCTCTGACCAATTAGAATCCCCCCATTTATATATCCAAGAATATACTGACCATATCATTTTATTTAAATTCTGTTTTCACATCCCTCATGTTGCCTGTATATACAGTACTGTGCAAAGGTTTTAGGCATCCTATATTTTTTTTTAGAACAAACTTTGTTATAGATTTTAATTTTATTTTATGACTTCTGAAATCTTTGTTAAATATAGGTGTGCAACAATTATCGACACCCTTTCAGTCAGTACTTTGTGCTACCTCCCTTTGCCAACATAACAGCTCTGAGTCTTCTCCTATAATGCCTGATGAGGTTGGAGAATACATGGCAAGGGATCTGAGACCATTCCTCCATACAGAATCTCTCCAGATCCTTCAAATTTCGAGGTCCACGCTGGTGGACTCTCCTCTTCAGTTCACCCCACAGGTTGTCTATGGGTTTCTAGTCAGGGGACTGGGATGGCCATGGCAGGACCCTGATCTTGTGGTCAGTAAACCATTTTTGTGTTGATTCTGATGTATGTTTTGGATCATTGTCCTGCTGGAAGATCCAACCACGGCCCATTTTAAGCTTTCTGGCAGAGGCAGTCAGGTTTTCATTTAATATCTGTTGATAATTGATAGAGTCCATGATGCCATGTATCCTAACAAAATGTCCAGGTCCTCTGGCAGAAAAACAGCCCCAAAACATTAAAGAGCCACCACCATATTTATCCGTGGGCATGAGGTACTTTTCCATATGGCTACCTCTCTGTGTGCGCCAAAACCACCTCTGGTGTTTATTGCCAAAAAGCTCTATTTTGGTTTCATCTGACCATAGAACCCGATCCCATTTGAAGTTCCAGTAGTGTCTGGCAAACTGAAGACGCTTGAGTTTGTTTTTGGATGAGAGTAGAGGCTTTTTTCTTGAAACCCTTCCAAACAACTTGTGGTGATGTCGGTGACTTCGGATTGTAGTTTTGGAGACTTTCTGACCCCAAGACACAACTAACTTCTGCAGTTCTCCAGCTGTGATCCTTGGAGATTTTTTGGCCACTCGAACCATCCTCTTCACAGTGAGTTGAGACGATATAGACACACGTCCAATTCCAGGTTGATTCATAACATTTCCAGTTGACTGGAACTTCTTAATTATTGCCCTGATGGTGGAAATGGACATTTTCAATGCTTGTGCTATTTTCTTATAGCCACTTCCCATTTTGTGAAGCTCAACAACCTTTTGCCGCACATCACGTCTATATTCCTTGGTCTTACCCACTGTGATGTGTTACCTCATATTTATACCCCTGTGAAACAGGAAGTCATGGTTGAACAGTTTCCTGTTCCTAGTCACCCAGGTGTACTAATAAAAATGTAAATCAGTGGGAATATACTTCAAATATATTTTTCTCATATGAATTCATAGGTGTGCCAATAATTGTTGCACACCTGTATTTAACAATATTTAAAAAGAATTTTTTTTTGGATGAATCCAAGTATATTTTTGTGAATTTTTCAAACAAAATATCAAAAGATTAAACAATAAAGACAATTTTCCACAGCCTTCTTTGCTCATATTTACCAAGGGTGCCAATATTAGTGGAGGGCACTGTACACACACACACACACACACACACACACACACACATTAATGCCCCCCACCCCCCACCTCCAAACACACACACACGTACACACACATACACACACACACACACACACACATACACATGAACATTTTGTATTTTTATGTTTTTATTGTTTATTGTTTATTTATTTTTATTAGAATATTAGAATTTAAAAGGGGTACATTTATGTTTATGTCTAATATTTTGCCTATTGTTGTCTTACAAGTCTGATAAAACTATGAAACAAAAATTCAGAAATTCAACAATTTCATAAATTCAGAAAGAAAGAAAGATTTTTTAAAAATTAATTTTTGGTCAATATAATAATCTATCAGTAATAATCTAGGCCAGTATATTTTTGGTTTAACTGTGACATATAGGTCCATCTTTTTTTTTTTTTTTTTAAATATATGCTTTCTATAAAATTTGTGTTTAAAAACATTTTTATAAAGCCTGTGTGGCGAATTACATATTTGACCTGTCTTTAATATATAAATGTGTTTTTTCCTCCTTTTTACTTTATTGTTTACGTAAACAAGTACATACTATACAGCTATATCCACTGCTAAAGATTTATTTTACTTTAACTGGCACACATTGTAGGTTCGTCTGCTTTTTTCCTTAATATAGCCTACTGAAAGGCAAATTACAATCAAAATGTGCAGGGAATATAATTACAGCATGATAGTTTTGTCCATATTGTGCAGCGCCACTGTGCATTGCATATAAATCTCATGTATATATTATAAATGTACTGTTTATTATGGCATACAGTATAAAGCATACATATTGATGTATGTGGCAGCAGTAAATATAAAGGCGGTATAGAGTGTGATAATAAACTAGTCATGATTTAGTCAGTCATTTTGTGTTTTCTGAAAGCTGGAGTCACTTTATTAATACAGCAGGCCCTTGACATAGAGCCTTTATGTACACTGGTAATAACACACAGGGAAGGTCACTGCGAAAAGGCGAAGGTTCCCAATGTTGTATGGAATTTATAAAAGTCCTATTCAGATGCTAAAGGCTGCCTCGTTGAAATGCCCAGTTAAGATTATTGAAAAAGATAAACCTTGTCGTACATGCTCACATGTATATGCTGCTTGGCATAAATAAAAAAAAAAATCAAAAATAATTTAAAAATAGAAAAGTCTCCACACTGGTTTAAATGCATTATTTTTTTTTTTTTTACAATATTTCACAATTTTCAAATAAGTACTTTGGGAGCATTTACAGCAGTGTGCATGCACTTCTGTTTTTTTTTTGTTTTGTTTTTTTTAACTACTTTTCTGTTAATACTGAATGAAGACAGCAACATTTGTATGTAGTTCCACTCCGTTAGCATGAAGACAGACGGTAAACAGATAAAGCAGATAAACACTGAACTCTCCTCGGCAAGGAAAAATACTGTACAAGGTAATATATTAATATGTTCAAATACACCACTGGGGACTCGTCACACTGGTCACATGGGCTGTGTTTACACGCAGAGACTTATGCCAATCCGAATTCAGGCTGATCTCAGACGATTAATTATTTATTTATTCGTTATACTTATCCTAAATTTACTAGTAATCCTAATCACCTCTGTGGACAGAAGGACAGATATTTAGTGTGAATGTGTTGTAGGCTGAAAATAAATAAGATAAACAGGTAAGAAAGCCAGTTTTGCATCATTCTTGCTTTGAAATGTTATTTACACCACCCTCTGTAGCTTCCTAATTTAAAAAAAAAATCTTTTATATATATATATATATATATATATATATATATATATATATATATATATATATATATATATATATATATATATATATATATATATATAAGCAATAGTTTATATATTTTTTAAAAAATCTCATTGTCTTTTTAAATTCTCAGGATATGTACATAGGTGGGTCCACATGTACAATCCTCACTCTCATAACTTTGCATGCACCCTAGCTTCTGAACACTACGGTACGCTTTAATGATGAGTTAGTTACCATCAATTTGGTTCAACTGGACAGACATCTCATTTGTATTGCCACCATTTAATGATGTGACATTCTCTTGATACAAGATTGTAAAATAAATGTAATAAAACCTTTGCTGATTTGGTCTGTAATACATTGTATTATAACGGATCTTCCTCAACGTACGTCTATGGCTGGAAGTGATAGTCATAATCTATTGAGCCCTATTCAATTTAGACAAAATAAATAAATAAATAAATAAAAAAGCTGAACAGCTTTGTGTTGTTTATTAGTGCTAATTGATTTGTGCGTATCGATTTTTTCAACTCACGGTCATTGATTTACACTAAACACAGTACACTGAGGTCCAAAATCTGGCAGCACACGTGAAACTGCATCTATTTTGCATTCCTTTCCGATTTATAACAATATTTTTCATTACAAATGATATCATCAGCAACAATTGGAGTGAGGTCTTACAGAAATATTTACACGACCTTCAAAATTTCTTAGTATTTGGTACGTCCTCCCCTCCTTTTTGCTTTAGTGACACTCGAGAGGACACGGACATGGATGATCCGTGTTAGAACGAATCCATCGGAGTGTCGTCCAACAGAAAGGATAAGACTCGAGGAAAATCTGATCTTTTGTGATCGACATCACAGATTCGCTTAAATTTACATTTAAACAGCGACCTAGAAACAAGTCACTATTCAAGATATCGAACATTTCCTTTCTTTGTATTGAAATTCTCAAAGTTCTAAAAAAAAAAATTCCAGTTTTAAATGAAAAACTTCCCAGATGTTTAGACTTTTCAAACCGTTTTTAACGTGTTCTCAGACTGTTCTCAAACTTTTACATGATACTTTAATATTTCAAAAGGCAAACTGGCACAAATAATAATCTTTACAGCACAAATCGGCGTAAAAGTAGATAGTTGAGAAGCTTTAATGTCATTCTAGCTATATACAAGTATACAGAAGAATGAAATCGCGTTCTCCGAGGCCTTGGTGGATATAAAATCGACACGGTTTGATGTAAATTCTTTTTGTATTTGGAAATTCTTGGGCTGCGTGTAAACGTAGCTACTAAGCCAGTGATGACTGAAATCCGAACAGCAGATTTTTGGCAGTGTGTTCACAGCAATGAGCCGACTTCACATTCAGACACATGTAGTATATACAGCAACATTGAAACAGTCTGAGTGTGTGTGTGTGTGTTTGTGTGTGTGTGTGTGAGTGTGTGTGTGTCCATCTGCTGGCACTTCCTCATGTGTCAACTCTTCTCCTTGTTTATCCTTAACTCAGAAACCACTTGTTTCCACACGGGTGTGTTCGACAAAACGTTCCTTTTATAAAAAAAAAAAAAAAAAAAAAAAAATCCCAGGTCTAGAAGCGGTGCAGAGCGACGCTGCGACTGTGTGCGTGTCCGTTGAGCTCCAAGCCAGTTGTCGATGACAGCTGTCGAGAGCAATATAGATAGAGTCAAGTGGCTTCAAATAGCCCCCGCTCTCTTCTGTAATATACGACAGAGAATGCTGCTCTCTCATCGGAGTCTCTCGTTTCTAATAAATTTTTAAAAAAAGTTGCAATAAGACCCTGTCCTGTCTTTGACACTGGCCGTGGTCCCTGTTGTGAAGGACGTTCTGAGACACTTCTGACGTTTCGGTTCTCACGCATCCCAGAATGAAGCGTTTGTTCTACTTTTTTATGTCTCTTGGACGTGTGTCTGCTTTGGAGAGAACAGCTGCCGGTCACACTACCAGCGTGTATTTCTGGAAGGCCGTTCCTCCAGCGAGTCTCGTCTCTCTCTCTCTCTCTCTCTCTCTCTGTCTCTGTGTTTCTTTCTCTCTCTGTTTCTCCGCTCTGGAAGGGGCTGCCAGAGCCTTTGGGGTTTATCCACTGTGGTGCGATCTCAGCTCAGGATGCCCCCGCTGCAGAGCGCGTAGTGCCGAGCTGCAAGTGAGATCACAATCTGTTACAGGGAAGAAGAAAAAAAAAAACAAGCCTGCTGTGGCCTAAGCACAAGGCACAGAAAGACAGAGATCAGCCGAGGCTGGAGCGGGCAGGCGGGCAGGCAGGCAGGCCACTAAAACCAATACAAGTCCTTGCTTTTATCCTGGTTTTGCAGACCTGAGAGAAAAAGTAAGACAAGAAGAAAAAAAAAAGGAGAATAAGAAAAGTGGAGAAGGAAGAGGGAAACAAACAAGCGCTGAAGCAAGAAAGTGTGAAAATGAAGGTGTAAAGGTTGAAAAAGCCATTCATACACTTTTTTTTTTTTTTTTTTTCAGAAACAAGGATTGTCAAATAACACAATAGAACCAGCCTCGACTTTTATAGGAATATAAAAAATGTAGTATTCATAATAACTACTTCAACGTCTGTGAGGAAGAAATAAAAGCAGACAACATGTAAATCTAAATCCATCCATAAAATCCATTAAATCCGGATTTTAAAAGCTGCTTTGTGCAAAGTCTATATGTTTATATATCTGTGCAATATGCTGCATTATTTTTTTTTAAACCTTTAGATATTTTTTACTACAAAAATTTTCACGAGAATAATAAACGTGTATTTCTTCATATATATTCAGTTCTCTGGACTTTGGCTAGACCTTCTCTATTTGTATTTGAATTCCTCTGTATAGTTTTGTATCTGAAACATCTGCGCATCATGTGACATACAGTGCAAAGAACGCAGGGTCTCTAGTCTCAAGAGGTCAAAGGAATAATCTCTATTCATCATGTCAATAATGCAATAACCATTAACAAAAATGAACAAAAAGCACTCCAAATCTCCAAATCTCACTTAAAATGAAAGTCTAAGAGCTGTTATTGAATTGTACATGTTTATAAACCGTATATATTTTCTTAATATGCATATTACACGTTCAAATTCACTCATTAGTGACGTCACTACTACATTAGTATATAACGGTATATGATATACATTAGTAAATAATCTCAAAAACAAAACCTCCACAAATCAGCACAACAGTGTACATGGTTTCATTCACATATGCGATCCCCCCCCCCCCTTTTTTTTTTTTTGTAGAGCGCTTTTAATGGATTTATAAATGAAGCTTTAATCCCTTATCATGCTTCTAGAGATGGGACTACTTTTTCAGGGGGAAGAATTTGTGTTAGTGCAGTCGTGTGGCCTCGATGGCTCAGGAATACCACAAAACCTTCAGAAAGTGTAAGAAAAGTGTTGGAAAGTTCAATAAAATGGCGCTGATCTTAAACCTTTACTGTTTTGGGTCTGACAGTAGAATTTTTTTTTTGTATTTTTATTATATTGTAGCGTATTTTAAACAGCTGCCCTTATACTTTCATTATGCATGAGTTTGTAAACAGGTTTCCAGTTTTTTCTTAGTGCAGGGGAAAATGCAGTGAAATTCTTCTTCACAGAAACAGCAAATGGAGATTAGGTTGAAAAATCCTTAAGCGTTCCTTTAAAACATTGCAATAAGCCAGGACATCATATGATTTAAGCTTTCTATTATGTTCATTACTTTTTTTTGCTTCATATTTACAAAGAACAGTGGTTCATTAAGTTCTTGATACTCTCAAGTTAAAATGCCTTGAAGCCATCCAAATTTGCTATGAAATAATTTTGCGTGTTCATTAGAGAAATTCATCCAAGGAAATAATATTGAAATGTTTTTGTTTTTGCTGAGAGTCATCGTTTCTTACCTGCGTCCACGTTCAGGCTGAGGCTCTGTCCCATATCGGATCCCGTCCCAGTGAAAGCTCCGGTCCATGCCGAGCTGGTTGGATCGCTCTTGCTGATGTCACAAGACGAGGATCCGGGAGCGGGCACCGTGGCCGGGGGCAGTCTGTGCGGCCGCACCGAGGGCACTAGGAGAGAGCTGTACCGCGGGTCAAAGTGCGTCCCGTACACGTCGTGCACCGAGGGCCGAGGATAAGCCGAGCTCTGAGCACCGATGGAGCCACCGAGTGGGTACGGATGATGATGGTGGTGGTGATGGTGTGTCGGGTGCCAGGATTCCGGCGTCGCCTGGTGGAGGTGGCTGTGTAACGAGGCGCTGGAGTACGGGTCAGCAGGGAAGGGCAGGTCGCTGTGGGACGCACCCAGAGCACTGCTTAAAGACGCCGTGACTGAGGGCTGGTACGCGCTGTTCCAGAAGGACGGAGGGAAACTGCGCTGGCTCATTGGGAATGATCCGTCTGGAGGAAGTGAGAAGGACAGCATTCAAATAAATATTAGTTTTTAACATTAACATGAGATCTGATATGAACATGATAATATTTTTAATTATGAATCATGAGAATAAAGACAAAATGATGATGATGATGATGATGATGATGATGATGCATAGATAAAAAGTTTAATAAAAATTCTTTTGGTTCAAAAATTCTATATGTTACAAGTACTAGGTGTGTGGTTGTCTTTTATTTTTGTTGTTTGGACTGAAGCACTATTTTTGTCCTCTTTAATTATAAATCAAATCAGAGAAGTGTTCTGTTTTCTGTTGATCTAAAATGAAAATGTCATCGACTGCAGTGAAGCTACATTACCTGTATAATATACAAAATAATTAGGATTATCTTAGTTTTCAGCTATTATCGTGCAGCGTTCGCATACAGTGACGTTATTTTTTTCCGAAAATTCTCCTCAGTCAAGGAAAATATTTCTGAGTGTTGCACAGTTACTTCACTGCATGGACATCATTGCACACCTTTCCAGGATGCGGCCCCTCGCGCGCTTTTGTTGCCGCTGGATGAAGCAGGGCCGTAGCTGCTGGTTTGGCTCAGGGCGCGGCTGAAGTGTTCGTCCACCACTGAGCTGATGTCTCCCTGGAAGTAGGTGAAGAGGACGCATCGTGAGCTGATGTACTCAGCCTCAGGCGGCTGCTCCTTCTCGGGCACGCAGTCCTCCTCCTTTATGGTGGGCGCGGGATGGCTGGAGAACGAGTTCCCTCCACTTACGGGTTCTTCTTGCATTTTGGAATAGAAAGCCAATTTCTGAAACAACACAAATGTCACCACTTAACATCATTGTTATCATTATTTGTATTATAATATCTGCTTGAACACGAGCTTCCGAGTTCTTCATATTCTTTAACCCTTTACATTTCTCAGTGTATATCATGTACGTTAAAATGGATAACTTTAAAACCGTTATAACAATCTATAAAATGATACAGTTACAGTCAACAACTATATATTAAATTTATATTTCCACACAGATTTGTTCATGTAGTTCGCTCATGTAAAAGCAAACTCCAGCACTCGGCTACATGCGTGTTTCGTGAACTCTGTGAAATTTGACACTTTTCAAGCACTGTCTCAAATATGAACACCAGCCCTGCGTTCAAACACGCAAGTGCATGTGTGTGTTTGCTGCGAGAGGTTTCAGGAAAGTGCAAAAGCTTTCAACAGGCCTTCAGGTCCAGCGCAGGTAAGTGATGAAGAGCGAAGGAATGATTTCAGATCATATATCTACATTTCATCTTCAATAGAGCTCTCCTTAATCTTAACCCAAAACAACAGCACACGCACACACACACACACACACACACACACACACACACACACACACACACACACACACACACACACGCACGCTTGAATTGTGTAACATGAAATTAAACATGGAATAGACAATGAAATAAATGGTTCACGTGAGAAGATTAAATACCAAAGTGACAGAATGCACAGAGGGAAAAGTAAACCAGCGTGCACGTGTATGCCAGGTTGCTTTTTAAGGCTACTAAAAGATTTTAGGTTCAGTTGTTATATATAATCTTTAATATATACACATACGTGAATGTTAAAGTTTTACTCAGAGTAGAACAGTTTGAATTTAATTTGTCTCAGATTGCAGAATACCTATATACATAATATTGCGGCGTGACCAAGAGTACCTGTGTGTATATATAAATAATTTATATATAAATCGTTTATATTCATTTATATATCTTCTATTTACAATATCTACTGGTTTCAGTTCCTACAACTCCAGAAACACTTTTCTTGCAGAGTTGAAGGACTTTTTGTCCGAAACGTCCTGTTTCCCTGGAAAACTTTGTGTACTAGACGTAACTTTTACTACATCTACTATCTTACTTTCTGGATTCTTCTTTATTTACATAAATATATCATTTTTTTGTTGTTGTTGTTTTTTTTAGTTTGGTTAATTTACTTTAGTACACTGCACTTACTTCCTGCATTCCTGATAGATTCCCCCCTCATACATTATGCCACATTGTTTATTATTATTATTATTATTATTATTATTATTATTATTATTATTATTATTATTATTATTTTACCTTGTTTAATTTAAAAAAAAACAAAAAAACATTGTCATTATTTTATTTGTTATTATTTATCCTTTTCTGTCTACTGCATCAACTACCCGGAAAGCCCGTGCACACTACAGTAAAGTTCTTGACTCTTGAATTTAACAGTGCATCAGTTTAACTAGACGTTGTGAAACGTACCTGGTGGTGAGGATGAGGATGAGGATGATGATGGTACGGGCTGTAAGTTGGGGTGAAGTAAGGCTGAGGCGGCGCGTACACTTGGTACATGACATCCAAGCAGCTCATGGCGGAAAAAAAAAAAAAAAACCACGAGCCACTGTTGTCAAGTAGAAGACTTTAACAGCATCAAATCACGCTTCATTGGAGATGAACGAGGTTCTGGAGCGATGAAAGAAGAAATAAGCGCGAGTGATAAATACGAGTCCACGGTCCGAGAGGCGCGCGCGTGGCTCTCCGTGTAGTGTGCGCGCGGTGTGTGTAGAAGTCTCTCTCTCTCTCTCTACCACTCTCCCTCTCTCCCTCTAACCACCCCAGTGTGTGTGTGTGTGTGTGTGTGAGAGAGAGAGAGAGAGAGAGAGAGAGAGAGAGAGAGAGAGAGAGAGCGCGAGAAACCGCCGCTACTCGCCCCGTTTTGACGTCTCACTGCGCGAGCGCTCAGGCGACCAATCTAAGAGCGCGCGCTGTCCTTAAAGCCTTTCTAGCTTCATATACACATACAGCATGGGTGTTACACAGTAATTAAGCACCGTGTACACAAATTATTTGTTTCATTTTAATTCCATATTCCACATTTTTTAAACACAGTGTTGCACGCATACAGTTTCTAAATATTCAAACAGCAAATGAGTAAAAAAAAAAAAAAAAGTTTAAATTAAACATAAAGTACACCACATGGCCAAAAGTATATGGACACCTGACCACCACACCCATACAGTATGTGGTACTGTTGCACACAAAGTTTGAAACGCACAACTGTATAGAACGTCTTTATATGCTGTAGCATTACGATTTCCCTTCACTGGAACTAAGAGGCCCAAACATGTTCCAGCATGATGACGCCCCTGTGTACAAATCGAGCTCCATGAAGACATGGAGTGTTAAGGTTGGAGTGGAAGAACTCGGGTGTCCTGCACAGAGCCCTGACCTCAACCCCACTGAAGACCTTTCGGATGAACTGGAACACCGACTGCACCCCAGACCTCCTGCCTGATCTCACTAATTCTCTTGTAGCTGAATAAACACAAATCCCCACACCAAAATCTAGTGGAAAGCCTTCCCCGAAGAGTGAAGCTTATTCTAACAGCAAAGGGGGAATAAATCTGGAATGAATCGTTTAGCAAGCACATATGAGTGTGATGGTCAGGTGTCCACATACGTTGAGCCATATAGTGAAATATTTAATACAAAGATTAAATATTTTCTTAACTCAGTATTGCTGCAGATGGTCTACAGTGTCATAATAATGTACTAAAAATAAACAAACAAACAAACAAATAAATAAACGTTGTACTTCTTATACTTATACTTGTTGTACTTGTTTTTATAGAGTAAACCAGGGTTCATACAAACGATCAGCTCATTATCGGGAGAGCTCTAATCCTGAAAGTCCCCTGAAACATGTTGAAGAAACACTGGTTTAGGAAATAAAAAAATTACTATAAGTTAATATTATTACTAATAAGTTATTATTGATCAAAATATTGCAATGTTGCAGTGACTTTCCAGCTGAATGATTTAGTTTTTAGCTTTACACATACCATGGATATTACACAGTAGTTACAAACAAGTCAAATGAGTCACTGCAATTTCTTTGCAGTGTGTTTCTGAACATGTTTTTGCACTCAGAGCTATAGAAACCGGATGGTAGTGATGTATTTCAGGCTATACAATGTTACAGCGGTGAATGAACACTTTAAACAGGTGCTAATGCTTCATATGGGTTCATTCCTCAGAGATTTTGTTGCATAGCCCATGTGGACATCACAATCAGTTTAACAGGGCACACCTGGGCAGCAAGAAACACCTATCAGTCCCATGCTCCAATATTTTTGATCGCTTGAAAAAATGGGTGGGTTCAAACAATCAGAACTGAAACATTAGAATCATTAGAGAAGAAGCTCAATATAGTGTAACGTTTCTGCTTATCGGCTAAACCACAACTGACAGTAGTTTAAAAAAGCAACTGACGAGCACTGCTCTGGTGCCTTGGCTCTAAATGCCACAGTCTCTCCATCTCACAGCAGGGGTCAGTGGTCAAATAGTCTCATCACAACTGGTACCTGGGTCAAAGGGCATTATATATCATTAGGGCCTTTAAAATCATTACACTCCAACTGACAAAACAGAGATCCTCTGCTCGCTTGAAGCAACGATAGTGGTTTTGTCATAACTGTGCTGAGCAGCTGGAACAGGCATCGTTCACGCTCATCACTCACACTTATTATAACAAGCTAGCAGTGAAATATTTTCTTTGATACCACAGCAGTGTAGAATTCTCCATTCTGATTGGTCGGAAGGTGTTGATCTCTTTTCTATAACGACAGCTCGGACAGTAGCGTCGGCTATAAATCACATAACGGGTTGACTGGTACAGCGGACACTTCACATAATCTAGGACTAATAATAGATTAAAACATGTCATTATTTAACAAAGATAAACGTATATTTGTAGAAATGTTGAAGGTTTCCATATGGAGATGTTTATTTAACAGTTCTGGAACGAGTCTTCAGGACAAAGGAGTTTTTCTCAGAAACATGACAAGTCTTTTAACTCGTTCCACGTTATTTTTAGATTTGTGTACCTCCACTTCATCTACGTGCAGCTATGCATTAATATTATATATATACAGGGCCCTCCACTAATATTGGCACCCTTGGTAAATATGAGCAATGAAGGCTGTGAGAAATTGTCTTTTGTTCAAAGAATTCACAAAAATACTCATGGATATCAAACAACTGCAAACAAAACAGGTTTATCAAAAAACATATCTTTTAGTCAATACTTTGTGCTACCTCCCTTTGCCAACATAACAGCTCTGAGTCTTCTCCTATAATGCCTGATGAGGTTGGAGAATACATGGCAAGGGATCTGTGACCATTCCTCCATACAGAATCTCTCCAGATCCTTCAAATTTCGAGGTCCACGCTGGTGGACTCTCCTCTTCAGTTCACCCCACAGGTTTTCTCTGGGTTTCAAGTCAGGGGACTGGGATGGCCATGGCAAGACCTTGATTTTGTGGTCAGTAAACCAGTTTTGTGTTGATTTTGATGTATGTTTTGGATCATCGTCCTTCTGGAAGAGCCAACCACGGCCCATTTTAATCTTTCTGGCAGAGGCAGTCAGGTTTTCATTTAATATCTGTTGATAATTGATAGAGTCCATGATGCCATGTATCCTAACAAACTGTCCAGGTCCTCTGGCAGAAAAACAGCCCCAAAACATTAAAGAGCCACTAACACATTTAACCATGGGCATGAGGTACTTTTCCATTTGGCTACCTCTCTGTGTGCACCAGAACCACCTCTGGTGTTTATTGCCAAAAAGCTCTATTTTGGTTTCATCTGACCATAGAACCTGATCCCATTTGAAGTTCCAGTAGTGTCTGGCAAACTGAAGACTCTCGAGTTTGTTTTTGGATGAGAGTAGAGGCTTTTTTCTTGAAACCCTTCCAAACAACTTGTGGTGATGTCGGTGACTTCAGATTGCAGTTTTGAAGACTTTCTGACCCAAAGACGCAACTAACTTCTGCAATTCTCCAGCTGTGACCCTTGGAGATTTTCTGGCCACTCGAACCATCCTCTTCACAGTGCGTTGAGACGATATGGACACACGTCCAATTCCAGGATGATTCATAACATATTTATTTATTCATATTTATATATAGGAAGTCATGGTTGAACAATTTCCTGTTCTTAGTCAAACAGGTGTACTAAAAAATAAAATTAAATATCAATGGGAATATACTTCAAATATATTTTTCTCATATAAATTCATAGGGGTGCCAATAATTGTTGCACACCTGTATTTAACAAAGATATATTTTTTGGATAAACATGTGTTTTGTTAGCAATTGTTTGATATCCATGAGAGCAGAGTATTTTTGTGAATTTTTTTTAACAAAAGATCAAAAGGTTAAACAATAAAGACAATTTCTCACAACCCTCTTTGCTCATATTTACCAAGGGTGCCACAATATATATATATATGTGTGTGTGTGTGTGTGTGTGTGTGTGTGTGTGTGTGTGTGTGTGTGTGTGTGTGTGTGTGTGTGTGTGTGTGTGTGTGTGTGTGTGGACGTATCTATAAACAGCGTTAATACCCGAGCAGTGGCTGGAAGTGGAGGTGAAAATAAATAGGTGTAACACCTCTGAGGAGACCCTAATGGCTTGTTTATTTAAAGATTGCACGTTAAAAGGACGAGCAACTGTTTGTTCGTGATCCCACTTCATACATATTGTTCTCCTTTCAAATCACACCTGTTAGCAGATAAAGTTACAGCTTGTCATAACTCTCCATTTCTGATGTGACAGCTCCAAAACAATGGGGGTTTTTAGGCCGTGTAACCTGACAGGGTTTCTATTTCCACCCAAACAGCTTAAGGACAAGGAATCGTTGAGAGCTAATAGGACCTAATGCTGCTGAGACAGCGGCGCATTCAACACGTCTGACAGACGAAGAGAGAAGAGAATGAGAGAGTGTCTCTGTCACGTGTAGCTTTTACTTCCCTTCTGTTTTCACTCTTTCTCCAGACTAAACTCCGGGCTCCATAGCTTTGTGTCCCTTGGCCTTCTGCGTCCATTTGCTATTAATCTGCCTGCCTCTCGTCAAGGCAGAGGCAGCTTGGTGGGACGCAGGAGATGAAAGCACCAGCATACAAAAGCATTGTCAAGGCAAGTCGGAAAGCAGCGAGGAATGCAAACGTGCACTTGAGCAATGGGTGTGAAATATTTCAACAAACACAGGCCGCACGGTGTCCTCCGCTCCGGAGACGACTCTCGCTAAACACTAATCTAAACACTCGCTCAGATTCAGGCAAATATCCGCTACACAATAGTTACATGTCCAGTCATGCACTTTTTTTTATTTTTAGTACTAATTTTTGTCAAGTTGAATGCATAATATCAGGATGATGTCATAAAACCACCAAAAAGAATACATTTGGACATGTCCCCACTACTGTTTGAAAGTGTTCTTTGTTAAAACATTTCATATATGTAGCAGTTACTGGCAAAAACGAATCCAGCTGATTGCACTTTTCTGCAATTTATTCATCTGAAAAATACTTTTGAACACGGTGATCGGTGTAAATTGTTATTATTTTGTTTAAAGATCTCATTTTTTTCCCATTTAGTACCGCCCTTCAGAAGCTACACAAGATATTTAATATTACCCAGTAGACAAAATAATAACAATTTACACTGTTCAAAAGTTTACACCCCCCCCCCGGCTCTTATTGTATCGTGTTGCCTTCTTGGGAATCAGTGAATGTTTGCACCTTTTGTAATAGTCGTGTACGAGTCCCTCGGTTGTCCTCAGTGTGAAAAGATGGATCTCAACATCATATAGTCGCTGTTGGAAAGGGCTCAGATATGCAGAAGACGCTGGAAAAGTAAAGAATGTGCAGGACCTGGAGGATTTTTCTGAAGAACAGTGGGCAGTTTAACCGCTCGGGACAAACAAGAGACTCGTGAACAACTATCACAAAATATAAAAACAGTCGTTGATCATCCAGGTAACGACACACAGTATTAAGAATCAAGCGTACAGTATGTAAACTTTTGAACTGGTTCATTTGTGTAAATTCAGTTATTATTGTGTCTTGTGGACTAAATGTAAACATCTGTTATGTGAAATAGCTTATTCAGGGCCGCACTAAATAAAAAAAACTAAATGCTATTTTTATGATCCCTCTTATTATTATTATTTTTTAATTATTAACATTTTGCAGATTCTGCAAGGCATATGTAAACTTATGACCTCAACTGTAGCTAGCTAATCTAACTAATCAGTTCATGTGGGTGTTTTGATTGTAGACTTTTGATGCCAGGAGATTTTTTTTTAAAGCTTTCGTCTAAGTATGATTTTTTTTTTTTTTTCAGAGAAGTGTGATAGCATTTAGTAAAAGCCATGCTAGCTATGATAAGTATGTAAAAAGTATATACATTTAGCTATACACTCAACTCCCTGGTTCTTTGACTCCACCATTAACCCTTGAGCACTTTTTTATATAATTTATTTGGACTTAAAAAAAAAAAGATATATTAGCAAAGATTTAATTGAAACTATCAAGTGTAAAATATTTAAAATTTAATAAAATCTAATATTTTTCATTATGAAATAAAACGTATTATTAGTAAGCTAATTTCTAGACATTTTTTTCTAATTTTAAGCTTTAAGTATTCTTATTCTATTGGCAGATTATTCTGCTAATTTAGCTAAGCATTTTTGCTGTATAACTTATCTGCTAACAAAATGATCTGCCATACTGTACGTGTTTTTCTCAATTTTTTTTCTAAAGCACTGGTACATTGAGAGAGACACAATTTATTAGAAAAAACTTTTGTTTGTTCCTGCGGAGGCTGTTTTGTTGCATTTTTTTGTGATGCGAGCCAATCTTATTTAATACAGTTTGATGGTTAACAGTTTGCCTCGCACCTCCAGGGTTGGGGGTCGAACCCCGCCGACGCCCTGTGTGTTTAATTTAACATGTTATTACTATACAAAGTTGCATGACTGAGACCTAGCCATTCAAAATGTGACACTGGAATAATTATTTTTCATTTAAAAAATCATCTAAATGAATTGTGGGACAGTTGAGGCCCACATGTTGCTGACGATTGTAGTGATATGACGTGAGTGTGAATCTCTGCACTTGTGTGTGTGTGTGTGTGTGTGTGTGTGTGTGTGTGTGTGTGTCCAGAGCAACTGCAGGGTTTTGGTGTGAAACGTGAAACAGAGAGTGTCTGTTTTAGGAAGGACATGCGTAACACCTGTCCTGGACACACAGAGCATAACATATGGGCAAAATATTCCTGAATACTGACAACCTACTGATCCTGAATGAGAGAGAAAGACTAGTTAGGAAAGGATGTTTTTTATTTTACGGACATTCACACTGGCAAACAGCGTTTCGCTTGTTGTTCGTCTCTGTAGTTATGTAGCGACTGCTAATGTTGTTTCTGGGCGTTTTTAACAAACATTAGCAGCCAAATTGTGCAGCCTAGAACCCACTAGGTGATTTAAGTTTGATTTACATAGCTAGCTATGTGTTGTACTAGCGTCATCGGCAGATCAAGCTAACTGTTCTAGCAACATATACTCACCAGAGGCACCAAGAGGCATCTCTGCTACTTCTTTCCAAGTGTAATTTTTCTTCTGTAATGTCTCTACACACGTTTAATGAGCGGTCGTACGTGCCAGGATGAGAGGACCCTGCTGAAAAAAAAACAATAGAAACCCTCAAAGAATTTGTAATGGTTTTAATGGTTAGAATGGGAATTGTATTGGTTTTATTAGAAACTATAATGGTCCCTATGGGTCTCTACTGGTAGGTTGTTGCCTTCTGTTGGTGGCATGTTATGTCTAGTGGATACAATTAAGGACCAATAATGGTAATGGTTTTAATGGTTAGCTGATGGTCTGTAATGGTATTTGTAGTGCAAACCATTATAATTTCTTTTCTATTTCTATTAGGTTTTTTTCAGCAAGGGAATTAATTTTTTGTTCCATTTTTAGCAATTGCAACTGGGAACTAAAGTTGTGAGTGGGGAACTGAAGAAATGTCACAGCATAGAATCAGATAGGTCTCCTTTTCAGTCGCTAGTGTGAACATAGGGTTAGTTAGTGATCTTAGTAAGTAGTGTAAGTCTATGAGCAATGTGCTTTCTTGCTCCTATAAGAAAGAAAA
The DNA here is from genome assembly GCA_023630585.1 of Cranoglanis bouderius. Taxonomy (NCBI): domain Eukaryota; kingdom Metazoa; phylum Chordata; class Actinopteri; order Siluriformes; family Cranoglanididae; genus Cranoglanis; species Cranoglanis bouderius. The sequence goes on from CM042547.1 coordinate 17,747,768, forward strand.
GTAGTAAAGAAAAAAAATTATTGTAAAAGGTAACTGGATTTGTTGAAGTAAAACTTCTGGTACTTTCCATCCCTTTATATAGCCAAGAACCAGACATTTTCACAGGAAAAGGTGTTCGACTGTCATTGCAAAGAGTTTTTCCACAAAACAAAACTCTCTAATATCTCTAAATCCGTGGTGTCCTGAACATTTTCATCAGGGATTGTTGATGGTAAATTCGGTTACAGACTGGAATTGCTCACTATTACTGGTCTATATGTTACTGTAGATCATGTTAGCACATACTGTAGCCCGTCGACTAGCTAACTAGTACACTGGCTCAGGTGTGTCACAGGTTGACACGAGTGTGATTTCAGTATCAGAGTCTCAGTGATTTGTTTCAACAGGAGCCAAACCTCACATATACCACAGCAACCGTGATTTAGGTTCACTAAAGATGCGTCCCAAATTGCACGCTTATGTACTATCGTATGCCGTTTTTTGTAGTATAAACAGTGTGAGTAGTGTGTTCACACTACTAAAAATTCCAAGAAGAAGAAGTACACTTCAAGTACCCAATGATGCACTTATTCAACCGAAAAAACGAAGTGTAGAATGTTGGACACTTCATGCACTCAACGGTCACAGCTTTGCTCACGTAGCAGAAGAGGGGAGGGGCTACCAGGCACTGACGCTGGATGAGAAAAATTTTTCAAGATGGCCGACGACAAGACATCTTACAAATGGTAAAAGGTAACGTTGACATAAATAGTAAAATGAAGACGTCGTCACGTGCGTTTGACATCATTTGCTGGGAAATGGCTTATACTTCCGGTTAGTAAAAAACTACTCTCTCTCTCTCTCTCTCTCTCTCTCTCTCTCTCTCTCTCTCTCTCTCTCTCTCTCTCTCTCTCTCTCTCTCTCTATGCAGAGTACATAGTGTATAGAGTCAGTGCATAGTGTACTGTATAGTACGTCATCTGTTTAGTTTATCATGCAGGTCCTGTCCACATTGTCATCCTTTAATCATTTGCATTTCAGACATGATTGGTCAAGAATGGTGAAGGTTATTTAGTGACAAATCACAAATTATATGCCATGCACAACAATCCGTGAATCTGATGAAGGTAAAAAATTTATTTATTTTTTTAAATTTAACAGTTTGACCCACTATTGAAGCCAAATATCAATCTACAGTATACAATGCAGTATAAAATCTATTAACCAATATGAGTTAGTAATTTAAAATCATATTTTTTTGACTGTTTTAAAGATTTTTCTAGCCAGGATTGAAGCTGTTCTGTTCGGTGGGTCACTTGAGAGTGTGACCCACCTGTTGCTGATGTTGGACAGTGATGAACTGCTGACCCTGTTTGAGGAAGAAATGTGGGAATCCATACACATCGGATCAACTCTTCACTCAGTGCGGGCGTGGTGTCAGCTGTATGTTTGCACTCACACACACACACTCTCTCTCACACACACACACACACACACACTGCCTCCATTCATCCTCTCCACAGCATGCTTTAGACACGCTCAGCACATGGGCCAGATTGAGTAACACTCGATATTTCATCAGCCACAGCGAAATAATGGCAAATGTTTTGACACAAATGCCTTCGTCAGCACAAGACCCATTTAAAATTCCATTTAACACAGCGCTGATAAATTCTCGATTCTAATGTGTTATTGTTTCTGTAGTAAATGCTCATTCACTTGTATGGCAGTAGATCCACGTGAACGGAGTAAAAACGTGTGCCGTTGTTGACATGGTGAAGTTTTCTGGGAGGAGATGCTTATTTAACACTTTTATTTAACAAGGAGTCTCCGGTGTCAGCGATTTTTTTAACAGTCAGAGATAAAGCAGTAACTTTATCTTTTAAGCCACAAATAAGTCTTCAGGTTTCTTGGTAAAAGCCAAAAGCATTTTCTTTGGTCTTATTAACTTCAAGAGTAAGAAAAAAGAGAGGCTTTTGAGGGAGTGAACGTTTATATGTAGCTCCATTAACAAAGGCATAACAGAAAATATGGGCGTTCCACAACATTCAATGTAACTATGAACTGATAAAATGCTTTTTTTTTTTTTTTTTACATAAATTATAACTGTAATCTTTGACAAGTTGCTGTGGTATAAGAGGAATAAGACACTTCAGGATGTCCTGTTGTAGGAAAGTAATCAACTTTAGCGTTGTAACAGTAACTTTGCTTCTATTCTAGATGCAGCAGCACCACCCTATCACTGATTATTTTCCTACAACAGCACATCCCAGTACTACTTCACTGCTTATATATTGGATATGAACACTTTTAAAGTTAAGCTAGTCAATTTTTTTTTGCAGTTCTAAATGATAGCTCTGGAAACCAGCATGAACCTTTTCAGCAATTTGTGCTACAGTAGCTCTTCTGTGGGATCGGACCAGACGGGCTAGCCTTCGCTCCCCACGTACATCAATGAGCCTTGGGAGCCCATGACCCTGTCGCTGGTTCACTGGTTGTCCTTCCTTGGACCACTTTTGGTAGGTACTAACCACTGCATACCAGGAACACCCCACAAGACCTGCTGTTTTGGAGATGCTCTGACCCAGTCGTCTAGCCATCACAATTTGACCCTTGACAAAGTCGCTTAGATCCCATTTTGTCGTTTGCTCATTTTTCCTGCTTCCAACACATCAACTTCCAATGAGAACTGATTGTTCATTTTCTGTCTAATATATCCCATACCTTGACAGGTGCCACTGTAACAAGATAATCAATGTTATTCACTTCACCTGTCAGTGTTTTTAATGTTATGGCTGATCAGTGTAAATTACGCTATTACTACATGTATAGATATTGTGCTGCTATGCTACAGTAAAAAGAAAAAAGAAAAAGAAATGTTAGCGTTTTAGCATCGTTTTCTTGTTTGTTCAGAAGGCAGTCGCATAACATTAGCCTGTGAATACTCGGCACTACTAATTTACCGACATAAAATAACAAACAAAGTTTGATGCTTTTTTAAAAATAGTATTCAGCTATGTGTTTGTTAAGGTAATAAGATCTCAGTGTAGACTTTCTGATGAGTTGTTGTCTGAGAAGGTCAATGTTCAAACCGGAGTGCCACAGGGTTCGAGTTTGGGGCCGCTCCTGTAATGTTTCTAATGATTTTCTGCTATAACGGCATGTATATATTGCTTTTCACCATCTCAGATTTACAAAAAGCATTATAACTGTACAGCAAAATCTCAACTAAAATTCATCTATAAAAATTTTGTAAAGATTTATTGCATAAATTCTCATTGCCAAAAATACACACCCTGCACAGCAGCCTGATAGAATTCTTATAAATATATCCAGGCTTTATTAAAGACACAAATTTGTGCTTTTTATTACTGATATTCAATTCAAAAGGTTAAAGCTGTCTATTAATTTAAGTAACAAATTTGTACTTGTTTTGCTGGCAAGAAAAAAACTTGTTAATAATTTCTAGCTTTACAGAAGGTCAAACTAATCATACAAACCCACCTGCCAAAAACACATCTTTCGATTTTCGGTGATGGCCATGAGTCTTGAAGAGGTGACAACCCTGAGATTAATCCTTCATAAGACCAGTCGAATAGTTTACTTTATGAAGGGGCGTAGGTGTCATTTGATGTAGAGTCTGAACTTACACAGTGGTGTGTGTGGATTCATTATAAATCAGTAAATCAGCCCACCTGCTGTTAAAAGAGCAAAAATGTCCTTCAAATACAAAGAATAGTGTGGTGTAGCACTCCTGTGAGAACAAATGATTTGATCCAAATTTGTTTTATTTAATTTTTCTTCAAGACCATTTCTATTTTACCCAGTGTTGAAATAGCAAGGCCAATTCCTTTGTTTTTGCTGTAGACTGAAGACAATTGGGTTTGAGATCAAAAAGTGAATAAGAGAAGAGAGTTTAGAATTTCAGCTTTTATTTCCTGGTATTTATATGTAGATGTGCTAAAGACATAGAACATAGCACATTTTGTATCAGACCACCCAATTTGTAGGTGAGAAAAAATATTGGAACATGTGACTGACAGGTGTTTCTTGTTACCCAGGTGTGTCCTGTTAGACTGATTGTTTAAACAATAAATAGCTCTGAACATATACTCTTGGTTTTAGCCTTCTGTTTCACCTGTGAAGTCTGCGTTTGTTGTTAAAAAGGATAAGCCAACATAAAGATCAGAGAGCTGTCTATGGGAGAAAAGCAAGCCATTTTGAAGCTGAGAAAAGAGGGAAAATCAATCAGAGGCATTGCCAACACTGGGCATAGCCAAACAACAATTTGGAATTTCCTGAAAAAGAAACAAACCACTGGTGTACTGAGCAACAGACAACTACAACTGATGACAGAAACATTGTTAGAGCTGTGAAGAAAAACCCAAAAACAAAAGTCAGTGACATCACCACCAACCTCCACAGGGCAGAGGTAAAGGTATCACAAACCATCAGAAGATTTTGAGAGCAGAAAGATAGAGGTCATACCACAAGATGCAAACCACTCATGAGCAGTAAGAATCAGAAAGCCAGACTGGAATTCACAAAGAAATACAGAGATGAGCCACAAATGTTCTGAAACCAAAATTAACCTCTACCAAAGTGATGGAAAGGCCAAAGTGTGGAGCAAGAAAGGATCTGCTCATAATCCAAAACATACAAGCTCATCTGTGAAACATGGTGGAGGTAATGTCAGGGCTTGGGTTTGCATGGCTGCTTCTGCACCAGGCTCATTAATCTTTAATGATAATGTAACTCATGATGGTAGCAGCAGAATAATTTCAGAAGTTTACAGGAACATTTTGTCTGCCAATTTACAGAGAAATGCATCCAAATTAATCAGGAGGAACTTTATCATGCAACAAGACAATGATCCAAGACACACTGCCAACTCAACAAAGGACTTCATCAGGGGGAAAAAGTGGAAGGTTTTAGATTGACCAAATCGGTCACCAGACCTTAACCCAATTGAGCAGCATTCACCTACTGAAGAGGAGAATGAAGGGAGAAACCCTCCGAAACAAACAACAAAAGACTGCGGTAAAAGCCTGGAAAAGCATAAAAAATGAAGAAACCAACAGTTTGGTGATGTCAGAGAGTTGCAGGTTTGATGCAGTTATTGCAAGCAAGGAATATGCAACCAAATATTAAGTTTTATTTGCTTTAATTTACTTCAAGACTTATCTGTTCCTATACTTTTGCTAACCCAAAAATTGGGTGGTCTGATACAAAATGTTCTATGTTTTATGTTATTTAACACATCTAGATGTAAATACCAGGAAATAAACGCTGAGAGAGAGAATAAACAAATGTTATGATTTAAAATCATTAACCTTTCTATAAGCACATACCACAGCGAGTTCAATTATTTATTCAAGAATGACATCACACACTTTTTATCCATTTTTAGTTACATTTCCATGTTCAAATAACAAGTTCCTGTTCTCACTTATGTTATTGCAGCTATAAACAGTTGTTCCCTCACGAGCCTCTCTTTTTTTCCCCCTCCTCTCTTTTCCTTCTTTGTCCAGAAGACTTTCCTTCTGGGAAAATTTACAGCTTCACCTCTGATTGTTACAAAGCACTGACACTGGAGACTCCTTCCATAAATGTCAAATAAACACCTTATAGAAAACTTCACCAAATTAAGATAGAGCATTTGCCATGAAAACTCCTTGTGTGAGCTGTTACTATAGAAATGATAGCATATTCAAAGGAGCGTGTTAATATAAAGCTGTGATTTGCAAGAGTACTGGTGTCAGAGCTGCTGTTATAGAAAACTAATCAACACCTTCTGACCAATCAGAATTGAGAATCAGTTAAATGGAGAAATACACTGTGGTATAAGCCTAAGTAATTAGGTTTGATAGTGTATTTAAAATCTTCCACAAAAATGGTCAAAAATGTATTTTGGTTGATTTTAGTAAACATGGGAGGAAGAAAAAAGTCTCTAATTTATTTTTTCTTACATAAAGAAACTTTGCATGTTTCATAGCCACCAAATTGAAAACTGATTGGCTCTCAGTTTTAATATAAATATGTGCTAAATGTGAGACATTTAAAAAGAAATTTAATCTTTAATCACTGTTCTATTGGCATCTAATGTTTAATTACAGAATTTGATTTTCTCTTGCTATCCATTACATGTTGTGGTCTATTATTATTTAATTTTTGTTAAAATGTCCACCAGGCTATTAAATATGAATTCTGAAAATAAATGTGCCATTCTGTGTGTTTAAAGGCAATTTCCATGTGTTTTGTTTTGTGTTTTTAATTTATTCTTACTGCTGAGAATGGCAAGGCCAGCCATTTAAACTGTTATTTGAATAAGCATATGTACTTCACTCTTGGAAGACCTTGAAGGTTTAGAGATTGGTGTGCTGATGGATGTGGCTGTAATACAGGTGTTAATGCAGCGTTAATATGTTTGGGTAAGAATGACACCTTTAGTCCTGTACAGTGTTCAGTTCAGGAGATTTGACATGACTGACAACACAGAACCATTTAATGAATCATGTCTCTAACAACATTAGAAGAAATTACAAAAAGCAGCTTATGTTCTTTCAATACATATATACGTACTTCACCTCTAGGAGCGTGTTTATTGCATCCTGCTATATATTACAGTGGATAAATGAAATATCATAGTGCTGTTAAATTCTCTATTCTGATTGGTCAGAAGGTGTTACTTTGGTCAGAAGATATTATTTTCCATAACAGCAGCTCTGACGGTAGAAACTGCAAATCACAGGTTTTTATTATTATTATTATTATTATTATTATTATTATTATTATTATTAATACTGTGTTCACATTTTCTAAACTCTTTACCCAGTTCGCACAAGAGTAGGGTCTATGTAGGGTCTATGTGGAAGTGGCACTTTTTCATAACAAATTTTAAAAATCCAAATTCAAGAACAACAACAACAAATCAAACAAACAAACACATATTATTTCCAATTTAGCCTCACTCAGGTATTTTGTTTTTCACTCAGTTACTCTCTATCTATCTACTCACCTTTACCTGACACTTTTATCCAAAGCTCTTCTTAGGAATGCTAGGATTTGAACTTACGACCTTCTGATCAATAGCCCACTGAGCTATCACAACATATAAACCAGGCCTTGTGTGAATGTGTGAATGATGCAGTCATCAGACTCAATCAATTCAGTCATCAATCAATTCAGTGCATGATTTTTTTTTTTTTTTTAACATTTTTTCTCATTTGGATACACACTGTAACTGAACGAATTCACCAAATCATTCATTCCTTAGGCGAAAATCCCCTAACCGGACAACAGTCCTTCACAACGATAAACGCATTCTCATTGATTCAACATAGTTTTACAGTTCTGCTGCATTCATTTAGCAAAATTCTGTACACACATCTCAAGACACTATGTACTTCTCATTGGGAGCATAGCTGTCTCATTTTCCTAAACACTGGAGTCACCAATCAGAACTAAGTGTGCTAATCCGAAATGAAATGAAACCACATCTCACATGTGAGAACTCACTTCACCATAATTATCCGCTCAGTTTCCCCAAGACCCCGCTGTTTTTCAGCTGTTTGGCCAGGGAGAACATTAGTTGTGATGTAGAAGAGGTTTTGCGGCCAAATTCTGATGATCGACAAGATGACGCCTTTGTATTTGTTTGTTTTTGTTTGTTTTTGTGTATGTAAACTTTACACACAGTACCAACGCTACATTTCCCCTCTGTTTTTGCGATACGTTTTTGTACTGCGAGCAGCTTTTGAGAAATGTTTGTTTTGTGTGGCTCATCTCAGTTTGTAAGGTAATTAGATTTATGAACAGCGAAATGTGCATAGATTGCTTATTCAGTAGCTGTTTTTTTATTTTTTTTTATTTTGGTCTTTGTATTTTGGAAAAAAAAAGTGCTTTGTGTTTTGAAATACAGTGTTTAACTTGGCGGTTGGTGTGTGTACATATCTGCTTTGTGTGTGTGTGTGTGTGTGTGTGTGTGTGTGTGTGTGTGATTCTGACTGGATTTTTTTTTGAGGCATGTGTGTAGAGTTTTTGAATGAAAAGTGAGCTTTTTCCTTTAAGATTTTCAGAATAGTATGTGTGATACTGAGATTTGTGGTCGTGATTGTGGGAAATGTGTGTAACGTTTAGGGAAATGTGCGTAACCAGTTGGGAAAAATTGTATTATACTGTACATGAAACATATACAACACAACATATTTAGCACTTGGTGATATGTGATACCTCACATGTGTATGTGTGTCTATGTGTGTACAGCAAATCTACAAACTTTTGTTATTTTCTTGGAATTTCCATGGTTTCAATTATTTATATTTTTTATTTACTCCCTGCAAAAATGACGTTAAAAAATGAGACTGAAATACCGTATATTGCAGCATTTTCTTTCATTCATTGTACTACTATACAGTCTATAAAGAGGTACCATGTTCTTGTTTTGTAATAGAATGTTGGTTTAGGTATAAAAATCAAAACCAAAATGAGAAATCTGGTAATGTTACCTCAGGTTAGTGTTTTTCAGGTCATTGTGTTGTGGATGATGAAGTGTTCCTGTGGAGAGAGAGCCTCTGCTAGTGTTCTGGTAGATTGAGCTGGTTTGGAGGTGTGTGTGAAATGTTTCGGTAATTTTAGTGCATTTTGGATGTGAGGATAACTGCTGTGCTGGGCTGCATCCTGGTAAAGCCAACTGTGTGAAGAGATTAGAAAAAATATTGAGAACTGTGTGGGTGCGATTTAAAAAAAAAAAAAAACTGCAATGTAGTCGTTCTAGTAGGATATAGGTTCAATTAACAAATTACACAAGGACTTGTATAGTGGACTCTCAATATATATCACTATATAATAATATCACTACAATAATAATATCACTAAAACAGTGAACATTTCTGTGAGCAGATGTTTATTTGGCATTTTTGGAAGGAGTCTCCAGTATTAACATTGTAACAAAGCTGTAACAGTAGATTTTTTGCTACGAGAAGATCTTTAGGGCAGATGAGTTTACACTTTGTGATTGTAGTAGAAATTAGTAGTGAAGTGATGAATGAGATAAAAATCTGCTTAAGCTACTTATTTGTCATCTGGTTTCGAGTATCCATGTTTCAGGTTCACATGAACACCGGGTTAGTCTACCACACTAGATAACTAGATAACAGACTAGAATAACTGCAATTCTTTTTACCTGTGATAGTCACACGCCATGTCCAATACAGCAAGCAACGAGTATGTGGTGTTTAATAAGAACCTACCCTTTCTGTTTGGAGTCATTTCCTGTTGAATTTTCCAAATTTTACCTGTTTTTGTTTGTTCTACCGTTTTGTTCTTTGGTTTTACTGTGGTGGTTTTTGTTTTACTTTTGTGTTTTTGGTTTTGTTGTCTTTTTTTGTGGTATTTTTTAGTATTTTTTGGTGTTTGCAGGCTTTGCTCTTCTGTTTTTACTTTTACTGTCATGATTTTTGCTTTTGCCGTCATGTTTTCTGATTTGCTGTCATGTTTATGGTTTTACTGTCATTTAAAAAATTTTATTGTGCTTTTTTGTTTTGTCTGCATGTTTTCTGGTTTATTATTGCATTTTTGGTTTTCCCGTCATGTTTTTATTAATTTTCTGTTGTGTTTTGGTTTTGTTGGCATGTGTTCTGATTTGCCGTCATGTTTCTGGTTTTGCCGTCGCATTTTTTGTTTTAGTTTAAGGTTGTGTTTTTGGTTTTGCTGGTATGTTTTCTGATTTGCTATCATGTTTTTGCTTTTGCTTTTTTTTGTTTGTGGTCCTGCTGTCGTGTTTTTAGTTTTGCTTTTGTGGTTTTGCTTTTGCTGTCATGTTTTCCTATTCTCTGTTGTGTTTTTGGTTTTACTGTGATGGTTTTGGTTTAGCTGGTGTGTTTTCTGATTTGCTCTTGTGTTTTTGGTTTTGTTCCCTGATTTGCCGTTGAGTTTGGTTTTGCTTTTGCTGCCATGTTTTCTGATTTGTTGTTGTGTTTTTGGTTTTTCTGCCATGTGATGTAATATATTTTGCACTTACAGGCCACAGTCGAGAAACACTGCGTCATGAATAATACATTGGGAGTGTAAATGGAGAATGTAAAGGACTCTTTAATAAACATTCATCCTAATGTATACCTCATCAGCATGTCTATTTACTATCTGTAATGCCATCGCCATAGGGGGTTTAGTGACAAACACGGCGGGCAGCCGATCGCCTCTCAGTGTCAACAACCACACGTCACCTGCTATCTGATATGCTGAGGTCATTCCTTCCTGTGCCGCTGATATGGCCGAGGTTCATTTATAACCCGGGGTGAGGATGGCACTGGAGTTGCGAGGCAGAGACTAGGACACTGAAGGGTAGAAACCACAGAGAATGTCACATTTTAGCGAGAAAAAAAATCCTGTTTCTTTTCAGATATGTCTTCGAAGGGTAGCCCGACTCCTTGTCAAACACATGACTGGCCTATTTCTGGCAAGGACCTGGATCCAGGCAGGGCCGAAGCCCATTAGCGGTTAAAATTAGGGCAGGCCACTTGTAACAACACATGCTTACTTCCAACAAAGGCGAGCAGGCTGGTGTCATGGTCATGTGCCATCCATCAGCAGCCTGCGCTGTGATCTGGGGGACAGCTGAAGGGGGGGATTGACAGCTTTGTGGGAGCTGATGAGATAAAGGAGGAGCGGAGGGGGCTGAAGAAGAGGGAAGATACCCAACGAAGACTTGCAAAGTTGTTAAATAAAGGTGGATATTTGCTAACTGTCAGATCAACCATGCTTATGAAATGCTGTTACATTCCTCAGTGACCACACCATTCTGGACATTATTGTTAAAACAAAGTAGGTGGTGGTCTGAAGGACAGCTATGTAAGGAATGAAATACTGAGGGACATTCTGTTATAGATACTGTTACCACCCTGCAGCACAAGTTTTTTATTCCTCTTATACCACAACGAATTGACAAACATTATAGCATCTATAAACAGTCGTTCCCTCCCAGCCTCTATTTCTTCTCTTTCTCTTGAAGTTAATTAGAATGTGCAAGAAATTGCAAAGCTCTTTCTCCTGAAGACTTTCTTACACTGGCACTAGAGAAACTCAATAAATATTCCTGAAAATATGCAGAAAACTTCACCAAGTCAACAATTATACACGTTTTTAACATCCGTTTATATCAACCATCCACCATGCAATTCCCTGTGAACAAACTGGTACTATGAAAAACGATAACGTATTTGAATGAATGCATTAACATACAGTAAGCCTGTTGTTGCAGAAAATTAATCAACACCTTCTGACCAATCAGAATCGAGAATTCAATAAATACAGTAGTATTAATGATTATCTAGACAGAAGTGTTTTGTTGTTGTTGTTTTTGCTGTTGAAGAATCCTGATCACAGCATTGTTTAATGGAAACCATTAAGTAAATTAAAAACTAATGTAAGTAAATGATAGAAAACTATATTTATGGTGTGTGTGTGGTATTTTTTTTTTGTTTGTTTTCTCAACAAGGATTTTCCTGTCACATTAACTAACACACCCTGTCATATATTAGACAGTAATTTAATAGATGAGTTTTAAAAAAAAATCATTAAAACTTTCTAAAATGCAATGAAAAGGTGTAGAATGATGAGAATAGACCTTGGGATAAGGGGACGCGCAATCTTTTGGTTTACATTGCAGTGATGGGTCAGTACAGTTCATCAAAAAGAACGATTCAGAAAGATCTGTCCTCATATAATGAAAAATACTGCAAGAGCAATATAAATCCCTGAATCCCTGTTTATCACGGCAACGTCATATAAAATTGTCAAAAGCTTTCAGTTTTAAATGTCAACACTGAGGTCTTTGTGCCAATAAGGCAGGTCTGTCATGTACACTAGACAATATGGAAGAATGTAAATGTGATTTCAGTGTCCTCACAAGCTGGTACACATTAAATGGGCATGTCCTTGCTGTCTGAACCTTCCATTGAGATCCTCGTTTCAACACCTCTATTATGCGGGACCATTAAAGCTGTGAAACAGCACATCTCCCTTCAGAAAGCGTTTCGTTCTGGCCATAAAGACCGACCACACGGGCGCCGTTGAGTGCTGCTACGAAAGCAGTGAAGTGTAATTCCAAGCACGCTGAATGACATTGACAAAATGTTTGACAAACTGCCACAAACCGGCTTTAACAGAGAAAGTGCTTTGGAATGACAAAGAAATATGTCAGATAAGTGTCCATAGAAGAAACAAAACGAAAAAAAAAACAAAAAACAAATAACGGATCAAAAAAAAAAAAGTATATGATTGCTGAAAAGAAGGAAACCCTGAACAGCTTCTAATTTCAGCCTGGTGTCATTTCTCCCAGTCATACTTGTGGTGTATTTTATAGGGCTCAGCGTGGACAGATGTGGTAAATCGTCTACCGAACAGGCCGCTCTTTTCGCATGTTCGCAGGACTTTGTTGCCGTTACGGATCGCTGAATGTGAAAAGCCATTTGGGGGGAGTGAAGACACCTCCGCTGGACAGACATCTCACTTTACACTTTGCTGCTCCAAAAGGCTCCTAAAAATACAGAACGGGACTCGTGAACAGGAACGGGAGCTAAAGCGTGTGTGGTGGTGGTGCAATGAACACCAATACCTAGAATTTATTTGAAATTATTACGAAATTATTTCAAAAAGCTGCTGAGAGCAAAATCAGATGAGCAGAAAGACGTGTTTTGGGTGGCTGAGTTGAGGTTGGTGGAGGAGTTGGAGTGACCCCTCTCCCGGGTGGTGACAGAGGCAGCTGTCCTGACTTTTTTGCCCTTCTCTGTCGGCCATTAATTTCACACAAAGGCCCCCAGTGACAGCTCGCTCATAGTGACCATACTTGGAAACAAGGTGCATGACAGACACGGTGAGAATGGCATACACAAGTTGGACTCAAGGCGATATGCGCTTTGACAGCGAGACCGGGCTTTAGCGAGTCTCTGACAATGCAAAACAAAATTAATTGCCATGTTTCTACATTTATTTAGAAATGTTATAAAGTGCCGTTGCACTTTTGTTTCTGCGGTTGTGGTTGGCTGTGGTATAAGAGGAATAAAACATTTCAGGGCAGGCTGTTTTAGGAAGATAATCAACTTCAGGGGGGGTAACAGTAACACTGCTGTAATCATCCCATCACCCCATTGTTGATTATTTTCCTACAACTGCATGTCACCTGCTTTAAGCCTAACATAATGTTTTTTTTTTTTTTTTTTTGAAGGTTTTATAGGAAAAAGAACTTAGAGACGATTCAGCAGTTGGGATGATAATCAGTAAAATATTGCAATGCATTCATTTTTTTTAAAATCCAGGATCACTCACAGATATTTTTATTTTTATCCAAGTTTTGGGATCTGGTCCCACAGATGAGAATAGATCTCTCGTTGGCTCTGAAGACGGATCTCCGGCTACTTTGCATTAATTGGTGCAGGCCCCTGAAGTTGCCCCTCAGCTATGTAAATGAGCTAAGTTAATGAATGGTTTCTTTCATCACGCAGAGTGCGAAGCAACTATTCTATCTATTCTATCTATGCCTACCTAGGCTTCTGTTTATGACGAGAGTGTGCCAGGCATTCAGACTAAATGAAAATATACACTCGAGGAACCATCCCAGGCATCTTCCATAACAAGCTCCAGAAACTCTCACTAAAGCATCACTGCTATGTTGCAGGGAATCTTGAGAATCTTGCACTTAAACCTCTGTGCCTTCAGCCGGACCTTGGTGTGTGTGTGTGTGTGTGTGTGTGTGTGTGTGTGTGTGTGTGTGTGTGTGTGTGTGTGAGGATATAGAGTGGCCGAGAGGGGATCATAACAGTGAGCTCTCATGATTAAAATTTTCCAGGATGTGGGTTGCAGTTAATTCGCAAAGGTGATTCAGTGTCCTGAGTGCTGCCTTGTGTGGTCTCCTCGTTCCCTCTCCTCGTTTCAGTTAACCGTTACCACATGGAGGCCTGGTGGCTCGGCTGAGGGCACGAAGCCAAAAGCTATAATCATGGTGGAAATATCGCGGACCAAATTACTTAACAAACCTGAGGAATTTGCCCGCTTACGGTGTAGCACCTCAGATGCGGAGCACTGAGAGTGTAATAGGTTTGTTCCACTCAGAAATATGCTGCAAGAAAAAAAAAAAAAACGAAAAAAAACAAAACAAAACAAAACAAAACAAACCCACAATGCACTTGTGCGTGCTTAAGCCAGATCGGATTCTGCATGGCAAGAATTCATGAATGCAGCATCTCAATAAAATAAGACACATGGAGTGAAAACTGGATTTGACTGGAATTTAGCATTATACAGCAAGAAGCTACTGGATGTTACATCATCCATCCATTTTACATTTACATTTACGGCATTTGGCAGATGCCCTTATCCAGAGCGACTTACATTTATTTAATTTATACATTTGAGCAGTTGAGGGTTAAGGGCCTTGCTCAAGGGCCCAACAGTGGCAGCTTGGCGGTGCTGGGATTTGAACTCACGACCTTCCGATCATTTTCCATACTGCTTATCCTACACAGGGTCACGGGGAGCCTATCCCAGGGGACTCGGGGCACAAGCCGGGGGACACCCTGGACGGGGTGCCAACCCATTGCAGGGTACAATCACACACACACTACAGACAATTTGGGAATGCCAATCAGCCTACATGTCTTTGGACCTGGGGAGGAAGCCAGAGTACCTAGAGGAAACCCAAAAGCCTGGGGAGAACATGCAAACTCTGTGCACACATGGCGGAGGAGGGATTCGAACCCCCAACCATGGAGATGTGAGGCAATCATGCTAACCAGTAAGCCACCATGCCACCCTATATTATCATCATTGAGGATATAAAATCTAATACCTGTCATCAGCTTAACAGTGAAACTATTAGGTTGGTCTCATTGATGGCATAATAAGAATGATTTAGAGTAAACTGTTACACACACACACACACACACACACACACACGTAAAGGCAGCTCTATTCATGATATTTAATTTTTGTGTTTCTGTACGTTTCCTCGGAAAACCAAACATGCTAAGCTTTGTAAAACAATAACAACAACAACAACAACAAGAAAAACTTTAGCTTGCTAAAGGTTGTAACCCTTTCATTCAAACCAAAAAATCACTTTCACACCAAAAGTCCTTTTGTGTAATTTTTATTTGATTTTATTGTTCAGTGTGTGTTTAGTCTTTTAATCTACTGTTAGTTTCTCCTCCAAATGCATTTTAGGGAAAAAAGAAGGAGAAGAAGAAGCAGTTAGAGTCAGTAATCCACCTCTTCACATTCATTACACCTGCGACTGTATTTCTGCTTATGACATTTTATAGATGTGTGTGAAAAATATCAGTTCTAATAGAAATCAAATCTAGGGGGCGTGTCCTTCTTTGTAATCACCTGACACAGCTGTCACTCACTACGTTTACATTCACATCAATATTACGATATTAATCGGAATTTGGCAATGTTCTAATTAGTATTGAGTCAGGTAAACACTGAAATCCGATTGCCCGATTCAGATTAAGACAATATTCTGATTCCCCAAATTCTGACTCCCACCCCTGGAATATGCCTGTTTTAATGGGAAATTTGTAAAAGGAGATACATGCGCATGCTCAGTCCGCAAAGGAATTGTGGGTACTAACAGATGCTTAGCTGTAGGCTAGGTATTTAGGAATGGCAACTCAGGCATACTTACAACAACCACGTATACAGGAATATTCCAATGCCTGTACGTATATAAACATCGTAATAAATATAAACATAACCATAAATGGAATTTGATGTGCATGTAAACGTAGTCAGTGACAGGCTGCATGAATGTACAGTCTGGGTTAGGAAGAAATCAGCCCCAGCCTCTCTTCTCTCTTCTTCACACCATTTTGTGATTTTCTTTGTGTGCTCTTGCGGTTGGTTTGGAAAGAAATAAATCTAAATAAACCACTTTAAGATATTTGTTAAGAACTAATCATCTGATGGAGATGCCAAAAATGAAACTGCACAGTGGGTATAGAAAAGAATCACCCCCCTTTAAAATAATCACATTTTGTTGCTGTCACCCCCCTCCTAAAAATGACTTGTAAAGTCAATAAGGTGTAGCTAATCACATTCTCAATGGCACAAAAAGCCATTTGACTTTCAACTGTGATCAGCTGTGGTCATTTTGATTAGCTCAGCATGAAGAGAGCTTTCCTGGAGCATTTTGTAGTGCAACTGAAGCAAACAATCAACTGTGGGTGACAAGGCACTGTCAAAAGATCTCCGGGATAAAGTTGTGGACAGGCACAAGTCAGGAGATGGATACAAAAAAATTTCAAAGGCTTTATCAATGCCTAGAAGCACAGTGAAGTCTATTATTAAGAAGTGGAAGGTATTTGGTACAACACAGACCCTCCCTGGATCAGGACGTCGCTCCAAGCTGGATGAAAGAGCCAGGAGGAAACTGGTCAGGGAGGAGTTGCAGGAGTTTATGACAAAGCGTGGTCATTGTGTGCATGTGACAACAATATCACAAATTCTCCACAAATGTGGCTTGTATGGGAGGGTTGCAAGAAAAAAGCCACCCACATTTGAGCTTTGCCAAAACATACCTTGAAGATTCTGACGCCACAAGGAAAAAGGTGTTATTGAATTGTTGAACTATTTGGCCTCAACAGCAAACGATATGTCTGGCAGAAATCCAATACAGCTCACCATCCAAATAACACCATTCCTACAGTAAAGCATGGAGGTGGTAATATCCTGTTATGGGGGTGTTTCTCTGCAGCAGGGACTGGAGCACTTGTCAGGATAGAAGGAAAATGGATGGGGCAAAATACCATCAAATTCTTGAGGAAAATCTGCTGCCCTCTGCCAGAATGATATCAATGGGAAGAAGGTTTACCTTCCATCATGACAGTGACCCAAAGCACACAGCAAAACTGACCACACAGTGGTTGAAGGAGAAAAAGGTGAATGTCCTTGCATGGCCTAGTCAGAGCCCAGACTTAAACCCCATTGAAAATCTGTGGAATGACTTGAAGACTGCAGTCCACAAACGGTCACCATCAAATTTAACTGAACTTGAGCAGTTCTGCAAAGAAGAGTGGGCAAATATTGCAAAGTCTAGATGTGCAAAGTTAGTAGAGACATATCCCAACAGACTAAAGGCCGTAATTAGAAAAATTAAGGCAAATTAAAGCAAGGGGGTGATCCTTTTTCCAACTCAGATTCTGTTTTTTAATTTTAAAAAAAATGTTCTGACATGTTGGTGTTATGTCTTTCACTTGGATGTTATAAGTTGCACTGAGTAAATACAGCTGGATAAAACAAAAACTGTGTCCGTCTTGATTTCAGGCTGAAAAGCAGCAAAATGTGATTATTTTAAAGGGGGGTGATTCTTTTCTATACCCACTGCATATTTGTTCTCATTTCAGGTTCTTTATTCCGGCTACTTAAATAAACACACAGTGTGAATGAAGTGCTGAAAACAAAGCCGTACAGACAGCCACCTTCTCTGTCATTCACGATGCCCTTCGTAAGACTCCCACATGGCTGCGACTTCTGCTTGGACTTGATCAGGTTTCATTTCTGTACCTAGAAAAGCCCTTTTATGTCACTACTTTGGGTCCTGTGACCGGCCGGCCATCATCTTGCAGTATTTCAGGATGAGGTCAGAATCTTTTTCTTTGCTCAGGCACCCGGCCAGTTTCTCCACACCTGCCCTGGAAATGACAGCTCTGTGGGCGTCCCCATGAATCAACGGTCATGTGGCCGACCCTTCACGCTGCCGGGACAGGCACCAAGTTAGAAACGGCCCTGTAACTCTAGTAGGACAGCTGAAAAAGAGAACGAAGAAACGAAATCGCCCGAAAGCACCAGGGGGCAAAAAAGCACAGTGTATAGTATGTGTGTGTGAGGGATTTAAAGAGAGGGATTGCATAGATGTCCTTGTTGTTCCAGCAGAAGAAATAAAATTGACTGAAGGTTCTTGTAGAATGTGATAAATATCTCATCTATCTGTGTTGACCGAAATCATGTAAAATTTGTAAGCATCATTTCTTTTCTGTTTTGCCATCGCGATGCTGTTTTCTGTATTGTAGTATAATGAGGGGCCAGAGATGAAGAAGAATCCTTTATTTGTCACGTATACATTACAGAACAGTGAAATATTTTTTTTCTGCATATCCCAGCTTGAGAGGAAGCAGGGGTCAGAGCACAGGGTCAGCCATGATACAGCACCCCTGGACCAGATAGGGTTAAGGGCCCAACAGTGGCAGCTTGGTGGTGCTGGGGCTTGTACCACCGACCTTCTGATCAGTAACCCAGTAACCGACCTTCTGATCAGTAACCCAGTAACTGACCTTCTGATCAGTAACCCAGAGGCTTAACTGTTGAGCCATGACTGCCCAAGATGATGGTGAACTGATGATGGCACAAGTTTGAGGCTGTAATATAAAATAAAACATGACTAAGTGAAACTAACGCGTCATACGCAATGGATGTGGCTAACTTCCACGATTGCTAGGCCTCTGGAGGTCTGAAATGCCATAAATCGGAAAACGCTGTTACAATTCCAAGATGGCAGACCTCATGCTGTTTTCTGGAGAGTTGCATGGTACTACGGTAGTATTGCAATACTAAAGCTTCAAAATACTTCCGATGCTGTTGTATTTTTTAAACAGTAGTATCAATACGGTAATACCGTAAGTAATGTCGTATGTGCAGCAGTTAATACTATTTTCACTAAAACGTCACATCTCACTGCTTTTGCAGAATACACAAGAGTTAGTGGCACTTAATTTTGCCTAAATTCTTTACCTTAATCTTTAAAGATTTCCTGTTTGCTAGTAAGCGAGCTAACGTTACACTAACTGCTGTGTGTAAATACTAAAATTAGCCGTGTTTGATAGTAAGCGAGCTAACGTTCCCAATTTAATGATTTTTTTTTTCGTTTCGTGTTATTTTTTGTTTCCAAAATCAGTTATTTATTCCTAATGTTTTGTTCATTCTTAGTGCTCTGAGGACAATTACCATTTACATGATTTCACTGCTCTAGGGAACAGTAGATGAAATATGTGGCACATTGAATTAGTTTCTTGCCATATGATTGTTCTTGAGTTTTTCCAACCGCCAGTTATTCATTCTCATTAATAAAGTATTCAGAGGAAAATTCGGGTTTGTCTGTTTTTATTTTCTTTATCTTTATATTATATCTATGTATTTCTGTAAATATGGTTCATTTTGTAGATTTGAATTATGAAGTAACACAATATTGCGTGGTATCATGATACTACTTGGTATCGTGATTCTTCAGCTGGTATAGTATCGTAAGATATGTTTATGTTTAGCGTGACAACCCTAGTTTTCTGTATTTTCTGCATAGTATGCAAGCAACACTTGGACGTACAAGAAAACATGTTACGTTCGTTTTGTTAAAAGCGAAAGGAAATGGCGGAAATGAAGTAAACAGGGCTTGTTCTGAATCTTTTGGGGCCATAAGTGAAATCCTAATTGGGCCCCCACATAAATCATACCAAGCTGCAGACCTGAAGTTGAGTCTGCACTATTATAACCAGGAGCTCACCATTGCTTATTAGCGAAAGATATTATTATAATAGATATACAAAATTTATGCTGATGAAGCGCTCGTCATTTTGTTTATCGCTATCTAGCCAAGCCGAGTCTGCTGAAAATCATTGCAATTCTGTCATACTGTATAAGCTACATTGCATTCTGGGACTTTGAGTTCAATGTTTGCACCACTACTTCTACACTGGATTTCTCTATTGGTCTTGCGCTTTTGTTTTTTTTTTGGAGTTGGCCATAAAACCTTGCCGTTATCCCTTATGTTTGAGATCAGTGAAATATTTTTTTTCCCTATTGAACGCCATTGTATCTGCGCCAACAACAACGACGTCCTCCTGTGACGTCAGCGCGGCACACAACCACTAACTTCTCACAGGAATAATGAATGTTTCAATATAAGCATATTAAATGTTTTTCCTTTAAGTGGCCTCATTTCCACTATTGCAGTAAGAAAGTAGCCCATGACTACATGACTGTCAATATCATTAGTGCTGTGACGCAGGCAACCTGATTAGATGAATCTAAAGATTTACTAATGATCTCATTATGGCTGGAATTTATATTAATTAATTTATCAGCCTCATTAAAGCACAAATCATTCATGAGTACTTTGCTACCGTGACGGGAATGAAAGAGGGAATTCCGGCTCTCCGGGCCGAGCTCAGCCCTCGTGCCCAGGTATTCGGCGTGTCAGAGTCACCCGCGCTGGCCGCTCTCTAAAAGCCGTAATTATGCAGCCTTAAATACACCATTTGAAAAACATTTCTCACATTTTAGCTTTGCTCCTTTCAGGATAACCTGAGTGTTTGTTAAGCGCTGCCTTGATGCCGTTATCCTTAGCATCTCCTTCATTAAACATCTAAACATATCTCCTAATTAAGAATCATTTCCAGGCCTGGAAGAATAAGCCTTTCTCCCTGGCTTTCTTCTCGCTCCTCCGCCTAGGTTTTTTTTTTTTTCCGCCCCCAAAGACTTTAATTGAATGTCCGTATAATGCTATGTCTTTTAGGTGAGCTGGGAGGTGAGCACAAAAGGCAGGGCAGGCCGCAGGATGAAAAAGACGGCACCGGCCGGAGGAGCCATTCAACAAACGGAGCTCATTAATGAGAGACAGATCAGCACGCTGCATGTTCCTCCCGTCTCGCTAACACCACAACAGGTGCAAATCAAAACATGATTGTTGACTCCACATGCTGTTTGTCACTCTGGATGCAGGCTTTCCCCCCCCCCCCCTTTATTAGAGGTGCACATATGAGTAGGGCAAAAAAATGTAAAAGCTCCACAAAAAAAAAAAAGAAGAAGAAAAAGAAGAGGAGAGAGATATGAAGTGGAAAATAAATTAAAAGTCTGCGAACTGAGGTGGTGACACACCAGTGGGATGGGTTCTTACAATGAAAACGAGGCGCCGTTCCACTATTACGGCTCCAGTGCAAGGCAGGATAGAGGCTGACAAAAACAGCATGAAAGAGACAAGATACAAAGGCTTGGATGAAGCATCTCAATCTTTTCTCCCGGGTTTCTAAGCAACTTATAATAGAAGGTCAAGCTAGACAAGGTGGAGTAGTAAGTCAATACACAGAGTAAAACAAGAGCATGGAAAGATGCAAGTGGATGCAAAGAAGGGGGGGGGTGGGGGCGGTGAAATGCCCCTGACATTGAGGATTTCAGAGTAATCACTTTCTAATAAACCATCAGGTTCACATAGATAAATTATATATATATATATATATATATATATATATATATATATATATATATATATATATATATATATATATATATATATATATATTTTTTTTTTTTTTTTTTAAAAACAGGCATTTAAGAGACATTTAATTCCCTCTGAATGTAAGGGTTACCTTTTTTATTTATGAAATCAATTATATCCATTCAAAAGCACTACACACACACACACACACACACACACACACACACACATATATTCTCAAATGCCATTGTTTCAACATAGGTTTATCCTTGGTACGCTGGAGTTAGGCTGTATCACAGGAAAGATATGCCTAAACAGGTTTTTCGCTAGATGAAGGCATTTTCCAATGAACTGCACACATAATGAATAAACACTTCTCCACTTTTTGACCTCAGGTGGCATTAAATTCAGTGAGTCGGGAAAACACTGTTTGAACTCATCTATGGCTGGAAAGAAAACGCAAGACCAGTTAACCCTTTCTCACAGTACACTGACGTTCCATTCCACCGACAGAATGGAAATCGACTTATCAGACATCTTCAATCGGTATAAACAAATTAATTATTTTATCACCGCAAATCTGTTAAGAGATTAGTCAGGACACTGTTGGGTTTCTGTGTGTAGAGTACCTCTGACTCTGTGTTTAGCTGCTGGTGAGCAGAGTGATGGGAAATGGGAGGGGTGTGAGCCTCCTGATGGCAAACAGTTCACACCTCTCCACAATAATAATGGTACAGAGATAAAACGGACAGCACAACTATATGGAATTAAATTTGTGCCAAAAGTATTGAACGTAACTTTTCAAGAAATGAACAAAAAATATACAGTGAGAAAAAGAAAAACACTCTGAAACTGAAAACAGTGAACTCAGTGGCAAAAATCTAACATGGTCTTCAAATAAACAGCATTCTTTGTTAACAGTTTCTTAAGCTTCCTTTTCGCTAATCATGGTTTATGAATGCGTTGGCAGAGTTTTCATTTACACTTTTGAAGTTTTTGTTCGCGCTCCACGCGAGTTTACAAGTTTACATTTGCCATTCTGGAACAAATCTCACGTGTGGGTGGGGCTTAACAGCAATTTACTCTCATTGGCTAGGGAGATTTGGATTGACAGCTCGAGTGTCAAGCTGAGAAGGATGATGATGATGATGATGATGATGATGATGATGATGACGATGATGCTCCGTGCTGAGAGCTGTTCTCAAAAATGTAGTCGTATGAGACTCCCCAAACCTCAAATATTAATTATGAACTAATACACTGACTAAGTAAGTAAGTAATTTCCACTACAAAGTACAAACACTATACAGAGAAACGCATCCAGAACACTCTCCAAAATTCACACCACTGAAGTCTCTACTTCCTGGTCACGGAGCCGTCGATCCAAATCTCACTAGCCCGTGAGAGGAAATCGCTGTTAAGCCCCGCCCACACCAGAGATTTGTGCCAGAATGGCGAATGTGAACTTGTGGAGCGCAAACGAAAACTTTGAAAGTGTAAATGAAAACTCTGCCAGTTCATAAACCATGATTGGCGAAAAGGAAGCTTAGAAAACTGTTAACAAAGAATGCTGTTTATTTGAAGACCATGTTAAATTTTTGCCACTGAGTTCACTGTTTTCAGTTTCAGAGTGTTTTTCTTCTTTCTCATTGTATATTTTTTTCCGTTTCTTGAAAAGTTACTTTTAATACTTTTGGCACAAATTTACTTCAATACAACTAAAGCTTTTTCAGTAAAACCCTGTATACAACTGCCACAATACAACAATAACATTTTAACCTAGTAGGCTAGGTAAAAAAAAAAGAAATACTTATGAAAAACTTCAAATTCTTAAAGCCCTGAGTGTCTACTATCATATGAGCCATTAACCACTATACTGTGGAGTGTGACATCACAAATAACTTCAATGCTGACTCCAAAACAGGTGGAAATTCCATTTTTTGGCCTCTGGTAAAAAGAGTAACATGTTCGTATGTCACGACCTTGAAATGATAAAGTTCTATCAGACTGTTCTGGCATAAATGAATATATTTACCGAAACCTAGTTACAATTAACACCCCAAACAGCACATCCCGACGTGTTTTATTCCTCTTATACCACTTTACCCATGATTCCAAATGATTCATTATAGATTATAAAGATATAGTTTATAGTTACATTTGATGTTGTGGAACATCCGTGAAACAAGTTCCTGTTCTCTCTTACGTTATAGCAGCTAACAGCATTCGTTCCCTCACCTGCCTCTCTTTTTCTCCCTCTCTTAAAGTTAATGACGACGGTTACCGAGAAACCACAAACTGCAACGTTCTCCTTCCTGAACCCGTTCCCATGTCGGAAAACTTAAAGTTACAGCTTTACCTCTGACTGTTACAAAGTGCTGACACTGGAGACTCCTTCCAAAAGTACTAATTAAACATCTCCTCACAGAAATCTTTCACGATTCATTTTTTCTTTGTTAAATTATATGTTTTTTAATCAGTTTATTTTTTAAATTATTATTAGATCTTTTTTTATTGTTAGATTAAGTCTTAGATCATGTGGAGCGTCCGCCATACAAGTCCCTACGAATGAGCTGTTACGATAAAAACGATAACGTGTTAGAAGGAGCGCTTTAATATAAACCCGTCAGAGCTGCTGTTAGAGAAAATTCAATACCTTCTGACCAATCAGATTCCAGAATTCAACAGTGCTGTAGTATGTTTTTTTTTTTTTTTTTAAATTTATAATAGGTGTGTTAATGTGTATGGTGTGCAAAATCTCACATGCATATATCAAATCAATGAACACAACACCAGGGCCATTAAACAAAGCCCCAACTCGCCTGGGCGTCTCTTTAGACAACACGTGTCCCAGATCTGGGACAAAAGAGTCTCACTGATGTGAATCAGTCAGGTGTGGGGCACGCAACAAAAAATGGGAGAGAAGAGTAAGGGGCTTAATTTGACTTTATTTGACACACATACATAAATGTACATAGACAATCCACTCTCAGAAAAGAAGGGTACTTTTCCTTGTTGGTAAAGTGGCACGTTTATCTTTTGTACCTTCAAAATGTATCTTTCAAATGTGGAAATGTGCTAGTGTGCATTTAATAATAATTATTTATATATATATATATATATATATATATATATATATATATATATATATATATATATATATATATATATATATATATATATATTAGATGCAAGTACCTTTTAGAGTAAAGCTTTAATGGTACACTTTATATACCTTTCTAAGTAAAAGATACACATTAAAGGTACAAAAGGTGTACAAAGAATGGTACAGTTTAGTGCCCTTTGTTTCTGAGCGTGTAGGTTCAAATAGAGATTTATTTATTCATGCCATGTCAGTGCCAATGTTAAGATCCTATATGAGAAGAAAAAGTAAAGAAAATCGTAAATATGACAGTTTTGTGCATCCTTTCAAAAGGACTGCGTTTAATTCGCGGTAAGCATCGGACGAAACTGGTGTAACGACGAGAAAAATAGCCTTGTGATCTGAGGCGCTTTCACTGCACTAACATTAAGTGTTCTTCAACGCACAATTCACCTCCCACTCTGATTAAAAATAAAGTGTGTGAATAGGCTCCTTTCACTTCTCGCTGCTAATGGAGCGGCGTGTAAAGATTCATTCTGGACTAAAGACTGTCAGGGAAAAGAAAGAGAAAATACCCCAGAGATCATACAACTACAGAGGGTAGAAAAGGACCAGCTGGAGGAGTGTTCAGTATTTACATAAAACAGATCACACAATTAGGATTCATTCATTCAGGAGCCCTATTAAGAAGTGTGCAAGAGGCCAAGTGGCTAAATTAATTGTTTTTTATTTGTTTGTTTGTTTGTTTGTTTTTTAAATGCAAAAAAAAAAAAAAAAGGAATCAACAAAAGGGGACAACTGTTAAACTAATTCATAAACTGGTTTCTAAAGTTACAGAAAAGGGTGATTCCATGAATTTGGTGTCATTTGTGTTGCACTGATATTACATTTACAAATCTGTATGTGAAGTGAAGATAAAATACATCGATAAAGCATCCTTCACAATAACTTATGTGCATGTTTCAGATAAATAACTTTAGTTAAGACATTAATTGAACCTCTACACCACTCATAACTGACTACAGCTTGGAATATAGTCAAAATTAAAATACTTATTAAAATAATTTATCTTACTATTTTTGCATGAATGCAATGATCTCGTGCTTGAAACATCCTTTTCCACAAGTCGTCCATTATCGCTTATGAAAAATGTACATTTCAGTTCAACCCTGTTACCTGAACACATCCACCCCTATGAAATATTTGGAATATTCCACAAGCCGCATGTTCAGGAACAGGAAGTTGCATCATCCGAATTTCCTGACGATCGTGTGAAGAAGAAAATTAAGTTCTGTGATTTTTTTATTCTTTACTTTCAATGATACTGTGATTTTGACTGATGAGGTCACTTCGAAAGTCCAAGCCTGTCGCTCAAATTATAAACTGAAAGTAAAAAGGAATAAAAGAATAAATGAATATTAAGCAGGTTCTTAATGTTCTCATGTCGTTAGCATTGATGCTAGTTAACCACGTTTTGTGTATTTGATAATTATATGATAAAAACTCAACTCTATTTGTCATTTAAGCAAAATGAGACTGTTGACTGAGATGGGTTAACATATTTTTGAATGGTAAAGTGTTTTTTTTTTTTAGATTCAATGTTTAAAATAATTAAAACAATTAAAAAAAAAAAAAAGAACATTTTCGTAGCTAAGTGGCACTACAATCGTGGAGTCACCCAAACATTTATACACCTTGGCAGCAGTTAAACTAATGAAGAAGAAATACGCTGGTGCTCAATCACACGTACCGTATATCATTTCACGTGATCACGTGACAAACACATGAATGTGCATTTTCAACATTTTCAACACATGTTATGACCATGTGATCATGTGAAAATCACATATTAGGATCACTTATGAGAAAAAAAAATCACATGAGAAAATGTGCTCTATATGCTCTATATGTGAAAAATGTATGAAATATAACATAAAGTGTCTAAAAACCTTTTTTTTAAAAAAAAAAAAGTGTAAAGTCGATGGGTTTATTTTTCCTGTGTGAAGTCTGTATGACTTTTCTGCAAGAGATTATTTAATTATTATAAAACGACTACATGATTTCCTCAGGTCAGAAATTAAAGGTGTGTTTTTTTTTTTTGGGGGGTGGTGCATCTCAGTGAAGCTCTCGTTGTGCCAGGCGAGACTCAAGCACAACTAAAGAGGACAAAAAAATCTTTGACTGACTAAAAGCAATGAAGACCAAAATCAAGGTCAATCGTGCAGTGTTCAAAAGCGCTGAACTGTGAAAGATTTCTTTTTTAATCTGCAAATAGGAAACGAAGCATTGTGGTCCCACACGGCTGATACGGCGCTTCAAAAAAGCAGCTTAAAACCATTTCCCTTGACCTACACATCCTCCATTTAAGGGGAGGATTTTTTTTTCCCTTCAATTTTGCTTCAGTGCATGAAGGATATAATGTTTAAAGTTGCAAGGAGGGATGAAAAGATTTTCAGGATCAAACAACACGCAACCACTGAATGACTGAGGTGGAATAATTGGGATGGTCATCGTACAATAATTGTGGTCTTTTGACAATTTCATGCTTGTGCAAAATACATTACAAGTCTAAGTATTAAAAAAAAAATTAAAAAACAAAAAAAAACCAATGATACACAGGTCACACAGGTGGAGTTTAATTGATTAAATTTGATCATGGTCATGACCAGGTCAAACAGCTAAGATGTAAGCACTGATAATTATATATTTAAAGCATGGTGTAATCACTACTAGAGTTATTACTAGAGTTGAGTTATGATTGTGTCGTGAGGAGTTAATACAGAAATCTGTATTCAGACCTCATAACTCGTAACTATGGATTTAAGTACTACTCAGACAGAATTTTTTGCACAATGGTGTGGACTTAAGCCCATTTTTCTTGTGCGAAGCCATACTGTTAAAGGAAACCAAAATGTGCACGGATTAATGTGATCATTTCAAGTAGGACTATTCACACAGCTAAATACTGGCAATATACTGGACTCCTATTACATGTTCATTTCAATACCTGCCATCTTCTCACCCATCTACAATACCATCATATAAATCTTTTTTACTTTTTCATTTTTAAATCGTCTCTTGTGTTTACGTCACATCATCACAGTACGTTTAACAACACAATTTGTTTCTTCGGTCTGCATTTTCTATCCCTTGATATAGAATCCCCTGTGTTTAAAGACGGTGGTGTAGATGCCGTTGTAAAGCCTTGTCTTTAAACAGAAACATCTGGCAACCTCAGAGGTGTGAACTACATGAAGGTCCTTTTAATAATCTGAACAGGAAGCCCAGAAAATCAACTTAAGCTCGTCCGTAACCCAACACTGAATACGAGAAACTTTCCCTGAGTAAATACTGATGTAACTTTTGAACTTACTGAACTTCCTGTGAAAAAAAAATGCAGCGTATCATGCAATCGAAAAACCACAAAGCACAAACTCCTCTGTCCGGAAGACATTTTGTTGCAAAACGTAATGCTACAGTTTGACCTATGACTCTTACAAAGCACTGACACTGGAGACTCCTTCCATAAATCTTAAATAAATGTCTCCTTACAGGAAACTTCACCATTCTACTATTACTCTAATTAAAAAAAATAATAATAAAAATCTGTATATGTGGAGTGTCCACCGTACAAATCCCTGTGTAACATCTCATCCTTTTCCACAAGTTGTCCATTATTGCTTATGAAAGATGTACATTTCAGTTGAACCCTGTTACCTGAACACATCCACCCCTATGAAATAGTTGGTATGTTCCACAAACTGCATGTTCAACAGGAAGCTGCATCATCCGAATTTCCTGACAATCATGTGAAGAATAAAATTAAGTTTTCTCTGTTTTTTTTATTCCTTATATTATTCTTTCAGTAATATTGTGATATTGAATGATGAGGTCAAAGTGCAAACCTGTCACACACATCATATACTGAAATAGGAGTTTAAAAAATGTAAATATTGAGAAGGTTATTAATGTCCTCGTCGTTTGCACTGATTCTAGTTAACCACATTTGTACAAATGTACAAAGTGTACAAATTCCTGTGTACAGTGTTACATATTAGAATGAAAAAAATAATAGAAATTATAGAAAATTATTTTAATATTAATATTAGTTAAATCTGATAATTAGATCATTTTGATATTAGATAAACTTCCAGTCATTTCCTAGACACTTGTTGTGGGGCCAGTGAGGCCTCTCTCTCGCTTTGGTGCAGCGCTGCAGTCATTCAGAGCCGCTCTGGCAGGGAAACGCTGAGAAATTCCTCCAGATATTTACCACCAATGAGAGAAATGCCTACAATGTCTGCTGCCGCTCTCCAAATACAGTTACACCGGCCTGCTGCTCGCTCCGGGTTAAGGTGCACGCAGTTGTGGAATTCTTGGGCTGCATGTTAGTCAAAACGTATAAACTGATAGACAACCTCTGGTTTTTGGACTAGACACTGTGCTGAAAAGGTTGGAAGGACAAATAGAGCCAGGAATCATGCTCGTTTCTATGTATTATGTTACAATTGTTCTTATTTTCCATATCTCACATGTTCTGTACATGTTTTATAGACAGGTTAGACACATTTAAGGGACTGTTTGGGCCAGAGCGTCTTTCCTTTAGTCTAATACATAAAATCCTGACAAAGAGAAAAAAGTCCGAGAGGTGAAATCCCGGGTTTGACCTCTCCGTGACCTGGCTCATGAGCAGATTTTAAGATATTTCATATCTTTGCCTTGTAAACAAGACTTTTCACCTTTTTACTTTGTATTATTTAGGTGACAGCACTGTTGCATATATGTGTCTAACATGTCCAATACATATACTACAATATTACATGAAATGCAGAAAAGAAAATGAAAACTATAATGTGTATTAGTGTATTTATTTACCATAAAAGTCTAAATACTAAATCAGTCAATGTACAGGATTTTGATTTTGATGCTGATATTGATCAGGTTTGTGACATAATAATAATAATAATAATAATAATAATAATAATAATAATAATAATAATAATAATAATAGCTGTGGTCGCTGGTTTCTGGCACTGCACTGCCCTCATGTGGAATTACAGTGATGCAATGTGGTGTTAGAGAGATTTAGATTAAATGACACTCGTCATAAGATTCACCTTATTTAAATATTTGCTTTAGCTTTTAAAGCAGGACTACAGTTAGGTCTAGAAATATACACATTTTTTTTTTAGTTTTTAAAAAAAAATTTTTTTAGAAAAACCATCATTTGTGTAAATGTAGGCTGATATGTGACGTGTGAAAAACTATAACTGTGCATTATGACTGTTACAAAGCACTGATACTGGAGACTCCTTCCACAAATAAACGTCTCTTCACAGGAAACTTTACCACATCAGCAATTTTTCTTACTGTGCAATACGATGATAGATCTTTTCTTTTATTTTAGATTTTCTTGTTATGATTACAAACTGATTGGATGCAGCTGATTTGATGTTGTATTGAATTCTTCCTCCTTTTCAGGGTTCAATAATGCGTTGTTTTGGACAATTAACAAAAGTATCATTAAAAACACCCTGCTTTTGTGATGCAACATGACTGTCTTGCTGTAAGTTTCTTAAAAAACCGACACGTACGTAATCACATGTATAAATGCCTTCAAGTACCGTGATATGATATTATTAAAGCACTGAATACTGTCCTACTGACATGTATAACTACTTATAGGCAACACTGGAGACGTGTGTGTGTGTGTGTGTGTGTGTGTGTGTGTGTGTGTGTGTGTGTGTGTGTGTGTGTGTGTGTGTGTGTGTGTGTGTGTGTGTGTGTGTGTGTGTGTGTAAGGTGACATGATGAGTAGGACCGCAGGAGAAAACATACTCAGAAATGACACTGTTAGCTATTAGACTGAAAATGATGAATATTTGCTCTGTGAGATTTTGGCCTTGTGTCAAATCAAACTGTTAACCTCGGCTATAACGCATCGACTAACATTTAAGATTAAGGTCTAGTGGTTAATCACCTCCCTCTATCATCCCTTTAGTCCATGATGTATATAGCACAGTGTGCTGCTTACAAACCAGTACCAGTCATTCTACCATTTAACAATGAACTTTAAGATCCCAGCCCTGATCTTTTGCAAATATTAGTTGTTATAGAGAGATTATAACATAATTAGATAATTAGATAGTAAACATTTCTTGGTCATTGAGTGATGGTTTGTTATGATCATTTATTAAGTCAGTAAAATGATCAGCACGATCTCACGAGTGCAAATTTGTATGGAAATTTATGAAAGCTGTTAAGTTGTAAATATCAAACAGAATATTGTGAAGAGCAGTAAACAGTAAAAATAAATAAATAAATAATAAAATAAAAATTTAAAAAAAGGTCTGACCCTTTACCTTTAAAACGCCATCAGTTTTCTTGGATTTAAGAAGTGGTCCAGTTTTATTAAGCCATTAAGGTGGTTTAGCATGTTTGCCTCATGGTAAGTATGTTTGCCTCGCACCTCTGGGGTTGGGGGTTCGAATCCCACCTCCACCCTGTGTGTGAAGAGTTTGTGTGTTCTCTCCGTGCTTCGGGGGTTTCCTCTGGGTACTCCGGTTTCCTCTTCCAGTCCAAAGGCATGCATTGTAGGCTGATTGGCATTTCCAAATTGTTTGTAGTGTGCAATTGTGCCCTGGGATGGGTTGGTACCCCGTCCAGGGTGTCCCCCACCTTCTACCCAGAGTTCCCTGGGATAGGCTTCAGGCTCCCTGTGTATAGGATAAACGGTACAGAAAATGGGTGGATGCAAATAAGCAGAAAAAAAAAGTTAAATCCAGCATCCTAAAAGAGTTTGTTTTGTCCCTTTAGACATAAACAGGAAACTGTTAAACCTTAAAGCAGAGTGCTTCCTTTTCAGAAAAGTTTCCAATTAGAACATTTTTAGAAAGCTAGAACCGTTAACCATCCACTTAGTGTTTTTTGTTTTTTTTTTAATGTATAGTTTAGCTAAGATGCTTTCTTTTTACTTAACACAGTTGTTCTGAGTTCTACATAAAACCTTTAAGAGAGGAACTTAACCCCCTTTTTAAGGGTGCTAGATTTAACCTTTAATGACCTTTCAAATATGAAGCAACAAATCCTCAAATCAGGATGTTTAAAGTCTAGGGCACTCTTGTAGAATAATAAAAAAAAAAATCTATAACGTAATAGGTATAATAGGTTAGAAAACACAGCCTATGCACTGAAGATAAAATGTAAGATATACAAAATAGAGTGCCCAGTACAGCATGAGCAGAAAATAACCTTGTTATTAACATTTTGCTTAAAATTCTTATGATGTAGGTTAATGAGTCTGTGTGTCAATATTTATCCACAGAATGAACAATATAGTGAGGAAGAAACAGCTCATCAGCAGTGACTCTGACTGAAAGACTTCAGTAATCAGCCATTAGGCCCGGTGTTACTGATAACCTGCTGTGTGTGAGTTCTTACATGTAAGTGTTGCTACAGATGCCACGCTGGCTTTCCTCTCTACCGTGTCATCTCGAGTGCACAGGAAACATTATTCCTGATGATGCCCTGATACATTTGTTAACATTTCCTTTCAGAAAGTAATCTGTGTGGTTGTGTAGAGCTTTTTATTGTCTCCTCGGACAGAGCAATGACATATACAGTACACATACTGCAACTAGACTGCTTAACAGTCTTGAAAACCGGTCACACGGTCAGCAAAACAACACTCGGTTTGAGCCAAACAATATAAACAATATTTTCCTTGCTTGAATACAATAGGCATTCTGTCAACACATTTTCCAAAATTCTTTCATTCACTTTTCATTTGACTTCAGTGACATCTGCTGGTAGAAATAAGGCGTGATGTGACTCTCATTAGTCCAAGAGAGAGATAAACACCAAATAAACTGTACATTAACCATTTTAATGCAGGTTCTGGTTTTGTTTTTGCTTTTTTTGGTAAATACCTGTAACAGACAGTATGTAAATGCTTACATGTTTCTTATAGCTTTCCTTGAAAGTAGCCTACATGTAAAGACTATAGATCATCTTATATTGAATAATAGATAGCTTGATGTGGTAATTCCACAAAAGCGTCATTAGAAAGTGGTTTTCACCCTCATGAAGAAATTCTACAAAATTCTATGACTATAAAAACTGGAAACAACCCCAACAACCCCAGCCCGCACACCCCTTCCCATTGTAAACTGATGTTGCAATCCTCATTTGCATATTCACATTGATTGGCTGTTATATTTTGTGATGAAATAACTCTTACCTGGCGTGTGTTCAGTACGACCTCGGATTTTCCATTTAGATTTTCAGCTCCCTGCTTGAACACCATCGGGCAGTGGTAGCTCAGTGGTTAAGACATTGGGTTACTGATCAGGAGGTCATGAGTTCAAACCCCAGCACCGCCAAGCTGCCACTGTTGGGCCCCTGAGCAAGGCCCTCAGCTATTCAGATGTATAAGTGAGATAAATGTAAGTTGCCCTGGATAAGGGCGTCTGCCAATTGTAAAATGCTTTACCACAACATTTTTGGATTCTGATTGGTCAGAAGGTGAATGAGATTTTATTAAAACAGCTCTGACAGTAGTGCAGCTGCAAATCACAGGTTTGTATTAGTGAGCACATTTTAATACATTATTGTTTCTATAGTAACAAATTCACAGGGACTTCTATGGTGGACTTTCAACATTTAGAAAATGGATAATTGTTGATATGGTGAAGTATTTTGTGAGGAGCATTTATGAAGTTTTCCGATACAAGAAAGTCTTCAGGAGTCTGCTTTGCAGTTTCTTAGTAACATGACAAGCTTGTGTTAATAATTTCAGGAGAGTGAAAACTAGAGGTTGGTGCTTATCCTACACAGGGTCACGGGGAGCCTGGAGCCTATCCCAGGGAACTCTGGACACGAGGTGGACCCCTGGACGGGGTGCCGACCCATCGCAGGGCACAATCACACACCCATTCACACACTATGGACAATTTGGAAGTGCTACAACTCATATCTTTGGACTGGGGGAGGAAACCGGAGTACCCAGAGGAAACCCCCGATGCATGCGGAGAACATGCAAACTCCACAGACACACACACACACACACACACACACACACAGGGCAGAGGCAGGATTCGAACCCCCAATCCTGGAGGTTCTGACCACTAAACCACGATGCCCCCCAACATCCAAATAAATGGATAAAACGTCCAATGTGTCCTTTATTAAATTAAAACTGTAAACACTGACAAAATGCTGGTGTGTGCTGTTATAAGAAAAGAATGAAATTCCGGCTTGTAACACATGTCGTGTTTTATTCCCTCCCTATATGAGGTTAGTTTATTCCTTTATCTACAGTATATCTTGTACCTTTCTGTATTCCCTTAAATCTCTTTCATCTGTTAAATGTACACACACCAGCAATTCCTCAGTTCCTCATACGTCTAATTGTTTATGACGCTGTTTGTTCTGAACGTAACAAAATGAGTTGTGCTTAACTAGACACACAGATGTGTAAAAAAAGAAACAAACCAACACATTACATACGTTTAAATGCAAAAATGTATGCAAATGACGAAAGACAAACATTGATAAAACTCATTTTTACTTGTAAACTGGTGGACTTCGGATCTAATTAAGGTGTATTTCCATTTCTCCAGGCTCACTCTCTTGCCAGTAATGTGTAAATGCGTGTGTGTGTGTGTGTGTGTGTGTGTGTGTGTGTGTGTGTGCGTGTGTGTGTGTATTTCCCTCTGTCAGGCTGATGATGCCGCATAATTACACCGGATCTGTTGATCTTTGGTCCGGCTGTGCTACATATGGAGGCTCCATGCCTAATGCAAAGTTCTGGTTAAACATTCTCCCAAAGTTTGCGTTCCGCCTTCTGTTGTTTTTACACTACAGGCCTGGCAATTGTTGGGGGCATTATTGACTTTGTAATTAAACTATTTTAAACGTCGGGATTTTGTAATCATTACATTTCGGGCCATCTGTTCCCAGTCTGAGGGCTGAGAAATGGGTCCTCCCCCCCTGCCTTGAGTAGACAAAAGACAGCACAACATGCGGTCAGTTTAGGTTTTTTTAATCATTAATTCTCTGTTCTTTATAAACAATACGGACAAATGGAAAAATGGTGAAATCCTCATCCGAGTATGTATCAGCTCAGTATATATACAAATACAGCGTGCAGCTCTGAGGCCGTATCATTTCTGTACACAAATGCAGCACCCAATCTAATGTTACTGATTATGGTTTTATTAGCTTCCATCTGCTGAAAGGCTAACAAAGCTTAAATTGGAGAACACAGAGAGGGATAAAACACTCCTTTTTCCCCTCCCTTTCCTCAGGGTCACGATGTATAAACAGCTTGTGACCTTAAACATCTCTATTGGCTTTGGTTTTTAGTCAACATCTTTATCGCACCTTTATCTTCAGCCATTGTACAAAGGAGAAATCAGCTAATCTGTCACCGTGCAGATAACTGACTTTGATCCACAGCTTCTTCAGTGGTGTTTCCTGCCTGTAATCTCGAGCTGGACCGCAGAGGGTTTGTCCGGTTTATCTGTTAAACAGCTCTTTTCACGGGTGTTAAGTGAAAAGATAAAGATTACATCAAACAAACAGCAGCACACGACAGTTAGTAATCCTGTGCTATTGCTCATTTCTCGGATATCGTGCAGTAATATTACTCTCTTAGCGTACACTCTTGGAGCATTATCAGCGCACACATCTAAAAAAGTAAAAATTCATTTCATCGATGATGACAATTGTCAGATATACATATTGTTAAAACCCCAGACTGTGGAACATACAAAACACAGAAAGTTTTCCCTCAAACCTTTCTTGAAAATTGACACTATAGTGTACCTGTTGGGTTAAACGGACATAAATATCCTAAATCCTGCACTAAAAGGCAATTTAAGGCACAATGTGATGTCATTTATTTACTTAACCTCTCTAATAAAAAAAAAAAAATGTAAACAGAGAAATCTCACAATATATAATACATATACAATATTTAATACTTAGGGATGTAACTGAATATGAATGTTATTCAGAATGAACAGATGATGTGTTCTAAACTGATACAAATACAGATAGGAGATACACAATTCCTTTTTTTTTCTTTTTGTTTTTGTTTTTTTTTATTAAAGAAATCTTTAATATTGTTAATTGCTGCCTGATCCATTTACAGAGTTTATTCATTCATCCTTAGCAATCGCCTGCTCAGGGTCACGGTGGTTTAAATTAGGCTACTAGTTTTTATATATTTGGGAAATTGAACCAACTAAATTTGTTAACAAAGATGCTGACAGTGTTGAGGGTTTTTTTTCTCTCTCCAGTTTTCCAGTGTCAGCTGGTAGAATGATTTTTATTCTCCATTATCTACACACACATTACACACTATGCTGACAATGCTGCCATTTCTACCAGTTTTCCAGTAGTTACGGGGGCATAAAAAAACGCCCTATTGGTTTAGGCCACTTCAGATTTAAATCCGAAGACAGTATAGAGATACAGGTACAAGTACAGATGTTTGGAGCACTAAACACATAGAGATAGCAGATACATATAGCATATTTGCATTACATTTACATTTGTGT
Source organism: Cranoglanis bouderius (assembly GCA_023630585.1). NCBI lineage: Eukaryota > Metazoa > Chordata > Actinopteri > Siluriformes > Cranoglanididae > Cranoglanis > Cranoglanis bouderius. The sequence continues at coordinate 17,783,676 of CM042547.1, forward strand.
TACATTTTACATTTAAATAATTTTATATACAATATTTTTTCTCTAAAATACCAATTTGTAAATACAGACCTGCTGACTCTCCTCTAGTCCATCTGATAGCACTGAAGATTCTGTGTTTATTTTATCATTTCATTAAACGAGTCGGTGATATAAGGGTTATTAACAGTCACGGTGGTCCTCCGGTTGACCCCATGAACACGGTGTTGATGGGAGGCAGGGAGGACACCATGTCCCGCACCTCAGCTCCGCTATGGTGAGGTAGCAGGGCATCTTGGGAATGGTGATACTGAACAGCAGAGCCGTACATGCACGGAGAAACAGAGCAAGGGATCGGAGGGGCTATCGAAGAACCTGCAACAGATACATCGTGAAGAATAACTGAAAATGGACTAAATAGGTCTATATCTCTACACCTTTACTCTTATAAAATTACCAGGATCTAAGAAAATTGAAAAACACCCCCTTGTCTTCCTGTTATCTCAAATAACTAGTCAGCTAATTAACTGAGAGAATGCTGGTTCGCATTTGTCGTACGTCAGTACAGTACCAGACTCAAGATTTGCATCGTCATATTCTCAGAAATGTATTTAACTTCAGCCAAACCTCAAACCACATCACAACAACCATACTCTTGATTGTTATTCTCTAAACTAGCTACATATCCAGCTAGGTTTCTTGCTAGCTCAGAACGCATGTTCTGTGGCTCAAAGATTTCATACATCACATTAACACCCACTAAAAAATTTGCATATTGGATGTGATTGGTCTAAAACCTTTGAGCCTATTTTGTGACATCACACACTGAAATTATCAATTAAAAATTGATATACATTATTTTTCCCCCAGTCTGAATACCATCAGAATCATCATTTGAAGAAGATTTACATGTTTAAAAGTCACATTTTTGATTATTATTATTTTGAAAAATGATTATTTCCTTGATTTCAGAAACTCAAGAACAGATTATTGTTATGACATTTAAAAATCTAGCTTTTAAATAATCACAGTTTCTTCAGTGCATGATAAACTATCAACAATGAATCTGGATGGTAAAAGACATAAATAACATTTAACAGTTTTCAAAATGCACTAGCCCAACCCTCATAGAAATAAACATTCACATACGACTTATAAATGATGAATACGGATGTTCTGTCTCAAGCACATGATGTATACCAACGTAGCTAATCAAACCATAACTAGACAGAACATTGATATTCATGGTATAGAAGGTGTGCATATACTGTATGTTGTGTCATTTATTTTTTCTGTGAGACTGGGCTGGATAGTGAATTATTTCGTTTATATTCTCTATTAATACACCCAGCTAAAATAGAAAGTACAGGTGCATCTCAATAAATTAGAATGTCGTGGAAAAGTTCATTTATTTCAGTAATTCAACTCAAATTGTGAAACTCATGTATTAAATAAATTCAGTGCACACAGACTGAAGTAGTTTAAGTCTTTGGTTCTTTTAATTGTGATGATTTTGGCTCACATTTAACAAAAACCCACCAATTCACTATCTCAACAAATTAGAATACTTCATAAGACCAATAAAAAAAACATTTTTAGTGAATTGTTGGCCTTCTGGAAAGTATGTTCATTTACTGTACATGTACTCAATACTTGGTAGGAGCTCCTTTTGCTTTAATTACTGCCTCAATTCGTCGTGGCATGGAGGTGATCAGTTTGTGGCACTGCTGAGGTGGTATGGAAGCCCAGGTTTCTTTGACAGTGGCCTTCAGCTCATCTGCATTTTTTGGTCTCTTGTTTCTCATTTTCCTCTTGGCAATACCCCATAGATTCTCTATGGGGTTCAGGTGTGGTGAGTTTGCTGGCCAGTCAAGCACACCAACACCATGGTCATTTAACCAACTTTTGGTGCTTTTGGCAGTGTGGGCAGGTGCCAAATCCTGCTGGAAAATGAAATCAGCATCTTCAAAATGCTGGTCAGCAGAAGGAAGCATGAAGTGCCCCAAAATTTCTTGGTAAATGGGTGCAGTGACTTTGGTTTTCAAAAAACACAATGGACCAACACCAGCAGATGACATTGCACCCCAAATCATCACAGACTGTGGAAACTGAACACTGGACTTCAACCAACTTGGGCTATGAGCTTCTCCACCCTTCCTCCAGACTCTAGGACCTTGGTTTCCAAATGAAATACAAAACTTGCTCTCATCTGAAAAGAGGATTTTGGACCACTGGGCAACAGTCCAGTTCTTCTTCTCCTTAGCCCAGGTAAGACACCTCTGATGTTGTCTGTGGTTCAGGAGTGGCTTAACAAGAGGAATACGACAACTGTAGCCAAATTCCTTGACACGTCTGTGTGTGGTGGCTCTTGATGCCTTGACCCCAGCCTCAGTCCATTCCTTGTGAAGTTCACTCAAATTCTTGAATCGATTTTGCTTGACAATCCTCATAAGGCTGCGGTTCTCTCGGTTGGTTGTGCATCTTTTTCTTCCACACTTTTTCCTTCCACTCAACTTTCTGTTCACATGCTTGGATACAGCACTCTGTGAACAGCCAGCTTCTTTGGCAATGAATGTTTGTGGCTTACCTAGTGAACCAAACTGAGAGACCATTTTGAAGGCTCAGGAAACCTTTGCAAGTGTTTTGAGTTGATTAGCTGATTGGCATGTCACCATATTCTAATTTGTTGAGATAGTGAATTGGTGGGTTTTTGTTAAATGTGAGCCAAAATCATCACAATTAAAAGAACCAAAGACTTAAACTACTTCAGTCTGTGTGCATTGAATTTATTTAATACACGAGTTTCACAATTTGAGTTGAATTACTGAAATAAATGAACTTTTCCACAACATTCTAATTTATTGAGATGCACCTGTATATGTTAAATAAAATCAGTCACAATATGATCCAAACTCCTCATATGAACTCTCTCCCATCGTTTCTTGTAATAAAATCCTCACCTGATGAGCGTGTAATTAGAGGAGATTGCGCAGGGTAGTAAGGTGCTGCTGACTTTCTGCTCGTGTCATTCAGGATGTTGAGAGGGTCATGGACCTCAGCGTATGCAGGGACAGAGCGAGTGGAGGTCACACTGCTGATCACTGATACGTGCTGATCGATTAGAGAGCCCATCCTCTGCGTGTCCACATAGCCACTGTTCCCATAGTAGCCTGGAAGTGATGAAGGAAAGCACTTAAAATACAGACAAAAAAAAAAAAATCTAATGATCACATCTGCAATACAGGATGTATTCAGAAGTTAAGCATGCTCAGTCAGGAAAATCGCTCACATCTGTATTCAGACCACAGATGTGTGTCTAACTACAGTCTTAAGTACTATTCAGAAGTGACTCAGGAGTTACACACACAGAGAGGAGTTTCAGTAAAACAGAGGCGAGGAGCAGTATTAAGTCAAAACTGTGTGACAGTTTGATGTAACCACACTATATTTATAGTAGTATATAGTATTAATATACATAGTATATAGTAGTATATAGTATTATTAGTATAGTATTAACCATACTATATTTTGGGTTGTAAATGAACTCAAAAAACTATGAAATACCATTTGAAGTCCAATATCAGAAACATAAATTTGACTCAATTAAATACTAATATCGCCCATGTAAAGACCTCAAAAAGTTGTGGGTATTTTTTTCATATGGAGGACACCCGAGGAGTCCTCATCTCCTTATCTCAAGGACCAAATTTATTTTCTATGGACAAAATCATAAACAACACTTAATATGAGCTGCAAGTGTAGCAAAAAAGTGCTAGGTCAGCTTATCTTTCAAACTGTGGGCATTCTTTACAGTAGAGTGCATTGAAATAATAAAAAAACATTGGCATTGTTTTATTAATATTTTATTAAATAATTAAAAGTGTGATAAATTAACCTATATCATATGTACACATTACGATTTCATGACCTCGATTAAGCCCTCATGACTTCATTCTGATGAGTAAATGTCAGAGCACAATGTAAAAACACTAACATGCAAATGAATAGCATGCACTGGATCAAGTGCTATTTTAAAAGCTGCTCAATAATATCTATAGAAACCGTATTGTTAAATGAAACCAAATTTGCAGTGATTATTGTAATAATTACAACTAGGACTATTGACATGTTTGTCGTCTTCTCATATATCATCATTTTATTTTTTATTTTATTTATTTATTTTTTAGATTTTTAAATGATCTCTTACATTTATGTAAAATTGGATAGTAGTATTTAACAGCAAAGAAAAAAAAATTACTTCCTTCTTTAGTCCATAATTTCTATCCCTGTTTTTTGTCGGGTTTAAAAGTGAGTGCTTTTGTTTATGACGCTTTTTGTTTATGATGCCTGGAAGCACCTGCTTAGCCCATCTCTGGATATGAATTTCCACGCATGAATCTCGACGGTAACTTTTGGACTTGAGTCACCGTCTCTGACAATAATTTTTAATTATTGTAAGCAACTTTTAGTTATTAAATATTCCAAGATTTCAATTAGTACAGTTGGACCAGTTTTATTGAACATTGGCGATGTTTTGAAGATCGAACCTGACAATATTCATCCCACATTATTTACTTGGTGCTAATAACCAACAAAAGTCCAACAGCATTGCCATCCTCACCACTGTGTGCTGCGCTGGTGTACGCTGGACCTGAACATCCTCCTCCACTGCCTGCAAATCCGTAGTCCATTAGCTGCACTCCCTGAACCTCGATGGTGGGCTCAGAGGTGGACGGGTAGCTTACTGATGAGGCTCTGGAGCTGTACGCTACACCACTGCAGCTGCTATTATAACAGTCCTTAGCCAGCTGCTGACCACTGAAGGAGGAATAGCGTGAACACTCACTGCGAGCCTGGTAAGCTGAGGGGGGCGTGTGGGTCTGTGCCAAGCTCGTAGGCTGGTAGGTGGAGGAGCTGGTATAGTAGGTAGAGGCAGGCAGGCTTTGGTACATGGCATCAGGGAAAGCCTGGCAGGGTGGGTGAGGTTGGACAGGGCAGCTGCTTGGCGATCTCACTGCCATCGGGCCCTGGTTGATCACGCTGCCTCGGTTCGCCATGGCTGGAGAGATGGGAGGGGTGATCAACGGACCACTGCTCTGGGAGTATTCCAACTGGCCTTGATAAAGAAATATTACACAGCATTTTTTAGCTTGTTTCTTTGATACATTGCATAATTTGACTTTGAAATTTTGACTTCACTTGTGAGAAATACTGTTTCAACATTTATCATATCCAATGTGCATTTATACTAATACCTAAATACATAATACACTAATACAACTAAGGAAAATCTATTTTTAGTTTGAGAAATCCATCCATGGAACAAATATTTGTATATTTTTAAGGGAAATCAAACAACCTTTCTTTTACTGAAAAAAAAGGCTTACTTTTAACTTTGTGGTCTTGCAACAGTATGTCCTTTAATATTTTATGATTATTAATTAGCATTGCTTATATAATATGTAATATTAATTAGCATTCTTATATAATATGCAATCCAATTCATTGTACTATAACTGTTTTAGTATTTTATGTATAAATTAATATTTTTCTCCTGAAAAAACATTTATATTTATCTTTATTTCTCCAGCATCTTCGTGATTATTCAGACCTGCTTTATACTATAGTTTGATTAAAGTGCTCTTTTATATATGCTGGCAGCCATTTTACATGAGGAAGATTGCTAAATTAAGAAATAAAAAGGACATATATGGCAAATTAACATGATTTTCATTTTCGCTATGACTATTCATGAAAATCAACTGCAGTATATATATTCACAGAATATTAGGCTGATGTTTATGAAGCTAATCGACTTCACAGTTGTATATATATTTTTTTATTTATTTACGTGTCAAAATGACCTTTTTAGTCCGGTCATTTTCTATCAGCCAATTTTTTGTTTAGATTTTATTTATTTAAAAATGTATTTATTTAAATCTGTGATTGGCTCATTTCCTTTCACCTGATTTTTTTTTCCGGCTTAAAGGCAAGTGCTTGATTTAATGGGATTGGCCTAGATACAATTGAAAATCTCTCACCTCCAGAGCTCTACTCGAGAAAAACCTGGCAACCTCAGAGACGGTAATTGCACACAAGTCGTTTCAAATAATCTGAATGGGCTGCCCATAAAATCAAGTTAAGCACCTGTTTAACAGAAGTCTGAGATCAATAATTTCCCCCGTGTATCTGGTGATGTATCTTTTGAAATGAAGTGACCAGCTCTATGTGAATATATTTAACGCCACAGTGTCACAGTGTTAATGAGGTTGTGAAGTTCAGCAGTTAAGTTTTTCACAGAGCTAATTTTCACCCTTGAAGATCCTTTCTAGCAAATAATTAAAAGTTACATATTGTCCCAAAACGATTGACCTAGTTTGGTGAAGAATGATGTGATGTTTTTTGAGAAGTATATTAGTGTTCATAAATTGTGACATAATTTCATACTCGGACTCTCCTGTAGCACATTGTTCTGATTTATAGTGTTTACCAGATAGTGTAAAGCTGTCTGTGTCTGTCCCCTGGTAGACCAGCATGGTGGCCCCCAGTCCATGCTCAGTTCCTGGGACAGACAGGTGTCCATATTCTGGCTGGGTCTCATTCTTCACGGACGAATCGTTGTTCACAATCCCTGCTTTATTACGATTTGCCAGGAAGCATGAACTCGGCGACGCCGTGAACGTCGCCTTACTGGCATCTGAAAACATTTAAAAACAATATGGTATCTTCAGCTTCCTGATCAAACTGGCAACAGTTAAAATAATTATTTTTAAAAACTAAACAACAAGTTTACCTGCGTTCCTCATATATTTATCCAGGAGATTCTGCAGATCTTGCTCTTTATCATTATTGAACTGTGTTTCGATTGCCAGCAGGATATATTCATCCAACAGCATCCGGATGAGGTGGAAGGAGCCTGAGAAGAGATTTTCTCAGTGAGTTATATATGAGTTACAGCTTGGGATACATTTATTACAGCGCAAACTTTTAATTATTACAGAGGAGTAGTGATAAATGAGATCAGTGTACTTATTATAGGAAAGAATTATTCCTCTCTTACATCTACAAAGCAAAACTAGAAGGTTTTTGTGTTTCATTATGAATGATATGAATACAATTTTATTATTTTTTTAATCATAAAATCATATCATAAAATCATTTTATCATAAAATAGCTTTAAAACTGTGCTTAATTGTACTTATCTGTATTGTACTATATTTGTTTTTATATAATTGTTAATGTATTGCCTATTATATGCATAATGCATTTCTAAAAAAAAAAAGTTCTAACCATTTTAAACACAAAAATGCAAATGTTTTTTTTTCTTAAACTTATTTTTTTACTGCTCAATATAGTAATTATTTTAATATTTAGATTTTTGTAACATTTTCATTTTATTACTTTTAAAGGCATCTTCGCATTACAACATTTATTTTTTTTATTTATTTGTTTATTTATGGGGGGGGGTGTCATTTCACTAATTATTAAATGGAGAATTTAAATGTTTATTTTATACAACCATTGTTGCTCATTACCTTAAAGAGGGCCAATAATTCTGGAGTTGACTGTATTTCTACTTATAAAGAGTACTTGTCCCTTGCGTCTTGGATCATTTGAATTCTGTTTTCCCCCATATTTTGGGATTTTTCCTCATGAAATATGTTTACGAAATTTACCAAAAAAACAACAACATCATACTCATAAATTCTTTGTATATTTACTAATTTAATCATTGACCAAGTCCTATGCAAATTGCTAACTCCATGAGGATATTTTGCAATTATATGAATAAAATATCCAGAGAGTAGGAAAACAAAACTCAAAACTTTTAATATGTTCAGAAATGTTATATGCTCAGAATTTCCCCTAAATCTCCAAATTCAACACATTTTTTAATCTAAATCCTGCGTTTATGTCCCAGTTGTGTCTGTGTTCTCTGCTTCATGGGACTCAAAATAGGCCCAATCTTGTTGCTTTGGGGAGCTACAACAAAAATGCTTGCTATTTCTGCCATTAAAATGCTATGAAATCTAAGCTGAAGCATGAGAAGATGGTGAAATGTTTAGACTTTACAAAAAAAGGTCCTTTTTTATTTAAGCTGTCTGAATCTCTGCCTGTTGTATGTCCAGTGAGGTCATGTAATGGCCTCTCTAAGTGCGACTTTGTGTTTGGCTTTGTGTGTGTGCGCGTGTGTGTGTGTTTGTGTGTGTGTGTGTGTGTGTGTGTGTGTGTGTGTGTGTGTGTGTGTGTGTGTGTGTGTGTCTGCAGGGCCTTCAAAAGCTAACATAACTAAAGCTAGGCTCTTCCTAATCAGTGCACACGCGTCCAAGAGATAAAGATTTGTTTACTCAGGACGGGTCACTACATTTTACAGCACATTGTGGCTTTGTAACCAAACTGAGTGGACAGTTTGTGTTGTGGGAGAAAAAAAAAAAAAGCTTTAAATAAGCTCTTTACATTTACCAGAATCGAGAAGAAGTGTATGAAGAGATTGAAGTGTATCTTTACGGCATAATTATGACTTGCTCATGAAATCCCAGAAAGACTTACCAAAGCTCGTGGCGTTGTTTAAGGTGAGGCTGTGCATAACACGAGCTCCAAAAAAACTCCATTTCAGTAAAAAGTCTTGGGCTCTTTTTTTCACCGAGCGGCCGGTCTGTTTACTGGGCTGATGAAAAAGCGGAAATCAAGATTATACTCACTCAGGTGCAGCTACTGTGGACCTGAAGGGTGTATATTTTAGTTTCAACCAACCTTAATGACTTTCTGTTCCACCACAGAGTCCAGCCACTCAATAAAAGACTCGACGGTGGCGTTTTTTCTAAGGAGGTCCTTTAACTCTTGGAACACTGCGACAGAGTCATCTACGAGATGAAATCAGAAAAAAGAGCAATTTTAATCACAATAAAGGACACTATATTTGCTATGAGTTATGATAGTGTAGCCAGAATTATACATTTAGATATGTCAACAGACTAAAGCCCAAATCTAATGAGCGTAATTCTCTAAATATGGCAAATATGACTGGTCAGAATGTGCTGATTCATTTTCTATAAGATGAGCTCTGAAAGTAGGTCTGGCTGTAAGGCAAATCACAAGTTTATTTTAATGCACATGTTCTAATAAGTTATCAATTCTATACTCATAGTCCGTATGATTGTTGCGGCCAAAAATGCTCGATTTTGCTGCAGCTTTTTTCAACTGCAACTTCGGGGTTTTTTGTGCTATTTTTGCGAGAAATTACTTGAATTGTTGAACCTGTAATTGCAGGAAATAGTTCCGCAATGATGTTTGTTGGTAAATGAGACCTTTTAGCTGTACTCATGTTCGCCGCACGTGAATCGAAGAGCGCTTTGACTGAATGCGCATTGTGATGATGCCACATGACACGTCTTACCCCAAATCTACAGAAAATCTTCGGTAATTTTGAAAAATCGCAAGCTCCTCCGAATATCTGTGATTGCGAAATCCTGGAGGGACTGTCCCTAGCAACAGCTGATTCATAGGGACTTGTATGGCGGACGCTCCACATAATATAAGACTAGTTTGTCAATTTTTTTGGAAGGAGTCTCCAGTGTCAGAGCTTTGTATGCGTAAACTCAATAACATCAGAGCTTTATCCTCTGCGTAAACTCATTAACTTCAAGAGAAAGCCAATGACTGTTTATATAACAGCAGATATAACATAAGTGATAAAACTAAATAACTTGTTTGGCGGACATTGCACAACATGAAACGTAACTATAAACCTATGAAAATGATAACATGCTATTCTGTAATAAGTGTAAAAAATATCATCATTGGTAAATTGATGTGGTATAAGAGGATTAAAACATGAGTATGTCTTGTTATGGGAAAATAGTCAACTTTAGGGTGGTAACAGTAACTCTGCTTCATTGCACCATCCTGTTGTTGATTATTTTCCTATAACAGCACTCCAAATCATGTTTTATTCCTTACTTTTACCATAAGCTTATTTGTCAAAATAGCTTCCAACTGACAGCAAAAAAGTGTAGGTAGCTAGCTTCGTCCACCCAGCAAAAACAATCGCTTTCCTTATCAATATCTACCAATCGATCAAATGGTCTTGATGGGTTGTCAATACTGGTAACATTAATGCTAATACTATACTAATGCTGTTTGTATGAAGATAAAAACAAATCGTGTTTGGTATTTTGACTCACATTCGGAGTAGAAATCCAGGTCCTGGTCGCCAGCGTTTGAGAGGAGAGCCTGGGAGCCGATGCTGTTTAAATCTACTTTGTCAATGTCGTTCACCATGGCCGTCACAACGTTTTGGTCAAAAAGAGCCGGTCTCGCAATCTACAGAAGAAGAAAAAAGGTATTTAAATGCTGTTAAAAAGATCAAGAATATCTATCATCCATGCAAAAGTGTTGTTGGGAAATATTGACCTGAGCAAGGTGTAAGAATGAAGTCTGGCGCTTTAAGGAGGAGACGAAGCGCCGAGCTATTGGCAGCTTCTTTTCTGACAGGATTTTTGGCAGATTTTCCAAGGATGAAACCATCCAGGGCTCCCAGAGTTTTGCAAAATTTCGGATATCTGCCAAAAGACTAGGCATGTTGTCCAAAAATTACTTCACATAGTTCAAGCATATTGTGGACGTGAGTTAAGGGGTTTGCAGTGTGCTGGAAAAAAATCCCTAAGCAAACATTCCGCATTGACAAAAACCGACAAACTAACGGGTAATAAATCGTTAAGCATTGATGGCTGTTGCCTGATACACAACTTTCGGAAACGAACCTTTCCGGCATATCTTGCATTGTAGCAGGAATGAGAACATCAGTCAGGACCTGAGAAACACAAGCAGTTTGACATGAACTCATGACCTTGTGCCAACACCCAGACCAACATGATTACAAGTTTGTAAGAATTTGCAGTAGCAAGGCAACTTGTACAGTATGCTATTACAGTGAGGCCAGGCTTAGCAGTCAGAGCTTTGCAATCATATACAACTTCATTTATATTAAATGTAAGAAAGATAACCTGGATTCCACATGATATTGGATTACACCCACACACACACACACACACACACACACACACACACCTTGTATAGTATGGAGTCACACACACAAAAGATATCCACGATTACTGGATTCTCCAGCAGAGGTAAGAGATGGTCAGGCATGCCTTGCCAGAAATGCAACAAGAAGTTCTGGATCTGAAATACATGGAAGGAATAAATCACTTGCTGGTACAGGAAACTAATCAACAACACAGTGGTGTTATGAAGTCGTGTTACTTTTAACACCTTAAAGTTGATTCATTTTCTAGAACAGCACACCTTGAAGAGTTTTATTCCTCTTAAACAACACCACAGCAATTTACCAATGATTGAACTTTCTTTCATTTTTTTTTTTTTTTTTTTAAACATCAGCACATCATACTTTTCCCCATTTATAGTTACATTTAATATTGTGGAATGTCCACGAAACAATTAGTACATTCGCTTACATTATAGCCGCTATCAACAATCGTTCCTTCACCAAGCAAAAAAACCACAGCTTGTCATGTTACCGAGAAACCAGAAGTCCTGAGGACTTTCCCATGGCAGAACACACACTGATTCTTATAAGGCGCTGACACTGGAGACTCCTTCCATGAACATCTCCTTACAGAAAACTTCACCATATCAGTGTTTTTCTTTGCTAAATAACAGCACATTTTAAATCTGTTTATTATCAGGCTTAGCATCCGCCCTGTGTTCGCTGTTGCTATAGAAACAATAATATAGCAGAACGAGCACATTAATATACTGTAAACCTAGGATTTGCTTTACTGCTGTCAATACTGTCTGAGCTGCTGTTATGGAAAATGAATCAACACGTTCGGATCAATCAGATTAGCGAATTTAACAGCGCTGTGGTATTATTATGATTAGAGCTTATTGACAATGGTGTAAACGATGTACAATTCAACTGTTTTCTCAGATCTTGGTCATAAAGTTGTACCTCTTCAAAGTTGACACTGATGGCGTTGTCGAGAATACACTGGCAGTGAGTTTTGTACATCATGATCAGTGTGTCGACCTAAATTTGAAATGCATCAGAGAAGAAAGATCATGTGTACAGTTGTAAAAAATAATAATAATAATTTAAAAAATACAGACCGAATAATAGTCAAATTAATAGATACTAAACTATAGCCTTTTTTACAATTACTATCTGAAAAATGTAAATATACAGTAATGTTATTTGTTTGGCCCACTTTGGGGTTAAAAAAAATGGGGTTAAAAAAAAGAAGTCCTTGATATTTAATGTTTTTAATTTAGCAATGAATAAACAGTTAGCAAATGAGTAAAGACTGAAGTAACATGCAGCATACTGTAAGTTAATAGGGATGGTTTTTAACTGGAGGTTTCTTTTAACCCTAGGGTGCAAAACGCAGATCAAATTGACCCGGCAGGGTGTGATTTTTGAAATGTTTGATCAATAAAAACTTTTATTGAATTTTGACTTAACATGGTATATATTTTGTCAATACTAATATTTATATTATGTTTCTTTCCTTAAAACTCCATGGATTACTCAAAATCCATAACAGAATTAAAAGCAATCACAGACCCATCCCACACTGCTCCTGTGATCCTGTCAGGTAAATTTTGCCTACAGATTCTGTATTTTAACACAGAAATTACATGACAGGTCAGTTCTGAAACACAGATATTCATATATTATGGATAAATCGAATCCAGTACGTGTCATTTTGACCCACTTTATGCATTCGTGTAGGTTTTTTTGGGTTCATGCATCCTAGGGTTAAAATAATGAAGTCTTTCGGGTAAACTTGGACACTTTTATAGATGAACATGTCAGTGTTCATCTATAAAAATGGCCTACAGAATATGTACATAATGTACAAAATATATAATACATGTTTTGTGTATTAACATGATTTTTTTTTTTGCCCCAGAATTTACATAATTGGACCTTAACACCCACTGCAGACTTTTAATTAAAGTCTAGAGTAAAATTTCAAGCATCTCCCAGGTAAAAGATACAGTACATACTAAATGTCCAAAATATACACTGGAAAGCTGCAGTTTATTACCCATTTGTTTTTTGAGCATGCTCAGTGTTAACAGCATCCACAATAAACAAACCTTTTCTTTCGAAATGGACTCGTGAAGCAATAAATGTTGTGCACTTGGGAATTCTGGTAGCAAAGTTCCTGTTTTAGAACTGAGAGAATATTTTCGTGTGAAACCTCCCTGTGAATTACAAACAAGAGACATATATAGATATAGAGCTTTTTTATTCTTCTATAAACTGAACATCTTTCGTTTCATGATCATTTCATTATCAAACGATAGCTATTTTACTCATTTTAACCATAATTTTGGTTTACTCACAAAAACCCCAAGTGGCTTAATTACATTGTTCTGTGTATTGTATTATATATGAAAATATGAGTTAAGGTTTAAATATAAAAAACATTTAAAAAAATCGCAACCTCATTTTTGAGCTTGCTCCCAGAGAATCTGTTAGGAAACACAGAAGAATAATACACTGTCAGAGAAAGTTTACAATCAATATAAAATGCAAAGAAAAAAAGAGAAAAAAAATCTATTAAATATACTTCGCAAATTTCATAGTCAAATGCAAAAGTTTGCATCCCCTTTAAAACAAAATGAAGAAAGGAAAGAAATATTTGTCACGTTTATCAACAATTAAAAATGGAAACAATAGTCAATTTGTGTATTTTAACATACACCAATTCTGAGCTGATGAATCCCTTCATTTTTATTTATTGGAATGTATTTATTTATTTCCAATATTTGGTTTTAATCCTGCTTCAAAACAGGCCTGGAGGTCGAGAGGGTGATCGCGAAACGTCTTTTCCAACTTTCCAACCAATCTTTCTGTTGATTTTGACTTATTCTAGGATCATTTCACATGTTTAACTTTGTGCAGTTCAATGGTTTGTAGGTAAATTGTAAAATAGAGGTATATGTTATTTTTTTCCCATTAAAAAAACATTGGGGGAGTGCAAACTTTATCACTCAGCTGTATTACATCACCATTTTCCCTAATACATGAAACTTTTCATGATTCACCTTTCAATTGTCCTTTCACTTTACTACAAACTGAAAAGAAGAAGAAGTAGAAGCTTGGCGCTTTAGTTTTACCTGGTCAGCCCTTTTCCTGAGTACACTGAATGGTAATAAGCGCTGCTCTCCTTGATCCCGATCCCATAGTAATGATACCTAAAAACAAACAAACAGAAAATCGCATTGAAAACACATTCTAAGGTATAAACGCTGATGCTTAAAGATATTTGACTAATAAATAAAATTTTAATTAGTGTTCCTTACTTGGAATGGCCTCTGGTGCCAAGCCTTCGAGTCGTTAGGAGAGGGAATTTTTGCCGTATAGTCTACAGTTATAACGAAAATATACACTCAGGTCTTCTTGTGCTCATTAATTGAAATTACACGACAGTTAAACACTCAATAACATTACAAAATTTGAGAAATAATTCTACACAATAATGTTTACCTTGCCGAAAGTGGCAGCGCAAGCAGGATCTAATTTCTCCTTGCGACAGAAGTCTAGGTAATGTGCATAGAGGATGCATCGAGGCAAGCAGACTCCTTCACAAACGATATAATTTTCCTCAAGCCTAATTGACAAGAAAATGTTAGCAAGAAAAACAGCTAAAACAATCTTAAAGATGACCAGAGATGAGGATAAAGATGGCAATACCACTGAAGAGTTAACTGAGTTTGTTTCTTCTTGTCCTTGATGATTTCACTGATGCTCTTCTTTGTCACCGTTTGCTTCAGAGTGAAATTCTTCGAATATTCAAGGTGGTCTAAGTCGTCTTCAGAGGAGATGGTTCCGTTGCTTTCGTCAGCCTCTGTTAAATAAATGATACTCTATATAAATGAATATCACTGACTAAAGGCTTAGTGCAGAAGTAAATTTGATTAGATTTCATAGAAAAGTGCAGAGACAATTTCCTGTGCTTTTGTAAAAGATCTATAAGACTGCGTATGATTAAATTACGATTATATATAGCGGAGTGAATCATGACTTCATTTTCAAGAAGATGGAAAAGAAGAAAAAGAGGAATAACAACAACAACAAGCAATAGAAGTAGACAAAGAAGAATAACGATGAGAAAAGAAGAAGAAGAACAACAATAATAAATAGAAGATGAGGAAGATGTGATTGAAAATGAGCCAATCGTGGATTAAAAATAAAGGCAAATTTGAGAAATAAATAAATAAATAAATAACACAAAAATTATTTGATATAAAATGATCCAGTCACGGATAATAAAAAAGTGGCCATTTTTGAAATATAAAGAAATAAAATCAAGTGATAGAAAATGAGCTGGTCACAGATTTAAAGGTTTTTGAAAAATCAATCATTTAAATTATATAAGTGAGGAGTGGATTACGTTCAATTGAGCATCTAATAGCCTAATATATTGAGTGTACATTGAGGATGATTGTCATGAAGATCTGGTTAATTAGCCGTCTCTGTAAATTTGTCTCACTTTTATTTCACGTTAGATGGCTGTCAGACTTTTAATTCCACAGTAGTATAAAGAAGGCCTGAATAATAATGAGGAAGCAGGCCAAATGAAGAAAAACATTGTTTGTGCACAAGAAAACACTCAAATTTGTGCGTTTCAGGTATAAATCTAACCTCATTTTAGGCCTAAGATTTAATAATAATAATAATAAGTAGAACAAGAAGTAGAAGAAGAAGAAGATAAGATAAGATAAGATAAGATAAGAAGAAGAAGAAGAGGAGGAAGAAGAAGAAGAAGAAGAAATTATTGGCCTAATTAATTTTTTGACAATGATTCTATATTGATAAGAAGTGCAACAACAAAATAAAAATATTGTGGAGAAAAAAACATATTTCAGATATGTAACGTAAACTAGCTCAATAATATAAAGTTGAATAATAACTTTTATATCCCATTTCCTCTGGGTTTACTCCTAGTGTCTCCTCCTAATAATCAACATCAAACTCTCAAACCAATGTGACCCACCAGATTTAATCCCTGAATCCTCTTCCTCTTCATCAAACTTGTCTTTGAAGAACATGCTGTTCCTGAGATCGTGATGGTTGCCGGTGTTGGTGTGATGGAGATCATCAGCACTGTAAGTCCTCTTCGGCTGTGGTGGCTGTAGCTGATGAAACGTGTTATTAGTCTTCACTGGACTTCCTCTGTTTCTTTTCATTGGTGTGTTATCGAGAGGATTAAAAGGAAACAGCTGGAACTGAATTTCGAACACAATGTCACTCAGTTACAAGCATTAACACCTTAACAACAATAGACTCATCCAAAGTAGATCCAAAGACGCACATCTCAGATCCGGTACACGTCTGATCGGACGATTCTCACAGCACGTAGGGTTTCGAGCGAAAAACACCTTTGTCCACGTCAAGCCGTTAATCCACTGAAACAGGTAACACCTTCCGGTCCTAATTAAAGCTGTGCTGTGTCTGAAATGGTACGTCACTGAGGCGAGTGCCTTGAGGGCATTTATCTTATTTACAGAAGACTGGCAGTAGACTGGGAGTATTAATGATTAACCCGAGGGGCCATCATCTCCTTAAAACCTGCTGGTGTTGCCTTTCAGCTAGACTACACCTCCATCCAGAGCTGTCACACCGCACTCTTCACTTTCAGGCCTGATTTAATTAATCTACACCCACATGGCAATAAAACGCAGACAAACATGCTGAGAAACATTGATATTTGTTAAAGGAGCACTCCAAAATCTTTCCTAATCTCTGGGTGTGTGTGTGAGTACCATGGAGAAGAATTTCGAGACATTTCACTGTACTGAGAAAAGAACAAAAAGACTTTACTTCAGCAATATAGCTAGATATAATAATAATAATAATAATAATAATAATAATAATAATAATAATAATAATAATAATAATAATATGGTGAGTCAAACGATACCCTTAATTTTTACATTTTGCATTCAACTTTTGTCACAAAAGTGTACCATTTCTCTACATAATCTCCATTTCATTCAGTGCAAATGTTCCAGTGTGTAATGAGTGTCAGCGTTCCTCTAGAAAAATTTTTATTCTAATTTATGTTGTAGATTTAAGGTTCTCATTTGACTCACCCTCATAATAAGTCTTATTTATGGAGCACCATTTATGCATGTGGTAGCTCAAAGTGCTGTACAATCAAGCAGTGAAAATTAATAGATAAAACTTCTGTAATAATACACTACAAAAAAATTATACATTATATGGACAAAAGTATGTGGACACCTGACCATCTCACCCATATGTGTTCCTTCCCCAAAATGTTGCTACAAAGTTGGAAGCACACAATTGTATAGAACGTCTCTGTATGCTATAACATTACAATTTCCCTTCACTGGAACTAAGAGACCCAAACCTGTTTCACTATGACCATGCCCCTGTGCACAAAGCGAGCTCCATGAACACATGGTTTGCCAAGGTAGGAGTGGAAGAACTCGAATGTCCTGCACAGAGCCCTGACCTCAACCCCACTGAACACTTCTGGGATGAAGTGGAACGCCGACTGCACCCCAGACCTCCTCATCATCAACATCAATCAGTCCCGGACCTCATTAATGCTCTTGTAGCTGAAAGATCACAAATCCCCACAGCCACACTCCAAAATCTAGTGGAAAGCCTTCTCAGATGAGTGGAGGTTATATTATACAGTGGCAGTAGTAGCTCAGTGGTTACGATGTGGGGCTACTGATCGGCAGGTCAAGTCATGAGTTCAAAATGAATAATGAAGTAAAAATATAAGTAGAAAAATATGCAAGTGTAAGGAGATAAAAGTACACAAGTATAGAATAAATCAATATATACAAAGAATTTCAGAATAGTGAAATGAAAATATAATGAAACGATAAATAAATGGGGGGGGGGGGGGGGTGGCACATGGACAAGCGCTTCACATTTATCAGTTATTTTGTACAGATCACACTATGATTTAATTTCAAACATATCTCCTATATATGTATATAAGATTAAGACAAGTCTTACCATGGCTCTTATGGAGTTTTCATGGAGTTTCTTATGAACTTTCCAACACTGGAGTGATACTGCAAGTGCAATTCTGGATACTTGCACTTTCCTAAAGGTAAGGAAGGGGTTTCAACACAAAGCGTTGTTAAAACTTGCTCTTTTCTTGGCAAACTCATGCTTAGAGCACAAATGCGGGTTTGGTGGTTAGCCAGACAGAACTAGCCAGAGAAAGTGGCGGGGCTGACACAACCCAATGGAGTTTAGAGGGTAAATACAAACAAACATAAAGCAACATGCTGGTAAAACACCTGCCAGCACGGACGATGCATAAACACTGGTATGCAAATGAGTCTTCTGTGCAAAGGCAGTATGTACACAGAGGCACTATGCATTGTCAAAAAATGTTTATCCCTGAAACACACACTACAGATAGAGATTAGGTTGAAAAATAATGGAGTATTCTTTTAAATGTGGGGCTTTAAGAACTGAATGTATTCACATTTACTATGCAAGGTGTGGTCACAGACACACACACACACACACACACACACGTGATTCAACTCATCAGTAAAGAAATGACCAGGTTTAGCAGAAAAATGGACAGACTGTGGAGGACTCTTTTGTTCACTTCTGGCCTTTGAACTCCATATAACCTCAACGAATGCATTTACATGTGCAAAGTTATCTCATAACTAAGATTTCACCAACAATATGGTGTGTGAACATGTGATCAGATAGCACAACCACATCTAAGAGCTATCGAGCTACATTCACCGTCCGCTTTATTAGGAACACCTGCACACCTGCACATTCAGGCAGTTATCTAACCAGCCAATCATGTGGCAGCAGCGCAAATCAAAATATCATGCAGATACAGGTCAAGAGCTTTGGGTAATGTTCACCAAACATCGGAATGAAGAAAAGTGTGATCTCTGTGACTTTAACCGTGGCATGGTTGTTGGTGCCAGATGGGCTGCTTTGAGAAACTACTGATCTCCTGGGAATTTCACAAACAATAGTCTCTAGAGTTTACACTGAATGGAGCTGGAAAAAAATTCTTTGAGCGGAGGGTCTGCAGGATGAAACACCTTGTTGATGAGAGAGATCAGAGGAGAATGATCAGACTGCTCCGAGCTAACAGGAAGTCTATAGTAACTCAAATAAGCATTGTTTACAAGCATGCACAACACATGCATGCTTGTACATGCATGCACAACACATCTAACCTTGAAGTGGATGAGCTACAACAGCAGAAGATTTCATCAGGTTCCACTCCTGCCAGCCAAGAACAAGAATTTGAGGCTATCATGGGCACAGACTCACCCAAACTGGACAGCTGGAAAAACACCAGATGATTTCTTTTTCTAATCTTCAACTGTCCAGTTTGGACATTCTTGCCTCGCCTTCCCGGGATAGGCTCTGGATAAACCACCACCCTGACCAGGATAAAGCTGAAGCTGAATGGATGATTGAAAACATCAAACCCAATCCCAATGCAATAAAACCCAACTCCAACATTAGCTTCATTCATGATTTACAGAAATCGATCAATTCCAGATTGATAAATTAGGGAACAAATGTATAACTGGATGAAACATCACTGCTGAAAAAAAAAACAATAGAAACCCTCAAAGAATTTGTAATGGTTTTAATGGAAATTGTATTGGTTTTAATGGAAACTGTAATGGTCCATGTGGGTCTCTACTGGTAAATGGTTGCCTTCTATTGGTAGCATGTTATGTCTAGTGGATACCATTAAGGACCAATAATGGCAATGGTAATGGTTTTAATGTTTAGCTGATGGTTTTTAATGGTATATAGTGGAAACCATTAGAATTTTTGTGATGGTTTCTGTTGTTTTTCCCAGCAGGGATGTCTCTGTGTGGGTGTGATCCTCATATCTGAAACATGAATTTAAAAAAATAAAAAATAATAACTATAAATTAAATCGAGAACATTTGGACTGAAATAATGTACTTGTGTGCTCACTTTTTTGTTTTTGTGGTTGAAATTGAGTCTTAAACCCATGAGCTCTACACGAGATACACAAATAAAATATTTTGAATATTCTACAGTCATTATTGCAAAAATTAAAGATAATACTTAAAAATAAATCATTTAAATATGCTTTGTTAACTCGAAAACAATGCGGAAAGGGGGCCTGGTTTTGGTTCCTTCCTGCAATATCGGAATTATCACGCATGCAATTATCATTTATAGCATTAAAGATAGTGAGCTAGGTAGGTAATTGTTTATTTTGTACAAATATTTAACACTTTTAAGTCGGGAACTTGAACGCAGCATTCAGCGCGTCGATTTCTGGGTAAAACCTACTCAACGGAGGCGGAGGTGAAATTGAGCACGTGCCTCACGTCATGTCTCTTTTTGAGGTAAAATAAATAAATTACAGTGTTTTACGAATCCTTTAAATGGAAACTGGATGTTTAACAGAATGTATTTTAAACGATATGCCGGTGTTAAATTCAGACAAAGTAGCTAAAGAGCTGCATTCCTACGTAAATTGGCTAGCAAGCTAATCACAACAGTCTCTGCTTGAGCGCGAGACACCAGTGTTGCCTTGGTGACTAACGGTTCACTTTCCCCTCCTCCATACTGGTCTTTTGCTAACTTCTCTTCTTTCATTAAAACTGAAGTGAAATTAAACCATTTGCGGTTCTTCCATCGGGGATTTCTGACTTCTATCGACGTCATTTTAAATTTATTAAAATAAGCTTCATAATAACCTTCATAAATAGGTGCCAAAATGTTCACAGGAAACGGTCACTTGTAAGCATGTCCTGAACCATCACCATATTTAATAAAACTAGCCCATGCCTGATAATATCAAAATGGCATCCTAACTATGGAACAGCAACAGGAGCACAGAAAAATAAAAAAATCCTAAATGTGTACTTATTTTTTCACATGACTGTATATACTTCTCTAATGCTAACTAAGCCAAAACATACATCGAAAGATTTAATTTCGTGTTAATAAAGTCAACACATTCTCCAGTTACCTCAATTCTTTCAGCTTTTCTTTTTTGACAGTTTTTATTATCGTTGCCATTATTTCATTTTAAATACATCACCGTACTTTCTTAACTGAACTTCATTAACCCATATCCTAATTTAGTAAGCTAATATAGATAGGTAAATTTCAGATAAAAATTTGGTAGCCAGTTTCAAGTAACATGGACAAGTTAGTTCTTGTGGGTTTTTTTTTTGTGTGTGTTGAAATAAAATCTGCGCACAGATACTTACACAATTCTTGCCTTAAAGCATTACCTTAAAGGAAAATGTGTAACACCGGAGAAATTTTTGGTGTATCTGTAAGTATGTTTGAACACGGTAACATTTTGTCTATAGATACTAACTGTTTATTTTACAGAGCGGAGGCTGAGCAAGAGCATTGCATCTAACTGGATTCACGTCGCTGGATATAGTATGGTATCATCAGGTATCTATGTGTTGAAGTATATCTGTGCTGTTACATGACAGGATATGCAAACTAGGGTTGCACGATATACCTGTACTACGGTATTATCGCGATACAAAACCTTCAAAATACCGCCGATGCCACTGTATTTTTTTTAACGGTAGTATCGTCAATACGGTTGTACCGAAAGTAATGTCGTATGTGCAGCCGTTAATACTATTTTTGCTATAACGACACGTCTCGCTGCTTTCGCAGAATACAAAAAATGTTAGTGACACTTTATTTAACCTAAATTCTTTACCGTAATCTTTAAAGATTTCCTTTTTGCTAGTAAGCGAGCTAAAATTACACTGACTGCTGTGTGTAAATACTAAAATTAGCCAAGGTGAGCTAGCGTAATGCCAACTGCGGTGTGTAAATACTAAAATGTGCCATGTTTGATATTAAGCGAGCTAACGTTCCCAATTTTATGATTTTTTTTTGATGTTTGTTTCCAAATTCAGTTATTTATTCCTAATGTTGTGTTTATTCTTGGTTCTCTGAGGACAATTTCCATTTGCATGATTTCATTGTTTGAGGGAACAGTAGATGAAATATGTGGCACATAGAAACTGTACGACTGTTCTTGAGTTTTTCCAACAGCCAGTTATTCCTTCTCATTAACAAAGTATTCAGAGGAAAATACGGTTTGTCTGTTTTCATTTATATCTATGTATTTCTGTAAATTTGGTTCATTTTGTAGATTGTGAATTATGAATTAACACATTATTCTGTGGTATCGTGATACTACTTGGTATCGTGACAACCTTAATGCAAACTAGCAGTGATACTAAGCTTGTTCAGGCGGTGAGACACTTTGCAGTTCAGTATGAGTTCACTTGTCACATCCATAACTCTGGAATAGATAAGTTTTTAAAAAAAATTTTTTTTAGATTATTGAATAAAGAAAGCAAAAGCTGTATTCTGCTATTCTTATTCTATTATTCCCTAATTGTTCAGTGAAGTGAATTAAATGATGGCTTAAATAATATGTTTTGATCGTGTATCCTCAGCCTGTATTCTATCAGACATGAATTGGAAGAGGAATAGAGGTACACACAGCTCGTTGACGGTAGTGTTTTGTCTGTATTTTTGCAGAGGTGTGGTCTTGTGCATGAAGCTTTATCTGATCAGATGGACTGGAAACAGACAGACAGGTGAGAGACTATTTCTGTTTAAACTAATTTTCAGTACGAATTACAGGTGCATCTCAATAAATTAGAATGTCGTGGAAAAGTTCATTTATTTCAGTAATTCAACTCAAATTGTGAAACTCGTGTATAAAATAAATTCAATGCACATAGACTGAAGTAGTTTAAGTCTTTGGTTCTTTTAATTGTGATGATTTTGGCTCACATTTAACAAAAACCCACCAATTCACTATCTCAACAAATTAGAATACTTCATAAGACCAATAAAAAAAAACATTTTTAGTGAATTGTTGGCCTTCTGCAAAGTATGTTCATTTACTGTACATGTACTCAATACTTGGTAGGGGCTCCTTTTGCTTTAATTACTGCCTCAATTCGGCGTGGCATGGAGGTGATCAGTTTGTGGCACTGCTGAGGTGGTATGGAAGCCCAGATTTCTTTGACAGTGGCCTTCAGCTCATCTGCATTTTTTGGTCTCTTGTATCTCATTTTCCTCTTGACAATACCCCATAGATTCTCTATGGGGTTCAGGTCTGGTGAGTTTGCTGGCCAGTCAAGCACACCAACACCATGGTCATTTAACCAACTTTTGGTGCTTTTGGCAAAGTGGGCAGGTGCCAATCCTGCTGGAAAATGAAATCAGCATCTTCAAAATGCTGGTCAGCTGAAGGAAGCATGAAGTGCTCCAAAATTTCTTGGTAAATTGGTGCAATGACTTTGGTTTTCAAAAAACACAATGGACCAACACCAGCAGATGACATTGCACCCCAAATCATCACAGACTGTGGAAACTGAACACTGGACTTCAAGCAACTTGGGCTATGAGCTTCTCCACCCTTCCTCCAGACTCTAGGACCTTGGTTTCCAAATGAAATACAAAACTTGCTCCCATCTGAAAAGAGGATATTGGACCACTGGTCAACAGTCCAGTTCTTCTTCTCGTTAGCCCAGGTAAGATGCCTCTGATGTTGTCTGTGGTTCAGGAGTGGCTTAACAAGAGGTATACGACAACTGTAGCCAAATTCCTTGGCAAGTCTGTGTGTGGTGGCTCTTGATGCCTTGACCCCAGCCTCAGTCCATTCCTTGTGAAGTTCACTCAAATTCTTGAATCGATTTTGCTTGACAATCCTCATAAGGCTGCGGTTCTCTCGGTTGGTTGTGCGTCTTTTTCTTCCACAATTTTTCCTTCCACTCAACTTTCTGTTAACATGCTTGGATACAGCACTCTGTGAACAGCCAGCTTCTTTGGCAATGAATGTTTGTGGCTTACCTAGTGAACCAAACTGAGAGACCATTCTGAAGGCTCAGGAAACCTTTGCAGGTGTTTTGAGTTGATTAGCTGATTGGCATGTCACCATATTCTAATTTGTTGAGATAGTGAATTGGTGGGTTTTTGTTAAATGTGAGCCAAAATCATCACAATTAAAAGAACCAAAGACTTAAACTACTTCAGTCTGTGGCATTGAATTTATTTAATACACGAGTTTCACAATTGGAGTTGAATTACTGAAATAAACGAACTTTTCCACGACATTCTAATTTATTGAGATGCACCTGTATGTTGAGAGGTTTGTTTCAGTCAAATAATAATGACTTAAGAAAAGTAATGACTTAAGAAATAGATTTAATACTTTTAATCACTGAATTATCCTAAGTCCATCCTAAGAAGAACAGTGTGTTTCTGCATGTTAAAAGGATGCATATTTGAATATCCATTATCAGGTTATTGGAAATGTTATGACTCGGGTTGGAAGGTTTACAAAAAAGCTCAATATTTTGCAGTGAGGAAAAATCCTAGTCAAAAATCAGAGCAGACTTTTTTTTTTTTTTTTTTTACTAAATGAATATTAATTTTATTTTTCTGCACTAAATTATATTAGTGTTTTTCTTGCTTTATCACAGTATTCATGGATCCTTTAGATTAGTCTTTAAATTAAATTTTACAATTGCAGTATTAAATTATCTTAAATTTGAATACATAATTTTGAATCGTATGCTATAAACATGCCTAAATGCACAAACATTTTTTAAACCAAATCTCTCCGGACACCTGTGTAGCCACTTTGTCCTTATAACATCCAGGCTTTTATTATAGGGGCATTTTGCCCTAAAATATTTTCTTTGTTCTTTTCTAAATATCTGGAAATGTCAGTTTTGTTTTTTTTTTTACACATGGAATATCATCATTGTAAATTTGGTCTTCTGGAAAATCTCCACCATGAAACACATTTAAATGTTTATATAAAAATATTTGTGATGTGCTTAGTGATTCTGGTGTTAAATTGTTGGTTGTTGCTGCATTTTCATTATTCCTGTGAGAAGTCACAGGGTGACATTGCTAGGACAGTCACGGTGGTGTTTAATAGGGGGAAAATTTCAAAGATCTCAAGCATGAGGGATAATGGTCAGGTTTTGCTGTTAGCTCCTTAAAAACAAGAGAGTTAGAACTTCCTTCTTCACTCACCATTTTCCGGCGATGTTCAACATCATAGAAATGGGACCCAACATAGTGGAGACGGTATAAAAGTTGGACTTCCAGAATGCAATGCAGCCGTATGATGCAGTTGCGCTGGGTTATGGCAGAGACTTGTCTCGGCTAGTTATGCGATATACGAAATGACGATTGCGATGGTGTTGACGGCGGTATTAGCATGAAAGTTGAAGCTGACCTGTTTGAGCAGACTGCACAGATGAGAAGGTGAGAGAGTTGGACAGACTGAAAGACGAAAGTGCTGCTGCATCGCACTCTTTAGTTAAAGATGAAATACGGGGGCTAAATCCCATTGCACCACTATCAGCAGGTACTGGAATGACATTTTGAGTATTGCAGGATAATGTTTGTAATAAAGTAAATCTTGGACACTTGAAGATCACATGTTAATTATAAAGATCAAGTCAGGTGGATTTTTCTTTTAAATTACATTTGAAGTATCATTTAAAAAGCTTTGCTGATACCTGCAGGCACATTATTCATGCTTTTGATGAAACCTAATATTTTAATATTTTTAAGTAATGCCATGTCCTGGGAATAGCATATTGTAAACCTTGTCCTAAAATACAGGACTGGCTCTTGTTCCAAACCTCTTAACAAAAATAGTGATTGTGATTTTTTTTGTTCTAAAAAACACATTTGATTTTTCCATTGATCATTATGAAAATGCCTATTTCTTGCTGTTTATTTAAGTACTTAATTAATTGTTCTTTTAGATCAAGGGAGGATTCAAAGCTTCCTGCTCCATGTGCCCTCTGGCCAGTGGACCTGAAATTAACACACACTGACTGCAGTCCTGGGAATACGTTAGTCCACTTTCAAGGTCAATATGCTACCATCTGTGAGCTGGACTATAACATTCTCCAAGTGGAAATTCAGAATGTCCCCAAAACAACTGTATATGTGGAAGTTGGAGACTTGTGCTTGGTGGAAGATTTGCTATCTTGTCACTGGTACAGAGGAAGAGTTCAGAACAAATCAGGAGATTTGTTTGATGTGTTCCTGCTGGATCAAGGAAATATTCTTACCGTTGGTCCCAACCGTTTGTCTACAGTTTCTGATTCCTTACTCATGCTCCCACCAAAGATCGTCTGTGGGTTCTTTGCTAATGTGCTGCCAGTTCAGGAATGCTGGGACCAACCATCGGAGGCATACTTCTCCTCTTTGATAGGCAGACACATCAAAGGATATATTCATGGTCTTCTACCATACAAGGTTCTTATTCTGGAAGTGCCAGAAATAACCAAAGATTTATTAAGATTGAGCTTAGGCAGACATGTGGATACAGACACGTTTCTGCTACTGGTGGAACTGGAGATAGAAGTACCAATTCAACAAGGCTGTGAGTCTGTCCCAGATTTGCTCATTGAAAAGCAAATTGCACAAGAGATTTCCTTTAAATCCTCTAATTTATGTGGCTATGAAAATATTCTTTCGCTCGGTGGCCCCAAGTTGGATGTTGGACAGAAGGAAAGAGTTAGAATAGTTGCTGCCATAAACCCTGGGTTATTTTACTGCCAAATGTCCTCTGCTGCAAAGGACCTGAAAGAGATGTCAGAAAAATTGGCCCTTGTGTGCGAGTCGAGGAATGGTGACTTCAGAGACAAGCCTGGCGAAAATATGGGCTTACTCTGTGCGATCAAAGGCAAAGATGAGAAATGGCACAGAGGTTTTGTGCAGTGCCTCCCTGTTAACTCCCAAGTTCGAGTTGTGTTTGTTGACTATGGGTATTGTGAATCTGTAAAAGTTGAGAACATCATTCAGTTACCATCAGATTTTCTCCTGAGACCAGTCATGACTTTTCCATGTTCTCTTTCTTGTTTGGGTGACAGAGACAAAGAAACGGTGAACCAGCAACTGGTGCTTCTCAGAAAAGGGTTACTGGGTAAGGAGCTTGTGATTACAGTCGATGACTTAAACAAGGAAAAGAATGTCTGTTCAGTCACGCTCAGCAATGTTGTCGAATGTGCACCTATCAAAACAGTACAATCTAAAGAAGTCGATAAAATGGCAAGCAGTGGTATTCTCATTAATGCGCACCGATTGAGTTATATCCCACATGAGACAAAAAAGGTGGGAATCTCAAAGAACTTGGTTGCTTTTGAACACATACAGGATGGCTCTGTGTTTGAGGGTTACATTGAGCATGTTCAGAGTCCTCATGAT
Source organism: Cranoglanis bouderius (assembly GCA_023630585.1). Lineage (NCBI taxonomy): Eukaryota > Metazoa > Chordata > Actinopteri > Siluriformes > Cranoglanididae > Cranoglanis > Cranoglanis bouderius. The sequence continues at coordinate 17,810,953 of CM042547.1, forward strand.
TTCTGGATAAGAACAGCAGAGTCCAATGATCGATTTGAGGCCATGATGAATAAACTGACTGATCGGTTTAGTAGATTACAACTGAATGAGCAAATCCTTCAGGATCCAGTTCCTGGTGAACTCTGTTGTGCCATGTATGAAAAAGACATGCATTACTACAGAGCTGTTGTGGTGGATATTCTTGAATATGGTGCTGAGGTGTTTTTTATTGACTTTGGAAACACAGAAAAGGTTCCAAGCATGTTGATAAAGAAAATACCCAATGAATTTTCAGTGGAGCCAGAGTTTGCTCTCAACTGTTCCTTAGCTCATGTTGTTCCATTGGAAGATGTCTGGACAGCTGCAGCAACAGACTTCTTCAGGAAAGCCACGTCAAATAAAGTGCTCCTGATTCATGTCATTTACAGAAGGAGTGATGTGTTTGTTGTGGAGTTGTACAAGAAAGAGTTTGAGAAAAGTGAAAGCATTACAACACTTTTGACAAGTGCAAATATGGCAGAATACTGGACTTACAGTGTAATAAAAACTCCTGGCACACCTGTAGAAAAAAATAACAAAACAGGCAAGACATTTGTGAGAGGGCAGTTTGCTGAGAATTCTTGTAAAAGTATGTCACAGAAACGCCCTAGCAAGGTGACAAGTCAAGAAATTGCCACGGACAAACAAGTCCACACTGAGACACAAAAATGCAGTGCTTTAGAAATTTTCAAAGGACACAAGTTTAAGCCAGGAGCTCTGGTTAGTGTTCATTGTTCACATGTCAGTTCCCCATCAGATTTTTGGTGCCAGAACAAGAAATACAAGAACGATTTGGACAGATTAATGGGAAGACTGCAAACGTTTTACCAGACAAACACCTCTGCGTTGCAGCCCCACAGTGTATGTTGCGCTGTCCGGTTGCACCTGGATAATAAGTGGTACAGGGGGTGCATTCTTGGAGGAGCAAATCTAAACGTTAAGGTGATTCTAGTTGACTATGGCATGGTTGTGCAAGAAAAGCTGCAGAACCTTCGAGCGCTAAATCCTGAGTTCCTTGAGCTTGAAGGTCAAGCATTCAGATGTAGTTTGTACACCTTAATTGACCCAGTTGGAGGAGATGTGTGGTCAGATGAAGCAAGCACCTTGTTAAAGGATTTTACGTCTGGAAGTTCATGTAATCTGAAATGCAAAATCTTCTCCCAGCTCTTTATTGTAAAAAAAGGCCTCTGCAATGTGGTTGACTTGTACACACCTCTTCAACGAGCCTCTGCACATCTCATAGAAAAGGGTGTTGCCAAAGAAATACAGCATCCAAACCAGCTACTTCCATCTGTCTATCCATGCTCTTTTGTTTATTCTTCTTTTGACATTACCATTGGAACTGAAGAGTTGGTGTTCCCCACTCATGTTGTCAGTCCTTGGGAAATCTATGTCCAGCTGGACAGAAATACTGAGATTATTGAGCAGCTTATGGACAGAGCTATGAAGGAAAGTGAAGAGTTAATGAGTCAGATGCATACCGGTAAAACTGGCAGTGTTTGCTTAGCCAAATATTCTGAAGATGGCAAGTGGTACAGGTCATTTGTTTGGCCTGCTCAGTCCAGTCTACACTTTAATGTATTCTTTGTAGATTATGGAACCAAGCAGGTTGCTGAAGAAAAGAATGTGCTATCCATCCCCATAAAGGCAGTTGATTTGCTTTTGACACCCATGCAAGCATTAAGGTGTAGTCTTTTAAGTATTCCTGAGGAGGAACATTTGCCTGAAGTTAATACATGGCTTGAGAAGGCCACTCTCAACAAGGGCCTTCGAGCTAAATTTGTAGCAACAAACAGCAGTGGGCATTTCATTTGTGACCTGTTTGATGGTGACATTCATATCAATGAGAAAGTAAGAGAGATTTTTGCAATTCATGGACAAAAAGGTAAATCTTTCAGAAAACCATCAATCAGTGATTGCTGCAAAAAAGTTGTGAATGTATCTTCTGTGGGTGGCAAAATTAAGACCAAGGGGAGACATCATGTGGAATCTGTGGTCAAATCACAGAGGACACCAGGCCATAGCAAAGTCATACAGGGAAATGGACAGTCTTGTCAAAAGAAATCATCCAAATTAATATCTCCACAAAAATCTCACAATCTAAATGGTGGTTCTGCAAAAAATGGCCAGAGGAAAGAAAAAAACAGCCTGAAGCCCACAAACCAACTGCAGAAAGAAAAGAACACCATTCCAAGCACTTCTAACATACAGCCCTGTAAGGTGTTTCCAAAAGTTTGTGATCTACCAGCCATCAAAATCACACCAGGTTTCAGAAGCATGGGGTTCATTTCTCACTGTGACTCTGTTGACAGCTTCTTTATCCAAATGGAAAAGGATGAGCAAAATATCCTTAAAATGAGGGAGGAACTAAACAGCAGCCCTTTCACAGAAAGTTTGCAAAGTGTTACCTCAAATGTAAAAGTAGGGGATCTGGTTGCTGCTAGGTATGATGAGGACTTGGCCTTATATCGAGCTGCTGTCAACAATGTAGCATCCAGTGGTTACCTAACGGTTGAATTTGTTGACTATGGAAATACAGCATCTGTTGACAATAAGAAGATTCACCCATTAGCAAGCAAGTTTCTCTCTGAGGCAAGATTAAGCACTCACTGCAAACTTTTAAAACCATACAATTTGGAGGATGTTGAGTCTTTTTTAAGTGACACACATGATAAACCTTTGATGGTGGAGTTTGTGCAGAATCTTGGCTATGCATGGGAAGTGAGCATTCAGGAACTTGACCCTTTGCATGAGTCGAGAGAATCTGATCCTGTTGAAGGAACAGAAGACAAGGTTCAAGATTCAGGCCAAGCCAAGCAAAGGCAAGAGCTGTATGCAGCAGTACATGAAAATGACACTTCCCTTACAAGTACCTGTGAAAAGACTGAAGCAGAAACAGCCAGCATTGAAAAAGACCCAAAAACACTTGAAAGTGGAACCAAAAAGAGTAAAGTGGTTCAAGAGAAAACCATGGACAAAGTGCAGGCCACAAGAGCCACAGGGTGTATACAGAAATTAAGAACAAATAGAAAAGCTTGTGTCTACATATGTAAACGTGATGAGGAACAAGATGTTTGCCAGAGTGATTTGCCACCGAAGCCTGAAATACATATCAGTGTTGCAGAGACTAAACTTTTGAATATATCAAACAATTCATGTGGTCGGTCTGGTTCAAATACACTTAAAACCTCTGTTGAACTACCAGAGAGTGTAGGAGTGGATGGGCAGGATGTCCGCGTAAAAAAATGTCCGTCTGTTGTACATCAGCCAACTTCAGAAGACGATTGCCCTGCACCCGTCGCCATTCCCCCAGAGGAGCCAATGGACAAAGAAGATGAGATACGACGTATGTTTCTTGCACCAGTAAAAAAGGATCATGAATACTCAGGATTTGCAGTAGCAGTCACCACACCTGGTGAATTTTACATTGTACTTGAGGACCTACTTCTCATCATGAATGCTGTATCAAATGTTCTTGAATGCCTACCAGAATACTTGGCTCCGTTGCCAGAGGCTCATCTGATTCCTGGTACCGGTTGCCTGGTAAAGTCTGAAGAGAAGAAGAAATGGTGTAGAGCAGAGATAATACAATGCGATGACATATCAGTGATCATTAATCTCGTTGATTATGGGTATTGTGTACATTTGGCATGCCAGGATGTCTGTAAACTTAAAACACTTCCTGTTGAGCTTGCTGGACTTCCGAAGATCACTCACCCTTGCTTGTTAAGAGGAATTAAGCCAGCTGATGAGCTGCAGTGGTCTGACCATGCTACTATGTTTTTCCAACAGTGTATGTATCAAAAAAATCTTAAGATACATTTCAGACAGTATATCTCAGAGGCACAGTGGGAGATTGATGTTGTCACATCCAACAGAAATGTTGCTAAAGAGTTGGTTGATGCTGGTCATGCACACTACATAGACACTGTGCTTGGAATACGGTTTCAGCAAGGACTAGGCCATAAAAGGGAAATCAAGTCCAACTCTGTAGAGAATGTCTACGAAGCTATATCTGGAAAACATGAACACAAACGGTCAAAAATGGAGAAAGTGCCACATAGATATTTGGAAGACGTGTCATCAAATGATGAAGAAATTTCTGAAGGCTGTAGTACAGAAGGAGAGACTGAAGACCCCTTCAGTGGAAGCTCTGACAAACGTGGATCAGCACAGAAAACATATGGTCTGAAGTCTACTTTAAGCCAATGTAAGTACCTTATTATATTATATTATGTCTGTTACATGTATGGATTATTTACACTGGGCATATACATTGGATATAAAAAGTCTACACACCCCTGTTAAAATGGCAGGTTTTTGTGTATGTAAAAAAAATTAAACCAAGATAAATCATGTCAGAACCTTTTCTACCTTTATTGTGAAATTTTAACCTATTAATTAAAGTGAAATACAATAAGAATCATTTTAGGGCAGAAAATAAAAAGTAAAAAATGTACAAAAAACTGGTTACATAAGTGTGCACACCCTTAAGTTTGGCACATCTTGGCTTAGCAATATTTTGACATTCTTCCTTGCAAAAGCATTCAAACTCTGTCAAATTGGCTGGGCATCTCCTGTACACAGCCCTCTTCAGGTCACCCCACATATTTTTGATTGGATTTGGGTCTGGAGTCTGGCTGGGGCTTTCCAAAACCTTGAACTTGTTTTAGTGAAGCCATTCATTTGTTGATGTGGAGGTTTGCCTTGGGTCGTTGTCATGCTGAAAGGTGAAACTCCTCTTCATCTTAAGTGTTTAAGCAGAAAGAAGCCTTAAGGTTTTGCGCCAATATTGACTGGTATTTGGAGCTATTTATTATTCCCTCCACCCTGATTAAAGCCCCAGTTCCAGCTGAAGAAAAACAGCCCCAAAGTATGACGCTGCCACCACCATACTACCCCTTGGGGATGGTGTTCTTTTGGTGATGTGCTGTGGTTTTTTTGTGCCAAACATATCTTTTGGTATTATGGCCAAAAAGATTATTCCACATGGTTTTGGGAGATTGGATTTATTTTTATTTATTTTTATTATTATTATTTTTTGGTTGAAAAAGGCTTCTGTCTTGCCACCCTACCCCATAGCATTGTCACATGTAGCGAGCAACCAGTACTTGCCAGAAATTTCTGCAATTCTTTTGATGTTGCTGTAGGCCTCTTGGCATTTGATTGATATTTTTCAACAATTAGACACCATACCGTGCTTTGTAAGCTCTTTGCGGCCTGTGGCTCTTCCAGTTGGATGTTACCAAGAAGATGTCAGGAAAATCCTATAGGAACAGCTGTACTTTATTTGGGAGTAATCAGTCACTTTAATTGATGACAGGTGTATCTTCTTTCCTTTCGGCTGTTCCCTTCAGGGGTCGCCACAGCGAATCATCTGCCTCCATCTAGCCCTATCCCCTGCATCCTCTTCTCTCAGACCGACTACCTTCATGTCCTCCTTCACTACATCCATAAACCTCCTCTTTGGTCTTCCTCTCGGCCTCCTGCCTGGCAGCTCTAACCTCAGCATCCTTTTACCGATATATTCACTCTCCCTCCTCTGAACATGTCCAAACCATCTCAACCTGGCCTCTCTAACTTTGTCTCCAAAACATCTCACATGTGCTGTCCCCCTGATGTACTCATTCCTGATCCTATCCATCCTCGTCACTCCCAAAGAGAACCTCAACATCTTCAGCTCTGCTACCTCTAACTCTTCCTCCTGTCTTTTCCTCAGTGCAACTGTCTCCAAACCATACAACATCGCTGGTCTCACTACTGTCCTGTACACCTTTCCTTTCATTCTTGCTGGTATTCTTTTATCACACAACAGACCTGAAACTTTTCTCCACCCATTCCAACCTGCCTGCACACGCTTCTTCACCTCTTTTCCACACTCCCCGTTGCTCTGGACTGTTGACCCTAAGTACTTAAAATCCTGCACCTTCTTTATCTCTTCTCCCTGTAACCTCACTGTTCCACTTGGATCCCTCTCATTCACACACATGTATTCTGTCTTGCTGCGACTAACCTTCATTCCTCTTCTCTCCAGAGCAAACCTCCACCTCTCTAGAGTTTCCTCCACCTGCTCCCTGCTCTCACTACAGATCACAATGTTATCCGCAAACATCATAGTCCATGGAGATTCCTGTCTGACCTCATCTGTCAGCCTGTCCATCACCACCGCAAACAAGAAGGGGCTCAGAGCCGATCCTTGATGCAGTCCCACCTTCACCGTGAACTCCTCTGTCACACCTACCGCACACCTTACCATTGTCCTACTGCTCTCATACATATCCTGCACCACTCTAACATACTTCTCTGCCACTCCAGACCTCCTCATACAATACCACAGCTCCTCTCTTGGCACCCTGTCATACGCTTTCTCTAAATCTACAAAGACACAATGCAGCTCTTTCTGACCCTCTCTGTACTTCTCCATCAACATTCTCAAAGCAAATATTGCATCTGTAGTGCTCTTTCTTGGCATGAAACCATACTGCTGCTCACAAATGCTCATTTCTCCCCTTAGCCTTTCTTCCACTACTCTTTCCCACAACTTCATTGTATGGCTCGTCAGCTTAATACCTCTGTAGTTTCCACAATTCTGCACATCTCCCTTGTTCTTAAAAATCGGCACCAAAACACTTCTCCTCCATTCCTCAGGCATCCTCTCACTCTCTAAGACCTCGTTGAACAACCTCTCTTAAAGGGAGTGCTCCTAATCTCAGTTTGTTACCTGTAAAAAGACACCTGTCCACAGAAGCAATCAATCAATCAGATTCCAAACTCTCCACCATGGCCAAGACTAAAGAGCTGTCCAAGGATGTCAGGGACAAGATTGTAGACCTACACAAGGCTGGAATGGGCTACAAGACCATCTCCAAGCAGCGTGGTGAGAAGGTGACAACAGCTGGTGCGATTATTCGCAAATGGAAGAAACTGTCAGTCTCCCTCGGTCTGGGGCTCCATGCAATGTCACCTCGTGGAGTTTTAATGATCATGAGAACAGTGAGGAATCAGCCCAGAACTAGACGGGAGGATCTTGTTAATGATCTCAAGGCAGCTGGGACCATAGTCAACAAGAAAACAATTGGTAACACACTACGCCGTGAAGGACTGAAATCCTGCAGCGCCTGCAAGGTCCCCCTGCTCACGAAAGCACATGTACAGGCCCGTCTGAAGTTTGCTTGAATGATTCAGAGGAGAACTGGGTGAAAGTGTTGTGGTCAGGTGTGGTCAGATCTCTTTGGCATCATCTCAACTCGCCGTGTTTGGAGGAGGAGGAATGCTGCCTATGATCCCAAGTCATAACACCATCCCCACCGTCAAACATGGAGGTGGGAACATTATGCTTTAGGGGTGTTTTTCTGCTAAGGGGACAGGACAACTGCACTGGATCAGAGGGACGATGGACGGGGCCATGTACCGTCAAATCTTGGGTGAGAACCTCCTTCCTTCAGCCAGGGCATTGAAAATGACCTTAATGACTTGGAGAGGATCTGCAAAGAGGAGTGGGACAAAATCCCTCCTGAGATGTGTGCAAACCTGGTGGCCAACTACAAGAAACGTCTGACCTCTGTGATTGCCAACAAGGGTTTTGCCACCAAGTATTAAGTCAAAGGGGTCAAATACTTATTTCCCTCATTAAAATGCAAATCAGTGTATAACTTTTTTGAAATGTGTTTTTCTGGATTTTTTTTGTTGTTATTCTGTCTCTCACTGTTAAAATACACCTACCATTAAAATTATAGACTGATCATTTCTTTGTCAGTGGACAAACGTACAAAATCAGCAGGGGCTCAAATACTTTTTTCCCCCACTGTATATTGTTGTTATTATTATTATTATTATTATTATTATTATTTAGGGGCGAAGCACCAAAGGTGCATAGGCACTCTATTGTCATTCTACCTTTTCTTCTTCTTCTGGCTAGGGTGTCTGGCAGCCCATAAATCTGTCTGGTAAAAAGTTGTGAAATTTGGCACACTGGTTGGGGAGGGTCTGAAGGAACGGAAGTGCCGCCAATGCTCTGGCGCCACCATCGGGTCAAATTTTGGCCTGATGGTTAGGTAGGAAAGGTTAGTAGAACATGAAAGAAAATATAAAAAGCAAAAGTTTGAAGGGTGTGTGGTGTAGGGTGCGGTGTGATAACTACCTTAATGTAGGTGGGCACTGCTCTGTTTTTGGCTTTAAAGGCAAGCATCTGTGTTTTATATCTGATGTGAGCAGCCAGAGGAAGGCAGAAAAGGGAATGAAACAAAAGGGGATGATTTGGGAGAACTTGGGGAGGTTGAAAACATTGTCTTGCAGTTGCATTGCAAGAGTTCTTGAACATGCTGTATGCAATTTAGTTGTCTCTTTGTCTTACCATGAACAACTTTTCAAGTTCCTAACCAGTCTGGCTTCAAAGCGGCACACTACACAGAAACTGCCCTTGTGGCTGTAAGCTTCATGCCACTAGATCAGCCAAACTGTAATCAGTCTTCATCCCCTGCCTTTCAGCAGCCTTCGACGCGGTCAATCACGGTCGAGACTGTCATGTCCATGCTGATGAGCCTTCTATACTGATGACACTCATGTTTCTATATGGATCTCAGTATATCTCACAGACGTCTCATTGTGGATGGCAGTTCATTAACTGAAACTAAATCCCAGCAAGACTAAACTGCCGTATATCCCTGGGGATGTATCCCCACATCAAGATCCTGTGATCTCCCTGGACAACATTGAGATCACACCATCTGATGGTGCAAAACCTTGTGACAGTTCTGGGCAACCATTTACCCTTATTGCCTCACATCGCTAATCTGACAGTCATACAGGTTTCTCCTTTAGAACATCAGGAGGATCTGACGTTCCATGTCCACAGAGGACACTCAGGTGCTTGTTCAGTCCCTTGTCTTATTGAGATTGGGTACTGCAACACGCTCCTGATAGGTTTGCGTCTCTGTGCGCCACCTGACAGCTGCAACTGATACAGAATGCATCTGCAAGACTTGTTTTCAACGTCTCCAGGTTCTCCAACATGACACCATTGCTGCATTCCCTCTTCTGACTTCCTGAAGCTGCCGTCATCAGATTTAAACAAAGCCAAAAATGGACCAGCATCCACCTAGGTTCCAGGCACTTATCACACCTTGCTCTGCATGACGCTCCCCTCAAACTTCTAAAATGGCTCAACTGGACCCTCCATCCCTCAAGTCACAAGGAAGACATGAATCAAAACTCTTCTCTGTCCTGAAACTCAGCTGGTAAGATCAATCACTTGTGGTCTTCAAACGAAGACTAAAGACTGAAGACTAAAGGCCAGCGGTGGTAGCTCAGTGGTTAAGAAGTTGGGCTACCGATCGGAAGGTTGTGAGTTCAAGTCCCAGTTGCCACTGTTGGGCACTTGAGCAACGCCCTTAACCCTCATCTGCTCTGCAGTAAAAATGACTGCCCACTGCTCCGGGTGTGTTTACGGTTTGTTGTGTGTGTGTGTGTTCACTACTCACAACTCCTAATGTGTGTGCACTAACTTGGATGGGTTAAATGCAGAGGACAAATGGGATACCCTTTCAGCCTTCACATGTCATTAAAAAAAAAAAAAACAATCCTCTTTGTGTGTTTTATTTTAAAAATTCCTGTTGTCTTATGCCATACTAACCCCATCAGCTGTGTTTTAGCATGGTGTTTTTCATAGTCTCTGACCTAGTGAACTAGCATGAGGATATGTTTGTGATAGAAACTAGTTAGTTCCTTTTATCACTTACTTTATAGCAGCTATAAAAAATTTTCCCTCCCCAGCCTTTTTTTTTTTCATCAAGACGAAAAAAAAAATCGGCTGATCATAGTACTGAGAAACCTCAAAGTCCTCTGTCCTGAAGACTTTCCTGTGTCAGAAAACTTCAGGTTGCAGTGTAGAACACAGTGTGTGAGGGTGTAGAGGAAGACTCAGGAGACAAGCGGAATTTTAGTGGCATTCCGGGCTCGCATTTATTTCCCTTTCAAAAACTCAACAAAATCAAAACAACAGAAACTGGTCCGTCCTGGACTCGCAGCTCCGTCAAGTTCAGGTTCACTCTCCGCCGGCGTGTGCACGTGTTTGTGTGAATCTCACAAGCTCCGCCAGTTATATATATCTATTGATCTCTCTCTGGTTACGGGACAACTGAAAGCACAAAGAGACACAAATAAGTAGACTAGCGGTAATAAGACACAGGTGAGAATCATCATACCGTTTCGACCTGCCTCCTTTCCATCCACAGCTGATATTCGACCACCCCCCTGTTGCAACATACAGCTTTACCTCTGACTCTTAGACAGCACTGACACTGGAGACTCCTTCTGTAAATGTTTAAAAAAAAGAAACAAAAAAGTAGCGTGTTCACCATACAAGTCCCTATCCTTACGATAGTAACAATAACATATTAGAGTGAGTGTATTTATATAAACCTATCATTTTAATTACATCCTTAACAGGTGTCAGCGGACTGCAGTGAAGTCAGCGGTGGAGTCCCTGAGTGTCCCAAAACAGGAATTCATGCTGTGATATCTTTTGTTTTGATATTTTATTGCTTGATTACTGGTTCGGTTCATATTTTGATTATTAAGCTCGTTCAAAATATTTGGTAAATATGAATATGCAGTCAGTGTACTTTTTCTCCTCAAAATTTGGAAGGTTTTTTTTTTTTTTGCTTGTGTTTTTTGGCTGGTGTCTTAAATGTCAGTTTTAAAAACATGGAATTAAGAAAAATGTCATTTTTGTTTGTAGTTTAAAAGAAAATAAGTACTTGACTGTTGTAATTGAGTGTAACATATTTTCATTTGCGTTCTTATATTTTTTGTGATTGTGCAAAAGCAGATTTTTATTTCCCCTACAGTGAGCATCATCTGCAGTGCTTTATTTATTTATTTATTTTTTATTTTTTTTTACTTTGCATATCTGTATGTTTTAGTTTGAAATAATGTGTTCAGGAGTTCAGAAGAAGATTATGGTTTTTGACATAAGTAGCAAGTTTATTACGATATTGTCCCATTGTCTTGTAAAAACAAACGAACAAGAAATTGCATGTTTTTGGCCAAGGTTAATTTTATTATGGTAGATTATGTAAACATTTATTCCTGGAATAAAATGTGGGGGAAAAAATGTTGAAGAAATGTCTTGTGTTTGTAACTGAGGCAGCGCAAATAAAGTGTGACTGCTCAGTGGAAAGAAAGAAAGAAAGGCAGGCAGGAGAACATGAAATAGTAAGGAAAAAAATAAAGAAAATAAAGTACATGATAGAGATAAAAATCAAGAAAGAAAACATGAGAGAAAGGGAAAGAAATGAAGAATAGGAAAGGGGAAAAGAAAGGAAGAAAAAGACCAGAAAGAGAAAGGGACAGAAGAAAGAACAAAAAGAGGGGAAAAGAAATGAGGTATGCATTAAAAGAATTAAGGAAAGTATTAAAAGAAAGAAAAGAAATAAGGCGAAGGAGAACGAATGAACTGAAGAAATGTGGAAATAAAGATAACCCGTGAAAGAAGTATAAAGTTATTGTCAGAAGTGGGATTCGAACCCACGCCTCCAGGGGAGACTGCGACCTGAACGCAGCGCCTTAGACCGCTCGGCCATCCTGACTTGATGTTTAGCTTATACAATAACCGTGATAATCTTCTCCAGGACTTCGGTTTAATAACATTATAGCCTTCCAAAGTTTGTGTATCAACTCGAGATCGATCCTAAAATAATCATGTGATAATCATGCGATGTTGTACGGGTGGATTTCAGGAGTGACCGGGTGTAGTACAGTTATCTGTACACTAGATGGCAGTATAGAGCTATAAACTAGATAACAGCGACTAGCTTAATTCAATACTTTAAATAAGATAAAAAAAAGCTAAAATTACATTTTTCACGAATATCTCTAAGACCCCTAGAGAGCAACTGCATTCATTTTATTTTAATCATTTTATTCTCAGTTGTCGTTCCTCGTTATTTTGTCATTTTAGGTGTGAATAAGCCCAGCTTGTGTGATGGTACAAAGAGGTCAGGTACAAAAGTGTTTGTAAATTATAATTTCTCTTCATTATTTTAGAAAAAAAAAAGTTTAGGAAAGAAAACCAAGGAGGAGAAAAGAAAGAAAGAAGTGAAAGGTGAAGAAAATAAAGAACAAAGTAAAGTAGGCTAAAGGAAAGAAAGAGAAAGGTTAAACAAACAAATAAAATAAATAAAAGAAAGAAAGAAAGAAAGAAAGAAAGAAAGGTAAATGAAATAATGAAAGGCTAAATAAATAAATACATAAAAGAAATGAAGAAAGGTTAAATAAAATTTAAAAAAATGAAAGAAGGTAAAGGAAATAAAGGTTAAATAAATAAACAAAAAAAGAAAGAAAGAGAGGTAAAGGAAAGAAAGGTTAAATAAATAAACAAAAAAAGAAAGAAAGAGAGGTAAAGGAAAGAAAGGGAAAGGTTAAACAAACAAATAAATAAATTAATGGAAGGAAGGAAGGTTAAATAAAATAAATGAATGAATGAAAGAAAGAAAGAACGAAAGGTAAAGGAAAGAATGAAAGGCTAAATAAACAAACAAACAAATAAATAAAAAGCTTGAAAAGAAAGAAACAAAATTAGGCCAAAGCGAAGGGACACTGGAAAGAAAAGAGGAAATAACAAAGAGAAAGGAGAATGGAGTGTAATTGTAATAATACACTAAAATAATAATATAATTATTATTAATTATATTATTATTTTAGTGTATTATTATTTAGTGTATTATTAATTATAATAATAATAATAATAATAATAATAATAAAACATTGTCAGGGCGCCTTGTTGTAACAATGACGCGGCTGAGTCACACCACGTGACCGCCTCACGTGCCTGCTCGTCATGTGACTCTTGAGGTTAGCATAGCCAGTTCCTGCTTCGGCTAGTCACATATATATATATACACACACACACACACACACACACACAGTGCTGTATCATGTCGGAGAGCGCGTATTAAAGTGTGTATTGTCGGTTTCAGTCCTCGGGGCAGTATGAGTGCTGCAGGTTACCGGCTCGCGCTGCTGCTGCTCGTCTCCACACTGCGGTGGTGTTTGTTCCAGACTCAGAGCTCCAGTGACAGCTCGTGGTACCAGGATCTGTGCAGGTAACTCAAGGAAGAGCTGTTAGCATGTTAGCATGTTAGCATGTAGCAGCACTGAAAGCTGTAGGAGAGTTTTAAGATGTTGAACTGTGTTTCCTCGTACACAGATCTACAAAAGCCTGCTTTCTGTGTGTTTGTTTATATGTTTAAATCTTTAATAAGTAATAATGATAATAATAATAATAATAAACAATCCTCAATACATGCATACATGATTTCTAGACACAGCTAACCCTTCCCATTTTTATGATTAACATTATTATATTTATTTATACACACAGAGAACATGCAGGTCAGCTGGTAAAAAATGAGCTTTTCCAAACATTTGAGGATGTCACTATTAATAAGGTTGTTTTAAAAAACAAAAAAAACAACAGAGAAGTGAGGCTGGGGGCTGATTTCTTTAAAGCCCAGACTGTATAATCACTCAACCAATCAGTGACAGGCGTGTCAGGTGATCACACAGGCGACACGCCCCCTAGATTTCATCCGAACTAATCATTTTTCGGCTGGACGAGGCGAATTATTTGATTCACATTTCTGTTTCAGCTTTCAGAGTTGTATTGTTGTTGTGTTTGAGGACATTTTGTTGATGGCATCACAAGATAATGCTATAAAAAAAGTTAAACAGTTACAAAAAATGCAAAAAAAAAAAAAATGGGCAAGACGCTCCGATACAAATGACGGAAGGTACCGATACAAACTACAAAGTACCAAAGTGCAACACTATCATCCTTTTTTTTTTCCCCCACCCCTCAAGATGCCTTCGGAGGAGAAATTAAAACGCGGACAGACTAAACACACATTATCCCCTGAAACTAACTAAGCTAACGTCTTCCTGTCGTCTGTATTCTGCTTCTAGATGTAATACCGGACCTTCTTCCCATCTTCAGACAGAGTCACGATTCCTGAAGAAAGATTTCTGTTGGGTCTTTTGAAGTTTCTCATCACGGCCGTTTTATTTGAAACATTGAATATCTTTTCCCGCTGTGCGAATCAGTTCCCCATCCAATAATAATGGGGGGTGCAAACTTTTGCACCATATGTAGCATGTATGTTCTGTAAGTTCTGTCAATGTGGTTATATCCGTCATTTATGTAACAGGAAAACATTTCTACCTGGTTTTTTTTTTTTTGTGTAGGTATAAATGGGAGGCCGTGGACCAGGACAGCAAAGTAAAATACACCCTGAAGCTGTGTTCTTCGTCTCCGGAGACGACCTGCGGTCCGGACGCTGCCGTTTGCTCCCAGAATCTCATCAGCGGCCAGAGCCAGTCAATGGGTAAGTGGGAAATATTTATTTATTTATTTATTTATTTATTTATTTGGTCGAGAGAGCTAAATGAAAGATGAAGCTTAGAAGCAAAAATAAAGCAAAATCAGATCGCACCAAAAAGTGGAACAGATGTATAAGATACATGAGTGTTTTTTTGGTTTTTTTTTTAATGCCATGGGAAGGATGATTTCAAAGGAAAGAGTGTGGAAAATAATCTATACCTGAATTGTGAAAGTCCTGATTGAGGCTGGATTTTTTTCAAGACTTTTATCTTGGCCAGCTTCAGGTTTTTTTTTTACATTTTTTTTTTCCTACAGCTTTACAGTGTTAGTCACGTGCTACCTTTCATGCCTTCTATTTGTTTATGCTCTCAGAGAAGCTTTAAAACTCCCCACCCCAAACCTTCCAGAGATACAGAATCATTTCAGACTAATGCTATTTTCCATTTCTACCAAGGAAAAAAAAAATTATTTTTTTTTTCCCCGTGTCGTTTAGTTTAGTTCTTTTGAATGAAACCCTTGTGTGCTGTTTGGATACCTCGGTGAGGTTGTTTAAGCAGGTGAGAACACAACACTGAGACTCGGGGGTCCGAGGGCATCGGAACGGTCCGTTTCCAAGCTAACTACTGCACTGAGAAAGTGAGTCGACTCTGAATCGACTCGGCAGCAGGAAGTGAATCAAACATGCCATGTGTTGTTTTTTTATTATTTTTGTGTGTGTGTTTTTTTTTTTTTTTAATATGTAGATGTGAGCTGCTAAACTGAGCCACTGTGTTTTAAGGATATAAAATTTTTAAAAAAGAGAGACAAAAAAGACAAAATAAACTCTGTGAGAAAGAGAGTCAAGTCTGAATCGACTCTGCTGCAGGAACGAATCAGATATGCCACGTGTTTTTATATAATGTATGCAAAATAAAAAAAGAGACAAAACGGACAAAATAAACATCGCATTTTATACAAAAAAATATTTTAAACTAGTTATTTCTACAATTATTAACTAATTTATAAAGTGCTGGTTCTGTGTAATCTGGTGATTTCTTCTCGCACTTGGTCATGTTTTTTATTTATTTATTTATTTATTTATTCATTTTATTTTTCTTCGCCGTATTTCTGACATACAAATGAGGAGTTTTATGCAGACATTTTCATCTCTACACACACCTCGGCCAACTTATTATTATTATTATTATTATTATTATTATTATTATGATTATTATTATTATTATCATTTCACTTTTTGCTTTGTGTAATTCTGTGCCATGCGAAACTAAAACAAACCGAATAGTAAACAAACCAAAATGATACATTCTACTCTGATTCAGAGTAGGGGTGGACGATATGACAAAAATGTATCATATCACCGTTCTTAACACGTTTCTACAATACACGATATGGATCACGATATAAAGGTTTCCTAGCAAACTGCTAGAAAATATATAACGTCCACACAAGTGAATGTTTTTGTTTAGATATTTTACTGAAACGCAGAGATAAAATTCAAATCTGTAAAAAAAAAAAATGAACATTTTATAGACAAAGTTTTAATATCACATCAGCTGCTACTAGTCAGTTTGTAATTATTTCATTTTAATTTATCGCGGTATTGTCGTTAGATCGCGATATCACCCAGCTCTGATTCAGTTTCTGTAAAACTCTCTCGTTTTATGGAGAAGAGATTGTAAATAAACTCGTGTGGGGAAGAATGATCATTGATCATCGGTGAGCACGTCATCATTTCATCAATAGCCCTGAAAGGTGAAAGGTCATTAGCTTATGTAACCCGGCGTTAGTGTTAGTGGGTGCGTCTCATTCAGCTCCCTAGCTGGTGAATCGGTATATGGTGTACACGAGTTGGGGAACCGGTAAAGGACCCTGTCTCACTACACATTTAGACACTGATGACTCAATTTCCGGCGACATGACTACGTACTATGACATCATTTCCAGTAAGGGAAAATACTGAGCATCGATGCTCCATGGTTTGGATTTACCGATCGAGACAGCCCTTAAAATGGCCGACTCCCTCTACAGTGCTCTGTCTACTGAACCAGTGAGCTGATTGAGACACACCTGGTGTTTTTCTGTCTAGTGTGTATGTGAAGTCCAGCTCGTAAAGTCATATCATTACATGGTGTCCTTTAGAGCTTTAAAACTAAACAGCACTTTATCTATCCTCATTCAGAGTCAGCTGATCTCTGTATGAAACCTGGAACAACCCATTGAGTGTGTGTGTGTGTGAGTGTGTGTGTGTGAGTGTGTGTGTGTGAGTGTGTGTGTGTGAGTGTGTGTGTGTGTGTGTGTGTGTGTGTGTGTGTTCCCCTCCCTGTATTTGAGAGCAGGATCGTGTGTTGTGTTTGTGAGCTTTGCTTTTGTCTCTGTTTATTTGATCACTGAGCTGGTGTTAGTTTAGCAGTAAGTAGGTCAGTAGGTGTTTTTCAGGAGCACTTCCTGTTCCTCAGCCTGCGCTGGGATCTGCACACTGGAACAGATGAAGTAGTCACACAGGGAAGGTTTTCTGCTGCTGGCTGTAGTGGAGGCTGTTCCAGGATGAAGCTGGCATCAGTAGAGAGAATCACGTTCTCACGCTGTGTATCCCTCTGGGGTTTACGCCGTCACGTCGGCTCTCTGAGCGGGAGAGTTATAGACCTCGAGAACGTCTAGAACATCTCTCTCCCAACTGACATTTATTTATTATTCATGTTTATTAATGTTCTTTGACTTCAGCTAGTGCACTGGTTCTCACTGGTTCTCACTGGTTGATATATGTGGGCAGTTCTTGCTCAGTGGTCAATATGTCGGACTACTGATTGGAAGGTCATGAGTGCAAACCCCAGCACTGCCAGGCTGCCACTGCTGGGCCTTGAGTAAGGCCCTTCTTTCTTTCTTTCTTTCTTTCTTTCTTCTTTCTTTCTTCCTTCCTTCCTTCATCCACCCTCAGTTTTCTTTCTTTCTTTCTTTCTTTCTTTCTTTCTTTCTTCCTTCCTTCCTTCATCCACCCTCAGTTTTCTTTCTTTCTTTCTTTCTTTCTTTCTTTCTTTCTTTCTTTCTTTCTTTCTTCCTTCCTTCCTTCCTTCATCCACCCTCAGTTTTCTTTTGTTCTTTCCTTCTTTCCTATCTTTCTTCCTTCCTTCCTTGCGCCCTCCCTCACCTTTCATTTGTTCTTCCTTCCTTCATTCATCCACCCTCAGTTGTCTTTCTTTCTTTCTTTCTTTCTTCCTTTCTTCCTTCCTCCCTCATCTTTCTTTTTTTCCCTTCCTTCTTTCTTTCTTTCTTTCTTTCTTTCTTTCTTTTTTCATCCTCCCTCACCTTTCTTTCCTCCTTTCCTATCTTCCTTCCTTCCTTCCTTCATCCACTCTCAGTTTTCTTCTTTCTTTCTTTCTTTCTTTCTTTTTTCTTTCTTTCTTTCTCTCTTACTCTCTTCCTCTTTTTCTTTCTTTCTTTCTTTCTTTCTTTCTTTCTTCCTCCCTTCCTCCCTCACCTTTCTTTTTTTTCCTTCTTTCTTTCTTTCTTTTTTTCATCCTCCCTCACCTTTCCTTCCTTCTTTCCTATCTTCCTTCCTTCCTTCCTTCATCCACCCTCAGTTTTCTTTCTTTCTTTCTTTTGTTCTTTCTTTCATCCTCCTTCACCTTTTTTCCTTCTTTCTTTCTTTCTTTCTTTCTTTCTTCTTTCCTATCTACCTTCCGTCCTTCCTTCCTTCCTTTCTTCATCCACCCTCAGTTTTCTTTCTTTCTTTCTCCCTCACCTATCTTTCTTTCTTTTTCTTTCTCCCTCCCTCCCCTTTCCTTTCCTTTCCTTTGTAAAAGCATTTCTATGTATATGTACTTGTGTAAGTGGCAGATAAACAGTACTTGTTTATGTATTTGCTTGTTTGTTTATTCATTGAGGGAGGAGACTACCAAATTCACCTCATTAACATATATGACATACAACATACATTTTGTGTGTGTGTGTGTGTGTGTGTTGGGACTGCATGATAGACGGAGAACATGATACACACTGAAGTGCTTGAATATAACTGTGATATGAGGTGTGATGAATAGAGTTTCATCTCAGTGTTGTACACATTGTCTAGAGAAACGTTTCGGGTCCACCACCAGCTGTTCTCCTGCACCATGTGTTTATTGTGTGTGTGTGTGTGTGTGTGTGTGTGTGTGTGTGTGTGAGTTGTAGCTAAGAGCTGGGATAAAAGATTGATCAATTAGTCTTGCACCTGATAAGTGATTCATCACAGTTTGTGATATTAGCACCATATTGTGTTGGGAACATGGCTGCATGTTTCCCAGCTGAGAATCTTTTCACCATCTCACAGGAGCTGGGAAAGATTTGTCTGAATAAGCACATTGAAAGAAAAAAAAAACTGCTGTCTTCAGAGCGTCAGCTTTTATCAGCCTAAAAATGTTTCCTACCTGGTCAGCCTCCTCCAGAAAGGAGTGCAGGCGTAGTCACATTTCTGCAGCGTCTACAGTGTCCTAATGCGCATCTCACTGTGATACAGATAGAAAAATGATACAGGGAGAAAAAAGAATGAATCTGATAACAGGGTTTGAAAAAGTTTTTGTTTACATATGTACACCAATCAGCCATAACATTAAAACCGCCTGCCTAATATTGTGTAGGTCGCCCTTGTGCCACCAAAACAGCTCTGACCCCTCGAGGCATGGACTCCACAAAGGTGTGCTGTGGTATCTGGCACCAAGACGTTAGCAGCGGATCCTTTAAGTCCTGAAAGTTGCAAGGTGGGGCCTCCATGTATCAGACTTGTCACATCCAGCAGACGCTGGATCGGATTGAGATCTGGGGAATTTGGAGGCCAAGTCAACACCCTGATCACTTTGTCATGTTCCTCAAACCATTCCTGAACAATTTTTGCAGTGTGGCAGAGAGCATTATCCTGCTGAAAGAGGCGACTGTCATTAGGGAATACTGTTGCCATGAAGAGGTGTACTTGGTCTGCAACAGTGTTTAGGTAGGTGTCAAAGTAACATCCACATGAATGCCAGGACCCAAGGTTTCCCAGCAGAACACTGCCCAGAGCATCACACTGCCTCCGCCGGCTTGCCTTCTTCCCACAATGCATCCAGGTGCCATCTCTTCCCCAGGTAAGCGACGCACACGCACCCGGGCTTCCGCATCATGTAAAAGAAAACGTGATTCCTCAGACCAGGCCACCTTCTTCCATTGCTCCATGGTCCAGTTCTGATGCTCACGTGCCCATTGTAGGTGCTTTCAGTGGTGGACAGGAGTCAGCATGGGCACTCTGACCGGTCTGCAGCTACGCAGCCCCACACGCAGCAAGCTGTGATGCACTGTGTCTTCTGACACCTTTCTATCATAGCCAGCATTAACCTTTTCAGCAATTTGTGCTTCTGTGGGATCGGACCAGACGGGCTAGCCTTCGCTCCCCATGCGCATCAGTGAGTCTTGGGCACCCATGACCCAGTCGCTGGTTCACCGGTTGTCCTTCCTTGGACCAATTTTGGTAGGTACTAACCACTGCATACTGGGAACACCCCACAAGACCTGCTGTTTTGGAGACGCTCTGACCCAGTCGTCTAGCCATCACAATGTGGCCCTTGTCAGAGTCACTCAGATCCTTAAGCTTGCCCATTTTTCCTGCTTCCAACACATCAACTTCGAGAACTGACTGTTCACTTGCTGCCTAATAAATCCCACCCCTTGACAGGTGCCACTGTAATAAGATAAACAATGTTATTCACCTATCTGTGGTTTTAATGTTATGGCTGATCAGTATGACACCTGACTGTATGGATTTTTTTTTTTGGTTAGGATTTTCATTATAATTACGTGTTATATAATTATATACTTGGTAGTAGTATAATATAATAATAAATAATATATTGATTGCAATGTGAGATTTTTGATTGTGTGAAAGCTGTGTAGGCTTGTCTGAGTCATGTTTTTAGCTATGTAAATTTTGTTTTGTTTTTTTTAAAGTGCTTCAAGTGCTTTTTTTTCCCCCCCAGAAAGAATAATTTTAACGCTTTGTACGTTTTAAAGAAACTGCTGATGCTCACAGTTTCGTATCAGTATCGGAAAAGAAAACGTGGTATCGTGCTGTCTCTAACAAACACTGTTCTCCCTTCATTGTCGTATAACTGTTTATTGATATCTTGATTTCTTTACTGTATAATCATAGACTTAAGGACGTTTGTTGTTGTTTTTTTTATGTCTTCTTATTTTCAGGCGATCTCTCCTTGCAGTCGTCCTCCAACTCCATGCTCACCTTCAACACCACTCAGACCTGCCAAGGCGAGAGCAGCAAAGTGCAAAGCAGCATCAGTTTCCAGTGTGGCAAAACAATGGTAAAGTTCAGTAACACAAAAGCTGCTCATACGACCAGAATGGAACTTTTTTTTTTTTTTAAACTTCCTCTCTGGTAACATTGAGTAATTGAGTAATCATTGCAGCAGATGCAAGAATAGTTTCGTTTAAAGCGAAACCTCTGAGCGAGCAGATGAATTATTTCCCGTCCATCAGACCCGTGGCGGGTCACAAGCCAAGCAGCTGCGCCATGGTTCCGATTTATTACACACATAACCGACTTTCTGCTTAGTCATTTAGGTAGAAAAACGGCGGGCATGTTCATAGTGTGAAGAAGTAAACGGAAAGCAGTAATATCGCTGCGTGTATATACAGTGCTGTGAAAACCTATTTCTTCGGTTTTTGTGTGTCTCATACCAAATGGTTTTAGATCGTTAAATGAAATACAACATAAAATAAAGGCGACCTGAGTAAAATTTTATGAATTTATTTTTTTTTATTGATGTAAAAAAACTTATCAAACCCGTATCACCTATGTGGAAAAAGTAATTGCCCCCTTAAACTTAAAATCTTTTTGTGCTACATTAGCAGCAATAACTGCAACCAACCGCAGTCTTTCACGGCACTCTGGTGGAATATTGGCTCACTCTTCTTTGCAGAACTGCTTTAGTTCAGCATGAACTGCCCGATTAAGGTCCTGCAACAGCATCTTACTTGGTTCAAGTCAGGACTTTGCTTTTTCAATTCTGCTTTTTTTTTTTTTTTTTTTTTTTTAACCATTCAGAGGTGGACTTACTCCTATACTTGGGATCATGGTCTTGGCCCGGTTGCGTCTAATCCAGCTGGACCCTATTATGAATGCAGTTTCATCGATTTGGGGAATTAGTAACTATGGGGGCAAATACATTTTCACACAGGCCCAGTTGGTATTGGATAACCTTTTTGCTTCAGTAAATAACATCATCATTTAAAAACTGTGTTTTGTGTTTACTCAGGTTGTCTTTTTCTTCTCTTAGATTTTGTTTTCATTTCTGAAACAGTTTAGTATGAGATATACACAAAAACAGAAGAAATCCGGAAATCGGCCAAATACTTTTTCACAGCACTGTAGCTCCATTCAGGTTTGCTGTATATCAGATGATACACATGCCCAAGAATGAAATAAACAGTTCAAAGTGCAGAACTGGTGAAAGATTCGTCAGACTGGGGTTTATTTTCATTTTTGGTTCATTTGAGTCACTTCATTTGACTTAGCAATTAAAACTTTAACTTCTGAGCTGGGATTAATGACTAAAACCGTTCTCTATATTCACACCCTTGTCCACCATTTTGTTACGCACAGTGAAGAATTTCCAACAACAATCTACCTCCAAGCTGTAGATTAATAATAAGAATGATGTACATTTTCCTCCTCAAAACATCAAACTGTATAGATACATTAGCAAGCAGACATGTCTGTATGTTGATTGATCTAAAGTAATATATGTATAATGTGTGTGTGTGTGTGTGTGTGTGTGTGTGTGTGTGTGTGTGTGTATACAGGATGACTCATTTAAAAGTAAAGAAGTGCTGCTGTGAGCAGCCATTTTGATTTCACGTCACATGATGAACTCTGAGTTGAGGAAACGTGCTGCGTCCCAGTTCGCCTACTTATACTTAGGCTTTCGAGTGTGTAGCAAAAGAGTACGCAAGTACCGGGACATACTGACACGTCACGTGACGGAAGAGAATGTTGTCGCCTGGTTACGCACACGCTGTCGCCGTAAACAAACTCCTCGTCACATTTCAGCTTTTCTTCGTTCATTATTCCTTATAGAATTTATACTATATCGCTTAATTTACCATTCCCTTGATTTATTTTGATTTCTATTTAGTGCTTAACATTTACGTTCTCACACTTAAATACTGAGGACGCATTACCGACGTTACACTCGGCCGCCATGTTTGCAGGTTGAATTCGGCGGAGCAAACCGTCACAAAACTCCGCCTCCCTCCCTCTCGCAAGGACTTGTGGGCAATATTAGCTGTTGTGTCTGTTGTGTGATAAAAGAGTACCAGCAAGAATGAAAGGAAAGGTGTACAGGACAGTAGTGAGACCAGCGATGTTGTATGGTTTGGAGACAGTTGCACTGAGGAAAAGACAGGAGGAAGAGTTAGAGGTAGCAGAGCTGAAGATGTTGAGGTTCTCTTTGGGAGGGACGAGGATGGATAGGATCAGGAATGAGAACATCAGAGGGACAGCACATATGAGATGTTTTGGAGACAAAGTTAGAGAGGCCAGGTTGAGATGGTTTGGACATGTTCAGAGGAGGGAGAGTGAATATATCGGTAAAAGGATGCTGAGGTTAGAGCTGCGAGGCAGGAGGCCGAGAGGAAGACCAAAGAGGAGGTTTATGGATGTAGTGAAGGAGGACATGAAGGTAGTCGGTCTGAGAGAAGAGGATGCAGGGGATAGGGCTAGATGGAGGCAGATGATTCGCTGTGGCGACCCCTGAAGGGAACAGCCGAAAGGAAAAGAAGAAGAAGATTAGCTGAGAAAGTGTCCACGGATCCACACTTCGAAAATCTACCGGAAACAGTAGACCATCCGGGTACCTTTTGGGATACTCATTTCAACATACTACGATTTGGGACACACTAATTCTAATCTCGGATACTATTTAGCATGGATAGTAGGCGAAATGAGACGCAGCAATTTTTTAAGTAGGAATTCCAAGTTTTCTTCGATTCTTTTTTTCCCTTTTCTTTTTTTTTTCCCACTAGTCGGAGGTCGAAAATTCTAAGGTGCAACCTCTAGTTGAATGCAGCAAATCCTATAGTATACAGAATACCCATAATGCACTTTTGTACTGAATAAAGATTATTCTTTATTAAAGCACTCATTCGGACACAGAGTCTGCCATGATGGATTCACCAGTTTAAGCAAGAAAACAGTCACACCTCTCGGCATAAAACTTTTTACTTCTTTAATTCATTCAAAATTCGTCTATTGTTGCTGGGTCTGAGGGACGGGAAATAATTTGATAAAATTTGTAATAAAAATAGCCGCAAAATTAAATCTAACTGGAATTTAAATCAAAATAATGTAACAGTAGGAAAACTGTGAAACTAGGGCTGGGCGATATATCGATATAATATCGATATCATGATAAATGATTACGCGATACACTTTTCTGAGATACCGTTGGTATGGTGATGATTTATTTATTTATTTATTTTTAAATTTTTAATAACTACAAATGAAATGGTACTGAATGGATGCCACTGATTGATTTATGTAAATTATTTTAAAAACGTAATCTTCTTCGTCTCTGTAGGCATTAATGAAAAGTATCGTCCAAGTCAGTTTAACGTTTTTTTTTTTGTTGTTTATTTTACTACAGTTTTACAGACAGTTTGTTCGCTAAATCGTATATCGTGGTACGCATCGTGTATCGTAGAAATGTCCTCAGGTGTCGTGATATGATATTTCCGTCTGTGCGAAACTATTTTGTTTATTTTAAACAAACCTTCAAACTGAATTGAAGATCCAGGTTAAAGTTTAATCTCTGTTGGTGCAGCAGTGCTGTCATAACGTTTATCTCACGTTTGTCCGATTGTATAAAAAAAAGAGCATGATTGATTTGAGATCAGATTCGCTTCAAATCAGCCATGTCAGTCGGTAATCACAGATCTGATCTCAGGCTTTAGGGGAAACAAAGCTGATCTGAGAATTAAAACCTGCTGTTACAGATCACCTGATAGTCAGTCACTAGGCCAAAAAAAAGGAACTTCATGGGAAGTTCATGAGAGTCTTTTCCTCACCACAAATGAACCATAACCTCTTAACGATGCAACTTCCCTGTGAGATACAGTTTTGTAATGTAGATGTAGAACGATACGAAGCCCAGCATGCTTCTCATGTAATCGTTTTTGTTGATTTTCTTTCCTGTCCAAAAGGGGACGCCGGAGTTTGTCACAGTGTCACAGTGCGTTCATCACTTTGAATGGAGAACTTATGCAGCCTGCAGAAGAGACAAGTTCAAACCACTTAAGGAGGTGAGTGCGGTGGGGTCGGGGTCTGTGTGTGTGTGTGTGTGTGTGTGTGTGTGTGTGTGTGTGTGTGTGTGTGTGTGTGTGTGTGTGTGTGTGTGTGTGTGTGTGTGTGTGTGTGTGGGAGGTGATTTTCATCAAAACCACAAAAGAGCACATTGTCAACGAGAAGTGACTTGTGTGACCTTTCAGATTAATGACTTCAGGGCATGCTGGAAACGGAAAATTAATCAACAACATGGTGATGTGATCCCACGATGTGAAGCAGAGTTATTATTACCACCCAGACGTTGATTATTTTCCAATAAAAGCCCACGTTTTATTCATCTTATACCACACCAATTTGGCAACCGATACAGTTATATCTATTTATTTATTTATTTTTTATCTGAAGAGTGTTTATCTTTCTAAGTTATTTTAATATGTAGAAATATTATCCGGTCTTATTTCTTTGTTAAAGTTATTTTGCTAAGTATGAAGGTGTTTACAGGAAAATGTTCTTGTCTTTGTCCCATATTTTTCTTACTTTGCTTGCTAAGATGCCCTCAAAATAATGAAATAAAATGTTTCTACATTAAAAAAAATAAAAAAAATACCATAAAGAGCAGTAAACAGTAGTAAATGAGAAAGAGTCAATATTTTGTGTGACAAAATAAATAAAATTAGTCGTCTCCGGTACAATGTGTGCAGTTTTATAAGGAAATGAGCTGGTAAGTTTTATTGAGCATCTTGCAGAACCAGCCACAGTTCTTCTGGACACTTTGACTTTCGCACTCGCTTCTTATTTTTGCAGCAAAACCCAGCAGCCTTCACTGTGTTTATTTGTCTGAAAAGTGTCTCTTACGTAATACACTGCTTTCTTTAATGACGTACAAACATTTTTTTGGCAACATTTCATTTTGTGCTAGAAAACTAATGTTTGGGAATCTAAAATGTTTTTTGTACTGACTTGATAATGTAGAAGTCATAAAATAAAAAATCTATAACAAAGTTTGTACTAAAAAAAAATAAATAAATAGGGTGCTTAAAACTTTTGCACAGTACTGTGTATCAGTGTATGTTTCACCCAGTCTTGGTAAACACTATTTTATTTCTGTTGTCTTCAAGGTTCCCTGCTACGTCTTTGATTCGGATGGAAAAAAACACGACCTCAACCCCCTTATCAAAGTCACAGATGGCTACCTGGTCGATGACTCGGACGACAGCGTTGACTTTTATATTAACGTGTGCAGGAATTTGGGTGAGTCTCACAACCTCGTCCTGGTTCAGTTCTTTTTTAATTTTTATTTTTTTTATTTTTTAAAGACTGTCTGTTGGCTGACGTGTCATGCTGTTGGTGTCAGAGATATCAGCCCATGTCCACTGGCATCAGACACCTTTCTTGTAGACAGGAGAAGAGAAATAGAAATGAGCAAAGGATGCAGGCAGCTACTTGTTTACTCAAAATCTGCTTACCTGCTCGACATTTCTCAGTGTCTGCTTCACGTGTTTTTTTTTTTGTTTTTTTTTTTGGTGCCAAAATGGCCGAGGAGAGCTTTCACAGTGGCGTGAAAATAAATGAGGTCACTGGTAGGCAGAGTACTATTTTGACGCATTTGTAGCAGTAGTATGGCCTTTTTTTAAAAAACAAAACAAATTAGAAATATATATATTTGGTTCTTTATTATGATTTTTACAGCAGACGTCTACTGCCGCCTGCTGGTATGGCGAGCTATTTTCTTTAGCACAAGCACAGAATGTATATGTGCGTTGGCCAACAGCTAGCATCGGCTTATATTCTCATCATTAGCAAGAAATACTGAATCCTATTGAATCTGAAGTCACTAATTGCCTTTATTCGTGTCTAGACCAAGAAAATAGTCCATGTCCTAAAGGCTCTGCTGCATGTTGGACTAAACAAGGCAAATCAGTCAGCATGGGGAAACCGGACACGCCTCTGGAGCTCATCTCTAATGACAGGTACACGCACACACTCACTCATACAGCTGTACTACAGCTCGCTGTCATCTCAGGCCTGCATGTTGGTCTGAGTTTGTTTGTGTGTGTGTGTGTGTGTGTGTGTGTGTGGCAGGTTGAGGCTGCGCTACGAGTCTGAAAACAAGATGTGTAAAGGGCACAAGCCTGCAGTCACTATCACCTTCATCTGCCCCTCTACGAGACAACAGGTAAGATTGTACTCATGAAAACATGTTTACACATGTGGCAGGATTGTCCCTGGATAGAGATGGAGATGTCTCCAAGAGCACGCAAACTCCACGCACACAGGGCGGAGGCGGGATTCGAAACCCCAACCCCGGAGGTCCGAGGCAAGCATGCTAACCACCGTGTCTTTTTTATCGAGAAACCGGAAACTCCTTTGAAGACTTCCCCGTTCTGGAAAACTTTACAAAGCACCATGACTGTTATAAAGCGCAGACACTCGAGACCATAAATGTCTTCTTACAAAAAACATTTACATTTGTGGCATTTGGCTGACGCCCTTATCCAGAGCGACTTACATTTCTGTCATTTATACAGCTGAGCAGTTGAGGGTTAAGGACCTTGCTCAAGGGCCCATAGTGGCAACTTGGCAGTGCTGGGGTTTGAACTCACAACCTTCTGATCACTAGTCCAACGTCTACCACTGCCAACAAAAAAAAACTCACCACATCACCGATTATACGCTTTACTTTATTAAAGAACACATTTTTAATCAATTTATTATTAGGCGTCGATTACGTTATCTGCTGTACAAGTCCCTGTGTACGAGCTGTTACTATAGTAACAATAACGTATTCGAATGAGCACATTAACTCATGTTACAGTCAGAATTACCGTCCGAGCCGTGCAAAAATAACGCACACCTTCTGAACAGTCAGATTCAAGAATTCAAACATGCTATGGTTTAAAGCAATATAATATCTATGTCATGACAAATTACATCACGGTACGCTATTCTGAGATATTGTGGGCATTGTGATAAGTTGTTGTTTTGTTTTGTTTTTATAACATTTTAAATGTTATAGTTGATTTTTTTTCTTCCCTTTTTCATGATTTGTTTTCACAGACATTAAGCAAAAGTAGTTTTGAACTCAAACAGTGGGAGAGTTAGCCAAGTGTTGCGGAGTTCAAACTTCTAACAAGCAGATAGTTCAGTGTAAAAAAAAAAAAAAGAGAAAGAAAAAAAGAAAAGAAAGATCACTCATTGAGAAACATTCCCAGTAAAGGAAGTCTGTACCCACTGTGGTTGCTTCATTCACTGGTGAGCAACCTGCTGAAATAGACTCAATAATATAACGGTTTTTGGTCTTTGGTGTCACATCTGGATGCAAATAATATTGTTTAAAAACATAATTCCGTTTCATACGTTTAAATCCGAAGCCACACACTAATGCAAGTCATCATTCGTTAGTGGTGACAAGTCAGAAAAATAAATGACGAATATTTAAATCACTTTTCAGCAGCTCTGAGGTTTATTCCGGGTGTGTGGAGTGCTTATATCTGAAAGTCCTGCTTCCCAGAATAAAGTTAGTGGCTGTGTTGTTTTGGTGTTACAGGAGCTGACCTTCTGATCCAGCACAGAGCATGACTTATGATAAATAAACCTTTATAAATAAGGCCATCACTCCTACCAATTCTAAGTGTGAAAGCTGAATAATAACCAGCAGGAGGTTTAAATGCATAAATCTTTCTCTAACTTATTTTAAAGATTATTTTTTTTCTTTTCTCGCCACTGTCTCTTCTGGCTTGTCCATTGCGTCTAGATTTCAGTAAAGCTGCTTTGTGACGATGTTTGTTGTTAAAAGCACTAAAAGTGGATTGAATTTAGCTCCGTTTCTTCTCAGGGAAGTGACCCCAAGCTGACCGCTGAGGAGAACTGCCGCTACGAGGTCGAGTGGGTGACTGAGTACGCCTGCCACAGAGACTACCTGGAGAGTAACGACTGTAAACTGACCAGCCAACAGCACGACATCTCCATCGACCTCACGCACCTCACGCACGGCTGTAAGTGACGACACGGGACAAGGGGCCCAAGCTATATCACCACTGGAGCAATGAGGAACGATGCCACAGCTGTAGAAAATGTGTAGAAAATGAGATTACGAAGGGAATCGGTACTTAAAATGAGTGGGAATTAGTACTGATTATAATTATAATAAATAGTAGTTTATGTAGCAGCTTTCACTTAAGTGAAAGATGTAACTGATTTTACGCTCTCACTAAGCATAAGGGAATGTGAATCTTTAAAATAATTTTTTTTTTTAAAATTGATCTTATGGTTAATCACCCTAATGCGTCCTGCAGCTGGAGATGAGCCCTACGCTGTTGAGGCTAATATCGGGAAGGACACCTACATGTTCTATCTTAACGTGTGTGGGGGTACCAGAGCCGGCGATTGCTTAGATGACAAGGGTTTCGTGTCATCTTGCCAGGTGAAGGACGGAGAAACCGTGAGAAAAGTCGCTGGGAGGTACCAGAATCAAACTCTCAGGTGGGCAAAATCTGACTTTCTCATCTGTAGTACTTTATATAATAAGCTCAGTTTTTAAAAATAACAAATAGCGGATCTACCACCACTTTGATTGCATAGAATATATCCATACAGATCCATGTTATGTTTTAAATGTGAGTGACACAAGGCCATTTTTTTATTCTGTTGGGGATTATAATCAAATTTAAGTTTGCCCTATATTACTTAAATAGACTTCGTGACTTAAAATACACTGTAATTATGCTTTGCATTGACCACAAACCGAGCTTTCCAAACTAATCACAGATTTTGACTTCCAAAGTGACTACCACAGCATAAAACCAGAACGTCACAGTAAAACGCAGTAAAAGGTCAGAATTGTCGTAATGGATGAAGCTGTGAGAAACGGGGTTTAAGGTTGTCTCTGTTCTGACCCAGGTACTCTGATGGAGATCTGACTCTCATCTATCCAGGAGGAAATGGATGCAGCTCAGGCTTCCGGCGAATGACCATCATTAACTTTGAGTGCAACACAACTGCAGGTCAGTGACAGACAGTCACTCATTAAATCAGTCAGTCACTCATTAAATCAGTCAGTCACTCACTCATTAAATCAGTCAGTCAGTCACTCATTAAATCAGTCAGTCACTCACTCATTAAATCAGTCAGTCACTCACTCATTAAATCAGTCAGTCAGTCACTCATTAAATCAGTCAGTCAGTCACTCATTAAATCAGTCAGTCAGTCACTCATTAAATCAGTCAGTCAGTCACTCATTAAATCAGTCAGTCAGTCACTCATTAAATCAGTCAGTCAGTCACTCACTCATTAAATCAGTCAGTCAGTCACTCACTCATTAAATCAGTCAGTCAGTCACTCACTCATTAAATCAGTCAGTCAGTCACTCACTCATTAAATCAGTCAGTCAGTCACTCACTCATTAAATCAGTCAGTCAGTCACTCACTCATTAAATCAGTCAGTCAGTCACTCACTCATTAAATCAGTCAGTCAGTCACTCACTCATTAAATCAGTCAGTCAGTCACTCACTCATTAAATCAGTCAGTCAGTCACTCACTCATTAAATCAGTCAGTCAGTCACTCACTCATTAAATCAGTCAGTCAGTCACTCACTCATTAAATCAGTCAGTCAGTCACTCACTCATTAAATCAGTCAGTCAGTCACTCACTCATTAAATCAGTCAGTCAGTCACTCACTCATTAAATCAGTCAGTCAGTCACTCACTCATTAAATCAGTCAGTCAGTCACTCACTCATTAAATCAGTCAGTCAGTCACTCACTCATTAAATCAGTCAGTCAGTCACTCACTCATTAAATCAGTCAGTCAGTCACTCACTCATTAAATCAGTCAGTCAGTCACTCACTCATTAAATCAGTCAGTCAGTCACTCACTCATTAAATCAGTCAGTCAGTCACTCACTCATTAAATCAGTCAGTCAGTCACTCACTCATTAAATCAGTCAGTCAGTCACTCACTCATTAAATCAGTCAGTCAGTCACTCACTCATTAAATCAGTCAGTCAGTCACTCACTCATTAAATCAGTCAGTCAGTCACTCACTCATTAAATCAGTCAGTCAGTCACTCACTCATTAAATCAGTCAGTCAGTCACTCACTCATTAAATCAGTCAGTCAGTCACTCACTCATTAAATCAGTCAGTCAGTCACTCACTCATTAAATCAGTCAGTCAGTCACTCACTCATTAAATCAGTCAGTCAGTCACTCACTCATTAAATCAGTCAGTCAGTCACTCACTCATTAAATCAGTCAGTCAGTCACTCACTCATTAAATCAGTCAGTCAGTCACTCACTCATTAAATCAGTCAGTCAGTCACTCACTCATTAAATCAGTCAGTCACTCACTCACTCATTAAATCAGTCAGTCACTCACTCACTCATTAAATCAGTCAGTCACTCACTCACTCATTAAATCAGTCAGTCACTCACTCACTCATTAAATCAGTCAGTCACTCACTCACTCATTAAATCAGTCAGTCACTCACTCACTCATTAAATCAGTCAGTCACTCACTCACTCATTAAATCAGTCAGTCACTCACTCACTCATTAAATCAGTCAGTCACTCACTCACTCATTAAATCAGTCAGTCACTCACTCACTCATTAAATCAGTCAGTCACTCACTCACTCATTAAATCAGTCAGTCACTCACTCACTCATTAAATCAGTCAGTCACTCACTCACTCATTAAATCAGTCAGTCACTCACTCACTCATTAAATCAGTCAGTCACTCACTCACTCATTAAATCAGTCAGTCACTCACTCACTCATTAAATCAGTCAGTCACTCACTCACTCATTAAATCAGTCAGTCACTCACTCACTCATTAAATCAGTCAGTCACTCACTCACTCATTAAATCAGTCAGTCACTCACTCACTCATTAAATCAGTCAGTCAGTCAGCCAGTCATTAAATCAGTCAGTCAGTCAGCCAGTCATTAAATCAGTCAGTCAGCCAGTCATTAAATCAGTCAGTCAGCCAGTCATTAAATCAGTCAGTCAGCCAGTCATTAAATCAGTCAGTCAGCCAGTCATTAAATCAGTCAGTCAGCCAGCCATTAAATCAGTCAGTCAGCCAGCCATTAAACCAGTCAGTCAGCCAGTCATTAAATCAGTCAGTCAGCCAGTCATTAAACCAGTCAGTCAGCCAGTCATTAAATCAGTCAGTCAGCCAGCCATTAAATCAGTCAGTCAGCCAGCCATTAAACCAGTCAGTCAGCCAGCCATTAAACCAGTCAGTCAGCCAGCCATTAAACCAGTCAGTCAGCCAGTCATTAAACCAGTCAGTCAGCCAGTCATTAAACCAGTCAGTCAGTCAGTCACTCATTAAACCAGTCAGTCAGTCAGTCACTCATTAAACCAGTCAGTCAGTCAGTCACTCACTCATTAAATCAGTCAGTCAG
Organism: Cranoglanis bouderius; assembly: GCA_023630585.1. NCBI lineage: Eukaryota > Metazoa > Chordata > Actinopteri > Siluriformes > Cranoglanididae > Cranoglanis > Cranoglanis bouderius. The sequence continues at coordinate 17,843,054 of CM042547.1, forward strand.
TCACTCACTCACTCATTAAATCAGTCAGTCAGTCACTCATTAAATCAGTCAGTCAGTCACTCATTAAATCAGTCAGTCAGTCAGTCACTCATTAAATCAGTCAGTCAGTCAGTCACTCATTAAATCAGTCAGTCAGTCAGTCACTCATTAAATCAGTCAGTCAGTCAGTCACTCATTAAATCAGTCAGTCAGTCAGTCACTCATTAAATCAGTCAGTCAGTCAGTCACTCATTAAATCAGTCAGTCAGTCAGTCACTCATTAAATCAGTCAGTCAGTCAGTCACTCATTAAATCAGTCAGTCAGTCAGTCACTCATTAAATCAGTCAGTCAGTCAGTCACTCATTAAGTCAGTCAGTCAGTCAGTCACTCATTAAGTCAGTCAGTCAGTCAGTCACTCATTAAGTCAGTCAGTCAGTCAGTCACTCATTAAGTCAGTCAGTCAGTCAGTCACTCATTAAGTCAGTCAGTCAGTCAGTCACTCATTAAGTCAGTCAGTCAGTCAGTCACTCATTAAGTCAGTCAGTCAGTCAGTCACTCATTAAGTCAGTCAGTCAGTCAGTCACTCATTAAGTCAGTCAGTCAGTCAGTCAGTCACTCATTAAATCAGTCAGTCAGTCAGTCAGTCACTCATTAAGTCAGTCAGTCAGTCAGTCACTCATTAAGTCAGTCAGTCAGTCAGTCACTCATTAAGTCAGTCAGTCAGTCAGTCACTCATTAAGTCAGTCAGTCAGTCAGTCACTCATTAAGTCAGTCAGTCAGTCAGTCACTCATTAAGTCAGTCAGTCAGTCAGTCACTCACTCATTAAGTCAGTCAGTCAGTCAGTCACTCACTCATTAAATCAGTCAGTCAGTCAGTCACTCACTCATTAAATCAGTCAGTCAGTCAGTCACTCACTCATTAAATCAGTCAGTCAGTCAGTCACTCACTCATTAAATCAGTCAGTCAGTCAGTCACTCACTCATTAAATCAGTCAGTCAGTCAGTCACTCACTCATTAAATCAGTCAGTCAGTCAGTCACTCACTCATTAAATCAGTCAGTCAGTCAGTCACTCACTCATTAAATCAGTCAGTCAGTCAGTCACTCACTCATTAAATCAGTCAGTCAGTCAGTCACTCACTCATTAAATCAGTCAGTCAGTCAGTCACTCACTCATTAAATCAGTCAGTCAGTCAGTCACTCACTCATTAAATCAGTCAGTCAGTCAGTCACTCACTCATTAAATCAGTCAGTCAGTCAGTCACTCACTCATTAAATCAGTCAGTCAGTCAGTCACTCACTCATTAAATCAGTCAGTCAGTCAGTCACTCACTCATTAAATCAGTCAGTCAGTCAGTCACTCACTCATTAAATCAGTCAGTCAGTCAGTCACTCACTCATTAAATCAGTCAGTCAGTCAGTCACTCACTCATTAAATCAGTCAGTCAGTCAGTCACTCACTCATTAAATCAGTCAGTCAGTCAGTCACTCACTCATTAAATCAGTCAGTCAGTCAGTCACTCACTCATTAAATCAGTCAGTCAGTCAGTCACTCACTCATTAAATCAGTCAGTCAGTCAGTCACTCACTCATTAAATCAGTCAGTCAGTCAGTCACTCACTCATTAAATCAGTCAGTCAGTCAGTCACTCACTCATTAAATCAGTCAGTCAGTCAGTCACTCACTCATTAAATCAGTCAGTCAGTCAGTCACTCACTCATTAAATCAGTCAGTCAGTCAGTCACTCACTCATTAAATCAGTCAGTCAGTCAGTCACTCACTCATTAAATCAGTCAGTCAGTCAGTCACTCACTCATTAAATCAGTCAGTCAGTCAGTCACTCACTCATTAAATCAGTCAGTCAGTCAGTCACTCATTAAATCAGTCAGTCAGTCAGTCAGTCACTCATTAAATCAGTCAGTCAGTCAGTCAGTCACTCATTAAATCAGTCAGTCAGTCAGTCAGTCACTCATTAAATCAGTCAGTCAGTCAGTCAGTCACTCATTAAATCAGTCAGTCAGTCAGTCAGTCAGTCACTCACTCACTCAGTCATTTGTTCAGACACTCATTCAGTCAGTCTGTCAATCACTCAGTCATTCACTCAATCAGTCAGTCGGTCAGTCAGCCAGTCACCTATTCACTCACTCAGTCACTCACTCACTCAGTCACTCACTCAGTCACTCAGTCAGTCACTCAGTCAGTCACTCAGTCAGTCACTCAGTCAGTCACTCAGTCAGTCACTCACTCAGCCATTCAGTCAGTCACTCACTCAGCCATTCAGTCAGTCACTCACTCAGCCATTCACTCAGCCATTCAGTCACTCAGCTAGTCATTCACTCAGCCAGTCAGTCGCTTAGTCAGTTGTGTCATTATTCAGTTAGTAAGTCACTCAGTCATTCAGACATCATTTGGTCAGTTGCCCAGTCATTCATTCAGCCACTAGTTTAGTCAATCAATCAGTAACTCTATCATTTGGTCAGTCACTCCATCCTTGTCAGTTACTTAGTCAGTCAGTAACTCACTCACTCAGTTAGTCGCTCAGACAGTCGCTCATTCACTCCTTCCTCCCTTTGTTTCCTTATACTGCCATCCAGTCTAGTGCTCCTGTATCTGCTCTTCCTGATTAAGGCGAGAGTTATTTAAACACAGCCTGAAATTAAACCTGACTTTTTCTTAACCATATTAGTTCATGTCTGGGGCTTACTATGCTTTATTTATCTGTATCAATCTCTTAAAGACTGAACTCTTGTTTTTTCCCTAATCGTTCTTCAGTTCCTGTCTCTAAACATTTTCAGATTTTTGACTGTCACCGTGCACATGTAGGTGGGGAAAAACATCAGCCAATAATTTCAGAATCCATAATCTTGACATTTTCACAATCCTGATCCCAATCTCTAGCCACACACTATTTCAAACTTGAATGAGCTATTTTGGTCATTAATACATCACACTATGGATGTAGTCCATTATGGCTATAGGAGCTGCTGATGTTTTGTTGTTATTGTTTTGTCTTCTAATTTAAATTAATTCCTACTATTATTGAATACGAATGTTTTTATTTTTACAGAGAACGGCTACCCCGTGTTTACAGGAGAGGCCGACTGCACGTATTACTTTAACTGGCAGACATCGTACGCGTGTGTAAAGGAAACCAAAGAACTGCTGTGCAGAGTCACTGATGGCAAAATGCATTATGACCTGTCCCGTCTCACTCGCTATGCAGGTGAGTGCTAGTTTTATCTATAATGCTACAATGCGTTGTATAGTTTTTAACGTTGTCAGATATTGTAGGAGACCAATAATGTAACACGACAGGGTGTGAAGTTATAGGAAAATAATCAACGACAAGATGGTGTGATGCCAGTAACAGCACATCCTGAAGTGGTTTATTCCTTTTATGTTCTTTTACAATGGCAGAAACTGTGAACGTTTGGTTTGTGGTCAGTGCTAAGTGTGTTTTTAGTTAGACAGATTATTTTCTTTTAGTAATTTACTAACACATCTGAGGAAAATCTGTGTATCCCTAATGTCACAATGTTACTGTTATTATGTCTTTTATACTGTTCATGATAGACTTAACAACTATGTGCTAGCTAGCTAAATAATTAACTTCGGTCATTAGCTAGTATAAGCTCACATGCTGATCCACGTTAGCATCTGTCTCTTGATATAAACATCTCTATAAGGGAAACTTCACCATATAAACATTTACACACGTTTTCAATCCATTTATGTGGAGCTTCCGCTGTACATCACTAAGTTGTTACTAATAGCGTATTGTAACGAGCGCATTAATACAAACCTATGATTTGCAGCTGCACAAATGTCAGAGTTACTGTTATGTAAGGAATAACTTAATAATGCATTAATGATGCAGTGGGGTGTGATGCTCCGCAACGTGGAGCACCGTGACTTTTACAAAGCGCTAACAACCGAGGATCCTTTCATAAATATTAAATAACGTCTCATAGCAAAACATTTTTTAAAAAATCTGTCTATTCTTAATCTTAGATGACGCGGCGTGTCCGCTGTATAGGTCCCTATGTATGAGCTGTTACCATAGAAACAATAATGTATTAGAATGAGTGCATTAATATTAACCTATAGGTCATGTTACGGCTGTATAAAAATAAAGCACAATTTCCGACCAATCAGATTCCAGAATTCAACCGCTCCATGGTATAAAGCAATTTAATCAACACCATCTGACCAATCAGAATCAAGAATTCCGCATCAGCTTATGGTATAATTCTATGCACTATATTATTTTGTGATATGTATCATGATTATGTCAGTTTTGCCTACATAAGAGTGGAGTCATATTATGGAAGACATTCATGGTGTTATTGTATTGCGATATCAGAGTTGTTTAGTCATATTATTATTATTATTATTATCCAGTTCTATTACAACATCAGGGATCAAGTTCTTTAGTCATTCCTTAGCTACATGACGCTTCCTGTAATACACCCAGCATACGAAGTTAATATGATCTCATCAGTGTTGCAGTTAGCCAGGAGTGGAGTATGTCTCATGGTACAAAACATGAACGGCAACCTAGTTTTTAATGCTTTAAAAAATAAAGTATGTCTTCACGTCTTGCGTCTGTTGTTTGCCTTTCAGCACCTGATAAACAACAAAACTGGGAGGCGGTGGATGCGAACGTTGCAGAGACGGACAAAAAACTGTACTACATTAACGTGTGTAATAAAATCATCAGCGGGACTGTCTCATGTCCTGAAGACGCAGCTGCATGTGCTGTGGGTGAGTGTCAAATTACAGAACGTTTCCAACAGCTGTTAATGCAATAGTAATTATAATTCCAGTGTATAGAACTCTATTCAATTCACAAATCCTGATAAGAATTTTAAAAAAGGCAGTTTCTGTAAGCAAAGTGGGGAAACTTTAATTCATTAGACCTGTTCTGCTATAATCAGTGCCCTCCACTAATATTGGCACCCTTGGTAAATACGAGCAAAGAAGGATGTGAAAAATTGTCTTTATTGTTTAACATTTTGATATTTCGTTCACAAAATTCACAAAAAATACTCTGCTCTCATGGATATCAAACAATTGCAAACAAAACACAGGTTTATCAAAAAAAAAAAATCTCTGTTAAATGTAGGTGTGCAACAATTATTGGCACCCTCTTAGTCAATACTTTGTGCTGCCTCCCTTTGCCAAGATAACAGCTCTGAGTCTTCTCCTATAATGCCTGATGAGGTTGGAGAATACATGGCAAGGGATCTGAGACCATTCCTCCATACAGAATCTCTCTATCTATTCTGTTTGTTTATCTATCTATCTCTGTCTATCCATCCATCCATCCATCCATCCATACTTGCATACATACATACAAACATGCATACAATTTATTTAGGTTGTCCAGATATTAGAGCCATATATAGGCAAATAATCTGGAAACAGTTTGTACTTTTATTGTTTTTATATATCATACAAATCTAAATATTTTTTTTTTCATTCCTGTATTTATTCATACTTCCATACATACACTTTATTTATTCATATTTACTTTACACATTTTGTTAGTTTTTTTAAATACTTTTTTTTTTTAAATACAGATATTACATCCATAAACAACAGTCTAGTAATACCACTCCACCACAGTGTTTTATTTAAAATAAAATTGGCTGTAGTTTAAATTGTATGAAGACATAGGATGCAAAATTTAAAATAACTCCTCTGTGTGAAGGAGTTTCTTTTTTCCATTGACTCATTTTTCTTTCTTTCTCTTTTTCTTTGTTTATACGTACATGCACGTGTTTGATTTATTTATTCCTATTTATTTAATTTTATTCGTTTAGTTGTTTTTTTTTTATTTTAAATACTCTAGATATTAAATCCATATACATTATTTTAGATATAGGTTACTTGTATGAAGACCTAGGATGCGAAATTAGAACGAATTTATCTGCATGAAGAATTTTTGTTTGCATCCTACTGTCACTACTACTGTGTAATTTGTACTTGTTTACTCCTTATAATTGTTTTTTTTTTCCCCTTGTAAATACTTTACCAGTGACATTTTACTTAGTGACACGTCTTGTGTCTGTACAGTTATTGTTGCTTAATTTAAAAAATTTAATAAAATAAAATAAAAAAAAGGTGTAGTGAACTGGTTTTCCTGTGAATGTTTTACTAATTAGTTGTTATTTCATCAGGGAAAGGAAAGTCGATCAGCCTGGGTAAATTCCTCTCCTCACCACAGAAAGATCTGACGGGGAAAGACTTGAGGCTCATATACTCAGACGGAGATGAGTGCAGGAAGAACACAAGGATTAAAAGCATCATTACTCTGAAGTGTAAGCCCGGTGACATGGACAGCGCCCCCATCATGAGGAGCGTGTCCAGCGACGGCTGCGTTTATGAGTTCGAGTGGCAGACTGCTGCTGCCTGTGTGCTCACCAGAACAAAGGGGGACGACTGTAAAGTGGAAATCTCCACCGCAGGTAGAGAAAGATCTTGTAGCCTGCTGTGTACAACGTCTTATAGCTCTTAAATAGTTACAGGTTCATTTCATCTCACTGAAACAGAAGGATATATATATATATATATATATATATATATATATATATATATATATAATATAATGTGTGTATATGTATAATAATCATGTAATTTTAAAGATACCTTAGAAAAAAAACTACCACTTGCAATGTTACCATGTCATTCATCTGGTTAATTTCTTTGTTTCTGGTTACATTTTTCTGGTCCTGAAATTAGCTCCGCCCCCAACCTGATCAGAGCTTTCCCGTTTTTTTCTTAAAACACAACTAGCAATGTGTGGTTTTGACAGAAAAGGTGGAGTAGGTTGAGAGGGAAAGATAAGACAACGACGACTCAACAACGTTTTTATTTCAAATGGCTCTAAAAATGACAAACTGCTCCTTTAAAATAAAAATAAAAAATCTCTTCAGCAGATGTTGAATAAACACGTTCCTCTATTTCTAGGAATTTCGTTTGACCTGACCCCGCTGAAGAAGGCTGATGGCGGTTACTACAACATATCCAATGACAAATATGACTACTTTATTAATGTGTGTGGGAGTGTTAAGGCTGCAAACTGCCCTGAGAAATCAGGAGCCTGTCAGGTTGACAAGAGGCAAGTCCACTCTTCACTCACACTTATTTTTCTTGGAATATTTCTGGACTTTCTTTTTCTCTTTTCTGAGGTTCCCTGTTCTCGTTTTACAGTACTAAATCTAATTCCTGGAACCTGGGCGAGTTTAATTCCAGTTTGTCATATTACGATGGCATGATTGAGCTGGACTACATAAACGGCTCTCGGTACAACAACGAGGAACACACACAGCGCTCCACACACATCTCCTTCCTGTGTGACCGAGAGGCCGGGCCGGGCAAACCTGAATTTCAGGTACAAAACTAAACAGAAAGCATAAAGGGGAGGGAGAGAGGGAGAGAGGGAGAGAGAGGGAGAGAGGGAAGGAGAGAGGGAAGGAGAGAGGGAAGGAGGAGAGGGGGGAGGGGCGGGGGGGGTTTGGATGTGTTCATGTTGGTGAGTTGTAATTTCCTTATAAGGTCATATATTAGCTGTTTATCTTGTGGGCAGAGGTGCACCAGTGAAGCCATGATGTTTACACAATTTTCCACGTGTAGCCGAATCAGTCAAGACATGTTTGGTGGCTGACGTTTGTCCTTGAGGTCCAAGACTGATGTTTTTAAAAACTAGGAATGTATAAAAGTTAATATTTTCAATATTAAATGCCTGAATACTTTAAATAGAATTACAAAAAACAATAAATACTACTACTTCTACTAATACTGTTACTCCTACTGCTGCTACTTATTCTACTATTACTTCTACTTCTACTACTACTTCTACTGTTACTCCTACTACTGTTACTACTTCTATTACTACTACTACTTCTATTACTATGCCTACTACTGTTACTACTACTACTCCTACTACTGATTGTTCTACTTCTACCGTTACTACTTCTGCTCCTACAAGGGCTATTACTACTGCTACTGCTATTACTACTACTACTACTGCTACTGTTACTACTTCTGCTCCTATTCCTACTTGTACTACTCCTACTACTGTTATTCCTACTATTGTTACTACTTCTACTCCTACAAGGACTTCTTTTACTACTCCTACTACTGATATTACTACTACTTCCATTACTTTTACTACTTCTGACTACTTCTATTACTATTACTACTACTACTACTTCTACTGTTACTTCTACTCCTACAAGTACTTCTTTTGCTGCTACTTCTACTGTTACTCCTACTACTGTTACTACTTCTACTACTGCAACTTCTACTCCTACTACTGATATTAATACTAATTCTATTATTTTTACTACTTCTACCACTACTACCATTACTGCCACTGTTACTACTACTACTTCTGCTGTTACTTATACTACTGTTACTGCTTTTACTCCTACAAGTACTTCTACTGCTACTTCTACTACTCCTATTACTGATATTACTACTACTACTTCTGTTATGACTTCTATTACTTTTACTGCTTCTACTATTATTATTATACTACTGCTGCTACTGCTATTTTTACTGCTACTACTCCTACTACTACTTCTACTACTGTTTCTACGTCTACTCCTACAAGTACTTTTTTACTACTTCTACTACTGCTATTATTTCTCCTACTACTTTAACTACTAATAATACATTTGTTTTATTGCCGCAACAACAACAATACTACTACTACTACTAATAATAACGTGATGGTGATTATGAATAATGATGATGATTATTATTATATATTAGTAACATTTATTTTCTTATTTTTAGTTTATTATTATTATTGTTGTTGTTGTTGTTGTTAATAATAATAATAAAAGAAAAGTATTTGTTGTTTCCTTAAAAAATAAGAGTGTTTATGTTTCACCCAGGCTGAGGATGAATATACCTACAACTTCAGGTGGTACACCTCTTACGCCTGTCCAGAGAGACCACAGGAGTGTGTGGTTACTGACCCTGTTACCTTACAGCAGTTTGACTTGTCTAGGTGAGCAATGTCCTTCCTGCATATTGTTTCCATGATTTTTGAGAACCTTTAACAAAAGTTAACTATACTTATACTGATCTGCCCTGTTAGCTGACCATCCGGAGTCTTTACTGTTGTATTAGTAGTGAATGGTTGTTATTTTTCTCTCCCCGTCCTACAGTTTGTCGAGGTCGAGCGGATCTGCTAACTGGGAGGCCATGGACGCCAAAAACATGAGGACGTACTACATCAACGTGTGCCGACCCCTCAGACCCGTGCCAGGCTGCGACCGACTCGCCTCAGTGTGTCAGATAAAATATCAGAGTGCTCAGGTGAACCTTTCTGTTTTCCGTTTTTCAAAAATGGTGTGTCCATAAAAATAAAATAAAGCTAAAAGGTCATGTGATGATGTGTTTGCACGTACGATTATGGTTTGTTTGAGATTTTTTTTTCATTCTGATGATGGTCTAACTGTAAAGTTTAGTATTTTTGTAACACCATATCTTGTTAAAGTCAGTATTTTGCAATGATCAGTTATTTTGGATTTTATTCTGTTTTAGAGTGTGTGTGTGTGTGTGTGTGTGTGTGTGTGTGTGTGTGTTTGATATTACTTAGCCAGTTGTTTTGCCAATTTTTCGAAGCTACCATTTGTATTGGCTTATTTCAGGAAGCAATGTGCATTAAAAGCTAATTTAAACAAGATCGTTAGTATTTAAGTGCATCTGAATATTAATAAGGTTATTATTTTATACCATTTGAGATTCAGCCATTGTTTTTTTAATTAGAAATATTGTTGCTCATTTAAAAAATTTATAAATTAAGTATGCCAAAAATATGCATATGCAAATATGTGCCCTTTTTACATTGAAGTGACACGAGTCATTTAACCAAGAAGTTTAGTAACCGTGTTCACGAACTAACAAAAAATAGCAACTAGAAGTAGACCATGGGATCCCTGTGGATTTTCACTAATGTATACAAGCTCTTCTCGTGTAGTTTACCTGCTACACAGATTATACGAGGGCCAATTCACGATCATCTTGAAGCTGTAACTTGTCACACGTGGTACTTTTACAGGAAAAAGTGACCATCAGTAACATGGGCGTGGCTAAAAAAGGCCCTGTGATCGTAGAGGACAATCAGCTGATGCTGGAGTACACAAATGGCTCGGTATGCGAGGTGGACGGGAAGATGAGCACCTACACCACCCGCATTCACTTCGTCTGCTCGAAAGGTCCAGTGGTGAGGATCACATCAACTCTGAATCTCCTTTAAAGTATCTTATCTGTATATTGGATTGCATGCATAACGGTTGTGTGCTGCGTTAACTTTGTGATTTTTTTTTTTTTTCTTCTCTTGCTATCTCTGTGGCAAGCAGTCGCCCGGTCCACGGTTCATATCATATCAGGACTGCACAGTGAACTTCGTGTGGGACACCGAGGCAGCCTGCGCCATTTCAACTGCTGTAGACACCAATCAGGTGAGTCCCTGAGCTGTTACGTAGGTGACAGTTGCGTAGGCGTTTTAAACTCTCTGATATGAACTGGCACCACTGGACGCTCCGCCTACTTTTCCCCATATCATATTAGTGTTTTGTGCTCGTCTCGACTTTATATCCCCATTTTAAAGATGCACTGATGCAGCTTTCTTTCACGGTAAATGGAGAATGTTTTGAGTTCATTAATATGAAATAAAATCTAGCAGTGTGTGTTTGACTTGGCAACAAATATATAGTTAACAATATATCGATTAACTGTATATTCAGACAAAAATGGTCAAACACGGCACTTTTTTGACCAAAAGAGTAAAAAAGGGAAAAACTACAACTGACAAATTTTGTTGTGTTATTTGAACTATTTTTTAAAATTCATTTTGGGTGTCTCTGTTTTTATTTGTTATTTACAGTGTTTTTGGTTCAGTCTTTTTGGTTCAGTTTGGATATACAGAACTATGCAAAAGTTTTAGGCACATGCAAAGAAATGCTGTAGAGCAAAGATGCCTTCAAAATAATTAAATTAAATGTTTCTACATTTAAAAAATACCGTAAAGAGCAGTAAACAGTAGTAAATGAAACAAAGTCAATATTTGGTCTGACAAAAAAAGTAAAAATAAAAATAGTAGTCTCCGGTAATGTGTACAGTTTTATAAGGAAATGAGCTGGTAAGTTTTATTGAGCATCTTGCAGAACCAGCCGCAGTTCTTCTGGACACTTTGACTTTCGCACTTGCTTCTTATTTTTGCAGCAAAATCCAGCGTAATATGCTGCTTTCTTTAATGGCATGCAAACATTTTTCTGTAATGTTTAATTTTGTGCTAGAAAACCAATTTTTTGGAATCTAAAATGTTTTTTTTTTTTGTACTGAATTGATCATGTAGAAATCATAAAAAGAATCTATAACAAAGTTTGTACTAAAAAAATAGGGTGCCTAAAACTTTTGCACAGTGCTGTATATCTTTTATTTACTTTTATATTTATTAATAGTTAATATATATTAATATTTATATATTCATTTCTTTTTAAAAGGTACAGTACATTTTCATGGTACAGTCAGTACTGTTTATTTTTTGTGATAAAGTTCAGCAATATTTTACTGTGAGTGTTATGTTTTCATTCAGTGTCAGTTTTAAAAACTATCGGTTGATTAATGGGTTGTCAGCAGGTACTGCCCAACTTGGGTATCGGTATCGGTAAAATCCACGATCGGTCGACCTCTAACTACATCGGAAATGTTGTTACTGTAGAAAACAATAACGTATCAGAACGAGTTCATTAATATATTGATTTGCAGCTGCACTACTGTCAGAACTGCTGTTATGGAAAGCATTCTGACCAATCAGAATCAAGAATTCAACACCGCTGTGGTTGTGAAATCATCTTGCCATGTAATCAAATAAATAACATTTTAATCATTCGCTTTGTGTTTGCCTTTAATTTCCTGTGTGTTAGACTTGTTCTTTGAAGCATCCCAACACCGGCTTTGAGTTCAACCTGCGCCCCCTGGCCTCCGAAAACGCATACAAGGCAACTGCAAATGGAAAAGAGTTCATCGTAAGTATACGTTTATTTATTGACTTTCCCCTAAAAGCAAGGCATACTTTTGTGTTGTTGTTGTTTTTTTTTTTTGTTTTTGTTTTTTAATGGAGTGGCATTTTTCCATGTGTCTTGGGCAGGTGAACATCTGCTCGGCTGCTCGGCAGTGCGGAGCGGACAAGCCAGACACGGCAGGCTGTGTGGTGGAGGACGGCAAGCCTCATAGTTTTGTAGGAGTGGAGAGATCTCTGCAGTTATCCACTGATGGCCTGCTTACTCTCACTTACAGAGGAGAGCTGGATAAAAAGCTGGGTGGGTTCATGCTTCATATCCTGCACTACAAAAGTGTAGAACAATTATGCATGTGGATACCATAACCTTACGTTCACACTAGCAAGCGTCAAAATAAATAATTAAAATTAGTGAGATTTGCTTTGCTAATTTGCTGTGAAGATAAGAATGTCACACGCAAATCCAAATTTAAAGAAATGTGATGGTGTATATAAACCGTATAATGGGCTTTAGGCTATACATTTTGATTATAGTTTCTCATCAGAACTGAAGAAACACTAGACAGGCCACACCCACAAGTGACAGACTGCAAGTGCTTGTTAGTATGAATGTTAATAAGTGTGCTTGCATGTTCCTCCCCACCCCAAATTTTTGTGTTTTGGATGAGTGGCTTTACTTTCCCCCGTACTGAACCGTCTCTCTCGCACTACAGGCACCAGAGCCACGTTCACCATTAATTTTGTGTGTGATCAGAGTGCCACTAATGGCTCCCTGAAGCTCATTCGTGAGGAGATGAGCACATCCACACACGTGCAGCATGACGTTCTTTTCGAGTTCTCTACAGCTCTGGCTTGTGAGCCTGCACCGGTAGATTGCCGTGTCACTGGTAAGCTAAATTTTATTTATTTATTTTTTTAAATGGCACATAGCGATTTTTAAAAATTTATTTAAAAAAAAAATAAATTAAAATCCTTAGTCAATGTCATTAGTATAGTGGAATGCAAAGGTTTGCACCATTTAGGACCAAAAAAAATGTCCATACCTCCAAGACATTTAAGTTTAACATGTTTCTTCATGATCACTAATAGAATTAATAGAAACGGTAAAATTGTTTATGTCAGAATGTTAATAGTGAAATAAATTTTTAAAAAATCAGAGTTTAGAACTTTGCGCTTAACGTTCTGAACGTTATATAAATATGCATGCCCACACTTTGCTTTTAAAATACGCTTCTGGGTTTTTCAAAAAGTTTCGATTGTCGTCTTGTTGCAGGATAATTCCATGTTTTATTTCTGTCTTTTCCTGAATTATTTTTATTTGTAAATAAATTATAATATAAAATGCACATTTTTAAAAGTTTTTTCTACTTAGATAGATAGATAGATCATAATAATAGATGATTGTAGTAATGGTCATAGTAGTATTTGTAATAGCCGTCATAGTAACAGTAGTAATGGTTGTAGCTGTATTCATAGTAATCAATAGTTGTAGCAGTAGAAGTAGTAGTAGTCGTAGTAAAAGTGGTAGCAGTCATTGTAGTGGTAATTGTAGCAGAAGTCGTAGTCATCGTAGTTGTAGTAGTCTTAATAGTGGTAGTCGTAGTGGTAGGCATTGTATCCGTAGTAGCTGTAGTAGTCTTCGTAACGGTAGTGACAGTCATACTTGTAGTTGTAGTCATAGTTGTAGCTGTAATAGTGGTAGTCGTAGTAGTCATAATCGTCGTAGTGATATTCATTGTACTCATGGTCGTAGTAATTGTAGCAGTAGTAGTTGTAGTGGTCGTTGTCGTAGTAATAGTCAGAGTAGTAGTCGTACTTGAAGTTGTAGAAGGCGTAGTCATAGTTGTAGCTGTAATAGTAGGAGTAGTCATAATCATCGTAGTGGTAGTCATAGTGTTATTTGTTGTGCTCATAGTCGCAGTAAATGTAGTAGTTGTAGTAGTCAGAGTGGTAGTTGTAGTGTAGCAGTAATAGTAGTAGTCATAGTCATCAGAGTTGTAGTCGTAGTAGTCCTGTCTTTCCACTAACCTGTTTTGTCATGCGTGCAGACTCTGAGGGAAATGAGTACGACCTGAGTGACCTCAGTCTGGATGATAAGGCCTACATTCCCATAGACACTTCAGACCAGGCCAAATCTCAGAAGTTCTTTATCAGTGTGTGTAAACCTCTGCCATTTGTCCAGGGCTGCCCAGGTAACCTACACTTAGGCTATAAGTTTAACTGTATTGTTTTTTCATGCCTTTGTTTCTCTATGTATGTACTACACATTAATGATGCACTGCATATTTGCATGGAAATACAAATATGCAGATTAGGCTCATTATGGGTTCATGCTTGGGGGTGTGCAGTTATAGGAAAATAATCAACGACTGGGCGGTATGATGCAACCCGAGCTCTAATAGTGTTACTGTTATCACCCTGAGGTTGATTATTTTTCCGGAAAGTATTTTCTTCCTCTTATACCACAGCAATTTGCCAGTTGTGACAGTTTTGTTTTTTTTTATTAATTAAAGAACACCACCTTGTCTCTATTTATAGTTACATTTAGTGTTGTGGAACGGCTGTGAAACAAATGATTTCCTGTTATCACTTACGTTATAGCAGCTATACACAGTCGTTTCCTCACCAATATGGCAAAGCAAAGACTCTGAACAGTTTTAGTTGAACTTCTGCTGGTGTGTTCATGTATTAAGAAGGTGTACTTTCTGATTAAAGAGGTCTTTACACTAAGAGACTTTTGTCATTGGCAGCCGGAGTAATCGGAGCGTGTGGTCACTTAAATGGCCGAGGTGTGAACCTGGGCTTTGTGCAGTCCAGCCTGCAGGCCGGCTCGGACGGCTCCATCAGCATCGTCTATCAGAACGGGGATAAGTGTGGCTCAGGGGGGCGTTACTCAACACGCGTGATTTTCCAGTGTGACGACAGCCCTGTAAGCACCGTCGGTCTTTTTGATTTATCTGCTATTTCTCACCTTGTGTCTTTTACATTGTTCCATATATGGAAGTTCCTACTACTTACGAACAAAAAGGTACAAAAAATTAAATTCCTGCTCTTTTGCTATTTGAAGGGCTCACCGATGTTTGATCGTAAGGACGGCTGTGAATACGTCTTCATCTGGAGGACCTCCGAGGCTTGCCCGGTAAAGAGAGTACAAGGTACGATTCGAATACCAAATGATTCAAACTACAGACGTGCCTCATCTTTTCGGGATCAATTCCTCATCGCTTATATATACTCATATTTCTTTGCAGTGTTTGTGGCACTTGGCTTAGCATAACATTTCCTGTGTGTGTGCGTGTGTGTGTGTGTAGGCAGTCAGATATGGAGCTCACAGGGACAAAAAAGCCAGGTTAATTAACATGCAAGTGAACTGGGCGATCACGTGGTGCTGCATGTTCATTCATTCGCCCTTAATAACTGTTTTATCCTGGTTATCATTACTGACGTTTAAATGACCAATTTGTTTATATTTTGGGAAACAGAACCAACCAAGTTCATTAGAAAATATCACAAGCAGGTGTGAGCAAAAATAATAATTATGACCGTGGGAACGGTCAGCAGTCAACTGTGGGATGGGTTGGGAGAGTCTGCAGGAGTGGGTTGGATTGGCTGGGAGAGTCTGAGCGAGTGGGCGGGATTGGTCGTGTGAGTCTGAGCGAGTGGGCGGGATTGGTCGTGTGAGTCTGAGCGAGTGGGCGGGATTGGTCGGGTGAGTCTGAGCGAGTGGGCGGGATTGGTCGGGTGAGTCTGAGCGAGTGGGCGGGATTGGTCGGGTGAGTAATTCCTTCTGAAGTGGCTTGGATTGGGATTAACAGTCTGGTCCTGTATGCACCTCTGTTGCTGACACGAATATCATATTTGTATATGGGGGAGAGAAAAAAAAAATAGATGGACTGTAAATGGACCTAAATTTACAGGTGGCAAATTTGGAGAACAGTACTTTTCAGAAAACAAATTCCAGAAATTAGATGGGGGAAAAAGATTTTAGACAGAATTCCTTCATCACCTGTGAAAATCATCTTCTAGAAACTGTGTACTATGTGCCAACTTTTACTACCTTTTATTTGTAAATAAATATATTTTCTTATTTTATTCCATCAGGTGAAAACTGTAAGGTAAAAGACCCCAGGAGTGGGTACGAGTTTGACCTGACTCCACTGTCTGGGAAGGATTATGAGGTGAAGAGCTCGCAGTATGAATATCACTTTGCCGTATGCGGCCCTATTAAGACGTCGGTGTGTCCACATGGACCTGATAACATGGTCTCCTCCTGCCAAGTAGAGGGTACTAATCACAGGATTTCTGGTCAGTATGATTATATTTTATGTTTGTTTTTCTTTTTAAATCAACCTAATCCTGTTCCTTTAACGTGAATAGCGCTATGATTTGTGTTTTGCTTACCTCTTACAGGACAGGCTAATCAAAACTTAACATATGATGATGGCATTATAATGATCAACTACACACACGGGGAAACCTGCCACAAGATTTATGAGCGATCAACAGCCGTTATGTTTTCCTGTGACCACAGCAAGAATCCGGTATGACTTCATCAATCTGTACGGGTTTTATCAGTCAGATGTGGTAGGTTCTATTTTCTGAGTGTGTTTTCTCTGAATGATCGCCGTAGGGGAAGCCAGCGTTTATCAGAGAGACAGCAGACTGCACCTACTTGTTTGAATGGCGTACTGCTTTGGCCTGTCCTCCTTTTAAGACCACCATCTGCTCCTACAAGTGAGAACGACCCGATTCAGACTCTCGCACAACCTGTGCACACACACCAGTGCTCACTTATTAGCTCATGCATACAGAATAGTTCGCAGTTACCGCTCTCCGATGCTGCCTTCATGCGCTATCCTGTCATTCCCAATCTTAAAATTAGCCGTAAACAACTCTTTAAGTTGCAATGAGTGCAACAGATATCATTCTTACTTTTTTCGCTAAAAAAATAATCATGACTAGAGGTCCAGAGGTTCTTGTGAAAACTCATTAAGCTTTGTGAATACTCCTACCAGGATGTTTTACCCGAACACTTGGTTGCCTCTGCCACGAGGTTAAGATTTGTCTGTAGATAGACATGCAAACAGGAAAAAGTGTGTTCTTAGTCTCACCAATGTCTCTGAATCGCATCTTTTTCAGTGACGGCAGTGGACACTCATATGACCTGTCCTCCTTGGCTCTGCACAGCAGTAACTGGGTGGTTACTGGGATCAAAGACCAGCGCTACTACATCAACGTGTGCAAGTCTCTCGTACCTCAGAGCGGTGAGTCAAAGCTACGTGTGCACTTGCCGTCTTTATACATGGTAATGAGCAGAAGTTAAGACTAGTCCAGAGTAACTTTAAACTGGAATATTTAAATTCAGGTTTAACCTGTGTTTAGAAACTGAACCTCACGTTACATTTTGGGGCATTTAAAAACAAGAACTGACCCAAACAGGAGCCAACAGTTCATTTTATCCAATCATTTTTTGCTCATTTTAGCACTTGAATCTTTAAAGACCGAACACCCCATAATTAGTTGTCAGCATTCTAGCTAAAGTGGATTTTCTAGAGAGACAACATTTCAACATCCTTTTCTGTTGGATACCAGGCCATATTGGGATGTCTGGTAACGAAAAAGCAGACACTGCTGCTAAGGACGCTCTCAAACTGAGAATTACTGATTGTCAGTTGTCAATTATAATATAAGCTTGTACATGTCAACAAACGGAATGGGATCAGTGTGCATAAATCATTTCCACACTGAATCTTGTCCGATCAGACTGTATACACAAGATGTTTGCATTGGGCGTTAAAGACTTGCATATTTTACTGGACTGTCCTGTTCTTAACAATACTAGACAACAGTTCTGTTCAGAAAATACTTCTCTGGAAGTTCTCCAAAAAATGTCTCACCAGGAATTGTTTTTTTTTTTTAAAAAAAACAGGATAAATTGATCTTATAAAGGATCTTATATAGTTTTTTGTTGTTGCTGTTGTGGAAAAGTGTTAAGATTTTGTTGTAATATTGTAAGATTTTACTGAATGGCCTGTTGTACCTACCTTGATCGTGCCATGAAAATAGCCATTGATGCTGACATGGCATTAAAAGAACAGTAAATAAATAGATAAATATAATGTCAAAGAGGAATATCTGAACCATAAACCAGTCAATTTTAACACATTGTTGCCCCAAAACAACAGTCATTTTCCATATAATCAGAGAACAGGAAGTATTTCTGTGTCTGTTTTTCAGTTGTTCCATAAAATAGTTTGTGATTATAAACTTTTTGAGAAATTGAACTTTTCTGCATAACCAATCAGCTACAAGCTATGCTGTTAGCTCCACCCCCTGAAACCATTAGTTTCTGTTGATGCCAGTTTTGAGCAGATACCGTAAACATACCAACGTTTAGTTGTTACAACATTTAGTCCTGGATCTCCCAGCTTCGATTTTCTGGCTCTAAAAGTTCTGGTACTTTACGCAGTTGAAGGCTTCTAAAGATTTATAGCATTTTTCATCCTCTGTGTGTGTGTGTGTGTGTGTGTGTGTGTGTGTGTGTGTGTGTGTGTGTGTGTGTGTGTGTGTGTGTGTGTGTGTGTGTGTGTGTTTTTCAGGTTCGTGGGGCTGCCCGAGCAGTGCTGCAGCGTGTCAGAAGACCGGTGATATGTATGTGAGTCTGGGAGAAGCTCAGTCTGAGCCACAGTTGGACGGAGACACTCTGGTGCTGAAGTACACAGACGGAACAACCTGCCCGGGAGGAGACCGCAAACGGTCCACCATCATACGCTTTATATGCGATCAGAACAAAGTGGTGAGGCAATATTGTGTAGGGTGTAGAGTCGGCACTGTTCTTGAACTGAATTGTCTTGAGAAATGAATCATGATTTTAATGTTTTTTTTTTAAAAGATTTTTTCACACTCTGATTTGCTGCCTATTTAAGATACACATAAAAACATTATTTTCTTAACGTTGTCTGATTATTTATAGGACAATAGCTTTTATGAATAATGTTTTCTTCGTAAAATATAGAATTCCGAGCTTAAATCGGTTTTGCTCCAGGTCCCATCTGAAACAGAACCGGTGTATTAATGAACAGTCTTGTAATGGGATGCTCCGGCGCTGACTCAGCGTTGTTAATCGTGCAATCGAAGGTTCAGTAAAGTGGCACCAACCCCTAGCCCACGCCTTGGATAATTGGTTCTCCAATAAATAGCCAAAATATGTTGGTATACAGTTGATTTATATCAATTTTAAAAAGTGTACTGAGGGGTCTGTGGAATTTATTGTACAGTTAAAAGATTTCAAGATCCCCCGCATTAGACAGCAGCCTATATCACCTGTACAGGGATTTTTCAAGACCAGTACTGGAGGTTCACTGCCTTGCAGAGTTTCAGCTGCTCCGAACGCAGCT
This sequence comes from Cranoglanis bouderius, assembly GCA_023630585.1. NCBI lineage: Eukaryota > Metazoa > Chordata > Actinopteri > Siluriformes > Cranoglanididae > Cranoglanis > Cranoglanis bouderius. The sequence continues at coordinate 17,862,473 of CM042547.1, forward strand.
GGTGCAGCTCCTGAACTAATTGTCAAGCTCTCAGTAATGAGGTGGTTTTGGATCAAGGATGGTTTGAAAGTGCAGGAGAGTGGGTCTGTAAGTGTGGAGACTCTGTGGTGTATGCCAAGGACTGGCCATGTTAAAAGAGATGAACCTGTTATTTGCTAAATATTGAAATGAGAATTGTGTGTGTGTGTGTGGCTGGCTGTAGGACTCAAAGCCCACTCTGATCACTGCACTAGAGGACTGTGTGTACAACTTTGTGTGGTCTACAGCAGCAGCGTGTCCCATTAGCAGCACAGAACATGGAGACTGCAAGGTCAATAATCCACTCACAGGTGAGTCCTACGGCGAGATCACCATCTTCTTACAATCGCGGTATTCGGACGTCCTCTTTAACGTTAACACAAATCAACTGGGTCACAACCTAGCTACGTTTCCAGCCATGAAACCACATGTACAGTAATAAATGTAAGCCTCTGGATTGTTCATTAGAGATCTAAATCGTCCACGCTCCTTCCTTCCACAGGGTATCTGTTTGACCTCAACTCGCTCACTCAGGAAGGTGGATATACGGTGTACCACAGCGTAGACGTGAGGAAGATGTATCGCCTCAATGTCTGTGGCCCAATAAAATCTACAGGCTGCAGTTCAGGAGCAGGTGACGGCCCAAAATCAACCTTCCATATTTTGCCTGTTTTAGCAAAACTGTTAACTTGGTTCCCTATTCAGCACTGATGTCCTTGTCTGTACTGCAGGATTGTGCATCCAAGACAGTAAAACAGCTGTGAATGGAGGAATGCCTAGCAAGAAGCTGGTCTATAAGGACCAGGTGGTGGAGCTGACCTACGAGGGCGGAGACGTCTGTGCGGCCAATCCGTCACTGAAACACAAGAGCATCATCAGCTTCATCTGCAAGTCCGACGGAGGCGGCACCAGCAAGCCCGTGCTGGTCGACTCGGACAAGGACACGTGCACACACTTTTTTTCCTGGCACACACCACTGGTCTGCGAACAACAGGTACTACAGTAGTAATCTAAGCTATGTTAGATATTAACCAGTTTTTTCAATATCGGATTATGAGGAACCGACTTCATGGCCATTTGATGTAATTACTGTTTAAGACAGTTGATGTAAAATACACATGCCAACCTCAAGGCCTGCTCATTTCACCATAATACCAGGAACACAATGGGTTTTTTTTTTTGCAGTAAACACTATTGCATTATAACCAAAATGGCACTTCTGCTTCCGGCTGGTCCACGATAATCACAATACTGATATATTACACCCGGTATCTGCAGGAGCTCCTGAACATGAACGTTCATCATGTTTGCAAGAATACCTTCAAAGCTCCTTTTAGTAAGCTTGAGGAAAAACGTCAGACTGCATTCTTCATCATACATAAACAACTATGAAAGTAAGAAAATACCTATTAATAGGAAAAAAACACCCAAGCTAAGCGTTACTGGAGACACAAGCTCTATTTCATAGGGACCACTTGCATGTTATACTATGTATATGTATGTGCCATAGTGCAGAAACTACACCGGTTAAAATAGGCGACTGTGTACTGCGTAGAAGCCTAACGGGCTTCTAAAAACTATTAAAAAAAAACCGTAGTGGGATTCAGTGATCAAATCCAAATCCTGAAATGTTGAAAAAGGAAAAGTTGAAGCCAAGGAGACCAAGGACAAGTACATTCTTAACATTTGTACTTTCTTAATGTTAGTATTTTCAGTATTTGGGGGGGAAAGAACATACAGGTGCATCTCAATAAATTAGAATGTCGTGGAAAAGTTAATTTGTTTCAGTAATTCAACTCAAATTGTGAAACTCGTGTATTAAATAAATTCAATGCACACAGACTGAAGTAGTTTAAGTCTTTGGTTCTTTTAATTGTGATGATTTTGGCTCACATTTAACAAAAACCCACCAATTCACTATCTCAACAAATTAGAATACTTCAGAAGACCAATAAAAAAAACATTTTTAGTGAATTGTTGGCCTTCTGGAAAGTATGTTCATTTACTGTACATGTACTCAATACTTGGTAGGGGCTCCTTTTGCTTTAATTGCTTCCTCAATTCGGCGCGGCATGGAGGTGATCAGTTTGTGGCACTGCTGAGGTGGTATGGAAGCCCAGGTTTCTTTGACAGTGGCCTTCAGCTCATCTGCATTTTTTGGTCTCTTGTTTCTCATTTTCCTCTTGACAATACCCCATAGATTCTCTATGGGGTTCAGGTGTGGTGAGTTTGCTGGCCAGTCAAGCACACCAACACCATGGTCATTTAACCAACTTTTGGTGCTTTTGGCAGTGTGGGCAGGTGCCAAATCCTGCTGGAAAATGAAATCAGCATCTTCAAAAAGCTGGTCAGCAGAAGGAAGCATGAAGTGTTCCAAAATTTCTTGGTAAACAGGTGCAGTGACTTTGGTTTTCAAATTACACAATGGACCAACTCCAGCAGATGACATTGCACCCCAAATCATCACAGACTGTGCAAACTTAACACTGAACTTCAAGCAGCTTGGGCTATGAGCTTCTCCACCCTTCCTCCAGACTCTAGGACCTTGGTTTCCAAATGAAATACAAAACATGCTCTCATCTGAAAAGAGGACTTTGGACCACTGGTCAACAGTCCAGTTCTTCTTCTCCTTAGCCCAGGTAAGACGCCTCTGACGTTGTCTGTGGTTCAGGAGTGGCTTAACAAGAGGAATACGACAACTGTAGCCAAATTCCTTGACACGTCTGTGTGTGGTGGCTCTTGATGCCTTGACCCCAGCCTCAGTCCATTCCTTGTGAAGTTCACTCAAATTCTTGAATCGATTTTGCCTTGACAATCCTCATAAGGCTGCGGTTCTCTCGGTTGGTTGTGCATCTTTTTCTTCCACACTTTTTCCTTCCACTCAGCTTTCTGTTAACATGCTGACAACTTGTTAACAACTTTCTGTGCACTCTGTGAACAGCCAGCTAATTTGGCAATGATTGTTTGTGGCTTACCTAGTGAACCAAACTGAGAGACCATTTTGAAGGCTCAGGAAACCTTTGCAGGTGTTTTGAGTTGATTAGCTGATTGGCATGTCACCATATTCTAATTTGTTGAGATAGTGAATTGGTGGGTTTTTGTTAAATGTGAGCCAAAATCATCACAATTAAAAGAACCAAAGACTTAAACTACTTCAGTCTGTGTGCACTGAATTTATTTAATACACGAGTTTCACAATTTGAGTTGAATTACTGAAATAAATGAACTTTTCCACGACATTCTAATTTATTGAGATGCACCTGTATATTATTAGAAAATGATTGACGTTATCACCTAAAAGTGAAGAATAGTCATTCTTTCTTACAGTATCATCCTATTTTGGAGCCTAAGTTATTGGTTAACGTATAATAAATAATATGTTAAAAAAAAAAAAAGCTGATGTAAAACTCTACTACTTCTGGTTTGAAAGTAAAATAAAAACTATAATAAAAAATCTGCTTTAAGAAGTTCAGAACCTACAGCCTCATGTGCCACACCTTTACAAAAAAAACTATATATTAAGACGTGCATCAGTTCCCAGTCATTTCTCACCACTGCTGTAAAAATGAGAGAAAAATTCCCACAGTGTTCTCCGGTTTCTCGTTCATAGCCGAGCCGCAAAGCTCCCTCTACGTCCTGATCTCTGAAGCTGTTCATTTATTGGGTCTGATATTTGCTGATCTCTCACTATTCTGTGATTTACGAGGGCAATGTCAGCCACCCTGTTCCTTTTAGACGTCATGGACGGTGACTCATCTGAGGCTGAGGATCTAGTAACGAAACATGACTTTAGTTTAAAGCAAGAACTGGTTAAAAGAAGACACAGTGCCGTTTAAGATTATGAAATTCCCCGTAGTTGCGCTTTAACCCCTTCAGACCAAAATATAATTATTGATCAGAGTAAAAATTAATATTTCAATGTATAGAAACTGTGTCTCTATCCTACCTTTTTTTGCTAGTCATATGAAGTCATATAAAGCTTGACTCTTATTGGTTGCCTGGTACTTCCTAACAACCAGTCAGTGTAGTGTCCTTCTTGGTTCTATCTGTAATAGGCTTGTTAATATTTGAACACATATCATTACTAGTAATTGAAATTCAGCCATATTATCTGTAAAACTTGCTTACTGTGAATATGTAGCCTCGTCGTTTTAATGAATGTAGAAGTCGTGTGCTGGAATATTTCAGATCTAACCAGCGCCTCCTTCCCTTGTGTATAAACCACACTCCGTTTTGCATGTAGGTAATAAGTACAAAACGCAGACGTCAGCACCTTCTGTGACCTTAGGGAGATGTTATAAGTAGCGTAGAAATGTAGATTGTACATTAGCCAGAGTTCCTAAAGCATAATGGATCATACATGTGAACTTTATTACATTCAGTGACACTGCTCACTTTGCATATGAGATCTCAGGACACTTCAGTTAATATCTATAATCAGTAACGTCTCAAGACTACTGCTGAAATCACCTATAACCAGTCAGAGGTAACCGCTGCACCGACAGGGCCTCATCACCACCTACAGTGGTTAGCTCTAAAATTATTGGCACCCTTGGGATAAAGTAAAATTGAATAAGAAATGTAACCTTTAATTGAAATCACTTTGTTCTAAGAACATTAAAAATCTTGATCAAAAATAATGAATTAAATGAGTTGATAAATGTTTATAAATTATCATTTATGTATTTTTATTAACATTTGATGTTTATAATGTAGAAATGTGAAAATATTTACATTTTTCATTACTTATTATTATTATTATTATTATTATTATTAGTAGTATTAATATTATTGATATTAAGTTTTAGCTCACTCGGATGTTATGCGTGTCTAGTTTATTAATCAGTCTGCACTAACACACGCACAATCATGTTGTCTGTGTTCAGGTGAGGTGCTCAGTTTGGAACAAAACCAGTCTGATAGACCTGAGTCCTCTGATCCACCTCAGCGGGTACTACACCGCCACGGACGAGGGCACGGGCGAGAACGCGAACAAGGAAGCAGACCAGAGCAAGGACACGTCCCGTGTCTTCTACATTAACATCTGCCAGCCTCTCAATGCCATTCCAGGGGTCAAGTGTCCCCCTGGAGCGGCAGTGTGCATGGACCCGCCTAATGGAGACCCCATTGTGAGTTTACATCTATCTGTTTCTGATCATGTCATTCAGTTAATGTGAGGATCTTGGGGCAAAACTGCTTGCTTTTGAGGTTTCAGATGCATCCGAGTTGCTGTGAGCAGCTTGTTTTGGAGATTGAATGAACTTTCTGAATGAATATTCTTCTTATTCTTATTATTTTCTGCCCTAACAGGACATCGGACATGCCACTTCCCCTCCTAAGTATAACTCTGCCACTGATGCGGTAATGATCTCCCTTTTTTTTTCCCCCTATAACAATATTATTTTCTTACTGTTTTCTCTCCTCTTTTGTGACCTTATATTTCGTTTTCCGATTTCACCAGGTGGAGATTGATTTTACCGGTACAACACCATGTGCAGCCGATCCCTCCCTCAACTACACCTCCAGAATCATCTTCACCTGCCAGAAAGACACGGACCTGGTAAGTACTCGTCGATAAGACATCGATAAGACTTTGAACTGACCCTTACCCGGACAGCCCTTGAGCTTTCTTTTACGAATACAGGGATCTCCAGAGATGATGCGTCAGCAGGACTGCATGTACATGTTCGAATGGCCAACGCCCCTGGTGTGTCCGGAGATGGTCAGCGCGCAAGGCTGCAAGCTCCAAGTCTCCCAGCTGCAGTACACCTTTGACCTCACGCGTCTGTCTGGAGATGTTCAGGTGGCTAGTCCATGTCGTCTGTGTTCACATTCACATTGACATTTATTCTTATGGCATATCCTTTTATTTTTAATTTACACTTGCTAGTCATGCTAGTCTTCGTACTAGCGTCATTAGCAGATTAGCAAAGCGATCTAACTGTTCTAAGCTATGTAAGCTAACCAGAGGCAGCAACAATCTCTGCTACGTTTTTCCCAAGATTTATTTTTCTCTATACACATTTAATAAGAGGATTAGATGAACCCATGGTTACAAGTTATTCATACGTACAGTAAATCGGGAACTAACTGCAGGTAGGATCTAAAGTTGGTTTGAGGAACTTTTTCCTTCTCATATTTGTAAGGGTATTAATATGCACATAATTAAATTCCTGATCATTCTTTTCTAGACCTGTATCCCTCCATCATGTTTCTGTGCCATTTATTACTACAGTGGGTGGAATATAAAGCAGTAATCAGTACTATATGAATGTGTGCCATACTAAATGTATTACAGTGAGAAAAGAAAAGCTCAGCATGTGTGTGTTAAGGAATACATTTTTCTTTTATTATGCATTTTATCGTGTAGTCCCTGAGCTCATTGTGTTGTGTTGTGTTGTGTAGGTTCCTGTTTCCTATGGGACGTATAAGCTGAATGTGTGTGGGTCTGTGACGGACAAGGTGTGCAAGAAGAGTCCGGTGTGTTTGGTCTCCGGGACTTCGGCGTCCTCGTTTGGCCTCAGCCAGGCCATGAGTCTGACCTACAGCCGAGAGGAGCAAGCCGTTATCATGCAGTATGGAGGTGGAGACCCCTGTCCTTCAGGTCAGCCTCACCATACACCATACACGATGCTTTTCCCCCATGTGTGAGAGAGGATATCCGTGACAGTACAATACGATAAGTAATATATATCCAGACTTGTTTCTTGTCAAAAAACCAATAATTATGAATCTCAGGAGTACATCAGACTTTGATTGGAACTTCCATAACCCAGTGACTAAAGCTCAAGGAGAAATCCATCACCATTACAGTCATGTTTGGCATTTCCTTTGCAAAAAAAAAGTCTTCGAATTTGATTAATAGAGATCTCGCGTTCTCGTTGCAGTGACTACAGATGGAGTTGTGTGTAAGTTTCCCTTCACCTTCACGAAAAACTCCTATTCCGAGTGCACAGAAGATGGCAGGTCTGATGGCAGGAAGTGGTGCTCCACCACACCTAACTATGACAAAGACAGACAGTGGGGCTTCTGTTCTAATGGTAAGAGGTGATGCTCTAACTTACTAGTGTTTTAAGTTCCACGTCCCGTCCCCCCCCCACCCCCTTTCCTCACAAACTTTTTTTTTTTTCGATTTCTGCTAGAAGATTTTAAAAAAGCACTGTAGGTGGCAGATCCCAAGTGTGTGTGTGATGGGTAAAAGAGAAACAGATCATTACTATTAATATCAAATATTGAAATTACAAGTATAATTGGAAGTAATGGTGATTTCTCTAAAAAAAAAAAAAAAAGTGGGGGTGGGGGATTTTATTGGCTGTACGCTTTCTAATCCGTGTGTACCTGTAATTGTGACGCGTCTGTCTAATTGTTTACTGTCGAATTGTTTCATGGGGACAAAAAGCGACCTAAATGCTGGCACAGCTGTTTAAATAGCTGAAAAGGCTGAATAGCAAATGGCTCTCTAGAGTGCAGTAGGCTATGAAAGCCGGTATTCATAATGAATGTAGTGTGCTTATGTAGGGAGTGGGAAGCCACTTGGAATCCTGCATTTTGGTTTAGTTCATTTCATTTCTGTAACATTAAATGTGCACACTCTACAAAAATAACCTTTCACCTCCCCAGTCTATTCATAGAAACGAATCACCTGTAAAATTGAGAAGTGTACGGCACGGTGTCTTTTGACAGGATGCATAAACTCACTAACTAGATAACAAAAACGGACAACATATTTTACACTAATATAAACTATAGGTATGTAAATATGGAGATGCAACGTGCATAAGTGTTAGAGTGGGAGCATTATCTTCACAAATGGTTCATAATGAGCAGTTAAACGAAATAAAATCTCCACTTGCATCACAAATTGGGGCGGAGTTACAGGTACAGTCGAACAGCTTTCAACCTGTAAAGGGAGCATGATTTGTTCATTAAAATACATTTTTTATTATTATGTTATTCTGTTTGTTGATTGTTTGAACTAAGCCTTTGTATTTATAGAATACAGCAATAATCTTTTGTTTACCTTTTTAAAAAAATGTTCATCTTTCAGCGACCGCCAAGAGGCAGTCGACAATCTTGTTCACATGTGACCGATCGGCGGGCCACGGCAAACCTCAGCTGCTCAGCGATACGCAGGCTTGTTCCAGCACCTTCCAGTGGCACACTAACGCCGTCTGTCCTCCGAAAAAGATGGAGTGCAAGCTGGTGAGCCACCACCAAACCTACGACCTGCGCACTCTCTCCTCTCTCACCGAGCCGTGGAAGTTCGCCAGCACCGACAAGAGTGATGCGTAAGAAAATGCTTTTGTACACCCGTGTGTAACACCTTATAGCATGTTATGTTGCATGTATCGTGTCATTAAATTAAAGAATACATTTCTTAATTAGGCGATTCCATCGAAAAAAAGCTATTTGACAACAGAAAAAGGCACAGAAGCAGCTACACTTTCTAGATTTTATGAACAACACCCCCAACACTATACATACCCCACCCCCTTTCCTTTAGTAAGACAGTTCTGCATTGCCTGCATTTGCATATTGAAGCGTGATTGGCTCTCATACTGTATGATGTAATAGCTCTTCCTGTCCAGTGTTCATTACTCTTCTCCTGTTTCTTGTAACAGTTTAATAATAATAATAATAATAATAATAATAATAATAATGATGATGATAATAATAATAATAATAATGTTTCATTTATATAGCACATATCTCAAATTCAAGTCACTTCCACAGACTGAACGCTTAAATCAATTTCCCTCAAATGAATTGAATCGTAAATATAATACTATAAAGGATACCTTTAAAACATAATTGCAATTTCTACTAATGTGGTTTTAAGGAATATGTCTATACCTGATATCAATATTTCAGTTGTTGTCTTTAGATATGACGTGCCAGTGCAGGTTTAAAAATAAATAAATAAATTAAAAACACGCAAAGCTGCTCTTGTTTTTATTGTTTTTATTTGAAACATCCTGGACCTGCATCTAAATGCATTTCCCTGTTAATTTGGATTAATCAGTAATAAAACTTGGACACTAAAGGTACAAATGTCTAAGCTCGTTTTTGGACTCATTGTTCTGCAGTTACTACATGAACCTGTGCCAGGAAATCCACGGAGGCCTGACCGATTGTCCAGAGGGAGCCGCTGTGTGTCGCAGGCGCTCCAGTGGAAAGACGGAGACCCTGGGACGAGTATTTACTCAGAGCATGGGCTTAACTGGTCAGTGGTCTTTACAGTGCACTCAGATACAAACACGTTAGTTGTTTTGGGGGGGTGGGGAAAAAAAAAAAAAAAAACTAAACATGTCTTCTCATTCTCCAGATGGAAAGATACAGGTGAATTACACCATGGGGGATGCTGTGTGTGGGAATTCAGAGCCAGCCAAAACCATCGTCCAGCTGTCATGCGGCAACACCTTGGGTCATCCGAAACTCCTGAAGTGAGTCCAGTTATGTGGAAACCATTAAACAAATGCACCATAGTTTTTTAAACTTGATCTCTATTCACTGCATCTGTAGTGTAGTGTGTGATTTACTATGAACAAGAATTAGCTGAAGCATTTACGTTGACGCCTTGCTACGAAGATACGGGAGAAAACTTTACGTTTCTGCGAATCAAATCCCCTGAGCAATAATGCCAGTTCACTGAAGGGGAAAGGCCACGGGTTGTTAAAGATGTGCACTTCCCTCTGGTGGAGCTTTCTTTCACATCATTTCGGCTTTATCTAGATGAACTTTGACCTGTAAATTCACGACCCTCGGATAGTCGATGAGTAGAAAACAAGAAACCGGGAGTTTCTGGAGTAAAAAGGAGTTGTTATTATATCGTTATATATTATTATAGACTTCCGTTATAAGTGAGTTGTAGAAAAACAGGTTCCTTTATCAGTGCAATGAAATGTGTCAGGATTATTGTCTACACTGCAGATGAAGTGGATTGAGAACAGCCACACCACACCGTCTTTGGGTCTTACTGTTGATTTACTTGCAGTTACAGTTTACTTACAGTTAAAGGATGCTTTATTACCAGGTGTTGAAGATTAACATTTTAAGCCAGGTAGCGTAGTTCTGACCTTTTAACACTTGTGTGACAGCGTGGGACAGCGCTTCACATGGAGAAATATTGCTGCTGTAGGAAGTTCTTAAAACGACAAGCTATCCTGAGCTGAAATAGTCCACTTACTTCTACATCCGTAGCCTAATCTATTTATGGCAAATAGTGACTTTTCAAACGTCAAAGAATTCTAAGTTAACAAAAGAAAATGTGTTCTCACTTTGATCATCAGCATCATCCACATCAGCCTCTGACCCCGTTCACACCTGGCATTAACATGTGTCCTGGGAGATCGGATCGTAACTGGACAGCGCTAAGTACAGGTGTGAACGGGATCGTATGCGTCTCGGTCACTCAAACCATGTGATCTGGAAACACCTGACCTGCAGTGATTGGAAATCATGCTGAACAGTAGAGCGGATAAAGATGATGCCGTAACAGCAGAGACGAAAGCAGATGCTGTTTGTAGCTTCTTTCCTTGCCTTATCTCCAGTTTCGTTAGCAGACCAGATGATTAAAACTTTTGAAACGGTCCATAAAGGTAGATGAAATTAGGGTCCGTGGGACGTTTCTGTCTGAAAATAAATGCAGATGTAATAAACGTGCACGACACAAGTTCTCCTGCGGAAACGATGTATGAAATCCAAACGCTCGCGCTCTCAGGAGACGCGTTAAAATGCCACGAGTGTACGGCTGTGTGTCTCTCTGTCCACTTGTGGTCCGATCTCGCGAGACGGATTTTAATGCCAGGTGTGCGCAGGGCCTCTGTCTCATCACCTGAGGTAAAAGTCAGTCGCGGCGTTTGAAACTTCAGCGTTTAGGCTCTATTCTCCGTTTTGATAATATGATATGATGGTTCAGGAGCATCACGGACACGCTGACAGCGTCCTTTATTCTATGACGCGTAGATATCCAACAACTTGATCGAAGCGCGATATTCACTGTGTGAGGAAATCACACTGAGCTAGCAATGTTTTAGACATCTTTAGGCAGACTGACTGTTTTTCCCCACCAAGTTTGTTATGCTTGCTCCTTAGACCGTACCATCACTGCAGGGATACTCCAAGACAAAGCTATACAGTAGCCTGAATAAACACATTTCAATGTGAAATATTTTTTAGTTGTTCTGTGAGGTGTCATTATAGTACAACCCAATTTTTAATTATTCATCATCTTTTCACCCACAGCAGCATCCAGCAGGTTTTCCCAGAGCATCACACACTTCTACTTTGTGAACTGTAGAGTGTTTTTGTGCTTTTAGGCCTTATGTTCATGTGTGTGTGTGTGTGTGTGTGTGTTTGTGCGCAGGGAGGATAAGGCAGCCTGTGAGTTCTGGGTGGAGTGGGAGACTCGAGCAGCCTGTGTAGTGAAGCAGCAAGGGGAGCTGGTGGAGATGGTGAACGGCACCATCAAAGTTCCAGGGACGGGTGCCGTGTTCAGTCTGGGAGATCTCTACTTCAGGTCTGAGTCTGACTTTTAACTGTTATGCAAGCAAAAACAGAAGAAGAAAAAAAAAAAAAAAGCATAGTGAGTGAAAGCACAAGGCACTTAATCCTAATGCCTTGTGAGTTTTGCCCATTGTGACCATAATGAGAAATGGTAGTAGCCAAAATGATTAGCCTACAGCCCACTATACAGTTTATACACACCGCTTTTTTGAAGATGTATTCACATATAATTGTGGGAATCTTTTATAAGCGTTGTCTCCATGTATGTATTTCTTGTACATCTTGAGCATAGTGTGAGCGTAGGGTAAAGTAACGTAACCTTCTTTGTGTCTCTACTAGATTGTTATAAACTCCTCATCCTACTCCTCATGTTTCTTTGACTCCTAGCCTCCACAAAGCCACGGGAGACATCAGACCCAACGGTGACACCTACATCTATCACATCCAGCTATCAGGCATCACGGACAGCTCCTTATCCCAGTGCCTGGGCGCTAATATCTGCCAGGTGAAGGAGGACGCCACCTACTGCCGGAAGATCGGCTCCTCCAGCAAGGCCAAGTACTACATCAAAGGTGAGACGCAGACATTACAGCACATGAGTTTGGAGGATTTTCCAGGTTGAAATATTTAATTTTGTTGTTAAAACTATATTTGTAGGGGACAGTCTGGACGTCCTGGTGCCTTCGGAGTCTGTGTGTGGTCGTGACAAGTCGAAGACCATGTCGTCGGCCATCTTGTTCCACTGCAAGCCAGAGGCCGGAGTGGGCATCCCCGAGTTCCTGCTGGAGACTGATGGGTGTCAGTACCTGTTCGTTTGGCACACCAACAAAGTCTGCGAACTTTTGTAAGTAACACTACAGTCTGAGATCCTTGGTTCAATGCACCTATGAACGTCACGGGTTTTAGAAAGACAAGGCGACCGGAGTATGTCATGTGGGAGTGTAAGGCTATAATGACAGATTTCACTGATTTTCATAATATTGTAATAAAGTATAATAATAATATAGTTTAGCAGCTAAGGATCCCTCACACTCACCACCACCCGGTCAGGGAGCCAACCCAGCCACTAGGGGTAGTTCTCAGTGCCGGTCCCAAGCCCCGGTTAAAATGGGAGGGTTGCGTCAGGAAGGGCATTCGGCATGAAGCCTGTGCCAAAACAAATATGCGGACCAATGATCCGCTTTGGCGACTTGTAACGGGAGCAGCCAAAAGAACAATAATATAGTTGTTTTGAAGAAAAAAGAGAAATATATATATATATATATATATATATATATATATATATATATATATATATATATATATATATATATATATATATATATATATATATATATATAAAATTTCTAACACTAAAGTTTGCTGTACAAAAAAAAAATTAATTGTTCTACTTTTATTCGCTAAACACATATACTATATAGAAACATGTTTCCCAAACTTTTTGTCTAAATGACCTTCATGAAGAAAAAAGGCAGTCGATTTTAACATATTATGAAAATCATTTTTCGTTGGTTTTTTTTTTATTATTATCATAAAAGAAAGAAAGAAAATGTCTCTCAAAATTGGAATTAAGTGGAATTTCCAACAATATCCAAGTGCTACTGGAGCCAGTTCTACATAAGTTCGCACTCGCAAGAGTGCAGTTATACTGAATATCAGCAAAGCTGTGATTCGGCCGTAGGTGATCCCAGCCATGCCGATATATTCAGTATAACCACATGATTACAAATAATAACACTGGATATAAATAATATAGAGTAACTGACATTTGAGACACAATATGGCCAAACGTTTTGTTTTATTTTTGCTCGGCTAGAGGAAATAGATCCCGAAGAAGCCACACTCACTTTATATGACGTCGTCTTGCTCGTAGTGACTTGTACATTCCCGCTAAAGGTGCTTCCGGTGAAATTGGCTTCCTTTTCATTTTCATCTGATTGAGCTTATTTTAATTCAGAAGTTATATTCCTGAAAAGTATCATTTGTCATGTCCGCTGACGTCAAGTCGCTAACTCTGCTGTAGTAACCGTTTCAGTGGGTCTGTTGCTGGAAGTGGAATTTTTACGTGGTTGTTTGTTTGTTTGTTTGTTTTGAAGCACCATGAATCAGCAGGTTAAGGACAGCGATGATGCTGGATTAACAGGGCGGAGTCAGGCTCTGGGGGTGGTGCTTAGCCTGCTGCTGGTGGTGATTACCATCTGTCTGCTTGTTCTGCTGCTTCACAAGCAAGAGAGGAGGTACACAGACACAAACACACACACGTGTGCACACACACATTGCTTTTCATTATTTATGAATTTCTCTTGCTGATTAAGTTCTGTGTGATTCTGTTTTAGGGGGCTTTTTATACAGAAACTCACCAGCTGCTGCAAACGCAGAAATCAAGTGTCCTATAAATACTCCAAGGTAGTAACAATATGTATTTGTCTGTTTGTTTATTTATGTATATCAGTGTATAATGTATCATTTTGAGTCAGAAAGTCTCAAAGTGATAGGAAAAAGATCAAAAGCAAGTATTTCTGAAAAATCATATTAATGAAGCAATGTACAGTCATTAATAAAGGGACTGCAAATCTATAAAAATGACTTACACATTATTAAAAAATTATAAAGTAAAATACAGTGGCTTGCATAAGTATTGACACCCTTGAATGTTTTCCACGTAGTGAAATGGGCTTAGTTGGGAGTATATCTCATGAATCGAAATAAAATAACCCATAATATCGAAGTGGGGGAAATCAGTATAATTATCAAAATGATTTGTTTAGTTATTTATAAATTTAAAAATATATTTTAAAAAAAAGTTGGTAAAATTAAAACCTTCTTTGCTGTGAAACCCCAAAATTGGTTTTAGCACAGCCAGTTTTCAACAGAAGTGTGCAATTAATGTGGGATGTTTTTGGGATTTATTCTTATTATTTATTTATGCCAGGACTTTGTCGTGGAATTGCTTTGATAGCTCCTTGGCCTTTAGGTTCTCTAACAAACTCTGGGTTCCTCCAAGAGCAGATGTATTTATATTGCGACCACTTTAATTACACGCAGGTCAACTACATTATGGAATTAATTACTAATTATGTAGCTTCTGATGGCAAAACTAATTTAGGGATTTCACAGCAACAGGGGGAATTACTTATGCAACTTGTGCAAACTTTATTTTATTTATTTATTTTTTTTATTGTTAAATAATTTAGCAAAGTGTGTTGATTTTGCCCCTACATCAATATCATAGCTATTTTGTGTAGATTCATGGCATATATTCCCAATTAAGTCCATTTCAGTTCCTACAAGATGTGGAAAAGTTCAAGGGGGGGTGAATACTTACGCACACCAGGCCAGGTTAAACAAGTATTAATCTGGATTCAAAAATAGTTATAGTTCCAGTGTTCTCTGGAACATTACATACACATATACATATACGGTCCTACATGGATTAGTTGTGTATAATGCGGCTGTGTCCCAGGTGAGCACGGATGAAGACGGCTGTGAGGACGAGATGGAGTGGCTGATGGAGGAGGTGGAGACTCCGGCGCAGACACCTCACGAGAACGGCCACATCACCACCAAACCAGTGAGTGCCGACGCCCTGCGCTCCTTCTCCCTAGACGAGCAGGACAGCGAGGAAGAAGTTCTGTCCATCCCCGGAGTTCGAGTCCACTCGGGACGAGTCTCAGCGTCCTCTTCCTCCTCTCGTTTCCTGAAGAAGAACGAGAGCGATGAGGATCTGGTGGGGCTGCTGGACGACACGGGGAGAAAGAACACGTCCAAACCGAGCTCCAGACATCCGAGGAAAGTGCAGGCAGACCCAGACGACAGCGACGAGGACCTCCTTAAAGTCTGAGGATTCCTCTCATGAACTTCTGAACGTCCCTCTAAACTCGCTCTGGTCATTTGGTTGATTTTTTTTTTGTTGTTGTTGTTGTTGTTGTTTTCTAAAGGGAAATCTATTTATATCTGTTCAGTGCTTATCAACGGACAGTCGATGCCTTGGTGATGAAAATATTTCATCGTTTAATTGTTTGAATCTTTCTTTCTCTGGGTCGGGTCAGTTTAATTAAAAATCGATTTGCACAGAGATGTTATTGTATGTGAAGGCAAAAAAAAAAAGGTTTATGATCTGTTATTTAATTTCATGGGTTGATTTTATGATTTCAGTTTTATTCATCTCACTTATTTCCGTGGCAACCAGTAGCCAGCCGCGAATACGGAA
Source organism: Cranoglanis bouderius (assembly GCA_023630585.1). Lineage (NCBI taxonomy): Eukaryota > Metazoa > Chordata > Actinopteri > Siluriformes > Cranoglanididae > Cranoglanis > Cranoglanis bouderius. The sequence continues at coordinate 17,878,206 of CM042547.1, forward strand.
AATCCTGTGTTTGAGGTTTGCGGTATTTTTGCACACGGAGCCATGAGGAATCGCATTAACATTTTCTCAGATTTTTTTTTGCAGCACTTGCCTCACAGGATAAAAAAAAAAATCTGCTTCATATTTACCGCTTCTTTTTACAAACAAAACCATTTCGAGTAAAGGGATGTCTCCTGCATTGCTTTAACTTCCCTTTTTGCCATGAAAGCATGCTGTATAACCCTTACACCGAGCATACACAGTATTTTAATGCTGGGAGATCTCATTTCCCTCCACAAACTTACAGAACATTACCGTCTCAGTCTTTCTTTCAGCTTTTTCTGATTTCTGTTGTTCAGGTATTATTGTTCATTTGAATAATTGTTAAATGAATTGTTTGCACAGTTATGTATGTAAAAATTCACACGTATGATGCACTGGATGAGGGTTAAAAAGTTAAAAGGTGACGATAACAGTGTGATTTTGGCCTTAGACTCAAGACTGTGATGCATGTGATGTGAGGTTTTTTTTTTTTTTATTATTATTATTATTATTATTATTCCGGCAACCTGTTTTTCTGCAATTGTCGTCTTGACAAAATGGTACGATTTGATCATAAACCAACTTCCTGTGGATTTTGTCCTGAAGTGGCCTGTTACTGGCGTGGAACGCTAATGTTTCACACTGTCTCTGAATGCGATCCAAATGACTTCTCTGAAAGGTTTTGTGATTTGAAGAAAGACTGCTGATGAGGTTGAATGCTTGAAGGTGTCACTAACTCCACACTGTAAACATAAACTCAGTACGTGTTTAATTTTAATTTATTTTGTTTTTCCTTTTTCTTTTCTTTTTTTTTTTTTTGTTTAAATCACATATACAGAGCCTCGTACTGATGGCCCTGTTTCTGCCAAACTTTCTTTAGAATTGTTTGCTCATCTGCTCTTTTATTGTTTTGTGTTTAAAAATGTTCATACTGAGACATTACATTATTTCAATAAAAAAGAACAGCTGTTAAAATATTTACTGTTTTCACTAAGCAGTGTTTTCACACTGGGTGGCCTGCGAGGTTCAGATCTTTACAAGTTCTAATGCATTTTAGACTCAGAAACTTGATTGAAAATGTTTGCATACCCTTAGGGGGAAAAAATGAAAAAGCCAAATAAATGTATCTTGTAGTTTTTACTTTATTAGGTTTCATAAATATTCCTTCATTATCAGAAGTATGCAAAATGGAAAGATATTTTTATTATTATTATTATTAGTTCAAAGGTTTGCAGCCTTCTTTCTGAAAGTGATACAAGTAATTACAGAATATTTATATGTCCACCATTTGGTGCCACTCTTCTTGACATTCTTCTTTACTTTCATTCTTTTCAATTAACACTTACACCGACACTTGTTTCTAACTAAGTGGAAGTTTTTTTAAAACGATGAAATAGGTGCACATCCTTTTCCTATGGGGGGTGCGAACTTTTGCACTTCACTTGCACCACATCATGAACACTAGGTTAGTGTATTGATACATAGTACATACATACATAGTAGCGAAATCGAGGATGTAAAAATTACCATTCTTCTTTCTGTAGCAAGTGTATTTTGTGGAGAATGTGAAAACATTTAAGGAATATTAATGTATTTTTAATTAATAAGACAAAAAAAACAAAAAAAAACGCAGCGTGTCATGTTACAGAGGAACCACAAAGCGCAAACTCTTCTGTCCTAAAAACATTCCCATGGAGGAAAATGAAAAATTACAGCTTTACTTCTGAATGTTACAAAGTGCTGCTACTGGAGACTCCTTCCTTAAATGTTAAAATCAATAAATTTCCTCACAGAAAAAAGAAAACAGAAAAAAAAGACGTACCTGAAGCTTAATGAATTTGGGCTATAGTAAATAATAATAATAATAATAATACTCTGCAAATAAAAGTAAAGAAAATGAATCTATAGCGTAACAATGGTGGCTATTTGTATTCCCTTCTCCATATTATTTTGGTAATATGAGGTCTCTGAAAAAAAATTCACTGAAGCTTATAATTGACCAGGAGTGTAAATCCTGTGTAGATACACTATATGGGCAAAAGTATGTGCACACCTGACCATCACACCCATATGTGGTTCTTCTCCAAACTATTACCACAAAGTTGGAATCGCACAATTGTATAGAATGTCTTTGTATGCTGTAGCTTTATAATTTCCCTTCACTGAAACTGAGAGGCTCAAACCTGTTCCAGCATGACAGTGCCCCTGTGCACAAAGTGAGCTCCATGAAGACATGGTGTGTAAAGTGTTAAGGTTGGAGTGGAAGAACTCGAGTGTCCTGCACAGAGCCCTGACCTCAACCCCACTGAAGACCTTTGGGATGAACTGGAACGCAGACTGCACCCCAGATCTCCTCACCTGACATCAGTACCTGACCTCATTAATGCCCTTGTATCTGAATGATCACAAATCTCCACAGCCAAGCTCCAAAATGTAGTGGAAAGCCTTCCCAGAAGAGTGGAGCTTATTATAACAGCAAAGGGGGAATAAATCTGGAATTGGATGTTCAACAAGTCCACATACTTTTGTCCATATAGTGTATTTTGTGTACATTTTGTTTTTATATTTTGCACTAAACCCATGTGAATCTGATCTTTTGGCTGATCTTCCAACGAGAGACTCGTTGCACAACACAGCTGTCTATTAAAGAGTAACATGTGGGCTCTGTGTGCTAATTTCAATCTCTGCATGACTAGTTCGAGGGTCAACCTGCTTTCTCTGGACTCTGCACTTGGAAGTGTGTAAATACCCCGTTGCTGCTCGGACGCTGCACACTGAAGCCGTCGAGCTGCCACCGCCATGACCACGTTTGACGACATCCTGGAAGAAGCCGGCAAATTCGGCAGTTTCCAGAAGCGCATTTTCTCCCTGTTGTGTCTAGTCTCTGTGCCCTTCTCTGGAATTTATGTGGGCATCGTGTTTCTGGGCTTCACCCCTGAGCACTGGTGCCGTAACCCCGGGGTGAAGCAGGTTCAGATGCACTGCGACTGGGATCTAGAGAAGGCACTCGGGGTCATGGTGCCTTTTCAGAACACATCGGCTGGAGCGGTGCGTAGTCAATGTGAGAGATTTGACGTGGAGTGGAACATCACTGACCTCAGCTGCGATGACCTGGACGGCGAGATCGCAGAGGCAAGGCACGCTGCACTGCCCACGAGTGCCTGCAAGGATGGCTGGGACTACGATTACGAGGGAAGAGAGTCTTTTGTCACTGAGGTACGATTGGAATTGGCTTTCATTCACTTTACAGATCTATAATATATTCAGTGAGCAGGCAAAAAAAAAACAACTGAGTGCAAAACGTTTAAGCGCCAAATGAAGAATGCAATGATATTTAATTTATAGCTATTAGATATTTGGTGTGTTGGGTTTCACAGACGTTCCTTCATCATGAGATATTTAACAGTGGAAAAAAAGGTCGGTTTGCATCTCCCCTACTGGTCTTCATAGCGATGGGGCAGATATTATTGCCACCTCACAGCTGCAGGGTCCCTGGTTCGATCCTGTGTTCAGGTTGCTGAGGAGTTTTGGCATGCTCTCCTCATGTCCCTGTGGGTTTCTTCCAGGTTCTCCGGTTTCCTTTCATTCCAGTAGGTGAATTGTTAAGATAAATCGCCCCTATGAGCGTGTGCATAGTATGCTGCGATCAGTGTGATGCATTCCCAGGATAGGCTCTGGATCCACCATGGCCCTGACCAGGATAAAGTGGTTACTAAAGATGAATGAATGAATTAAACTGGCTTACATAATGGGATCGATATTCTCTAATAGCATGTACGCCCCGTCTGTTGGCTTTATAACATCTTTCATATCCTTTGAGCAGCTTCTGGATTTTTTACTTTTAATATCGCTGCCTTACTCTTATCCCTAACTCTGAACAACTTTTAAATTTTAAATTTTACCTCTATTATTAACCCATTCAAGGAGGAACTTTCTGTTTGATGGATTTATTCAGTTAAGCTTTTTGGCTTTAGATCCCTGTTGAATAAACCAGAGGCAACAGTCTCAAAGGGGGAAAAATCCATGAGTAAGAAACCTTGACTCACAAAGGAAAATATCGTTTTCTATATCTGGGTGACACCATATAGTGGGAATATGAATCATTAAAGTATACAGGTGTAGAAGAGGAAAGACAAACGGTGCTGAATGTTCAGCACAAGCAGATTGTGAATAAGAGTCCTGGAATGAGCACAGAACAGTCTTTAGGAATACAGCAGCAGTTCGTAGGTACAAATCTACAGTATCCAGGTGTACGCAAGGATGACAAAGGAAAACCTTCAAGGTATCTATGAGGGACACATCCACAACAGCAGAACGTGAGTCACGTGTTCAGCAGTAGAGCAGAAAGTATCTCATTGATTGGTTATTTGTTAGTTTTGTCTAGATAACTTCATATCAGTGCTTTCCTGTTTCCTTGTGGAACCGATCCATTTAACTACAATCTACTGCCACAAGGCCACCATCTGTAACCACCACACTCCTGTAAGATCCCTCAGACTTCACAAACTAAACCATTGGGACTCTTTACATTGTAATATATCGATACATGTTGGAAATACACACAAAAAAATCATTATCTTTATAAATATTATCACAAAACCATGAGGAACCTGTAAGAACAGTGTCTGATAACAGAATGCTGCCTGTCTGATCATTATATTCCATGTTTCCTTGTGTTTCAGTTTAACGTGGTGTGCGGAGACGCTTGGTTATTAGACATGTGCCAGGCAGCGCTCTCTGTTGGCTTTTTAATAGGCAGCATTGCCATCGGATACCTCGCTGACAGGTACGACACACTTCTGTCACTCGTCCCTTGTCAAAAAAATTCTAGGGATTCCTATAAGAAACTTGTACAGGATTATAATTAGTATTTCTATCATATTTTGGATCAATTCCTATAAGATTCTTATAGAAACTGTCTTATAGGAGAGCACACAAACATCCTGTAGGAGCACTTCTACAGGATTTTTTTAATGGGGTCCATTTGCGTTCCTGTTCGGGTCTACATGCGAATTCGGTGTGATACTTTTACTGTATATGGTGTTTGTGCAAGTGATGTTAATTAAAACCGTCCATTCTATGTCAACTACAGTCTGAAATTCTATTTAAATAGTATTAATGTTCTCTATGAACGTCTATAATGTAGCTTCAGAATTGATGAAATTGCAGTTGCTGTATAAATAAGTTAATCAATCATCAGTGCTATTCACTTCATATATATATATATATATATATATATATATATATATATATATATATATATATATATATATATATATATATATATAGAGAGAGAGAGAGAGAGAGAGAGAGAGAGAGAGAGAGAGAGATGGGCAGGGCACGAGTGTTGTTTATTTTGGGTAATCTAATAATCATCATCAGTATTTTCAGGTGGGGGTCAAAGAACAAGCAGACCACATCAAATAGGGATAATCCATGATCAGAATGAAAACATGAGCAAGAGTCAAAAACCAGAATGAACAGGAAGCGGGAAAACGGATGCATGATAAGACTTCGCAATGAAAGACAGAAACAGTAGGGTTTAAACAGACAAACTAATTACAAGCTTAGCACGGAACACATGGACACGATCAGGAAACACACCCATGACAGGACAGGGACAGAAATCTAAACAAAAGCACGTGGAAAAAACATAATCCCATGACAAGAAGTCAAAATAAATCAAACAGGAGCAGGGTACATCGTGCTGGAGAACCTGCTACATGCTTGAGAGGAGAGATTTCTGACAGATAGCTAATGTTGTGTAGTTAGCTAGTGAAAAACTTTTTTTTTTTTTTAACTGTATTTAAGTAACTAAGCAAGTTTGCTATAGTTAGCTAGGGTTTAACATATTTTCAGAATTCTTGATTCTGACTGGTCAGAAGGTGTTGAGTAGATTTACCCAAACAGCAGCTCTGGCAGTAGTTTCGGCTGCAATGCTAATGACAGGTTTTTATTAATGTGCTCATATTAATGCGTTACAGTTTCTATGGTAACAATTTACACAGACTTGGCTGCTGACATAAACAGATTTGTTTTAAAAATGCGCTGAGCACTAATAGGGTTTTCTTTGAGGAGAGGTTTATTTAGTGTTTATAGAAGGTCAGCATTAACGCTTTGCAACAGGCAGAGGTAAATCTGTCTACTGTGGTATCTGATGTATGATTGATTTTGCAAAAATATACAATATGAGCCCGTTTTGCTTAGGAACAATATTAGAAGCAAACCTTATTCTTAGACTGAACTAAAATATGCAATGTACTGATGTACAGTACTGTGCAAAAGTTTTAACCACATGCAAAGAAATGCTGTAGAGAAAAGATGCCTTCAAAATAAATGAAACAAAGTCAATATTTGGTGTGACAAAAAAATAAAAATAGTCGTCTCCGGTACAATTAGTGCAGTTTTATAAGGAAATGAGCTGGTAAGTTTTATTGAGCATCTTGCAGAACCAGACACAGTTCTTCTGGACACTTTGACTTTCGCACTCGCTTCTTATTTTTGCAGCAAAACCCAGCAGCCTTCACTGTGTTTTCTTTGTCTGAAAAGTGTCTCTTATGTAATATGCTGCTTTCTTTAATGACATACAAACATTTTACTGTAACATTTCATTTTGTGCTAGAAAACTAATGTTTGGGAATCTAAAATGTTTTTTTTTTTTTTGTACTGACTTGATAATGTAGAAGTCATAAGATAAAAAAATCTATAACAAAGTTTGCACTAAAAAAAATAGGGTGCCTAAAACTTTTGCACAGTACTGTACTTCAGTACCAGTAGAACCTTAATATACTGATACACTTTTCTTCTGCTCTGTTCTTATAGGTTTGGTCGGAAATCAACATTCCTGGTGTCCTGTGCTTTGAATACAGTGACAGGAATTCTAGTGGCAGTATCTCCTAATTACATCTCCCTGCTGGTGTTCAGAGCGCTGTATGGGTTTGGGTCTAAGGCCGGCTGGATGGTAGCATTTGTTCTGAGTAAGAAAGCAAGCTCTCGCTGTTATTCAATGTTGATGTAAGGAATTTTTTGGGAAATACCCGGAAGACAGCATTATATGATTTTTATATACAGCCCAGCTTTAAGCTGGGCTGTATGAAACCCAGGAATAAAAACCAGGACATACTACACAGTGCTTTTTAAAGTTGGCCTAGTTAATTTACTTTAAACTATTAAATATAAACTAAGTAATATGTTTTTTAATGGTCAAGAAAATACAGGTGCATCTCAATAAATTAGAATGTCGTGGAAAAGTTCATTTATTTCAGTAATTCAACTCAAATTGTGAAACTCGTGTATTAAATAAATTCAGTGCACACAGACTGAAGTAGTTTAAGTCTTTGGTTCTTTTAATTGTGATGATTTTGGCTCACATTTAACAAAAACCCACCAATTCACTATCTCAACAAATTAGAATTCTTCATAAGACCAATAGAAAAAACATTTTTAGTGAATTGTTGGCCTTCTGGAAAGTATGTTCATTTACTGTACATGTACTCAATACTTGGTAGGGGCTCCTTTTGCTTTAATTGCTGCCTCAATTCAGCGTGGCATGGAGGTGATCAGTTTGTGGCACTGCTGAGGTGGTATGGAAGCCCAGGTTTCTTTGACAGTGGCCTTCAGCTCATCTGCATTTTTTTGGTCTCTTGTTTCTCATTTTCCTCTTGACAATACCCCATAGATTCTCTATGGGGTTCAGGTGTGGTGAGTTTGCTGGCCAGTCAAGCACACCAACACCATGGTCATTTAACCAACTTTTGGTGCTTTTGGCAGTGTGGGCAGGTGCCAAATCCTGCTGGAAAATGAAATCAGCATCTTCAAAAAGCTGGTCAGCAGAAGGAAGCATGGAGTGCTCCAAAATTTCTTGGTAAACGGGTGCAGTGACTTTGGTTTTCAAAAAACACAATGGACCAACACCAGCAGATGACATTGCACCCCAAATCATCACAGACTGTGGAAACTGAACACTGGACTTCAAGCAACTTGGGCTATGAGCTTCTCCACCCTTCCTCCAGACTCTAGGACCTTGGTTTCCAAATGAAATACAAAACTTGCTCTCATCTGAAAAGAGGACTTTGGACCACTGGGTAACAGTCCAGTTCTTCTTCTCCTTAGCCCAGGTAAGACTCCTCTGACGTTGTCTGTGGTTCAGGAGTGGCTTAACAAGAGGAATACGACAACTGTAGCCAAACTCCTTGACACGTCTGTGTGTGGTGGCTCTTGATGCCTTGACCCCAGCCTCAGTCCATTCCTTGTAAAGTTCACTCAGATTCTTGAATCGATTTTGCTTGACAATCCTCATAAGTCTGCGGTTCTCTCGGTTGGTTGTGCATCTTTTTCTTCCACACTTTTTCCTTCCATTCAACTTTCTGTTAACATGCTTGGATACAGCACTCTGTGAACAGCCAGCTTCTTTGGCAATGAATGTTTGTGGCTTACCTAGTGAACCAAACTGAGAGACCATTTTGAAGGCTCAGGACACCTTTGCAGGTGTTTTGAGTTGATTAGCTGATTGGCATGTCACCATATTCTAATTTGTTGAGATAGTGAATTGGTGGGTTTTTGTTAAATGTGAGCCAAAATCATCACAATTAAAAGAACCAAAGACTTAAACTACTTCAGTCTGTGTGCATTGAATTTATTTAATACACGAGTTTCACAATTTGTGTTGAATTACTGAAATAAATGAACTTTTCCACGACATTCTAATTTATTGAGATGCACCTGTATATCTATGAAAATATCTAGACCTTTACCTGTACCAGTCCAGTCCAGTTTGGGTGAGTCTGTGCCCATGATAGCCTCAGATTCTTGTTCTTGGCTGACAGGACTGGAACCTGATGTGGTCTTCTGCTGTTGTAGTTCATGCACCTCAAGGTTTGATGTGTTGTGTGTGCTGAGACGCTTTTCTGCACATCACGTTACTATACCCTTCCTGTCAGCTCAGACCGGTCTGGTCATTCTCCTCTGATCTCCCTCATCAACAAGGATTTTTTTTTCCCGCACCATTGTGTGTAAACTCTAGAGACTGTTGTGTGTGAAAATCCCAGGAGATCAGCAGTTTCTGAAATACTCAAACCAGCCCATCTGATACCAGCAACCATGCCACGGTTAAAGTCACAGAGATTACACTTTTTCTTCATTCTGATGTTTGATGTGAACATTAACTGAAGCTCTTGACCTATATCTGCATGATTTTATGCATTTCTCTTTTATGTGCTCCCACATGATTGGCTGATAAAATAACTGCATGAAAGCACAGGTGTTCCTAATACAGTGTATGGTGAGTGTATATTCATCTTTGTTAGAAGGCCTTGGCTATAATTTCATGCTTCCTCTGTTCTGCGCTCAGTTACAGAGCTGGTAGGAGTGGAGTACCGAAGGCCAGTAGCTGTGTTCTTTCAGATGATCTTCAGCATCGGTATCCTCATCCTGCCCCTCATGGCCTACTTCATCAGTAACTGGCGCTGGCTGCAGGTGGCCATCACAGCTCCATACCTCTTCTTCCTGGCTTACTATTGGTGAGGCCCGGGGTTCTGTTAAGTATACAGCTTTAACGATTTTGAGCCACGGATTGTATTTTTAAAAATTATTTTATTGTATGGATTTTGCCTCCAGGTTTATTCCCGAGTCACCGAGGTGGCTTCTCTCCCAGAACAACTCCAGTATAGCTGTGGAGATCACAAAGGAGATGGCCAAAGTGAACAAGAAGACGCTCTCCAAAAACATTGAGGTGCGTTCATACTGCTGCATTATACTGTAGGGTATAATCATTAATTTGACGCATACATTTACAATTATTCAGTAAGAAAAAAGGTTTTGTGCAAATGATTATAAAATGTATAAAATGTCATCATCAATACACATTTCAGAATTGACAAATACAACTTCTTTCCACAGACACTTAAGGACGATAGCACAGACACTGCTGTTGCCTCTTTCATGGACTTGATCCGGACCCCCAAGATGAGAAAGCACACCTTCATCCTCAGCTACAACTGGTACGTCTGACAGAACACAGAGACGTGTGTGTAAGGAATCCATAGCTGGCAGCGTGTTTGAATCCATATGCAGAGGTATTTATTGTAGAAGGAAAACAACGAACAATCCAATGGGTCAGGCCAAATCACAAACAAAGTCCAGGCAAGGTTCAAAACACAGAAAGGCAGAGAAATAGCAAACAAATTAAGACGTAAGGCAAAAGGGCAAATCCAAGAGACAGGCAATCGGTTGTAACACAAGAAACCGCAAAAGTAACGGCTTGATAAGGCAGATAGGACTGGCAATACTTCGCGTTGGTTAGCATGCAGCACATGGCTTATAAAGCTACAAACAGGAAGTGCTGCTAAAACTCAGGTGACGGCTCCCTCTGGTGGAGGGAGGAACTGTTCATGGACTGAGGTGTTACAGTGTGTATGAGATGTGTGTTTGCCCGGCAGGTTCACTAGTGCTGTGGTGTATCAGGGCCTGATCATGCGTCTGGGGATCCTGGGTGGAAATGTCTACATTGACTTCCTCATCTCTGGCTTAGTAGAATTCCCGGCTGCCATCCTCATCCTCTTCACAATTGACCGTATCGGCCGACGGCTGCCGTTTGCAACAGCCAATATCGTCTCTGGAGTCGCTTGCCTTATAACAGCTTTCATTCCAGAGAGTAAGTTATACACTGCAACTTTTAGTAATATGTTTGATGGAAGTAAAAGCATGTTGATGAATTAATGCTAAAGGTTTTAAAGAAGCAGTCTTGCCAAAGAAGAAATTTTCAGTTTTCAATTTACGCTGAATGTATTCAGTCATTCAGTTGAGACATGTTTACTGTCCGAAATGTGCTTTTGTAGTTTTGTACTAATGTAACTAATAGGTAACAAAAGCTTAGATTGTTTTGGCCTCATTTATCAATCTTTTTTTTGTTGTTGTTGTAAAAATGTGTGTAAATATTTTCATAGCCAAACTCAACAAAAAATTCCAAACATATTTACAAAAGTCTCATTATCTTTTTCATACTCATCTGCACACTTTAATAAATACCAATCACCCATAAATATCCAAGCATCATTCATGGCATAGATTTACATTTAGCCACGCCCACAAAACACCATAAAAGGTAAATTTCACAGAGAACTGAAAACTACAAACTGGCAACTAAATGGTGAAAGAGTACCTCCTAAACACCTTTTATAGGACGCCATTACTTTTGTCCTAGTTGAATTTGCATTAATATGAATCCACTGAGTTTCACAAAGTGTTTATTAAATTGGTGTGTGATTGAAATCAATAAGCAATTTAAACTTGCAGTGTAATTTGTATATAAAATCGCAGTAACTCCCGACAATTACACAGTTTGAAGCCGATCGGTCAAGGTTCACACTAATGTGTCTCCTTATATGGAAATTTACACAAACTCAGGAGGCATCCGTAGGATACGAACATTTTTTTCTGAACCTTGTGTCTTGTTTCAGATTAGTAAAAAAAAATGTATTAATAAAATCTTTTATGCACCATTTACATGAACTCCCAACCACACTAATGGCCTTCCTTCCCTTTAAACATCTGTTTCCTACAGGTTTGTTCTGGTTTAAAACAGCTGTGGCTTGCTTTGGGAGACTGGGAATCACTATGGCTTTTGAAATGGTGGTGTTTGTAAACACTGAGTTGTACCCAACTTTCATCAGGTAAAGTAGCTCAGGTAAAGCAAATGGTTGTGAGTTCAAATCCCAGCACCACCCAGCTGTCACTGCTGGGTCCTCGAGCAAGGCCCTTAACCCTCAACTGCTCAGTTGTATAAATGAGATAAATGTAAGTCACTCTGGATAATGACGTCTGCCAAAGTGCCATAAATGTAAGTAGCTCTGAAGTCTGAAGATCATGTGAACTCTAGAATTCTAATACTAGCAAAACCTGATCATAGCCAAAATGTTATCCAAAGACTTTCAGCCGTTCTGTTGAGGGCGAAAACACAATGCTCTATCAGACTGTATTAATGTACAGTGCTGGAGAAAAGTATTTTTTTGTGAATTCTTCTGTTTTCGTGTATATCTCATACTAAATAGTTTTAGATCTTAAAACGAAATACAACATAAAACAAAGGCGACCTGAGTGTAAACACAATACAGTTTTTGTTTTTTAATTTTTTTTATTGAAGCAGAAAAAGTTATCCAACACCTATCACCCATGTGAAAAACCAATTGCCCCCTTAAATTAAAATCTGGTTGTGCCAGATACCTTTAGCAGCAATAATTGCAACCAAATGCTTCTGATAACTGGAGTTTTTCACTTACTTCTAGGACTAGGACTTACTCCTATGCTTTGGATCATTGTCTTGCTGCATAATCCAGTTGCACTTGAGTTTCAACTTACAGACTGAAGACCAGACATCTTCCTTTAGGATTTTCTGGTAGAGAACAGAATTCATGTTTCCCTCAAAGCATCCCCACACCATCACACTTCCACCACCATGTTTGACCGTAGGTATGATGTTCTTTTTGTGGAATTTTGTCCCCTGTCTTCCAAACAGTTCCACTTATGACTCATCAATCCACAGAACATTCTCCCAAAAGGTTTGAGGATAATCAAGGTGTGATTTGGCAAAATTCAGACAAGCCTTAATGTTCTTCTGGGTTAGCAGTGGTTTTCACCTCGCTACTCTTCCATGGATGCCATTTTTGCCCAGTGTCTTTCTGATAGTGGAATCATGAACAGTGACCTTTATTGATGCAAGAGATGCCTGTAGGTCCTTTGATGTTGTCCTTGGCTCTTTTGTGACTTCCTGGATGAGTAGTTGCTGTGCTCTTTGAGGAATTTTGGAAGGTCGGCCACTTCTGGGAAAAAGTTCTGTTTAAGTGTTGATTTGATGGAACAGGGTTTGCAGTAATCATGTCTGGTTGCGTCTAGTCCAGTTGAACCCTATTATGAATGCAGTTTCATAGATTTGAGGAATTAGTAACTATGGGGGCAAATATATTTTCACACAGGCCCATTTGGTATTGGATAGCATTTTTGCTTTAATAAATAACATTGTCATTTATGAGATATATACAAACATAGAAGAATTCAGGTTGCAGGCAGATACTTTTTTGCAGCACTGTACATAATTAGCTTATCATACATTTGACTTAATTTACATTTGCTTTTTTAGCCTAGATAAATGGACGTCTGAGCAAACATAACATAGGGCTGGGACCCCAGTGGGATCTCTAATGAATTTATACGTCCAATAAAGAATTTGTCACCCTCTGATATGATAAATTTGGCTCACAATATGGTACAGTAATTTCTAACTAAAGAGTAATGACACATATTCCCGCAGGAATTTGGGTTTTTCCGTGTGCTCAACTTTATGTGATATCGGAGGGATTGTAGCACCGTTCCTGCTTTACAGACTTGCAGCCATCTGGCTGGAGCTGCCGCTTATCATTTTTGGTGCGTATGAAGCAAAACTGTACATTTCTTTGTATATTTTGGGGAAAAAATATAGAAACACTGCAATTTTTCTTTAAGTGATCTCGCATATTTTGATTTCACACTTTCTAACCGCCAGGTCCAATCTACAATCACTTTTTAAATTTGTAATGGCATTACATTATCATTTTATTACCTTTTTTTAATTGTTTCTTTTGTTTACTCTTATTAGTTTCTCTGATTTATGCTATACTCAAAAAAGTAAAAGTTTTTGTAGACTTCAGACAAAATGAGACATTTAGTTTGAGTTCTATTATTAGTGTAGATAATAGATGGGGTTAAATAGTGTATGGTAAGATTTTATTGGGCCGGGATGGGGGCTTAATAGGTATCAGTTCAGAAGTTTGCATCTCCCATTTGGAATGTGATATAAATATTCTCTAATAACTTTTGGTGGTTTTCACAAATATTCACAACCACTGACCTTTCCACATTTTGTAGTGTTACAACCTGGATCGGAAATAGACTTCATTGGGATTACATGTCATGAAGCAACCAAGAGGCCAAGGGTAACTCTGAATACGATGCTAGCAACGCCATGCTTTACTGCGAGGACAGTGTTCTCAAGGTGGTGAGCAGTGTTTGGTTTCTGCCAAATATTGTGGTTTATGTGGTTATCTTACATTTTGGTCTTGTCAGACCAGAGTCTCCAAACAAAACTTCACAGGGCTCGCCACTCTTACATAACGCCCAGCTTTGAGGGGGGTCCAAGTCTCTAGCTCTTTCGAATTTACCCTTGGCCTCTTGATTGCTTTTCTGATTCAAACTTAAAAGCTAAATTCTAATTATTGAATTAATCGTTTGCAATGACCGCAGCTCAGTTGAATGTCTGTGGTAGTATAGAAGTCCTCATAGACAGAGTACAGAAAAACAATACATAGTGAATTAGACATAGATTCTGACTACTCCAACAGGAATCCTGGCAGTGGTAGCTGGTGGTTTAGTGCTTCTGCTTCCTGAGACCAGAGGCGTGCCTCTTCCAGAGACCATCGATGACATTGAGCACCCACACAAGTGAGATTTTTTTTTTTCTTTTTTTGTTTGAGTTGTTCGAGCACCATCACTGGCATGACATCACATGCTTTCGTTATATTTTGTCTTTTCGTAATCGCAGAAACAAAGAGGACACTGTGAAAAGTCATCAGCTGGAGAATCTACTGCAGCCAGATGTGACGGATAATAAAGAAACTACGACAGTCTGAGTGGAACATTTTCGCTCTGACAGAGTTAACGTGTGGAATTTAATCTGTGACACCCTGTCAGGAGTTGGTGTGCTGGACGAGCCACTGTTCAGCAACAGAGACCGGTTGTCTGGTTGTCACAGTATTATATCCTGTACACTAGAGAGTGCTGTTTAGAAAGAGTGAAATTGTATGTTTTTAAACGGCGTGGATCCCAAAGCTAAATATAAAGGAGTTTGGAGGCAGTTATAAAGACAACTGGTGAACAGATTTATATCTTTTAACTAATTTATTTTGTTTGTTGTTTAATTGTTTGTATTATTATCGTGACATACCCTATTTGACTATTTGTGTTCATTGTGATGACAAAGAAACCGCTCTGAAAGCTAACACACTAAATGTCTAGTTGCTGTAAATTAAATTTCTTTGTTGTAAGGGTGTACAAACTTTTGCACTGTTGCTGCACTTGTGTGTGTTTCTGGACAATTTAAAGGCTGAAGTGCTGCATTGTGGGCATCAGTGGGCCTTATTTATCAATCTTTAAAAAGAAAGTTGTGCATAAATGTTTTCGTAGGCCAAACTAAACTACAAACACCAGATTGCCTGAACATTTTGCTGGTTTTCCTTGTTCTCATGTGTGTATGTTGATAAATGGCAATCAACTGTAAATTGTCAAGCATGCTCACAACACAGCCGATTTACATTTAGAGACGCCCACAAATCTCCATAAAAGGCAAAGCTCACAGAGAGCTGAAAATGTCAAAATGGCAACTAAAAGTGATTAATAAATATGCCATGGCTAAATCTTCCAGTAATGCAGCACAGCCACTGCAGCTCACCAGCAACCATAGACACACACAAACTCTAGCTTTTTTTTTATAGGAGGCCATAACTTGTCATTACTGATTGAAAATAGCAGTAATTATCATTACTAATTATATGATTTGCAGCCGGTTATTGCAGTACATACATTAGTGAATCTCCTTAAAAATGTGAATTTAAACAAGCTGAGGAGCGAAACTCAGGATACACTGTTTTTTTTCCGACTAACAGGAATTTCATGGACACGTCATTTCTTGTATAAACACTCCTGCAAATGATTTACGAATAAATTTGTTCACATCCAGTTTGACAACTGTGCATCATTCTGATAACTCTGTGTTGCATGTTTAATAGTACAGTATGTGAACTGTACTTGTCAAAACAGATACATAAAACATTTACGCTATACACGTTAATGCACGTCTTTAAACGTCTGGTTTTGCGATACAAAATGTGAATTGAATGAAAATATCGGTGCTAATTTATGAATAATTGCTGAATTTCGCCTCTACAATATCTGCAATCTCAATTTCTGTTCAAGTAAAATGTTTTACTGAATAATTGTACTTTTGCATTTGCAGCTGTTGTTGGTGTGAAATAAGCTTGAGTATTTGTTGTAGTTAGAGGTATTCAAAACTGAATAAAAACTTCATATCCTATCAGTAAAATAAATACATAATATTCAGGAAACACTGGGTTGTTGGGTTATATTACTACCTTCTCCTGGAACTCCTTATGATGCAGTGTCTATGGATGCTGCCCCAAAACCACCTTCTTTTCAGCTTTCTCAACGTCCATATTAAAACTTATCACTGAGGCCTTAATTTACCTACATCCCAAATAACGACCGCTAATTTGCGTCTGCAAGATTATACGTTGTGTTTGCGGGTAGTGGGATCGTCGTGGGTCATTTATAAAGATGTGACCACATGAGTGACGTCACATTCATGTTTTTACGTTGTTTTGTTTAAATTTTGTTTTATGTGCTATTTGCTCTTGATAGCCGAGGTAAGTTCAGATCTCTTAGGGACGCGTGTCCTGTATAATAATTAAGAATGGTAACAGTGGGTTTTGTTCATGAGGTATTGTGTGAATTTTTATATACTCTGCTACAAACCCTGTTGCCAAGGTAATATTAAGTCTTTTTGAAATGTTTAGGCATAATCTTGATCTCATTATTAAAACCTAGTCTGGAGAAAACGGGCATCTGCAAATTTAATGCCTGCCCTTCAGTCGCATTAATGACCGTTCCCCAAAATGCGTTTCAGGCTGAGATAAATCACATCGCACTTGCAAATTTAATAAATTTGCTTTGTTCAGCACCCTGTATTTTCCACTTTTAGGCAGATGTGCTCCAAGTTGCATATCAGTTAAAGCAAATATACGGGGGGAAAGGGGCATTGCATGCTATTTTGCTCATTTGAAAGATGCAATCATCTGTAGGCCCTGTTAGCTAATCAGTTTGCAATAGTTGGGACATGTGAAGAAAAGAATCTCACTTCACTGTACAAGTGAGTTTTTTTCTCTTTTGGTCTTGTAATGCGTCTTAAAGTAGTTTATTGTAGTGCATACACAGGGATGTACACTTGAGCCTGTTGATCAGTCTGCTGTATTTTTGAAAAATTACTGTGTTTTTATATGGTTTACAGATTCTGTGGGCACTGCAGTTTCAAGTATATGTATGTGTATCTGTACATTTTTTATATATACTGAGTAAGTCAATACTCCAGAATCCAAATTTCTCTTCTTTAATTTGTGCATATAAATTGCCATCTGATAAAATTAGATGCAAAATTAAAAGCAACAACATGTATTGTGTTTTCACAGGGCTTTAAAAAGAGTTTCTAAGTTTTCATTTGCATTTCAGACTAGGATGCCTGTCGTTGGATTGATACGCTTAAGAATTTGACTTTGTCTGTTTTTCGATCCAGTCAATGAACTTGGAGACGCGAGCGTACACACCAGGCTTCATGGGATTGGCACAGCCGAGACCCCACGACGTCACTCCCTGAAGAATGAAGGTGTTCTGACCAAAGCATACAAGAGGACCTCCACTGTCACCCTGAGAGAGAGAGAGAGAGAGAGAGAGAGAGAGAGAGAGAGAGAGAGAGAGAGAGAGAGAGAGAGAGAGAGAGAGAGAGAGAGAGAGAGAGAGAGAGAGAGAGAGAGAGAGAGATTGATTTAAGTGAATGCTGTCACTACATTCACTGTATATTAAACACAAGGTCACCTATAATGGCTTCTACTAATTTACTTATTCTATTCAGTCTTGTTTAATGCCACATAATGCATGTTAAAAGCCTTTTTTATCTTTAGTTTACTTTATTTACCTTTCATTAATACTGATCTATAAACATTCTTTTTATTGCGCTAGTGTGCATATGACAGAAATTAATTCATTCAACTAACTGATTTTATTAATTAACAGAATGAATTACAGTCAGAATTTATCAAAGTACATTTTCTCAAAATATTTTTCTTTAAAAAGGTGGGCTTTGCATAGTTTGGCTTTGGGTGGATGTATTTATGAATTTATAGATTAAGAAATTATAGATTAAGACATTGAGAAAACTCTAATGTCAAAGTTCTGTGGCTGTGAATGTAACTCCTGTGAAGGCTGAGAGAAATGGCTTGGTTTTTGAGCAAAGGGAAGATACACATAAAGTCAGTAAAGCGTAATAGGTCATCTTTCAGCATGAATCATTACAACTTCTTGGAAAATGTCTGTATGTGGACTACAGGGGATTATCATTAAGGGGGGCGGATTCAGTATGGAGAGACTTAAAACACCTGTCGAACATTACCTAAAATAAAAATAAATAATATAAATACGTATAAAAAGCCTTTCCCTCACCAACCGCCATTTTTTTCTCTGTCTTAAAGTAAATAAGATGGGAAAAATGCATTTTGTAGAAAAAAGGAACAGCTGTACCTCAGCTGTGACAAAGTGCTGGCACTGGAGACTCCTTCCTTAAATGTTAAAGAAACATCTCCTTACAGAAAACGTTTTCTTTTAATCTGTTTATGTGGTGCATCTACCTTAGGTTGTTACTACAGAAATGATAATGTATTAAAACAGGTGCATTAATATAAGCCTGGGATTTGCTGCTGCACTACTGTCAGAGCTGCTTTTATAGAAAATGAATCAATGTTTTATGACCAATCAGAATCGAGAATTCAACAGCACTGTGGTGAAAGTATAAACCAAAAGATTTATATCTGTAACTGGCAGTTTCTTTCTTTGCATATTATGGAAATATGCGGCCTTTAAATAAATGAGGTAAAATACAGTATGTTGTGGTTAAATACAGTAAACTGATGTATTCTTAATTGTGTAACTGATCATGGGGTGATTCAGCAAATGATTTTCTGAGAATTGTTACCTGACAGCTGTCAGTTCCTCCTTCAATGTTTCCTGCACACATCTCGTGGTCCTTCACTCGGTTGTTCAGGTAGGCTGGACGGTTGCACACTTTGTTTTCAATGACTGGGAAGCCGGTCTCCTTCAGAATGCCTTCTCCACCCGTCCCTGGTAAACACATCACGAGAGGGAGATAACTACTGATTCTGGTTAGTGTGTGTGTGTGTGTGTGTGTGTGTGTGTGTGTGTGTGTGTGTGTGTGTGTGTGTGTGTGTGTGTGTGTGTGTGTGTGTGTGTGAGCACGTTCTGTACCTTGGGTTTCTCCCCAGCCTGTAACGTAGCATTCTGTCCCACTGGGTACAATGTAGTCTTTCTCAGGCAAACACACCGTAGACACTTTATCATTTATAATAGCTGGCCTGAAGTGAAAAAAAAAAAGTCTTTGTGGCTTGCTTAACAACTATACTAAAAGCACCTTTTTCTGACGGGTGCTAATACATCTGGAAGGCACCATATTGTTCTATGGTCTATGCAGAAATGGCGACCAAACATTTAAAGTTTCAGATCCTTCACATGCAAGGTCTAGAATTCATAACTAAACTAATGCTGCAGAAAAATTCCTCACGTTTCCAGCTTGAGTAAAGCGATATCTGTTCCTTGTGGCCCCTTTTCGATCTTTACCAGGTCTCGGATCTGTCTGGACGGCTCATTTGCCCTTTCTGAATGGATTCCCAAGTATACTTTGTAGGCAGATGGTCTGTTAGATCTGGAGAATAAGCGTAAATATGTCACCATCAAGACCGGATGTTGTCAAAGACCAAATTCTTCATTTCTTATAAGCGACATCACTGTTACTCACCGTTCAAGGCAGTGAGCTGCTGTCAGGACCCACTGAGCATCGATTAAAGTTCCTCCACAGAAGTGAATGCCGGTGCTATGACACACAGCTACAGTCAACACAGTGCGGACACGGATGTAGTAGATAATCGCTGGAATATGTTACGAGATTTCTACCTGGTCCTGAGACTGATCTGCCAAGGCCAAGAGTGAGGTTTAGAGACACATCCTCCGACTATCCGGCCAAAGCAGCGTCTTGGTTTTACTGTTGGCTGTCCGCATTTTGGTCTGTCTGTTTGGAAAAGGGTTGCTCGTGTTTAAAACCTCTGCTATGCCAAGAACCCCATGACATCAAGAAGTCAGGTATAGGAAAGACAGTTCATACCACAGTCTGGAATATGACAGTAGTCCCACTTCTTTGTAGGATCCGTAGTGTAACACCAAGGTCCGTTTGCATCACTATCAGGATTTCTGCAATTCTAACCATTTAAAAAAACAATTTAGAAAGTATGGGAACACTTTACTTAAGGGTAGTGTTAAGCCCTTAATGGCACCTGACATTAACATATATAAGCATTCTAAAAGTTTATTCTAAGAGATATCAGCTGTCATAAAGCCTGTTTTTGTCAAGTTGATTTAACACCTCAGTTAAGTGATGTAGACTTTCGTCATCAAAAGTTTGTGGTATGGCATTTTCCTGGCTGACTTACATTAGAATTTCATGGTATTCATAAAAATCTTAAGTGGAACTATGAAACACAGTTTACTTCAGGGTCAGGGAAAATATATGACTCTGATATTACAGTGTTGCAACACTGACAATATACATGATTCTGAAATTACAGTGCCATGACAGTGACATAGGTATTCATACTGGCATTACAGCATCACGACACTGACATAGGTGTTAATATGTCAGAAGTGGAACTCACTTTACTTTGGGGAGACAATATACATGATTCTGAAATTACAGTGTCATGACAGTGACATAAGTATTCATAAACATCTTATAAACCCCTTAAGTGTTTCTTATTTCTGCTTATAAGATTCAACAACAGTCTATATTTTCTCTGACCCTATTCATCACCATTATGTGACACTATGTGACATACATATGTCTCCTGACTCAGGTGTTATATCAACTTGCCATGAAAATTGGCAAATGCAGTCTTACAGCTGACACCTGTTGGAGTAAGCCTTTATAAGTAATTATGTAGATTTATGTCAGATGATATGAAGGGTTATATAGCCTTAAGAACACTACCCTTACTGTGGTATAATTACTAGGAATATATTGATACAGATAATGGTATTGGGTTAAAAAAAAAAAAGAAAAGATATTGATGCATTCCTAATAAGTACTGTGGAAGATGTATAATTAATATATAATTACTAATAATACTAGGTCATGACAGTGTCTCAACTTTATGACCTACATTAGACTCCAGACCCTTGTCAGGGTGAGTTGAAGGTTTAAAGGTGGTGCTGTGGGGGGTTTTAGCACTCCACTCTTGGCAGGTCACTCCTGCTGCGGTCCTCGATATCGGACCTCGATAATCTGCTCCGTTGCCTATCTTGCAATCTGTTTTTTTTTTGTTTTTTTTAAAGCATAAGCAGTAATAGAAATCAAAGCCCTGCTGACAGGAAAACCCCACAAAGTCAATAACGCAGTGGATAATGATGCTTCAATTGAGGGCAAAAGTTTATACACCAAATATCATCTGCTAACTTGTATCCTCTTGGCATTTTCTTTAGTTTTTTTAACCCCATATTCTCCCAATTTGGTCATTTTGATAATTCCACCTCATTATCTAGCACTCCCCTATCACATGCCAGCTACCAACTGGGGAGGTTGAAAGCTAGCACATACTTCCTCCAAGACGTCACATTTTTTTTTTTTTTAAACAGCTGCTTTGAATTTTTGCTTTGAATTGCTAAATTGTAAAATAGAGGCACATTTTCATTTTTTTTTACATCCAAGTACCATGAGGGATGCAAACTTTTGCACTCAGCTGTATAGTTTCAGATATGTTTGGTTTCATGAAGACAGACCTGTGGCTTGTGAAGGAGTGGGGGTCTGTGTTATGAGGACCGGGGGGGCATGCCCACCCTGATTGGCCTGAGTGGCCTGAGTGGCCTGAGAGGAGAGATTGTTACCACAGTGCTCTATCTTACAGTACTCCCAGCGCACTGTGGGGTCAGTTGTGTAGCACCATGGAGCCTTGTCACCATCAGGGTTCCTGCACAGGTTTCTTCTCAAGTCTCTGCGTGGTGAAAGAGAAATATGGATTTAAACATAGATTCAGAAGTTGTCACAGGGGTGAACTGAAGCGAGCAGTTTTGAAATTTGAAGTCCAAACAGATACAACTAAACTACTAAGCCAAAACCTCTACTAGGCCACTACCACTAGCCACTACTAGACGCCAAATCACATGCCTAGTCTAGAACTCTTGAATGCTAACTCTTTACTGTGCTGTCCTCTTGCAGGATACACCGACATTTGAATTTATTCATTTGAATTTCAATTCACACCGATGAATTGAATTTATTTTGTATAAACTGTAAAATAGAAGTAATAGTTTTGCCCACAAACCGTGGGGGGTGAACATTTTTAGTGTTTTTGTAAAACATTTTTGAGTGCTTTATGGTTTGTCCCTCTGGGGGAACCCTTAAGGGTTCTAGGTAGACCCTTTAACAATGAGAAAAACACATGTGGGTTCAAAGCTTTTCAATTCTATTCCTTTTACGACATCCTTTGCCTTACGCATTAGGGAATGTCTGTGGTGTCTTTGTATGTCTATGAGGTTCCATAGAGGTCCAGAACTGGCACTTCTTCCCACTGATGGTCTCTGACATGACTCCACGGTACGAGCTGCCGTCTCCTGTGTAACAGTCTTCAGCTGGAGCGATAAGTGGCTCATCTGCAAACACATAAATAATATTTAAATAGTAACACACTCATCGTGTGTGTGTGTGTGTGTGTGTGTGTGTGTGTGTGTGTGTGTGTGTGTGTGTGTGTGTGTGTGTGAGAGAGAGAGAGAGAGAGAGAGAGAGAGATGTATGATGAGTAATAGCAAGGGAGGAAGTGAATCCAGGCTGTACAGAAGGCTGACCTGGGCGTGGCTCGGCACCACAGCTCGGTATATTGCAGTATTCCCAGCGGGTTTCTGGATCGGTGGTGTAACACCAGGGACTCCTTTCATTGTCAGGGTTTCTGCAGTAGTTATTATCCAGATCTCTGCAATGGACACAAATAAATGTTTGCATTTACAGTACAGTGCTATTTGGCAATGTTAGGGCAATTCCACAATTGTGGTGCCATTTAGCTCTTGTAACTTTTTATTAAAAATACTGAATCTAAGAAAGCATGCACTTAACCATCTCAGGAAATCTCATCTCATCTTTCTTTGCTGCATCTCTCAGTAGAAAGTAACAGGGTTGAAAGTAATAGGCTTATGGGTTGTTTTTCATAGAATTAGCAGATACACAAAATGCTCAGAACTGAGCAGCTCTGTTCTGCTCTGGAGAAACATTTCAACGCCTTGGAGGTTCTCAGAGAAAAAAAAAAGATCCATGGTATGGCAATACTGCAGTACACGTTTACACTCTTAAGGTTACATCTAAAACCCTAAAGCATTCATCCTTAACTGGGCTCTTAACTGGGTTCTAGTTGGAAAACTTTTGTAAAAGGAAAGCACTCTTTTGTAGGTAAAGGGTTCCCGTCCAGGTGTGCGACTTCACGGGGGGGGGGGGGGGGGGGGGGGGTGAATGGGAGTGTGGGCGGTTGGGTTTTGCATAGAAAAAATACACTACATCTCCTCTGCAAGTATTGGAAAAGTAAGGCCAATTCTTTTGTTTTGGGGGGCTGGTGATCGACTTGGCCAGTGTAAAACCTTCCACTTTTCCCCCCTGATGAAGTCCTTTGTTGTGCTGGCAGTGTATTTTGGGTCATTGTCTTGCTGCATGATGAAGTTGCATGCATTTCTCTGTAAACTGGCAGACAGATTGTTTCTGTTGACTTCTGAATTCATTCTGCTGCTACCATCATGAGTTCCATCATCAATAAAGGTTATTGAGCCCATTCCCAAGCCATGACACTACCTCCTTCGTGCTTGACCGATGAGTTCATATGTTTTGGATCATGAGCAGATCCTTTCATACATTTAGATTTACATTTATGGCATTTGGCAGACACCCTTATCCAGAGCAACTTACATTTATTTCATTTATACATCTGAGCAGTTGAGGGTTCAAGGGCCCAACAGTGGCGGGTTGGCAGAGCTGGGATTTGAACTCACGACCTTCTGATCAGTAGCGCAACACCTTAACCACTGACCTCCACACTTTGGCCTTTCCATTACTTTGGTAAAGGTTTGGCAGAGGTGGCTGACCGGGTCCATGTCTGGTTGTTATAGTAGCACACCAGTGGTTTATTTATTTTTCAAGGCATTCCAAATTGTTGTATTGGCTATGCCCAATGCTTATGTAATGGCTCTGATCAATGATTGGAAGATCTCTCAAAGGGGCTGAACTTCGTATCCAACTACCAATTCCTTAAAAAATCTTTGGATGGGTAACGGTTCTAAAGGGTTGTAGATAGAAGCATTAACTATTTACCCTAGAGATACCAAGAAGCAAACAAATGAACACTGCTAGATGAAAGCACTTTTATCTGTGTATCTTAAAGACTGTGTGATTATTAAATGCCTAGACACATGTAAACATTACCAACTGCACATTATTTATGCTCATCATGCGATCATAAGGTCCTCACTTGCACGGGTAGTTCTCTGGTGTTCTGGAATGCTTCTGAGGAAACTGAGATGACCACGCTTGGCAAGTTTTCCCTGATACGGTCACAGCAATGTTGCCTCTGTACGAGTTCCCGTCTCCTGTAGCACAGGTCAACTCTGGTGCGATGGTTGGAGGTGGGGATGCTGTGGGGTTAAAAAAAAAAAAGAAGAATAGAATGTGTACAGTTCATTGAAACCAAAAGGGGAGGCTCTTTGGAAATTATTTAACAAATAAACATCTCTCAATCTTCTTTTATTGGGTTGTTAGTTCTGTAACAGGTGTGTTAGTTATCCGAGAGAAAATATAAAGGCGATTACTGCAGCGGGGGATGGGGCAGTAATCCCAGCGTTTGGATTGACTTGTGGTGAAACACCAAGGTCTTGGTTCTCCGTCTGGATTTCTGCAGTAGTTCTCCTCCAAGTACTTGTCAGGAAGACTACACACACACACACACACACACACACACACACACACACACACACACAGACATTTATTGAATGGGTATGAATGTAATAATTAATTATATAATACAGGGGTTCCCAACCTAAACCTAAATTATTTGCCTCACATACCCCTGGAGGCTAACACTGAATCTCACTTAATCTAAGTGAATCTCTTGCTTGTTATAAAAGTTTGTTTTACTCATTTACAACTTTTGTTTTAATCTATACAACCTTGCCTTGTTTGGTTTTACGGCCAGGCTTTCATGTTTTGCAGTTTTGCTTACAAATGTCTTTTTAAGAAAGCTGCTTTAAACATATCACACACTTGGAAAGGGTCTGGCCTTCTTACTGTCCAGATGTTAAATATTCCTTGCTGTACATGTTGTCTAACTTGTGCTGGATGGTTCTCCTCCTTCGTGTCTGTTTTAAGTGATTTTAAGGAGTTCTAATGACAAAGACACCTTTAAGCACAAAGGATGCTTTAGCTTGCTAACACTAATTTATGTTTAACTATAACATGCTAAGAACTGTTATGTCATGACATGACCTGTCACGTCTACCATGGACAATCTCCCCCAGACCACTGGAGGGCACCCACACTCCTTTTTAAAAAATCTTTATTCTTCTATTGTTGTCTGCTTTATTTCCTCACTTGATTATGTACACCTGTTTTGTGTTTCCTAGTTAAGTACTCTATTTAAGTTCTTTGTTTTCACTCCTGAGTGTTGAAGCATTGTGTGTATAGTTTGTATGGTTGCTGTTATAGCTTGTATTTGTTACTAATTACACTGTGCATTTTTTCATGCTCAGCTTGGCTTGCCTTATCTTGCTTTGCCATAGTCTTGTCCCTTGTTTTTGTTCTAAGTTTTAGGGTTCTTTTCTAGTCTCCCCTGGATTTCCTGACAGTGACCCATGAGTAATTCAGTCATGAGGACACAATAAAATGCTAAAATCAGGAAACCCTGATGTAATAAATGTGCAGACAGTATGAAAGTCTTACACTGAGGGAATGTATCCATGGTTATGGGGTTTCTGGGAGTCCCAGCGTTGGCAGGTGAATCCTCCCTCGGTTTTGGAGATCTTCCCTCTGTAGTTTTCTCCACTACAGTAGATGCATTCCTCTGTAGACATACAAGAGCACATAATTAAAATAATCATAGTACTTTTTCAACCCAGTCTCACAGAAAAAAAAAAAAAAAGTTCATCGTTCTGTACGTTAAATCAATGTTAAAACAACGTTCTGGCACGAGCATATACTGCATATCAAACATTCACTCAAATGCTCTGTATGTCATGTTCTGCACAATCAGGCTTCCAAGTCACATGGTAAAATGGTAAGGTAATTTGGGTATTTTTAAAACGTGTAAAGTCGCTGTATTTTCAGTAGCCCGAAAGAATTTACAAGCCTCACGTGTGTCATGAAAAGCCCAAACTTTATGCCTAATTTTACCTAATGATTTTTATACAAATAGCATAGTGGCAGCGGTGGGCGTGGTTAAATGACATTGGTGCAGAACATCTCATAGACAGCATGCGAGTGAATGTTTGATACGATGATATGCAACGTATGCTTGTGCCAGAATCTTGATATTCAACGTTTATCAGAAATCGATTATGAATAAATTTTTGAAAAAGATAAAATACTAGACTATAAACAATGCATAAAAGGGTCAAATAACTTAAAAATAAAAGATCCAAAATGAATAGAATGAAGAAAAATGGCGAGGTGAGAACAATCCTAATAACCATGTCTCGCCTGTCACGGACAATTCACCGTCAAGCCAACAGAGGGCACACGTTAAGTTTTTAACTTCTTCCTCGGTTGCCGTTCCGACTTCCTGTTCCCCGAATATATATAGCACAGTCTAACTGTGAATGCTTACTGTTTACCAGTTCAATCATGGAAGTTCTATGCTGTTGATTTATCTTGCTTGCTATACTGCGTATGAGTCTGTCTAGTCCTGTCTCGGTCCCACTGAATTTGTTTGCATGTCCGATCACCTGTGTATTGACCCTGCCTGTGTTTCTGACTTCTGACATGTTTTGAATCTGTGATTATTCTGTGTATGACTCCGACTGGTATTCAGGCTCTGATTTCTTTGGGATTGTGTCTTTAAGCCTCTTGCGAATGGATCTGAACCCATTGTCTTAGTCATCTGCATTACAGAAGAAATTTCAGTCATACCACTGCAGCTGGGGATGTCACAGTGCTCCCATCTCTTATTCGCGTCCACGGTGTAGCACCAGGGGCCTCCGCTGTCTCCATCTGGGTTTCGACAGAAATTGGACTCCAGGTCAGCTTTTGGATGCGTCTTCGGCGTGATGCTACGAGGACAGTACAGTTATCTTTCAAAACCCCTAGTCATAATCTGTCATAATCTGTCATTGTATGAATAACACATACTTTGGCCTGTGAGGGAATATACTCTCCCAGCGCTGACATATTGTTCCTGATTTTGTCTTACTTTTTGTCCCTCTGTAGTCGCTCCCGGTGCCAGTCAGACAATCAAGTAAATAATCTGGATGGAAGAAAAATGCATTTTTTCAGGTGGCTTGTGTGAAATCTAGAACTTTGAAGAAAAAACTACTCAAAAATAAATCTCTCAACAATTTATAGCAGATTCAATCTATGTTTAGTCAACACTACGGTGTATCTTTGCAAAGGTGTAAAGTACTTAAGTACCAAATCAATTTCTGTACATTTTAACTTCATTTATTAAGTATGGAATAAAATACGATGGGGCATGAAAACTATAAATGAAAGAATTTTCTATAACAGCGTGTCCCAAAGTGTTTTATTCTGCTAGCATCACAGGAATTTGCCAACATTAAAGCAGTTGTTGTTGTTTTTTATTACAACAGAACTTCATACTTTTTATCCATTCATGGTTACATTTAATGTTGTGGAACATCCGTGAAACAAGTTAATTCCTGTTGCCACTTATGCGTTGTAGCAGCTAGAAACAGTTGTTCCATCACCAGCCTCGCTTTTATTGCTCTCTTGAAGTTAATAAGACAAAAATAAAGCTTGTCATGCTCCTTCCTAAAGTTACAGTTTTACCTCTGACTGTTGCAAACCGCTGACACTGGAGACTCCTTCCATAAATGCTACATGATTACATACGATCATCACAACCCAGACAAATCGCTTTGATTGAGCTGTTACTATAGAAACAGTAACATATTAGAACGAGCGCAGTAATATAAAGCTGTGATTTGCAGCTGCACTACTGTCAGAGTTGCTGTTACAGAAAGTTAATCAACACCTTCTGACCAATCAGAATCCAGAATTCAACATCAAATTTGCATAAATAGCACACCTAGCCATTTTTGGGAAGGACAATTTGTCTATTAGTCTGTTTGCAGTAGTCTGCAACTGCTTGCATATAAATGTACTTCAATTTAAAAAGAAAAGAAAAGAAAAGAAAATGGAGAAAAAAAAAAGAAAATGGAGGAGGCATGATTATATAATCTTTTTCACCCATTTCTTTTTTGTCTGTATAGTGACATAAATACCACCCTGACGTGAATATGGAAATGACATATTAATGAAACAAGGAGGTGTACTTAGGGCTGATGTTTAAACTCATCTGAAAGTAAAACATGTAAATAGTTTACTACAATTACAAAAAAAAAAAACCCAAAAAAACAACCAAATCCTAACTAAAGCACATTAGCTTTGTTTTTTTCTTGGTTTAATGACTCCATCTATTCAACCATCTCTCTACACACTTACCTTTCTTCTCAAACAGAGCTGAATTCATTCTCCGAAGCACTGGCTCTATCTTAGAGTTGGCTGGTATTGTTATGCAATCCTGATTTTTTTCGTTGAATAGAAAGGACCTGAAAAGGAGAAATCAGCACAGATTTAACCGTCAGCTATACCTGGTGTAGACTGTAAAACTGAACGACGAGGTTCAGCGTGTCACAGTGTGTTACCTGCATGTGAACAGTGTTTCTGCGTTGCATTTCAGTGCACATTGTTCCGCTGAGGTTACAGGGTACTGACTTTTTTGCAACGTGAGAATCCAAGCGCCGTCAGTTTTAATGTACGCATCTAAAACATCTAAAACAAAAAGACGTGACGAGTTAACGTGACAGTGAGGACGCTAGTAATGATTTATTTATAAAGTCTTAATAGAGTGACTACTGACTACTTAATCAAATTACCTTAACTGACTAGAGATATACAGTATATGCGGCAAAGTGCAAAAGTTAGCATACCTTGGCATTAAGTGTGTTAGTCAAAGGAGCACTGACTGACATTTAATGGTTTAAGTTTGAAGGCTTCTGTATGACCACATGTTTAGTTTTTCTTTGCAAAGACATGTTAAAAATGTTTATTTAAAAAAAAAAAAAATTCAACACCCTTCTATGTAACAACCGCTGACTACTATAATGTTGGTTTTTTTTTAATGTTTAGTGTAAATTGATTTCATAGGTGCAACTTACAGCTTCATCTTATAAAAAAAAAATCAGGAACAAGAAGACCTGCTCATTCATGCAGTTATCCAAACAACCAATCATGTAGCAGTAGCACAATGTATAAAATCATGTACGTAGATACAGGTCAAGAGCTTTAGTTAATGCTCACATCAAACATCAGAATGGGGAAATACGTGATCTCAGTGACTGACCACTGCATCATTGTTGGTGCCAGATGGGCTGCTTTGAGTATTTCCGAATATACTAATCATATGAGATTTTCTCACACAACAGTCAGTAGAGTTGGTGCGAAAAACAAAAAACATCCAGTGAGCACAAGTTCTGTGGTTAGAGTAGAATGGACAGACTGGTTCGAGCTGACAGGAAGGCTACAGTAACTCAAATGACCACTCTTTACAACTGTGGTCAAAAGAAAAGCATCTCAAAACACACAGCAAGAACCAACACTCCTGTCAGTCAAGAAGAGGAATTTGGGGCACAGACGGTTGAAGATTGGAATAAAACAAGACGACATTATCGGGTGATTGGATAACGGCATGAATTCAAGTTCAAGTGGATGTTGAGTGTAAACTTAGATATCCACTGGCTAGTTTATCTCATACCCATACCTATCTAGTAGCTAAACACCTGGTAGCTTTTTTTTTTTATACACTGACTTATCAGTTTGGATAGGTGTAGGTATTAGATTGGTGTATCTCTGTGTAGATGTTTCAGACTGACAAATCACAAGAATTTAGCTGATTGGTTCATTCTACAAACTTGTTAGTTGGCTGTAAATAAACACAATGCTCAATGTTAAAATGTATTCACTGTGTAAAGTTCTACACTATTGTACCGATCGCATAGGATCATGTAACGTAATTCAGAAATCGACTTGATAACTAGGCTGTCTTGTACACGCAACTATTTAATTCTGTTCAACTGAACAGTCTAACTGGAGGCAGAGCACTTTATGGAAGTATGGAAGGATAACAGCATAGGTTTAAAAATATCAAATGATGTCGTACACTCGCTCAAGTTTTGATCGTGCTCTGATTATTATCATACCTGTGCTCTGGGTCCGAACTTTAAAGACACCTGTCGAGGAAAGAAGTGATTAGTTGTACTAATATACACTGTTCAGCGGGCGAAAAGTTACAAACAAATATATACACACAAAATATTCAGCTCGATTAAGAACTTTATATAGAGATTTTCTGAAATCACTAGAAAATGTAATGCATTAGTCGCTACACATTACCAACAGTACACAGTCTCAACCTGAGAAATAGCATGATTATTATTATTATTATTATTATTATTATTATTATTATTATTATTACTACTCTTAATACACAGTCTCACCTGCGTAAAGGAAAAGACAGAGAAGTAGAGTTGCTTTGCGGACGTCCATGCTGTAACACCAACACACACTGATTTCAGAGCAGGTTTTGTCTCGTAGGCCATGTCAATAAGACAAATAATCATCGGTCAATCATTTTCTTTACAAGGACATAGAACAGAGTTCATGTTGTGTTTACTGGACATACATTTACTGTTTGTGACCACAGTTATCATTCAGTTGTGTATAT
Organism: Cranoglanis bouderius; assembly: GCA_023630585.1. Lineage (NCBI taxonomy): Eukaryota > Metazoa > Chordata > Actinopteri > Siluriformes > Cranoglanididae > Cranoglanis > Cranoglanis bouderius. The sequence continues at coordinate 17,909,138 of CM042547.1, forward strand.
ATATATATATATATATATATATATATATATATATATATATATATATATATATATATATATATATATATATATATATATATAACTTTTAAAAAGTGGATAACTGATCTCATCCTTCAGCACCATCTCATCCATTTTTATCAGAGATTTAGAGAGTCATTATACATCATTATTTAGAAAAAAACTTTTACAAAACAAGCAAAGCGTTTAGCACAAAATCCAGACATTCAAACTAGGCACTAAAAAAAATAAAACAATATACAATAATTTAATCCCCATATATTTTAAAACTACAATTTCAGCTCTGAGTCTCAAATCAATAAGTTAATAACTAATCTTTATCCAAACTCAATTTGCCAAGCATCCAAGTTTTCGCAAGTCTGAACACAAAGTACAAATAGAAAACTCCACCACTGCTGAGTAAAATGTCCTTACTTATCCCTAGTCCCTTTGTTTACAGGAGGTTTGTGCCGGATTGGATCGCTGAGATTACCTAGCCTATTCATAGGATACATTTATATTTATACCACAGTGCTGTTTATTGATTTCCTGATTCTGATTGGTCAGAAGGTGTTGATTAATTTTCTATAACAGCAGCTCTGACAGTAGTGCAGCTACAAACAATGTGCTTATTCTAATGCGTCACTGTTTCTATAGTAACAACATACCATACACAGGGACTTGTATAGTAAATGAACAGATTTAAACCTGTTTAAGTGTCGATATGGTGACATTTTTCAGGAGGAGATGTTTATTTGACTCATTCACAGAGGCTTGTATTCCAAACCACAAGAATCTACAGAACTGTGCAAGAGTTTTAGGCACATGCAAAGAAATGCTGTAGAGCAAAGATGCCTTCAAAATAACTTTTACACAGTACTGTATATCTAATAATAAATGTGTTGTAAACAAAGTGTCAATCGTCGACATGGTGACGTTTTCTGTAAGGAGATGTTTACCACTTCTGGAAGGAGTCTCCAGTGTCAGCGCTTTGTAACAGTTTACCAATGCAGGAAAGTCTTCAGGACAGAGGAGTTTGTGATTTCTCTGTAACTCGATAAGCTGCGATTGCTGTCTTGTTAACGTTGAGAGAGAAAAAAGAGAGAGAGGCTGGTGAAGGAATGACTGTTTACAGCTGCTATTCATGATGTCTGTGTACTGCAACGTTCCTAATTTGCACTGTATGTTGTCTGGTGATTCACTGTTGTCCTTTTATATAATTTATAACACTAAAGGCCTTGGAGAACACTATTTCATCCTGCTGTTTACTTGTATATGGCTAGAATAACTAGTCTAATTGATAACAAAAACAATCTTGTGAACATTCTACAACATTAAATGTAACTATAAACAGATAAAAGCATGGTATGTCGTTCTTTAATAAATTAAAGACTTAATCCTTGGCAAATTGCTGTCGTATAAGAGGAATAAAACTCTTTAGGAGGTCCTGTTATAGAAAAAATGCTAATTCAGTGACTCTGCATCGTGTCCCCAGGTGTTTTACTCCTTACTTAATTATTGTTTATTGTTTCCATTAGCCTAATCTCTATTTATGACCTGTATGTGTGTGAAGATCGTAGACAGGAACTTCCTCATGCTTCCCTGCACCAGAGGAGAAATAAAACAAACAAACAGTTTACTCCGAACTCACTTATTATGAAAGTCAAAGGGCAGGTTTTTTTTTTTTTTTTCTCTTCCTTTTGAAGCATAAAATGAGATCTGGGAAATCCCAGGGACTTTTATTTGCCTTAAATGTTTAATACAAGCCTATCAGATTTAATCAATATAGATTTGTTTTTAGGGCTTTGTTTAGGCAGCAACACCTGACTGATTACGAATAAATACTGAGTAGATATATCAACTTCTCTAAAGATGTCAAAAACAAGAGCAATATATATTTGGAAATTGCACAGTAATATTTCACAATTATGGCATGCTGTATTATATGTTATTTAGTAGCTACAGGAAAAAATCACATACGTTCCACGTTCATTTTACATGAATATAATCACATGAAAAAGTCAAACACACGCTATACTGTACATGTAAAAAATTAACATGTACAAATCAGAGATCGACCGATAATCTGTTTTCCCGATAATTCCCCCGATATTTAAGCGTTTTTCTATAATCGGATATCGGTTGTATGATATCGGTATAAATGGCGCCATCTTGTGGGCGTTTTGAGAGTTGCGCGCAGGACCGCCATTGCAGCACTTCATCTGTTTGTTTTTTTTCCTTTCTGTTTTTTGTTTATTTGTTAGAATTATTTTTAAGTGCTTTATTTGTTTTACCTGTTTGTTTACCTAATTAAAGCTTTTATTTTAAAGAAAAAGACACTTTAGTAACAGTGCACTTTATTTATTTATTTATTTTTTTGCACTCTTTCAGACCCCTCTATTTATCGGTGTATAAATAAGAGTCGTTTCGTTCTGTATGCAAGGAGGAAGTGAAATTGACAAAACTGTTATAAATAAAACGGTTTGTTCAGTTCAGTGGTGTTATCATTGTGTCAAAAACAGAAGTAAAACGATAAATAAATATCGGTTCTGCATATCGGTTATCGGGCACATAAACATATGAAATAATCGGTTATAAAAAATCAATCTCTAAGTCGATCTCTAAGTTAAAATCCTGTTACTCAATTAATCACGTAGAAAATCACGTGAAAAAATGCGGTTGTGAAAAATGAATCACGTGAGAAAACCACACGGGAGAAATAAAGTCACGTGCCATACGTGTGAAAGACAAATTAACACGGAAAAATAAATAGCCTTCATTCTGTGACGAAATCAAATGTGAAAATGAAAAACAAACAAAAAAAATGTGAAAATAAATTAACCCTGTGAGAAAGTCATATCGTGATGAATTAACGTGAAAATAAATTAATCACGTGAGAAAACCGTAATGGGGGGAATAAAACCCTGTTTTATGGGTTATGTGCCCTACATGTAATATTAATATTTGAATACAAATATGTGAGTAAGTAATATGTAAGCAATAAAGCCACGTGCTCTACACGTGAAAATAAATACATAAAATAAATTACATGTGAAACGTGACAATAATTTAATTTAATCATGAAAAAAATAATATGTGAAAATAAATCATGTTTAAAAAAAGAAAGGTGAAATTAAACAAAATAAATAACAATTATTGTGTGTGTAGGGGGGGGGGGTCAGTAAGAGAAAAAAACACTTGCACTTTATGGGGAAAATGTAAGAAACATAATAAAAGTTGACATGTCTAAAAACCACGTGTGAGAAATGCATGTTTCTTTTGTGTAAGAGGTGCTCTGAGATACTTATTAGTGTCTTTGTTTGTAAGAGGATCCTCAGACAAAAGAACAGGCTAGTTAAGTAAAGCTTAAGTAGTGAAGCTGTGTTTAACTCCTCAGCGTCTTCTACATGTAGTGTTTACAGTTACTATAACTACTGAACACTGTCAGCTGTCCCAGTCAAGACAAGTGACTTCAGGACGGAGAAACCATTTCTCTAATTCACTCTTCAACTGCAGAGAGGGTAGGTGTGTGTGTGTGTGTGTGTGTGTGTGTGTGTGTGTGTGTGTGTGTGTGTGTGTGTGTTCCCGCTGTTTTATAATCATATAAACTATTGTGCAGTTGTGTGTATATTTCTCTGTGCTCTTGGTGTCTTTACACAACACACAACACACAACACATGATACAGCTGTACAGGGGAAGTGCTGAGAGCTTCATCTCTGTTTATTAGTTAATAAAGAAGTGACACACTACAGCGCTCTTCATTTATACATGAAGGTGTGTGTATAAATACAGCTTAGTGTGTGTGTGTGTGTGTGTGTGTGTGTGTGTGTGTGAGAGAGAGAGAGAGAGAGAGAGAGAGAGAGAGAGAGAGAGAGAGAGAGAGAGAGAGCTTATTTCCTTTTCATGGACACAGCTTTCAGAAACATCATCCTAAAGATTATTTGTTTAAGCTTCTATTTGCTTTTCTTAAACAGCATGCTTTATTTGTTTGTTTGTTTGTTTGTTTGTTTGTTTCTCTTTGGTTTTACTTTCTTTTATTAAACATCATGTTCTTTCTTTTTAAAACTTTATTTTTTATTTCATGCTTTCTTTCTTCATTTTTTTCCTTTCTTTCTTTTTTATTTCCTTTTATTAAGCATCTATTTTTCTTTCTTTCTTTCTTTCTTTCTTTCTTTCTTTCTTTCTTTTCTTTCTTGGGTTGTACTTCCTTTTATTGAACATTGTGCTTTCCTTCTTTATTTTTTCTATCTTTCTTTTTATTTCCTTTTATTAAACATCTATTTTTCTTTCTTTCTTGCTTTGTTTTTCTCTGGTTTTACTTCATTTTATTACATGATTTCTTTCATTAATTCAATTATTCATTCTTTCAGTCTTTCTTTCTTTTCAACTCTTTTTTCTTTCTTTCATTTCCTTTTATTAAAGACTCTTTTTTTCTTGTTTTCTTTCATGCCTGCTTTCTTTCTTTCTTTTGTTTTCTTTTGAACACCATTTCTTCTTTTTTAATAATCTTTTTAATTATACATCATTCTTTCTTTTTTCTATCTTTTATTTCACATTATGTTCTTCTTTTCCCTTCCTATTTCTACCTCCTATTTACTTTTATTAAAAATCTCTCTCTCTCTCTCTCTCTCTCTCTCTCTCTCTCTCTCTCTCTCTCTCTCTCTCTCTCTCTCTCTCTCTCACACAGTTTCTTCAGGTCAATGTCGGTGAAAATCCCTCCAGCCGGGAGATGTGCCGCAGGAGCCGACCCTGAGAGGGATCCTGAGCCGACTGGGGCTCCTGTGAGTGAAGAGAAGATAAAGCAACAGCTTCCTCCTGCCGCTCAGTCATGTCCGCTTCCTCCCTGTGAGTCAGTGAGCCGAGGAGTCCTGCAGGGGGCGCTGCACTCTCACCTGAACCAACAACATCCACACAGCCACAGCGCCGCCCGAGAGGTCAGCAGCTGTGTTTAAGAAAATAGCTTCATAATGTCATAATGTTCACACATCTACTACATTACCCATGAGTGCCTCTCAAATCTAGCATATACTGTACGTCTAGATAATATAATAATATAGTTAATAATGTTTAGTGGTCAGGTATATTACACACACACACGCACACACACTACAAGAATTAAGGAAATAAAATAGTTGAGAGAAAAACTAAAAGACACCCAATGACCTCTTAAATAATCCACTTCATATACTGTAGATAAAAAGACCATTTAAAAAAATACACTTCATAAATTATATTGAGCTATTCTCTCGTGTTTTAGGCACATGCAAATAAATACTGTAGAGCAAAGATGCCTTCAAAATAATGAAATTAAATGTTTCTACATTTTAAAAAAAATACCGTAAAGAGCAGTAAACAGTAGTAAATAAAACAAAGTCAATATTTGGTGTGACAAAAAAAATAAAATAAATAAAAATAGTAGTCTCCGGTACAATTAGTGCAGTTTTATAAGGAAATGAGCTGGAAAGTTTTATTGAGCATCTTGCAGAACCAGACACAGTTCTTCTGGACACTTTGACTTTCGCGCTCGCTTCTTATTTCTGCAGCAAAACCCAGCAGCCTTCACTGTGTTTACTGTCTGAAAAGTGTCTCTTATGTAATATGCAGCTTTCTTTAATGACATACAAACATTTTTCTGTAACATTTCATTTTGTGCTGGAAAACTAATGTTTGGGAATCTAAAATGTTTTTGTACTGACTTGATAATGTAGAAGATATAAAATAAAAAATCTATAATAAAGTTTGTACTAAAAAAAATAGGGTGCCTAAAACTTTTGCACAGTACTGTGTATATATATATATATATATATATATATATATCCATATGGTTTATGGGGTCATTGGGTGTTCTGGTTCTTTAAATTGTTTTAATTATATTCTAATCTTTGAAAAATAGTACATATAGAGTATCAGGCTCTGTATAGCACTTCATATACAATATGTGAATAAATTTAAATTAATTAATTAGTTTAAGTCTTAGTGTCTTAGTAGATCACCTACAGAAGGTGTTATATGATGATATATCGCTTCATGTCATGGTTTTGTTTGTCTCTTATTTCCTTATAACAGGACACCGTGTTGGAGGTTATCTTTAGGTTAGATTAGATTAGATTACATTACATTACAGTGTGTCCCATATGCATTATCTGTTCATTATTTTTAACTCTTGTGCTTTTGATACTACTTTTCACCTAAAACCCCAGATATTATCTCAGGACTTCATGAGGTTTTCACATTTCAATTTTATTCTCTAACAGAAATCTCAGTGTTTGTACTTCAGTATGGTTCATCTGACATTGCAAATAAAACCAGGTCAAAAAAATACATCACCCTTTAATTAGTTCTCAGTGCACATGCTAATCAGAATTTATTGTAACTCTGAATGACTAGGATCATTTTTAGTAGTTCACCTTGGCAATGATCCAGAGCGGTGTGTGTGTGTGTGTGTGTGTGTGTGCGAAACTGAGGTGTGCGGGGTTTTCTTTAGCAGCTCTTACAGATGCAGGTGAAGCAGCTCCAGAAAGCTCTTCACGAGCAGAATGCATTGCTCAACTTCCTGAGCCCAGGTGAGTCAAAAACACAAGACATGGCAGTTAATCATTATGATTAATTATTAGGTGTTATGATGAGTAATTATTAATTAACCCTAACTCTAACCCTAACTAACTTTACTAACTGTAGTCATTTGGATTTGTATGAACATGCCTGACAGGAAATTGTTTCCTTCTTTCTCAGTGCCGCTTCTTCTTGATTCTGATTGGTCAGAAGGTGTTGATTAATTCTCTATGACAGCAGCTCTGACTATAGTTCTGGTTGCAAACCACAGTTATATTAAAGAGATTAGATAATTCAGACTAATAAATTGTGTTGTGAAAACCGTTGATATGGTGAAGTTTGTTTTATGGAGACGTTTAATCAATATTTATGGAAGGAGTCTCCAGTGTCAGCACATTGTAACAGTCACTGGGTTTTCCGATACGGGAAAGTCTTCAGGATAGAGGATGTTGCGCTTTTTGTTTTTTTGGTAACAGCTTTTTTTTTTTTTTTTGTGAGGGAAAAATGTTTATAGCTGCTATAGCATAAGCAGGAACTACATTGTTTCACAGACATTCTATAACATTAAATCTAACTATAAATAGATTTTATAGTTAGAAAAGTGCATGTTGATATTTTATGAATTAAAATAAATAATAATTAACTTCGAGGTGGTAGCAGTACTGTAACTCTGCTTATCCACAGCGTCAACTATTTTCTCAGAAAAGACCCAGTGTTTGATCAGTCTCAATGCTTTGTATGCTTTTATTGTACAAATCACCCCAAATGTTTTTAGATAAATATAAAGAGAAGAGAAAAGCAAAGCTCTAAGCTAGTGGCCTTGGCTATTGTTTTACAGAATATAATACTTACTTTGGTGTTAGATAACTTGTTAATGACATTTTCTACAGGTTTACACACTACAGTATAAGAACTGTTAGCCTAATGTTAACCAGTATAATAACTGTTAGCCTAATGTGGCTACTGAATATAGGTTATCCTAATGTTAGCTAGCTTGCTACTGGTTGAATATTATTTTCTGGTTTACACAATGTGTGTTAGCTTACAGTAAGTTAGCTTGTGAACCTTGCTACTGGATATAATTACAGAATATAGTAGGTAACCTAATGTTAGCAATCATGGCTACTGATTTACTCAATGTAATACTTAGCTTAATGTTGGCTTAGCTTCTTAGCTACACAGTGTCTGGGTTTACACAATATCCTAGCCTAAATGTAGCTATCTTCATTGTGCTTGGTTTTGGTTATAGGGGACAACACATTAGCTAGCTTGTTAGAGGACCTGGTTAGCTACTACTCAAAGAGCTACTGTTAGCAATGCTAACTATTTAACTACTTAGCTGGAACTCACTTAGTTAGCACTATATAAAAAAAAAAGAAAGACAAATTCATGTGTGTTGAAGGGTGAAAATAGCTGCTGTGTGGTAAATGCTAAGTTCAACCAGACACGCTTATTTTATTAGCACTCATGTCTTAGCAGTGCAGTGTAAGGCTTAAAGCAAATACACAGGCACACGTACAGAAGAACAGGAAGTATAACAAGATATAATTATTAAACACAAGGCTCATGACATTATGACATGATTCCAGACATAGTGTATAAAAGCTAATGGGTATAAATAGAGGCTAATGAGTCCAAACATATGAGTGTTGACACATGAGACTGACAGCCATAACCCAGGGGAACAGCAGTTCAACTCTTGCCTTCAGCTACACTTTGGTTCATGCCTATAAAAGCCTATAAATGTCAGCTGTGAAACAATTTTACACGGGTAATCGTGGGTAATGTTTTAAGAGCAAGAGTTCCTGACAGATTTCAAGCTGGGGAATTTACACAACAACTCATAAGGATATAAAAGATCTTTAGGATATATTTCAGTGTTTTGGTGTGTGTGTGTGTGTGTGTGTGTGTGTGTAACTGAATAACAGTTAACTTGAATCCTGGCATGTGATAGCCTTAATGTTTGATACCATGATAGCTTATGCCTTTTGGATAGATCACCTCTCTCTCTCTCTCTCTCTCTCTCTCTCTCTTTATATATATATATATATATATATATATATATATATATATATATATATATATATATATATATATATATATATATATATATATGTATATATGTGTGTGTGTATATATATATATATACACACACACACATATATACATATATATATATATATATATATATATATATATATATATATAGTATCTCACAAAAGTGAGTACACCCCTCACATTTTTGTAAATATTTTATTATACCTTTTCATGGGACAACACTGACTAAATGACACTTTGCTACAATGTAAAGTAGTGAGTGTACAGCTTGTATAACAGTGTAAATTTGCTGTCCCCTCAAAATAACTCAACACACAGCCATTAATGTCTAAACCGCTGGCAATAAAAGTGAGTACACCCCTAAGTGAAAATGTCCAAATTGGGCCCAATTAGCCATTTTCCCTCCCCGGTGTCATGTGACTCATTAGTGTTACGAGGTCTCAGGGGTGAATGGGGAGCAGGTGTGTTAAGGTTGGTGTTATCGCTCTCACACTCTCTCATACTGGTCACTGGAAGTTCAACATGGCACCTCATGGCAAAGAACTCTCTGAGGATCTGAAAAAAAGAATTGTTGCTCTACATAAAGATGGCCTAGGCTATAAGAAGATTGCCAACACCCTGAAACTGAGCTGCAGCACAGTGGCCAAGATCATACAGCGGTTTAACAGGACAGGTTCCACTCAGAACAGGCCTCGCCATGGTCGACCAAAGAAGTTGAGTGCACATGCTCAGCATCATATCCAGAGGTTGGCTTTGCAGAATAGACGTATGAGTGCTGCCAGCATTGCTGCAGAGGTTGAAGGGGTGGGGGGTCAGCCTGTCAGTGCTCAGACCATACGCCACACACTGCATCAAATTGGTCTGCATGGCTGTCGTCCCAGAAGGAAGCCTCTTTTAAAGATGATGCACAAGAAAGCCCGCAAACAGTTTGCTGAAGACAAGCAGACTAAGGACATGGATTACTGGAACCATGTCCTGTGGTCTGATGAGACCAAGATAAACTTATTTGGTTCAGATGGTGTCAAGCGTGTGTGCCGGCAACCAAGTGAGGAGTACAAAGACAAGTGTGTCTTGCCTACAGTCAAGCATGGTGGTGGTGGTGTCATGGTCTGGGCCCAATTTGGATATTTTCACTTAGGGGTGTACTCTATTTTGTTGCCAGCGGTTTAGACATTAATGGCGGTGTGTTGAGTTATTTTGAGGGGACAGTAAATTTACACTGTTATACAAGCTGTACACTCACTACTTTACATTGTAGCAAAGTGTCATTTCTTCAGTGCTGTCCCATGAAAAAATATAATAAAATATTTACAAAAATGTGAGGGGTGTACTCACTTTTGTGAGATACTGTGTATATATATATATATGTTTATATATATATATATAAACATGGCCAAAGAGAATACAAATTTCTGCACATTTTAATTCACAAAACATGTAATAGTATAGTATGGGACATCATTATTATCAGCATTATGCTAATTATTTATAAACATAACAAGTGGGGGGCGTGCTGTGATAATAATCAGTGACGAGGTGGTGTGATGAAGCGGGGTTACTGTTACAACAGTAACAAGTGGATTATTTTCCAGTAACTGCACCCCCTGAAGTGGTTCCCTGGTGGACTAATGGCTAGCATGCGGCATTCTCACCGCAGTGGGCCAGGTTCAATTCTCTGTCAGGGAACCAATCCCAGCCACTGGAGGGTGCCAGTGCTCTCTCAGTGTGCCAAGCCCGGAAAATGGGGAGGGTTACATCAGGAAGGGCATCTGGCATTAAAAAAAAAAAACAAAAAAAAAACGTGTGCCATAATCAAAATATGTGGATGCGTGATCTGTTGTGGCAATCCTGAATGCGAGTAGCCGAAAGAGGAAAAAAACTGCACACCTTGAAGTGTTTGATTCCTTGTACATCACAGCAATTTGCCAACACTAACAAAGTTTCATTTGTTAATGAAACAACATACTTTTTGTCCATTTATAGTTATATGTAATGTCGTGCAACATCCACAGAACAAGTTATCACTTATGTTATTGCAGCTATAAACAGCTGTTCCCTCACCAGCCTCGCTTTTTTCTCTCTCTTGATGTTAACAATGCATCTTTTTATATTACAGAGAAACCGCACGACAAAGCGCAACCTCCTCCATCCTAAAGACTTTCCCATGTTGGATAAGTTACAGTTGCAGCTTTACATGTGACTGTTACAAAGCGCTAACACTGGAGACTCCTTCCATAGCTGTTAAATAAATGTCTCAGTACATCAACGATTATTTTTTAAAAATCTGTTTATGTGTAGCGTCCACTATACAAGACCCTGTTAATTAGCTGTTACTATAGAAACGATAATGCATTAGATCTAGTGCATTAAGATAAACTTGTGATTTGTAGCCGCACTATTATTTATGAATTAATTAATCAACACATTTTGAACAATTTAGAATCAAGAATTCACATTGCTGTAGTGTAAAAAGTGTGCAAGTTTTGGAATGATTTATCTGGCAGCCCTTAAGAGAAAGCGTTCTCGTGCGAGTACTTGTTGGACTGAATTTAATTTTCCTACATGAAGAGGCTTGTTGTAAATTACTCAAGACTCAGTTACTGGGAAAAAGCGTCATGCAGGATGAGATGTTGGGACAAGAAATGAGTTTAAACATATAGAAAAATAGCAACATGTTTTTTTTAAAGGAATAATAATGAGTCATATTCCTTTTGCACAAATTACAAGACACTTCTTCATTGCATTCATTCCTTTTTTTGCTGTGACACAGTGCTTGATGATTTGATGTCACTTATTTCACATATCATTTCCTGTCACTAGGTTTATGATGTAATCAGGTGACAAATTAGCGTGAGGAAATTTGTAAACGCACACGGCATTAACACAGTTTTTCTCATGATTATAAAGTCAAATTAATGTCCAGTCGAACACAAGTTTGTCTTCTTTCTCTTTCAGGACTAATGCTGTCCCCAGCTTTTTTAACCCAGTACCAGGCTTCTTCACTCTCACAGCGTCCTGAAACAGATCCAGTCTCTCATGCTGATGGTGTGGTAGATTGCAGGAAGTGTGTTTCCAACACTGTTGTTATTAGAGCTGGAGTGGAGCAGGAAGTCCCAGCTTGTGGTCCTCAAGTAACACAGTGCACTGGTAGGCTCTGAATAAAACTTACTAACATTTTTACACACTCCTTAATTTTCCATCCAGTCTCAATACTCATCATCCCAAACTCGTCTCCTGTATGAGAACATGCTCTTGATCTGCAGCTGGGGATCAATCTGGGGTTCAAAATGATGACATTAATCTCTTCTGAAAAAGTTGAATGCACTAAAATGCCGGTTATCACTAAAGGGTTAAGCAGATATTTTAAAATCTGCTGTCCTACTGTCCTGCCTAAAGCCAAACCTTACGTTGTAATTAATTTTAAGTGTAACAGTTTATTATAAGGAACAAGGGGTTAACTAAGGTCTTATTTGTTTCATAAAGTTACAACTGGACCTCTGTAAAATGACTATTTTTATCTTTATTGGTTATTAGTTATTAATTACTCTTTATTTATTAGTCTATTAGTTATTGGTTAATCTTTATTTATTATTCTCCACTAGAAGTCTGTTATCTAAAAATAATTGCATTAATATTTGTGATAATACATGTGTCAAGTGATTGCAGTTTATTGAAAATGTATTACTTTTAGTGACTAAAATTCTACTTCAGGATATGGAATAGAAATGATATTATTAGTGACTTATTCAGCTTTTATAGCTCTTAAAGCCATAAAATGCAGTCACTTGATGCTACTTAGAACCTAACATGGAGACTTAGGTGATTAATTCATGCTCAGTAGTTTGTATAACACAGTTTAATGAACTCTTTATTGCACGTTATCACAATTAATAATGCAATAATTGCTCATTTTCACCTAAAAGATGTGTAGTTATGCAGCAATACAGGTCATGATGTATAAAAACTAATACATAACGAATAAACCTTTCACATGTGTCTTAAGTGTCTAAAGTTATTAAGCAAACGACAGGACCTTATTAAACCCCTTATGTCTGTTCCTTAAAATGAAGTGTTACCATTTTAAGACTTCTTTTAACTTTCTATGGATTTTAGGGTATTTCCAAAGATAATTCGTAGAATTGCTAGCTAAGCTAACTAACTAGGCTTTTTCCTGTGTTAAAAAAAATAAGGGCTGTATTGAAAGTTGGCAACGGTCCGAAGGTTACGTCGGTATATATGCAGGGAAAGTTATACGGATTCAGAATCGGGTTCCGCACCTGCTTAAGTTGAGTTTTTTTTTTGTTCTAGAAACATCCCCTGCCTGATTTTCCAGATTTTTCTTGAGCAGAAGCGTTCAAGATGATGTCTTTCAATAGCATCTTGACCACCGCCTTTAAGCACAAGCACCAGGGGGAAAAAATTCAGGGTTCGAAAATATGGACTACGGACTCAGATCACTTATTTTCGTTGCTGTTAAATATACTGCGCTGTAACGTAAACGGAAGATATGAATGAGAAGTTGGCCAACATTGTCAATTGCCAAAGTATTGCTGCATGAATAGTTCTAGGTGTAATTATCACTTAATAATTACACTTAGCAGCATATAAAATAACACTTGGTCCAGCACACAGTTTGATAAAAACACCTCTTTGATAAACAAAAAAACCAGAATGTTTAATGAGAATACAAATGTGCAATGCCTTATAGCACATGATATATGATCTGTATAAATTTTTTTCAAAATCAGTAAAACAGTACAATTAACGACAGAAGTAACTAATAACACTTTTTTTTTTTTACACACATGAAAATAACAGATTAAAATCATCACAGTTTAAAATTGTGTCAATAACACTCTTGAATTTCATGTTGGATGTTTGTTGAAGTTCACGCTTTAGGTTTTTTATGTTATTACATTCACTCGTTTGTGTATTTGTGCTCATGATGATAGTTTCAGAGATGTTCTGCATGTTGTCCTTTCGTCAGAAAAGGCAGATACGTGGACATATACAAGTGTTTGAACTTGGTACTGCTCAGACAGTAGACAATCGGGTCCAGCAGGCAATCCAGATACGAAAGGCACATGAGGCCATCGTAGACCTGAACCGCGATTTCTTCTGCGCTCGGTAGGTCCTTTACTCTGACTATCAACAACACAAGCCTTGAAATAGCAGACGGCCAAAAGCAGAAAGCAAACACTAAGACGACCAGAGTGACCAGGAACACCGCTCTTCTCAGCTTGGTCCTGTCGCCGACCGTCTTCTGCTTCAGCCTGTTCGTGATCCTTATGGCACAGTAGACCAGGATGATAGACGGGATGAGAACCGGTGTGAAAAACACGAGCTCTCTGAAGGTATCGGCGGTGGTGTTCTCTATACTATCGCCGACGGGCTCCGTCTCGTTGCTGTTGCAGCACTCAAAGGTGGTCATCAGGGAAGGGATGGTCAGTGGCAGAAGCAAAACCCAGACCAGAACGGAGATGAGAACGGATCTTTTCCGAATCTTGAAGGGGTTCTTTATCCCGGGATGGACCACACTCAAGTAACGGTTCATGGAAATAATAGTCAGGAAAGCGATGCTGGCTCCTCGGTTCAAAAAAAGCATAAAGAGGACTGATTTACATACGGTGTTGTTGTTACTCCGTCTCTCTCCACGCTGAAAGTAGTACGCCCTGACTGGCAAGCAAATAAGGAGCAGGATATCCGCCAGGACGAGATTGAACAGGAAAATGTTGTTGCTTTTAGATTTCCAGAATTTGAGTTTAAAAATGAAAAGGTAGATCACAGTGAGGTTCAGGGGAAGTGCCAGGATAAACTCCACTATCATCACCGAGAAGTAGACCGTGTACAGATCCTTACTTCCAGCTGTACAGTTGTCACTTGCGTGGTACGCCATTAGAATTATTATTATTATTATTATTATTATCCTTAGCTTAGTGAATCCAATGTCTTGAAAATTTCAGCACCAGAAAAATAAAGAAAAAAACGCTAAAAAGCAAAAAAGTCTTTTTGCACGCTTCTGAGATCCTGATACATACTGCTTAGTCTTTCCTGAGCTGTACTCCAGAGTAAGAGTGCTTCAGTGAGTCTGCACCACCGCTTAAAGTTGCTCAGACTTGTTGGCAGAGTATTCCCATGCCTGAGGAGGCACGTCACAACAGGCTCAAGAGTTATGCAGCCACTCAGCAAGAGAATAACACAATGACAACACAAGAACAAACACAATGGGGAAAAAAAAAAAGTCATCAGCCCCTTGGGCTACTAGTCAGCGTCCCAGATTTGTCACCTGTGACAGTTTTTTTTTTTTCTCCCTGATCTTCCTTCAGCCGGTTCTCTGGGGTTTTCCTTTGCAGAGTAACGTCCGATGATGTGTTTATGGTTGTGCAATAAAGATCACGTGTAAAGATAAAGTCATTTATTCACTGTAAACGCCTCATTTCTCAAGCACATGAAGCATAGATATATATTTTATTATTTTTTTTGCAATCTGAGTAGATTTATAGTTATTTTACTATTTATAGCTTTGTGATGTTACTATGACATAATGCAAAGCTGAGTACATTTCTTGGGAACTGATTACATCCAAACTAGTCTGAGCCTGTTCTGAACTTAAAAGCAATGATCTATTTCACAATTGTTTTTATTAAGAGGTTGAATTCCTGAATCATAAATTTAATAATTGTACAGAAACCGTTTTGATCTTCTCTTAGAAAAGAGTTCATACTATGATATAAAAAAAAAAAACTATTGAACTGAGAACATCAGACTGTTGACAAAAGAAATTTTTTAAAATGTTTTTTTTTTTAAGTTTAAAAAAGGCAAAAAAATCTTTTTTTTTAAACTAATATTTACAATATTTTCAAATGTTGAAAATTGAATGTCCAAAGAGTCTTTTTTTCACCTGGTTTTTAGGTTTAATATGATTTATTGTAGATTTCTGTGGGTTTTAGGGAATTTACAAATCAATGTCATAATTGCTAGTTAAGCTTAATGATGACTAAATTATATTTGTTATAATCAGTGTTTTTATTTGTTATTTTCTTATTTATTTATTTATTCAATTTATGGCTTTCGAATAATGTTTAGGAATGTTTATTTTTAGAATTTATATGACATTTATATTCATTATGTATATGCTTTTTCCCCCTTATATGTATACATACATATACATAAAAAAAAATTTTAAAAAACCTCACAAAACCTCTAGGCTGCAATGATAAAGTGGAGGAGCTGTGATATAGTGCCCTTCAAATGGAAAAAATCATGAAGAAATGCCCTCTAGGGTGTCCCATGTGCGAGAAAACATGTTGAAGTGCCTACTACGGTGCCGTTCTGGTGGAGAATGTGTGACGCGGTGCTCTAAAGGCTTTCCTACATATGATGAAACATGCTGAAGTGCCCTGTTATTTGATCCCATCATCCCTCTCATTCTGTTTACAGTTTAAACACTGCCTACAGCTATTTTTAGCCATTTCAGAAAACTCACATCTATGATTAAAAAAAATAAAAAATAAAATAAAAAAATTAAAATAAAAATTGCACGTGCATTTGTTCAATGAGAGTATAAAATGAAGGCAGAAGCTACTGCTTATTACACTGTGTGTAATGATCTGGGGATAAGTTGTAAGTAGTAGTTCTTTTTGTTTTGCTTTTCTTCCCCCCAGACCACACGTCTCTACAGACGGTCGGTACAGAGCAGCGATGTCTATCTCCTATTAAAGAGGAGTCGTGTGAGCCAGGGGAGGACGCGTGTACTGTCAGTCCTTTTGGAGTCAGGAGAAAAGTCCCAGAGAATCCAGAGGAAAGGTGATGATCATTAAAACACAGGAGATACACAACACATACATTTCAGGAGAAGTTGAGAATGAATTACTCTCTAGTTAATCTCTAATTCTGTCCAGCTCCAAAAAACATACCGATTTATCCATGCTAAATTGCCCCTAAAAAAAAGAGTTCATACTATAATAAAAATATAAAACTGAGAACATCAGACTGTTAAAAAAATAAATGACAATTTTTTTATTTAAAACCCTAATATTTTAATATTTTCGTATCTGTTGAATGTCCCAAGTGACCTGTTTCCACTTCTCTGTACTGATATTTATTACATTTTTAGGTTTAATATGATTTATTGTAGGAATTGAAGGAATGAAATTTAATTCAGTTTCAATGTGATAAACAAATTTCAATTTCTTTTTTTTTTTCAGTCAAGGCAATTGTTTACTGCTGTGTCTATGCATCTGATACCTTAACTGTTGTCATGTATCTTTGAAAAGAATCAGAAAATATTTTGAGGCTGTTTTTTTTTTTTTTCATTTGCAAAAATTGATAGAAAACAGAAAAAAAGAAACTAGGCAGTAGTTAAAAAATAGATTCAGTCAAATGAATCAAATCAAATCAAACTTTATTTGTGACATACATAACCATACATGCAGTGAAATGCTTTTTACGACCGCGCCGATATATAAAGAGAATAAAAATTAAATAAAATATAATAGATAAAAATATAATAGAAAGAAAACCGAGGTATGAGGTAGTGGATGTTGTATGAGGATGAGGTAAAAATGTAATACCAGGCAGGATGAGGTAGTGGATGTTGTATGTGTGAGTCCAGTTCAGTTCTAGTCCTTGGTGCTCCCCTGGTTGAGGACCCGAATCGCCTGTGGGGAAAAAGCTCCTCCTCATTCTCTCTGTGTTGGCCTTCAGGGAACGGAAACGTTTCCCTGATCGTAACAGAGAGAACAGTCTACAGTTGGGACAGCTGAGGTCCTTCATAATCTTCCTGGCCTTAGTCCATCACTGCTTGTTGTAGATGCAGGTCAGGGAGCTCAGTGTGGATGATACGCTCAGCTCCACCCTCTGGAGAGCTCGACTGTCCTGCATGGTGCTGTTCCCAAACCAGGCTGTAATGTTTCCCATCAGGATGCTCTCAATGGTGCAGGTGTAAAAGTTCCTGAGCACCTTAGAGGGCAGTTTAAAGTCTTTCAAGTGCCTGAAGTGGAATAGACGCTGACGGGTTCTTCACCAGGGTGTTGATGTGACAGGACCATGTCAGGTCCTGTGTGATGTTGACACCAAGGTAACATAAACTGTCCACACGCTCCACTGGGGCCTCGTTGATCACAAGTGGATGGTAGTTCCTCTCCTGCTTTGTGCTCCTGGCACCAGTTCTCCAGGCTCTTAATCTCCTCTAAATAGGCCTTCTCATCATTATCGGAGATCAGGCCCAACACAACAGTGTCATCAGCGAACTTAATAATGGTGGATGAGTTGGAAGTGGCCACAGGTGTACTGGGAGTACAGCAGTGGGCTCAATACACATCCCTGGGGGGCTCCAGTGCTGAGGGTGAGGGGGAGTGAGACATGTTTGCCCACCCTAACTGCCTGTGGTCTGTCCGTCAGGAAGTTGGAGATCCTGTTTGGAGATTTGTTGACAAACAGTATTAAAACACATAGTTTCCCTGAATAGGTCGTTCACCAAGGTCCTAAAATGGCCAGATATTATTATATGAAAGAATGAAGAGAATTTTTTTTTTTTTGTAAAAACCTGCAGTGACAGTTCAAAAGTGGCCCAGTCATGTGGGAAAATCACACACCAGCCAACATGTAAGGCGTTAATTTATAACTGGTCTTTGGGATCACACAGACCACATCTACACTTCCTATTTCTTTCCCCTTTTATTGTTTTTGCACCGACTTCCCACTACTTTGCGTGATCCTTCTTCAAATGCGGATGTACTAATGGGAGTGGTTTTGTGTGCACAATGCTTAAATGATGTGTTCCGGCTTGTGCAACAGTTTTTGTGTTCTTGTGAAGCTTTTGGCTTAATTATGCTTAATAACAGGATGAGTACACCTGACCCTATCACAGTGCATCTGAGACAATTTCATTCACATATCCTTTGGTCCACAAAATAAGCGGTTTTGCTGTCAATTCAGTTCAAAAAACATGAAAAAATGTGCTTTGTTTCTTGTGCACATGTTCACGTTGTTTAATCTCATTTATAACTATTTCACACAAGTATTTGGGCCAATTTTGTGAAACTATGATGTTATTCATGATGTTTTTTTTATTTTGTAACCCAGGCCTATTCGTCCAGGACTCAAAGAGACTGAGAAGACTTTTGATGATTTTGTTCAAGAGCAGCTCAAGTTAGATAGAGAGTTTCAAAAAAATAAGCAGGTAAAAAATTTATTTATTTATTTATTTATCTTGTATATTTTTTTACAAGAGCTTTAATTGTACGTGTATAACAAAAACGTCTGGTTAAGCCATGTTACAAGTGTAACATCTAAAGGAAACCTCCACCTTGAAACACATATAATATGATTATATTGAAATATTTGTGATGTGTTTAGTGACTCTGGTGCTAATTTGTTGGTCAGTACAGTATTTTCATTACTTCTGTGAGAAGTTAGCAGTTGTGTGCTGCTCTGATCATGATCATGTTTCACTGCTCCTAAAAAGAAAAGGGCAAGAGCTTTTTTTTCTTATTCACCATTTTCCAGCAGCAACATCATATCAGTGAGAAATCCAGCATAGAAGTAGTGGAGACATTATTGCAGACGCTGTGTTCAAAATCCCAGAATGCAATGCAGCTATATGACACTTAGTTACAACAGAGACTCGGCTTGGCTAGTTAGCGATCTACGAGATGACGAGCGCGATGGTAGTGACGTTGGTACTAGCATGAAAGTTGAAGCTTTGGAAGCTGACCTGTTTGAGAAAAGAGTACAGCTTAAAGAACAGACTAAAGGACTAAAGCACCACTGCATCGCTCTCATGAAGCAAAGGTTCCATTATAAGCAGGTAGTCAAATGGCATTGTGGGTAATGTAGGACTCTGAGAAAATAAACGATGAAAGAAATTTTAACTAAAACAAAAGTCAACTTTATTACAAAATAGATCTTGGACACCATTGAAGATCACATGTGAATTATAAAGATTAGTATGTTGGTTGTTCAGGGTGGATTTTTCCTTTAATATGTTTGCTATGTTGGAAGACTGGTGGAAGGTCATAGTTTATCCTTTGCTGCAGCTCAGAACAGCCGAGAAAAAGAATTTCCTGCGTAAAGGAGATGGAAGATCTAGAATCAGTAAAAGTAAAGACAACATCCAGAAAATCCAACCAGCCTCCAAGAGCACAACGTCCACACAGCTTCAGAGACCCTCAGCATCTGCTGTCCAGCACAGTGACAAACTCAGATGGATGAACAGTAGCCCTCATACTCAGAAAAGCAGCAGCCCAACTCTGGAGAATCTGTGGTTAATGAGAAAAGGTAAAGCAAAGTGCTCTGACCAGAGATCTGGCCAGGAGAACCTGCTGAGGAACAACGTTCCTCCACATGATGGCAAATATCTAGCTTTTGATAACAATAAACATTCCTCTCAAAAAAATGAAGAACGTCCAAAGCAGCCAAATCAAATAAGAAGTACCACGTTGCAAGGTGGATGTGTTATACTTTCTGGTAGAAAAGTTGTTCCTAAGATCCATCTTCTTGAAGAAAGAGTTGGCTTCAAAAAGGTAAATGATCGTATTATTAGAGTGTGTGATCTGGATGAAGCAAGCACCAAGGCATTAAGCTTGACTACTGAAATGAAGCAGCTGCTGCTTCATAGCGCTTCTGGTGACAGCACTGGTGCTGAGGATGATCCCAAACCTCCAACACCTCGTAATCCCTTAAGAATAAACTCAGATCACAACCTGGATCTATCCGATGAGGACTACGCTAGCGACGCTCCGAGTGACGCTAGTCCAAGCGAATGTCCACAAGCTCCACATTGCTTCCTAGCTCAACTTTCTAGTTCATCTGGATCTGATGACGAGAGCGACTCTGAGCTACAGCAGCTTTGTTGGTCTGAACCTCACAAACCCTCAAGAACTCCAAAAGAGACCAGCAGTGAAGCTACACCCCCCGGTGCCAGTAGCTCGGACCTTCTCGCTAGGATTTTTCCTCAAGTGAAATCTATGGGAAAAACCAAAATGGACAACGAGCTCTGTGAGAAAACTCCCCAGAACTCCATGAATGGTGAGGATTTACATTTCTTCAAAACATTCTTATACCACAGCACTGTTGAATTCTCAATTCTGATTGGTCAGGTGATTAATTTTCTAATAACAGCAGCTCGGACAGTAGTGTGGCTGCAGATCACAGCCATTAATGTGCTTTATTTATATTATAATGCACTCATTCTATCATTTGTGTAGTAACAGTGAGGTTTTTTTGTGAAATGTTTATTAAGCATTTATGGAAGGAGTCTCCAGTGTCAGCAGTATACTGTAAGGTAATGTTATGTTTTCTGACGGAGGACGTTGCCTCACACCTCCACGGTCAAGGGTTCGATTCTCGCCGTGGCCCTGTGTGTGCGGAGTTTGCATGTTCTCCCCATGCTTTGGGGGTTTCCTCCGGGTACTCTGGTTTCCTCCCCCAGTCCAAAGACATGCATTGTAGGCTGATTGGCGTGTCCGTAGTGTGTGAATGTGTGAGTGATTGTGCCCTGCGATGGATTGGCACCCCGTCCAGGGTGTCCCCCACCTTGTGCCCCATGCTCCCTGGGATAGGCTCCAAGTTCTCTTGGAACTTCTGGATGGATGGATGGATGGATCAAGGCAGAGAATAAAGTAAGGCCGGTGAGGGAATGGACAGGAACTTACCTTTTTTCAGGAACATTCCGAAACATTAAAAATGTAACTATAAACAGATAAAAAGTATTAATTTTTGCTCTTTAATCAATTTAAAAATTCTTAGCGTTGACAATTTGCGGTGTTACAAGTAAAAATGCTTAGCAGTAACTCTGCATAATGGATAGCACTAGCTATGATTGATGTGAATTAAAACACATCTTGCTGCTTTTCAGGAGGTGAACCAGTGAAGAAAGTACAGGAAAATACTGGGTCGGATATCAGAGATGGAACGAGCAATGACCTGATGATGGACAAGATGAAAACAGAGCAGGATAAAGCGTTGAATTTCCTCAGGTTGTGTTTAATAACTCAGTTTCTGTATTGCTTTAGCGTTTAGATGGAACAAAACTGGTAGGGTTTTCATTAGGAGCCAATTTCAGGAGACTGGATCAGATTTGCAGATGATAATTAATCTGTATCCAGGATGTTAGCATGCTGTGTGTCTATAGTTTAATGAAATACTGCATATTATCAGATTATTTACATCTGGTTTATCTGAAAGAAGCTCAGCCTGGAGTGGTGTTCCTGTATTTGGAGTTGATGTTGTATATGATGTTATTTTTTCTTTGTGATCATTTGCTTTAATTATTACATGTAATTTGATTTGTACAGATCTGAAATGGACCGCTTTTCTAATAACGACAAAGACCACACACCTCAGGATATCACACAGCACCTTAATGAGGCTGAGGTAAAACCAGGATCTGTTCATTCCTTACTAATAGTGAGCATGATTTCTTCAAGTTCCTGAAACAATGTTCCCTTTAACCCAGATCACTAAAGCTCTGGGTGTCACAGTGTTCAAACGTGTGTATACACAGCAGTGTGGATAGCCAATCAGACTGATTCTCATGCATGTGGGCACCTACGTTTACAATAAACATTATACTTATGGTGGAGTGTTTGAGGTTGACACTAATCTGAACCAAGTGATTAATCAAGAGCACTGAATATCTGGTTCAGGTGTGTTGGAAAGTACATAGTAAGAGCAAAAACGTGAACCATCATGGTTTCCGATCACAACTTTGATACATAATTCATTCTTCCATTCACCTTCAGTAAGCGCTTTATCCTGGTCAGGGTGGCGGTGGATCTGGAGTCTATCTCGGGAACACTGGGTATGAGATGGGAATACATCCTGGATGAGATGCCAGGGCACCATGCACACACACATGCGCACACTTGCGTATTCACAGCTAGTTTAGAGTCCATCTACTGGATGTTTTTGGGAGAAAACAGGAGAACCCAGAGAAAAAAAGTCATACACGAAACTCTGTAGAGAGATTAACACAAGCTTGGGATCGGACCAGGGAACCGTGTAGCTGTCAACAACATGACGAATCAGTGGTTAAGGCTTTGGGCTACTGATGGGAAGGTCATGATTTCAAATCCTAGTATCTGCAAACTGCCATGGATGGGTTCTCGAGCAACAGCCTCAACCCTCGACTGCTCAGTTGTATTCTATCTGGATTGTAAGTCGCTTCGTATAAAAGCATCAACCAAAAGAGTAAAATGTAAATTTTTTTCAATTGTAATTAATTTCAATTGAGCTGCCAAACATCATGCAGTGCAGCCAATCAATCAGGTGTAGGCTTTGCTAAGCTTTACAAAGGCTCTTGAGTCACTATAACCCAAGACATGGAGGGTTACATTTTTTCAAGGGTTCAGCTAACGTCACTAACCAAGGAATAACACTCTCAGAGGTGTGCTGGTATAGAAAAATAGTCAATGACGTGATGAAGCGTAGTTACTGTTACCACTACAAAGTTAATTGTTCTCCAGTAACAGCATGTTATTCCTTGTATTGCACAGCAATTTGTCAATACTAACAATTTTTTTTCTTATTTGATAAAGAATTACACATCCTAATGTTTAACCATTTATACTGTAGCTACATTTACATTTTTGTGGAACGTCTATGAAACAAGTTATTTCCTGTTATCACTTATGCTATAGCAGTTGTTCTTTCACCAGCCTCTATTTATTCTGTAGCTTGTCAAGTTACAGAAAAAAACAGCAAAACTGTCTGTCACGAAGACTTCCCTGTGAAGGAAAACTGACAAAAAAGCGCTGACGCTGTTGACCCCTTCCATAAACGTTAAATAAACGTGTCCTCACATAGAAAAAACGTTCAGTATAGACCATATAAACAGTTACACAAGTTTAGCAGTTTATGTGGAGCATCTGCAGTACAAGTCCTTGTGTAAATTTACATTTATGACATTTGGCAGACGCTCTTATCCAGAGCGACTTACAGTTGTCTCATTTTTTAAAAGCAGTTGAGAGTTAAGGGCTTTGCTCAAGGGCCCAGCAGTGGTAGCTTGGTGGTGGTGCTGGGATTTGAACTCACAACCTTCCAATCAGAAGGCCAATGTCCTAACCACTGAGCTACCACTTCCCATAGTGGTTTAAATTGGTAGTAAATTGTTACTATAGAAACAATAATCTGTTTATATTAATGAGTGCATTAATATACACGTGTTATTTGCTTTACATATGACCAGTCAGAATCAAGAATGTTCTAGCCTTGTGGTATAATAATATTTGATACACTCTCTGCTGGTGCATCTAGAGGATTTTTGATGGCAACCCAGATGGCAGCCCAGGCAGTGATTGGTTATTGGTTGTTCCAGGAATGTTAATCCAGAATCATGTCCTGAAATCATCTTCACATTCAGACTTTTCCCTTTATAAGACATTTGAATGGGTGTGTGTATCCCGTGCCTGTGCTAAATTATCCTTTTATACGTATGAAGGATCTCAGGCAGCAAATCCAGTTTCTGAAAGAGCAGCTGAAGAGAAGAGAGTGCGAGTGGTGGCAGGCTCACAGTGAGCTGCAGAGTCGAGTCGATGCCCTGACCAGAGAGAACAAGGCGCTGATGAGTCAGTGTGACGTTCAGGTTAGACCTCAGAGCTCCGGCAGATCCACACCTCATCCTGACTCTCGAAACCTGGTGAGCAGCTTCACACGTTACACACCTGCTAGCATACAGAGTGAAACTGGAGCTGGATATGAGTCACTCAGCTGACTGTTTTTATTTTAGAGTGAGTTTTGTTTCGTTTTTGGATTTGAAATTCACATATCTGAAATCCACACAGTGCCCGGAGTCTGAAACAGGAAATGTGATCTAGCATGTCAAAGAGAAAGAACATTTGCATGGAGAACTTTATTTGCAGTTGAGCGCAAAAGTTTGCAAACACTTTGGACAAAATGACCGTAAAAGTCAGTTACTATGTCCTCTTTTTTTATTTTTTTTTATTTATTTTTTTTTTAGCAGGCTTCACATTTGTTACTTCTTTATCACAGAATTTAAGTTGAAAGCTAAGATGTTAATAATAATCAACAACAAAAAAAAAGAAAATCATATCAGTTCATATGTAATTTATATTCTCAAATAACTAGTAGTGTAAATCTCAGGCTTCCACGTGATACAGTACGGTTTCGATTCTTAAGGCAACGATTCGATATTTGATGATACCATGAAATATGATGTGATTGAATTCTTCAGTGATGATGATGTAGAGACTATTTTAAAAGTATCAGAGTTACAGGCAAATCACTAGCCTACTTACTAGCCTATTTACACATCAGTTTAAAAAATATGAATTCTTTTTTACACACATCGAATTATCTGTTTTGTTTTCCTCAATAATAATCAATGTATGATCAGTTGTAACAGATAGTAATCAACTTGTAATCATTATAAATGATAATAATCAGTAATAATAGATTTATGATTGTTGCCTCAATTGATTTCAATTTTAATCACTGCCTGTTAACTTCATGCGTCGATCCAAATTGTTCTATTGTTACACCCCTTCATACACACACACACACACACATACTGTGCCTTTATAACAGCCTCCATCCGTCCTCTCATTCTCTGAACAGGTTGTGTATCCTCTCAGTTGTAATACTCACCCTACACGTTATTTATGATATATCCGGCTGGTGATGATATTAGAAAGGAGATGAAAATCTAATATAAGCTAGCAAAAATGTTTTTGTACTTTCTTTAGGCTTTTGTGTTGGAAATTTGGACGGACACCAGAGACTCTGAGAATAGCAGAACAGTCTGGAGAGTAACAGAAATCAGGAAATTGTTTTATGTTAAATTACAGGAATATTCTTGAGTGATTCGGATGTGATTTACATCGTATACTTTCCTAAAAATTTACATCATGCACGAAAGGGTTAATGCTCACGAATGTGCTATTAAAGTACCACTGATGTTTCTTATATAGAGGAACTGTCAAGCATACTGTACAAGCTGTTTAAATTTACCACAAGTCATCATTTCTCAACCGTATTCTTCCGTCCAGGCTGGAAGTAGTAGTAGTAGTAGTAGTAGTAGTAGTAGTAGTAGCTGGCTTTAACCTGATCGTCAGGATGTAAACAGCAGTGAGGAAGAAGATACTTGTGCAATTTCCCTTTTTGCCCTGCATTTGACATTTCATGTAGAAACTCATATATAGTACTGCGCAAAAGTCTTAGGTATGTGTGAAGAAATGCTGTGAAGAAAAAAATAACACAAAAAGAGTGCATTACAGCAAAAAAAAAAAAAAAAACAAGAAAAAAAAAACGTCTTAGCAAGTGAAAATACCTGGAACGTGGTCAAAGATTATTAAACCTATTTCTAGACAAGTTTACTAATTACGTTTTCTTATTCTGTTTGCAGATCATTTTTGCTTCTTTCTAGAAATAAATACATAAAATTAACAAACTTATCTGCCAAAAACTTGTAAAAATGTCTAGAAATAGGTTTAATAATAATAATATATTTGGTTTATTGTAATTTTAGAATAGGAAATGATAGATAAACCTGGCTATATTCAAGATATTTTCACTTGCTAAGATGTTTTTTTTTTGTTTTTTTTTTTTGCAATGCAGTAAACAGCAATGAACCAAACTAAAGATGTGACAATGCTTTGCTTTACTTTAGTTTTGTACTCTTAAATACAGTTATGTGTGAATATTGGCTGGTAGGTTTTTAAAGCATCTTGGAGAATCTTCTACAGTTCTTCTGGAGTCTGTGACCGTCACGCTTGCTTCTGTTTTCGTTTGCTGCCTGAAAAGTGGTCTGTTACATAATATGTTACTTCTTTACTGACATGTATATATATATATATATATATAAATCGAATAAATAAATAAATGCATAAAAAAGCCTAAGACTTTTGCACAGTTCTGTATTTCTCAGACTCACTACACTCGGGCTTGTTGTTAAGTTAAAACTGATTTTGCGCATTTACACAAAATATACACATAATAGGACGAAACCAGTTGCACGTAAAACTATGTGTATGTATAGACAACATCAGAGTAGCGATCATGCTGACAAAAACAGGAATTACAGAACGGCATGTTTGCTGCTTCTGAGACATAAACACATCAGCGACATGTGATATGCATGTGATATGGGCATGTGGAACAACACTGTTATGCCCTTGAAATTCTACTTCCTCAGCGAGATAAACACTCAGGCCCCGATTTACTGAGGTCCTAAATAAGCAAATGTGGCCTGAAGCAATTCTGAGTTACTGTTACCACTCTGAAGTTGATTGTTGTCCTATAACCGCATGCCCTGAAGTGTATTATTCCTCTTATACCACAGCAGTATGCCAACAATTACATCTGGGAAACAATTCCTGTTCTCACTTACGTTATAGCAGCTATAAACAGTCAGTCCCTCGTGGTCTTAAAGACAGGTGGTCTTTGTCTGTCTCTTGAAGACAAAAAAAATCAGCTTGTCATGTTATCGAGAAACCACTAAAGGTTAACTCACCTGTCCTAAAAATGTCAGAAAACTTACAGCTTTAACTTTGACTGTTACAAAGCGTTTGGACATTTGAGAGTCGAATAAACATCTCCTTACAGAAAACCTCACCGTATCAACGAGTGCACACGTTTTTGTAACTGTTATAGAAAATGAATCAACACCTTCTGACCAAACAGAATCGAGAATTCAGCAGCACTGTTGTATAACATGCACTTATTTGTGACTAAATGATTGATTAAAAAAAATTGTTGTGTAAATTTCGCTATGTGTAAGGTCATATGTGTGCCGTTGAAGGTGAATGTGTGACTCCTGGAAGGAAAAACTAGCCATGTGCACATTGTGTGTTCAGTATAACGGCAATTAAAAGCTAGGCTGTGTCAAAAAAAATCATACAATATAATAATTCGTTACATTTATATAGCGCTTTTCTAGACACTCAAAGCACTTTACATAGTACAGGGGGGGAAATCTCCTCAACCACCACCAGTGTGTAGGGTCCACCTGGATGATGCGACGGCAGCCATAGTGCTTCAGAACACCCACCACACACCAGCTACTGGTGGAGAGGAGAGGAGGGTGATGTAGCCAATTCAGAGATAGAGATTTTTAGGGGGCCATGATAGACGAAGGCCAATGGGGCAATTTCGCCAGGACACCGGGGTTATACCCCTACTCTTTACAAGAAGTGACCTGGGATTTTTAATGACCACAGAGAGTCAGGACCTCGGTTTAACGTCTCATCCGAAGGACGGTGCTCTTTTTACAGTTCAGTGTCCCAGTCACTATACCGGGGCATTAGGACCCACACAGACCACAGGGAGAGCACCACCTGCTGGCCTCCCTAATACCACTTCCAGCAGCAACCTTAGTTTTCCCCAGGAGGTCTCCCATCCAGGTACTGGCCAGGCTCAACCCTGCGTAGCTTCAGAGGGAAACCATGCAAGAACTGCAGGGTGAAATAAATACAAAATAGAACAACGAATGCAAAATAAAACTGTGTTCTGTTCATAGGTTACGGTGAATGGAAACTTTTATAAAAATCTATTTAAAGTCTTCTGAGATCAGTGATGCAGACATGCAATGATTATCTAATATAATGCCTGCTTTTTAAGAAACCTTTGATTATTTTGAGATACTGAGGCATAACCTAAGTGACGTATGTGTTATGTGACGAAAATTGACTAACGCGGTCTTTATGTCAGCTGATTTCTGTCGAAATGGTAAAGATATGTGGGTGCAAATGAGTCATGAAGGGCTTATTAACACCACTCTTAGGTAAAGCATTACACTTTATTTGCCTGGTCCACTTTTAGAGATTAGAGTTTGTATATTTTCTATTGTCATTCTGTATAATATACAGAACTGTGCAAAAGTTTTAGGCACATGAAAAGAAATGCTGTAGAGCAAAGATGCCTTCAAAATAATGAAATTTACTGTTTCTACATTTAAAAAAAAAATACAGTAAAGAGCAGTAAACAGTAGTAAGTTTTATTGAGCATCTTGCAGAACCGGCCACAGTTCTTCTGGACACTTTGACTTTCGCACTCGCTTCTTATTTTTGCAGCGAAACCCAGCAGCCTTCATTGTGTTTACTGTCTGAAAAGTGTCTCTTACGTAATATGCTGCTTTCTTTAATGACATACAAACATTTTTCTGTATCATTTCATTTTGTGCTAGAAAACTAATGTTTGGGAATCTAAAATGTTTTTTGTACTGACTTGATAACATAGAAGTCATCAAATAAAAAATCTTTACCAAAATATATAATTTTTATCAATTTGATGCACTGAAAGAATTTCATTTTGATCCATCTCCAAGTTAAAACTCTGATCTCGACTCGGCAAATTTCATTTTGCAATGAATCATTCAATGCAGTTTGAAGTGCTCATTAAACACTTCAGAAATAATTCAAGGCGGTTCACACTGCCAATCAGCCTAGTCCTCATAAATAATTCCTTGTTTTGTAATGGAGCCACAGATCACCATTTCTCTAACAGTTAAACTCTGATTTTGCGGTTTAGTTGTCTTCAAAATCGATGAGTCGAGTTAGAGAGTCATTAAAACAATTTCATCATGGACACACGACCATCATCCGGCTCCATTATGTAATATACATTATTCTAAAACGATCAGACTACTTTTAAAAAATGACTCAATAAACATTACACAATAAAAACCACAAAACAAAGTATTCAATCACGCATTAACGTCCTTTGTCATGTGGTAAATATTGAGGTTTTCTTTTCTTTTTCTTTTTTATCAGACAAGAACACACTCTGTTACTAATTCCCAGGAAAAGAACGAACAGAAAATTTCATCTGCAAGTAAGTCTGTTTTATTTGAACATTTCCTGTTTACTTCCTGGTTTCCTCATCCCTGCTCCATCTCCACCCAGACAACACCTTGTGTATGACACACAAGTTTGTCTAGTTCGTCACACCTTTTGTGTTGTTGTGATCCTTAATAGTCAACACAATCAAATCCAGAATTATTGGCACCCTTCATGAAATGAACAAGGATTAATAACACGTCCACTAAGTGATATTTTAAGCTTAAAAATATGGGGATGCTGCATAGCTTTAAATTTTAATTCAATTTTCTTTAAATCATAAAACATTTTCCCAAGGAGTGCATTTTTTTTCTTCTTCTGCAAAACACAGGTTTCAAAACTTTTGGCACCCTCACAATGGATATTTAGTGAAGCCAAATCTCCCCTGGAGAGAATAACACAGAGCTCCTTCCTGTAGTAAATTCTAATAAATTCAGATACACCTTATAGAGGATTCTCAATACTCCTCCATGCCGATCATTTCAAGCTTTTTGCATGTTTAGGTTTGTGCGTGTGGATGTCCGCTTCAATTCAGACCACAGGTTTTAATAGGGTTCAAATCCAGAGACTGAAATGGTGATTACTAAAAATTGATTTTGTCTCCTACAATCGTTTCTATGTTGATTTGTATGTATGTTTGGGCTCATTATCTTGTTTAAGGGTAAATGGGTTCCGCTGGGGGGAGGGGTGCCATTATTATTTTTGCCATATTTTGGGGGTTTTTTGTTGTTTTTTTAGATGAAAGGTATGTAGAGTAGTTCCTGCAGTTGCTGTAGTGGAGAATTTCATTCGTTCTTAGTGAAGTTTATTTTATATAATATTCCCCCCCCCATTATCTTAAGAGGTGCCAACTATTCTGGACTTGACTGTTCCTGTTTTTCCACAAGTCTGCTCAAATGGTGGAAACAGAGACACGCCTGATCAGATTTCAGTTGTGTATGTATACTTTATATGGCATCTATTTTTCAAAAGGACGAGGCTCGTCAAATTCAAGGACTTCCACGGCATCTCAGAGCCCGGATTACAGTGACACAATCCCATACAGTGAGTATGGAGGAAAGGTACGTCCATCAACCTCACTCTGAACATTCGTGTCTGGTTGTCTTTATGTCTGTTTCTATAGCACCGACTTACACCGGGACTTGTATGGTGGACACTCCACACAAACTGACTAATAACTAATAACTGATTAAAAAAAGAAACAGATTATTTAACAGAGACAAATGTAGAATTGTTGATATGGTGAAGTTTTCTGTGAGGAGACGTTTATTTTATGAACATTTATCCAAGGAGTCGATTTGTAACAGTCACTGTGGGAAAGTCTTCCAGACAGAGGAGTTTTTGTGAATTTTTCTGTCTTATTAACATTAAGAGATAATGAGGGAACAACTGTTTATAGCTGCTATAATGTAAGCAATAACAAGAACTAACTTATTAATGAACATTCCCCAGTGGTAAACTATAAATGGATGTAACTAGAACTACTATGCAAAATCTTTGGAAACTGCTGTGGTGTAAGAGAAATAAAACACTATAGGCCATGCTGTTATAGGAAAAATGTTAATAATAAATAATGGTAATGGTAATGCACCACTCTGTCACTGATTATTTTCCTATAGCTGTGATTTATTCCTTATTTATAGTGTTTGAAATATCAAGCTGAATTATATTTAAAGCATAGTGAGTATTTGTTGAGAAGCGTCAGTGTTTCAACTCTTTGCCACTGTGCTCAGAGCTCGTGCAGGTCTGCGGAGACAGAGATTGGGGTCGAGAGAAGGAATTCAGTGCCAAAAGGATTACAGAGTACATTGAAATCTGGGAAATCTGTATCATCTGAATCTGATTATGGATCGACAGACATGACCGAGGTTTGGTCTAAATCTGATTTTTACTCTTGATGAGGAATGTGTCATCACTGCTGCTATAGCAATAGCAACAGCATTTGTTTACTTACTGTACAGAAATTGTGTTTGCCAATATTGCCAGTTATACTTTACTTAACTCGTACTTGTTCAAGTCTCCAAAGTTTGAGTTTTTGAAATCACATTTAAAGACACTAGTTTCCGAACCTGAAAAAAAAAAAAAATGATGAAGATATGGAAATGTTTTATGAAAAAGCATGAATATTCTATTGTGATGTTTGAGACATGAATGTGCTGTAAGTCTTTAGAAATGTACTTTTCTCACATCGTTTCACGTTTTCCATTTTAGCAATACAGTCAGTTTAAACATAGACATACTGGACATAGAAAGTTTAAAAACGTTTTAAAAGATCAATCTGCAAAAAGTCTTCTGGAAAAGGTGGAACTGTTTAGAAATGTTGTCTGTGTCGAGGATACAAGTTGTACATCGTTCTTAGGGTTTGACCCTTTCATCAGTCCACTCTTAGAAAAACAAGAGTATTAAACTGTACCATTCCTTGTTGCTGAGGTGGTACCCTAGGGAAGAGGAGAATGTCAACCCCTGTACTTACGTATGTTAGTGATGGAAGACCAGGGTAGTTAGACTTTTTGGTTTCATTTTTGTTTCTAGGTGAACGGGTGTGAAAATCGAGAATAGGGAAGACTGTTTTGTTACATTTCTTCCTTTCCTTTAGCACCACCACAGTCCAGCCCTTTTGTTACAAACATCCACATCGTATACCCTTGTCTTATGTCTTGTGTGTTTGTGTCCTTCAGTGTATCGCACAAGAAAAACCTTGTAAACTGTTATACAAAAGTATTGTTGTGGACTCCTTTTTAGCTACAAGCTTAGCTAGGCATTCCCTGTTCACACTGGTAAACCACCTGTTACTGACCCTATATACTATATATATATATATATATATATATATATTGGATAAACCTGTGTTGTGTTTGCAATTGTTTGATATCCATGAGAGCAGAGTATTTTTGTGAATTTTTTGAACACAATATCAAAAGGTTAAACAATAAAGACAATTTTTTCACAGCCTTCTTTGCTCATATTTACCAAGGGTGCCAATATTAGTGGAGGGCTCTGTACATTTCCAGGTGACAGATGCAAGGTACAAAATATAAAGGTATAACTCCAGTATAAGGAAAAGTACAATGCCACATATACTTTTAAATTTTCATATTTATAATTTACAAATACTGTAACATTTCAACATTTTATTATGTCACTAATAAAGTATATGTGTAACATAAGTGAATAAAAACCGAAGGGATATTCCTTTCAGTAGTGGGAATGTTAAAAGGTGAATGCTAGCTTGATAAGCAGAGGTAGACAGACCGGGAAAAGTGTCCATTTTTATTGTTGAACTCATACGCTGCTCATACTGTGTGTCAGGATAGTGAAAAGATTAAAATAGCATGTGACTCCCAGTAACATTTCAGAATAGTAGTACATAAAATGTGTCCATAGTCATACCGATATTTCTAATATTAATTTGTAAAATAAATGAATAAAACAGAAGAGGCGATTGTGAGTTTCTCTCACGACCCCTAGTTTGGAAAGCCCTGTTTTAAAACATTTAATGACAATTAATTAAACAGTGTCTCCAGATAGGTAAGGCATCTATCTAGTCTGATATTCTCTGCAGTTTAATGGAGTCGTATTCATATGAAGATCTATTTGATTTCAGGAGTCGCTCAATTCTGAGATGAAGAATAACAGCACTCAAGGAGCCACTAAAGCTGTAGTTAGAGAGGAAACTCGATATCCAGACGGTAAGGTAAGGAGAACCTTGCCTCATTGTAATGATATTCTACTATTAAATCCAAGTTAAAAAAAAAAAATTCCTGATGATTTGATCCTGCAGGTAGAACAGCTCCTGTCAGATGGGTCACGTGTTATTGTTTTCCGCAACGGAACTAGAAAGGAGATCGGCCCGGATCAGAAATCAATCACGGTCACGTTTTTCAATGGAGATGTCAAGCGCGTTCTGGCTGATGGGACCACGGTATGTACAGAACGGCATAATTGAAACTCAGGTGCAGATAATTGTTACTTCCCACCTCTGATTTGAGTAATCAAGGTCAGCGTGATATTCGACAGATCCTGAAAGCTTCATGCACTCGAATGCTGCTCTTGTCTTGTCTGTGAATCAGACTGAAAAGTTGTTTATGCCATTTTTTCCCTCCACACACAGACTTGTGAAATACTACCAAAGTGCTGCCTAAGCACATGTTGAATTGAGAAATGCCTAAATAAGCCCACATGTCTACACACAGGAGTGCTCTTCAGATTTTGTTTTGCTCTGTCATTTATATCACACTTTTAGTGTAAATGTTTTTAATACCTCTTTCAGCATCACTGATCTCCCTGTAATAGATTGTGGAAGTGCTGAAATAAACATTGTAACTGAGGTTCCTCATTATAAACACATCTCTTTACATTATAATGGCCTTGAATGTTTCCTCCTCAGGCTGATGATTCAGTGTTTTTGTGCTTGCAGGTGTACTATTATTGTGATGCCCAGACGACTCACTCCACTTACCCGTCTGGCCTGGAGGTTCTGCAGTTTCCAAATAAGCAAAGAGGTTGAGCAAATAACACTCTAACACGTTTTGGTTATCTAATAGGCCACTTATGTCAGCGTCTTAAAAATGTCGCGTGTTTCTGCAGAGAAGCGCCATCCTGATGGTACACGAGAAATCCTTTTCCCCGATGGTACTGTCAAGACCATGTACCCTGACGGCCGACAGGAAAGCTTCTTCCCTGATGGAACTGTTGTCAAGTTATCAAAGTAAGATGTCATATAGGGGTGTGTATGGGACTGTTTTTCTAAAACAGTTCTGATCATTCCCACCCACTCCTACAGGAACGTCTGACAAGTCCCACAAAGATTTCAACCAATCCCTCAGAACGCTTGACCAATCCCAACTGCCGTCGCAAAAAAAATAAATAAATTTGACCAATCCCGCCCGCTCCCCCAAACCTATTTTAAGACAGATTCTATTGTCTAAAACAACACTGTGTTTTAGTCTGTGGTGTAAAGTGAAGCACAGTGACTTATTTTTATTTGTATTATTTCTTTACTGTCTACAGAAATGGAGAGAAAACAGTAGAGTTCACAAACGGCCAACGTGAGATCCACACGTCGCAGTATAAGCAGAGGATTTACCCTGATGGAACTGTTAAAACTGTCTATTTAAGTGGAAGGCAAGAGACTAAATACTCATCCGGAAGGATTCGCATTAAGAACAATGAAGACATTATTATGATGGACAGAAAGTGAAAGATGCGTAGATGGGAAAACCATTGCTATGTACAGTCACCTTCATAAATATCATCTATTCATCAAGAGAATGGGCAAAAATTACTTTTAAAAAAACATTACACAATTACAAGTGCTATAATAGCATAATAATATTTTCTCTTGAAAATATCTGTGGCAGAAATATTGACACCCCTAAAGGATACTTAAAATAGATGCAAACAAATTGTCATCCTTGGAAGTCAAATTTCAAAATGCACTCTGGAAATACAAAAGTTAGAGTAGCTAATCCAATTACTGGTATGTTTTAGGAGGAAACCAGAGAACCCAGAAGAAACCCACACAGATAAGAGCTGTGAGGCGTCTATACTACCCTCTCCACGACAATAAAAATAATATTAGAGTAAAACTACACAGCATCCCTGAATGTTTGAGCTCAAAATATCACTCCTTGCATGTTTTTCACATTATATATTCATTTTTGCTTATTTTAATGCGGAGTGACAATAATTCTGGTTAAAGACATGGAAATATGCCACAAAGATAAAATAGCCTTTTTTTAATTTACGTTTTTTAAATAAAAAATGTTTTTATTTTATTTATTTAACATTTAAAGTTAGAATTGGACCATTATTTACCAGTTTTTATTCTCCATAAAGTTTTTTTTTTTCCTGTGAATGCATTCATAAGACCACAAAGCAATAATATAAGAATGGAATGATATCAGGTAATATTTATGCTCATTATTAGGAACCTTTGGTCACAAAAAAAGATACATCTCATCTCATACACATCAAATTGTTATTACACAAAAATAAGTGCTCAAATGATGTTTTTGGGTGGATAATGAACCTCGAGCACAGCAATCTGTCCTGTGTTTCAACTCTGTGCGAATAAATTTCAGATCACAGTCATGATGAGACTCATGTTGCACCACATGGCTTATTATTCATGAGAGTGTGACCCGTACCTCTGACTGATTCAGTATTCAGCCAAGGACTTGTGACATTCTTGGCCTTACAGTACTTTCAGCACAGAGACAGTATGTGATGTAAATCATAATCTTGAATAAAATATTTTCTTCTAAAGGTTGGTCATGACAAAGAGGTGAATTTATTTTTGATAGCAGCACCACCGTCGTTGTTCCTCCTCGTCTCTCCGTGGACATGCGAGGACGTTAGCTGACTCATGAGCTTATGCACCTCGTGCACTATTGTCCTGGCATCGAGTGTGTCCTGCGAGGCTTTCTGTGTGACCTCGTTGAAAGGAAACGTCAGTATGAAATCCCCAACGCGATGAGATGGCAGAGCCCTGTCATGCGTTCTCTGCTCCCATGAGAACACTGGGGGCTTTTGTGAGTATTTATGGATGTGAATTATAGGTAATGTGCACGCACTAGAAGACGAACGTCTAGGATTTTGCCCTCGACTTGGAAGTGAGGCGAGTTCCCAGTCCTCTGATTCAGACCAATGACATGGCAATTCAAACGTTTTTTTGGTTGCTGTCTTTGGATTTGGATATGAATTTGAACGTGATGTCCTCTCAAGGTTTAAACAGTTGCATCGATGTTTATATTCATACACAGATTTCTGTATGAGAAGGACTCTCGCAATTTTTGGCACTAAACACATGGTGTTTCTAAGACAGTTTCCTCTTCGTCTCAGCCTGTCAATCTTCCTGTAGTTCATCAAGTCAATGAGGTCATTTATCAGACCTTTTTTGACCTTTATATCAACAGGACAGTCCAAAGAAAGTGCCGGACTGTAATTGACCTCTAAAAGCCAAGGCTTGAAGTTGGAATCGATGAGGATATCAAATCCAAACAGCTCCACGCAGTTAGGGCTGGAAGGAACAGATGGAGCAATCGTGAGCAGAGTCAGTGTCACTATGTTGCTGATCTTTTGCCAGAGCTGAACTTCATTGATGTCTTGGCTGTGAAGGAAGCTGCGGAATTTACTCATGGTCCACTTACACCCCTGACCTACGCGCTCTTTATCTGTGTTGTAGAATACACCGAATTTGTTGATGCTTGTGTTTGTGAGGTGAGAGAACAGGTTGTCTAGAGATGCCAGGTCGTATTTCTCGGTCGCGAAACGCACCAAGCCCTCCTGGTGCATGTAGATCGTAAGAGGACGGAAACTCTTCACACACACGTAGATGCGCAGGTCAAATTTGTAGCCTGAGATCAGAAACGGGTTGCTTATATATTTCTGTACAATCACTGGTGAGTCATAAGTCAAGTGTTTGATATCCTGAAAGATAAAGATGCCCCTCCCTCGAGAGAGATCCACCGGTTTACAGATCCAGTACACTCGCTTTCCTCTGTTTTTTTCATACTCCTCCAGTAACCTGGTGTAATCGTTCGGCAGGATGAAGGCCAGGGGACTGAAGTCATAAAGTGCGGGGCCGTACGTGCCTCTCATTCTTCTCAGGTTCCGTGCCAGGCAGTCCTTGCGTGAGATAATCGCTGATTTAGGGTGGTGATTCAGCCTCTGATAGGGCATTATATTCTCATAGTCTGAGCAGCGGAAAGCCGAGCTGCGCCAGTACAGGTTCCAGTCTCCTTCCTCCTGCTCCTGAGGGTCGAACTCCTCCCAGCCGCGCTCCAGCAGCACCTCACGCACCACGTCCGGAGCGTTCTCGTGGAGCCGGAACACCAGCGGGGCATTGACGCATGGCCTTGCAGACATGGAGAAAACCACACAGCTTTCAACAAAACAAGGAAACGGAGTAGAATAGTGATATTCCTAAAGGAGAGAAAACAAAAACATAATGAACCGTACAAGTGAACTGAGTTTTGTAGTGTTACAACTTGGAGCTGAAACAGAATTAATTGGGATAAAACATCCTGAGTCTGTACTAACTTGTTTTTTCTGAAGTTCCACAGCATTAAATATAATTATAAATGAATAAAAAAGTATGACGTGTCATGTAATAAATAAAAATGGTTGCCACCCTAACATTGATTATTTTCCTGTAACAACATGCCCCCAAGGGTTTTGTTCCTTACTTAATCTTACGGGTTATGTTACCAGGAAGTAAAGAAAGTTAATTATACAATATGTCATATCTTTTCTTATATATATGGGTAGGTTTCTAGCAGATATGAGCAGATTTTGTTCTTCTAGGGCTTGTCCTTCACATGCAACTGCTTTTACAGATTTCACTTGAAAAATAATTTAAAAATAAATCTCAACAATACACTGTTGTAAATTCTGTATTGGTTCAAATTGGAAGGGAAATCAGGTTCACAATCAGGTAAGTGATTGTGATTTGTGAATTTTTAGTTGAATTTTTCAGTAAAGAAATACATAATATATTTAAAATGCTGATATTGACAAAACGTGATCTCAGGAGATATGTTATAGGGTGTCTATTTATTTATTTGTTTGTTTGTTTATTTGTTTAAATTTTCATTCATTTACATTTTTGGAAGTCTGCTACTCCAAATGAAAATGAGATTTAATGTTTTCCCATAACATATTCTCATATCGTGTCTGATTAAACCAACGTGTTTTACAATTAACTGTTAAACATCTCAATCAAATTTTATTCCAAATGCAATTAACGATTTTGGTTGATTAAAATAAAGTTGTTTAAAGTTCTTATAGTAATATTTATACGAGCTCGGACGCACACACTTTATTCCCTGTGTTCTGTTTAGCAGTATATAGTGTCTTACCTTGTGAAGGAAGACGCGCTGTTTCCCTCTGAGTTTTTGTTTACCTGAGTTCAGCTCTGCTTTTGGATCATCTCTTCCGGTCATCTCTGGTTGCTAGGTTACCAATCGCGCGCCAGTTGAGCCGCGCCGCCTGCACATTTACAGCGTTCCAAACGGCACGCGACTCTAATAGCGAGCTTAGTATGGGAGCAAAGGTTACCATAGTTACCACAATTACCATAGTTATCATGGCCAATAAGAGGCGCGCTGTACTGTTTCTGTAAGTGTAGACCGGAAGTGTGAGGCGGTTTGGGACGAGGTTGCTATTGGAGGTTCGGGTTTCTGTTTTTAATCCAACAATGCGCTCGGACTTCCACAGCTGTTCATTATAAAGAAAAAAGAAATGGAGATTAAGTCGCGTGGTTTTGTGTGTGTGTGTGTGTGTGTGTGTGTGTGTGTGTGTGTGTGTGTGTGTGTGTGTGTGTTATTATTTATTTAAATTAAGGTGTGAATTTAAGGTACAGCCCCACAGTACAGTATTATACGTCCTAGTTTAGTAAATAGTCTAAATTCAAAATATAATTTTATTATCCAATTTTTTAATCAATACTCTATTTCTGAATTATATTCAATGTTGTAATTCTATTTATAAATGCTCTAATTCTGTGCTACTGTATTAGCCAATGACAACTAAATTAGGTAATAAATAATGCCTTATGTGCCATATGCCTTATGACCCTAAATAAAATAATGCAGATTTCGGATATGAAATATTTGAAGTTTTTTTCATGATTTCATTTTATTTCATCCCCCCCCCCCCATTCAATTCAGAAATTTGCTTTATATATGTATATATAGTACTGTACAAAAGGCATGGTCCTGAAGCTGCCTACGCCGATTTGTGTCAGTGCGCAAAGCTGTTGTTGAGATACAGCCTCACATCCTGAGGCTCAAATCTGTCAAATCTGCTGATGACTGGACAAAATTTGAAGGAGCAGTAGCGAAAAAGCTATGACACATGATTCAAAAGATATGACCATCCAAATTAGGCCCAAATTTGACAGGCTGGTGGCGCTAGAGCGTTGGCAGCACTTGACCCAAATTTGGTCAGAATGTTCCTTAGTCCCTCCCCAATCAGTGTGCCAAATTTCACAACTTTTTACCAACTTTTTATGAGCTGCCACGGACAACCTAGCCAGAAGAGGAAGAAGAAAAATAAGCAGAAGTCGAATACAGTAGTTACTCATCCAGAAAGGCCTTACCGCCGCCGCAGTCGCTGCCGCAATTTTTAATTTGTTACTGTAAACCACTAATTGGCTCTATAATCATGGAATTTCCTTAGGCAGGAGCTGATTCTGCGAGTGGCAGTTTGAGTTAAAGAGGTTGTTTTACCTAAACAATGTCAGAAAATGCACGCTGTAAGCTCCCAGCAAGCACTGAATATTCCAATGAAGTTAGTTTACTGTACAATTCTTGTTTCGTTATTTTTGACAGAAAGAAATTCTCTCAGGGATTTATTTTTTATGTTTTATTTTTATAACCATAAACTATCGAAAGCCTTAATGGATAGGATTAGGGTTATAAGAACTTACACAGAATGTTCATTTCTGGTTATTTGTAGGTTTTATTTGTATAACTCCAAACGTTTCTGCAGCAGCTTTGATGCTTGCCCCCTAATAATAATAATAATAATAATAATAATAATAATAATAACAATAATAATAATAACTTTTAATTTTTTTTATTTAACTGCAAAGAGGTTCCCTATGAGTACCAAAGCCACCATTCATGCCTTAGCTTCCCCCCTATAAAAAATGTTTAAAAACAAAACAAAACAAAAAAACAAAACA
This sequence comes from Cranoglanis bouderius, assembly GCA_023630585.1. Classification (NCBI taxonomy): domain Eukaryota; kingdom Metazoa; phylum Chordata; class Actinopteri; order Siluriformes; family Cranoglanididae; genus Cranoglanis; species Cranoglanis bouderius. The sequence continues at coordinate 17,949,231 of CM042547.1, forward strand.
AAAAAAACAGATTCTGTTTCAACATATCCTTGCTTATAATTTTGTCTGACTAATAATGTTCTGTTTTTTCTCTGTGCCTTTAAGGTTCATCTCATCCAGCTTATCTGTGCCGCGTTTCACTGCTGGAGTAGGATGCTTGTACTCATTGTACTCCACCCAGAAGTACATCAGCATGGTCAGCAGAAGGACTGAGATGAGGATGTAGAGTTTGGTGGACAGACAGATGAACGTGCTGTACGCGAAGGCTATCACGAAGCCCAAAGACTCCCACATGCGGTAATTAGCGAATGCTGCCTCCTTGTGGTTAGGGAACAGAGTGCCGTATAATGCTGAAATGCAAAAAAAAAACATATGGAAAGTTGTTAGAACCTCTTCTGTATAGTATTCTTAAGGGTGGACTTCACAGGGCTACATAACACCTACATAAGCCCTTCATTTATAAAGTCTTTCATGACAGCTGACTTTGTAGCCCAGTGCACTTTATGTTAGTGTGACATAATGGCTATAATGTGAAATGTGGAAATTCATCAAGGTCTCTCCAGAACTGGGCACCAGAAGCGATTATCTTTGTTACATTTTTCAGTTAATCTCACTTGATAGGCTGATTATATCACATCATCACAGTGCATCAGAAATAGCTATAATATCATCTGTCATGATGTAATAATGTAAAAATGTGCCCATTTGTACAGTACGCTAACAAAAGTCTATGTTATGTATATAAAGATTTATAAACCTAAATCTTTTAGGTTTATACCAATGCATTATTTAGTCGTCATGTATGGTTATAAACACCGGCTTTATTAGATTAATCCTTATGTAAGAAAGATGTCTCAGTTGTTAAGAGTCTCACCGTTGGTTTGTGTTTGCCACACAGCATCTGCCACACCCCAGAGAGCAGGAAACACAAAGAAGACGGGCAGCTCGTCCGGATGAGGCCTCCAGTACAGCAGAGCTATCGCAGAACTCAGGTTTATCACAGCGGCTGTGAGGAGAAAGAGGTGAAAATACCAGTAAGAACTATAAATATTCAGTACCAATTTCCATAATCAGTCCTTCCTTACCTGGGCTTTTACACACCTGGGACAGTGACAGCTAATTTACTGTACATGTATTCATACAGGTACTCGTGTGTGTGTGTGTGTGTGTGTGTGTGTGTGTGTGTGTTTAACAAATATCTTTATTGTTCATTTTTGTGTGACATGTTACAGTATGTATGGAAAAGTACAAGCTCTGAAAAACAAATATTATAGAAATCCATCATCCAGTATGTGCAGCTTTCTCAAGAGTGATTTGCTTAAATCTGAAAAATTCATTTTAAAAAAATGAAGGAAAGGAGATCAACTTTAAAACAAATCACACTCAGTTTGTATGAGGAACACATGACAGACCATGTGGGGTCTCTCTCTCTCTCTCTCTCTCTCTCTCTCTCTCTCTCTCTCGTTCTCAAAAACAAACAATAAATAAATAAATAAATAGCCTGTCATTCTTGTCATTTTACTGAGAAACCAGGAAGCATAAACTCCTTGGTTTCTTATTAGTCCTAGATTATGTCACCATCTGCTGTACAAGTATCTGTGTATGAGCTGTTACTATAGAAAATTAATAGAAACCTGTTGCTTATTTTACATGTTACATGAGAACTACTGTCCAAGCTGTTCTGCTACACAAAAATAATGCACACCTTTTGATCACTCAGATTCAAGAATTCAACCTCTCTCTCTCTCAGGTAAATAATAAATAAATATAAATAAAAATCAAACCAAACTTTAGGCAGCATTAGAAACAATTACTAAATATATTTAGTTGTATAAATAACTTTCTTGATTGCTAAACACAAGGACAGTTCATTTATCCAGGAGCTTAAAGATGGCCACGTTGAACGCATCTAATGCACAGAAATCAAATGTACTGCATGTGTCACGGCAGCAGATACGGACACAGGTGCAGGTAAAGTGAGCTTTATTGAAAGTTGCAAACAAGACCACTACATAATGCAGAAGCAATGTCAAAATCAGGGCAAGTTAGGGGTTAGTTAAGTGTTCACAGAAGAGGTGGGTTTTTAGCCATATACTTTGCAATGAGTACAGAGACTGTGAGTCTTTATATACTGTGACTGTGTGATTGAGTCCAGGTGCTTGTAGTCGGTAATCAGGTGATTGAGAACGCGTGTGTGTGTGTGTGTGTGTGTGTGTGTGTGTGATGGGAATTGGAGTCCTTGGCGACCATGTTTGTAAGCCTCATTTTTCTCTGGGAACTGTAGTTTTACGCCAGTTCTGGCACTAATGTGACAGAACTCTCTAGATTTCTACTATGAAATTAATTACTGTTTCTAAAATGAAATTAAATGTTTCTAAAATACTGTAAAAGAGTAGTAAATGAAACAAAGTCAATGTTTGGTGTGACAAAAAAATAAAAATAAAAATGGTAGTCTCCGGTACAATTAGTGCAGTTTTATAAGGAAATGAGCTGGTAAGTTTTATTGAGCATCTTGCAGAACCAGACACAGTTCTTCTGGACACTTTGACTTTCACACTCGCTTCTTATTTCTGCAGCAAAACCCAGCAGCCTTCACTGTGTTTTTTGTCTGAAAAGTGTCTCTTACGTAATATGCTGCTTTCTTTAATGACATACAAACATTTTTAATGACTGTAACACTTAATTGCTAGAAAACTAATGTTTGGGAATCTAAAATGTTTTTTGTACTGACTTGATAATGTAGAAGTCATTATAAAGTCAAAAAATGGGGTGCCTAAACTTTTGCACAGTACTGTATGTCTGGAAATCCTATCCGGTTCAAGTTCCTGCTTAAGTTGCATGAAATCAACAAAATGCAACCACATTGCCTTCACTCATTTGAATTCAAACAAATATTTCATTTTTTTCTTTTAATTAACTTGGTGTGGGTGTTCAATGTAAATAAGACTCATGTATAGTCCTTGTGGAAATATGATTGGTTGTAATATTTATACAAATTGTATATGTTCAAAGTTTTAACATTTAGTGATTGTGTTGGTATCCAAGCCGATTAAAAAAAATATATATTCAAGATATGATCTCTGGGTACATGGAAGGTGTCCATGAAAACAATATAAGTAAACAAAAAAGTGTGTTTTTCATATAAACGTATTTGAATAAGAGTAACCTGTAAATATTCATCCTCTAAAATGATACTCAGGCATTGCAACAATGTACTATCAGCAAAATGCTTCCCACCTCGGGCTACTCTGATTAAACTGACTTACCAAAGCAGAAGAGGGGGATCCTCCCGGTGTACTGCGCAAGCTTCCCAAATGTGAAGGAGCTCAACGAATTCACAGCACCGAAGCAGATCATTACAAATCCAACATAATGGATTCCTAATGCACAGGTCACATAATTCTGCAAAGACAATCACAAACGCTTTGTTCTCTGAAAAGCATTCACAAACGCATTTCATTCTAAAATGTTTTGCAACCAGGGAGCAGGGAATACATTTGCACAGTGAATTTATCTTTGCAGTGAGCATTGTCAGGGTAGTACTGATACAGCACTGGACTGCAACACCAATAAGCCATTGCATGTCACATGACCATGAGCACCTGAATCACGTTGGCTAATTGTCACAGGTATTTAAGACACATATTGTATGGCACTCCTTGTCAGTCTGTAGTCATTGTCACAATTCTCTTGCGTCATGTTCATGTTGTTGTCTAGCCTCGTTATTTCTCGTCCATGTTTCCTAGTCTTTGTGTTCCATCTATTTCACTGTAAATAAATGTTTACCTGCACTTGCATCTGCCTCTTCAACCATTCCTGATAACCATGAGCTGGTTTGGGTGCATTTAGCTTGTTGTTTTTAATGCTGTGATCAATTCTGTACGTTAAATTATTACTTAATTGCTTCTTTTATTTTTTATACCAGATAGGTTAACAGATGTATCTCTCAGGTGACACTGAATTCAGTATGAATTTCACTGCATTAGAAAATAACCAAGTGGCATTTATTTTAAAGAAACGCAAGCACATTTTCCAAGCAAAACATTTCCCAAAAAATAATAGATACACCGATCTTAATTAGACCAAAAAAAAGTATTTGGACACTTAAGCCTATTCTGGTTGTCACAGTTAATCCATAGTTGTGATGAACTACATCTTGTAGTTACTCTGCTAGGTGAACCTGTATGAAGTTGATTATCACATTTTGAAGCACCTTTTGAGAAGCATCTGTTTGCACAAAGAAGGCCACTTTATTCACCAGATCAGCAAAACTTGTAAAAATAAATAAATAAACAAATAAAAAAAATTTAAAAATTAAAAGTTGACGGACTTGTGAATGAAAACAGACAGCATACAGGCAGACCAAGAAAGACCACAAGCAGAATGGGCAGGATAATTGTGAGTGAAATCAAGAAACTTCCTTCAGGCGTCAGTGAGAATTACCAGATGCAACTTAATGCACAAACTATTCAAAACAGAATCAATGAGCTTGGTTACAGGGTAAGAGTAATGCGGCAGAAGAATAAGAAAGCAGGTGTGTAATTTGCAAAAGAACATGCACAGAAAGACATCAGCTTCTGGAGAACGGTCTTATTAAATTTGTTTTGGATGGCTCTGATGGTAAAGTGTCCATAAAAGCCAGGAGAACAGTTGCAACCAAACTGCATTAAGGGTACTAAAAGCATTGAGGTGTCTGGGGCTGTTTTTCCTACAGTGGTGTTGGTGAACTTGTGTTCATTGATGGCATCATGAACTCAGAAGGCATTTTGGATGCAGAAAACAGCAAGCAACAGAGGTGGATTTTTCAGCAGGATAATGATCCAAAGCACCAGTCGCCTTTTGAAAGAACACTTCCTAGGGCCCTGACCTAAACTTTATACAGCATCTATGGGATGCAATGGAGAAGAAATTAGCAGAACTGAAGGTTTTGTTGGTTGAAACTTGGGGGTAATTTCCACCACAACTGTTACAGAAACCGCTTGATTACATACAAAGATGTTTTCAAGAAGTTCTAAGAAAGGATGGCAAACTAAATTCAAAAACACTGTAAGTAAAACCTTGATCTTTGACCATGATCTTTAATAAAACCTTGATTGAGTGTCCAAATACTTTTTTGTCTAATCATGACCAGTTTATCTATTATTTTTATATTTTTAAACATAATCCATATTTTGGGAAATGTTTTGCTTGATACAGTATGTGTGCTTGTGGTATCTTTCTTTAACACAAATGCCACTTGGTTTGACATGTTGTTTTCTAATGCAGTGAAAATCATACAATCTGTAAGTGTGGCTTAATACGTTTTGGGACCACTGTGTATGATAAATATGTATATAAGTAATTATATTCTCAGATCTGTTCACCTTTGTGTATTCACCAGCGAGGAAGCTTTGCTCAAATCCACTGTACATAGTCAAGGGAATGAGCATTAACAGCCTCTTATCTCTTAAAAGCCTGAACGTTGCCAGGAAGGTACTGCAGAACTTTTGGTTGGCTTTGTTCTTGCGAAACTCCTTTGCTTCTTTTCCATCAATGTTGTCCAGAAAAACTGCCACAAGGACCATCGCCACAACCCCCACACCTACAAAGGTATCGCTCAGCTGTTATATACAGTACTTTATGGACTTTTACAAAAATTCAACAATGCTATGTAGAAAAGCTAATAACTGTTTGGTAGTTCTAACTGTTTACCAATATAGCAGCCCATCAGTATGTTTACGAGATTCTGCTCCGGCCGGGTGAAGTTCCCCGTGGTGGTGAAGTTCTCATTGCACAGGGCAGCACCACAGAACTGCAGTCTCTCCTCAGGGATTTCAGCTTAGAGGACAGACACACCATTATTGTATACAGTATACTGTAAGTCTAATCATCACAATCAGAGACATGTGTTGCGTTCTATTTCAGCTGTACCTATGTTAGCGTCTTGTTGAAATATAAGTGATGACATGAGGTTTCCCCATACGGCAGACGACTGGAAGATGAGAAAGAAAATGCCAAAGTATTGGTTTATGATATCCTGGCCTTTCTTGTTTTCTTTCTCTGCCTGTTCATTCCCACTGATTGTAAGGTACGTGCATTTAGCAGACCAAAGTGGAGAGCCTCCCAAACCCAGAACAGCAGATGTAGCGATCAGACTGGGCCTGCGGATGTAAGACATTTCCTTAAAGATTCACTGCTAACATTTTATAAAATGTTAAGGAAAATATATGTTTATTTATTGAAATCCCATAAATGTAATTGAACTTATATTAGGTCATTATAAACCATTAAAAATAGGGGGAAAAAGTATAGCTAAAAGGATACATTGTTAGGAAAATGGGTTCCTCATGGGTTCTGTTTATAAAGTGACTACTGAGAACCCTCTCTGACAGCAAAACACTGTTATTGGGTTTGACGTAAAACCTTTAGAGGTAAACAAACTGAAGAATCCTTCCGTTTGCATTAGGTACGTTCTGCATCCAGCTGCATCTCCTTCACCAGTAATAAGTAAAACTCTGCCAGCGTTTATTCTGATTTTCCTATTTTACTGAGTTTTTTTCCATCTCATCCAGCTTATCTGGATATTTACTAAGTTTTTTTGAAGTACAGATTGTTTTTTGGGTTTTTTTTTTTGTTTTGTACAGGAGAATTATATGGCTGTGCTGGGTGCTTAGCGTTTTCAGACTGAAATGAGTGCAGAATGAAGGGGCTAGGGACTGACACCCCATCTGGAAGAAAGCACCCCAGCTGAGCCCATGCAACCAGGGCACGCCAGGCCTAATGACAGAGAGAGAGAGAGAGAGAGAGAGAGAGAGAGAGAGAGAGAGAGAGAGAGAGAGAGAGATGCCGCAGGGAACATCGTTGCTTCTACTGCAGCAGAGCCAACCACTTCATTGGGTTTGAATGGGAGCTCTGCCTCCCACTCCAAAACTGTGACTCTATACCATACATCTTACAAATCACTTATGCTACAAGTCTCTATACAACACTCAGATGTGGTCTCTTTTCTGGCAGTGCTGACTGATTTGGGATCAACTGGCAATTTCATTGACCAGGAGACCATGAACCACTTGAACATCCTGACTCAGCCCCTGCAGCACCCCCTTCAAATCCACGCCATTGACGGAGGGCCCATGAGGCGTCATCACTCTGTGCACACAACCTCTCACTACATCAGGAGCAGATCTCTTATATGGTCACATCTAAGCACCCTGCCATCCTGGGCCTCCCATGGATGCAACTCCACAACGCACAGATATCCTGGATGGACAAAGAAATTACCTGCTGGTTGGCCCATTGTCACAGACATTGCTTCCAATCCCCCCAGCTCCTTGTGGCCTCATCCTCTGCAGAAAGTCCAGTGGACCATGCACCCTTCACCATCCCATCAGAATAACTTGATCTGAAGGAGGCTTTCAGCAAGACAAAGACCAGCGTGTTACCCCCACATCGTTCCTATGATTGTGGCATCTAACTGCTGACTAGGATCACTCCCTTTCACAACAGGATTCACCCCATTTCTGTAGCTGAGCAGCAAGCCATGCATTGAATACCGGGGACTGAACCAGGTGGCAGCTAAGTACCGGCAGCCTCTGCCTCTGGTCCCTGCAGCCCTCGAGCAGCTCCATTCCGCTTAAATTTTCATGAAGCTGGATCTCCGCAGTGCATACAATCTGGTATATATCCGGGAGGGAGATAAGTGGAAGACGGCATTCAGCATCAGCTCTGGCCACTAAGAACACCTGGTAATGCCGTATGGGCTCTCTAGCACCCCCTCAGTTTTCCAGTGCCTCATAAATGACATCTTGAGTGGCATGCTGGGGAGATACATCATAGCATATATTCTGATCTATTCCCCCTCATATGAAACTGATGTGCTCCATGTTCACCAGGTTCTCCAGCACCTCATATAACCAAAGAGGTGTCAGTGCAAGTGAAGGAGGCCATGATTAGGCTCCAGGACCCAACTGTATACGTCAAGGGTGAAAATTGTGAGTTCCACCAGAGCATCTCATTCCTGGGCTACATCATCAGCCCATGGACCAGGCCAAGGTGGCCACAGTGACAGACTGGCCTACACCCAAGACAGTCAAGGACCTGCAGCGATTCCTTGGCTTTGCTAATTTCCATCAGAGATTCAGCTCCATAGCACTTCCTCTGACATCACTTCTCAAGAAGATAATGAAGCACCTGGCCCAGCAGCCCAGAAGGCCCTCAACCAGCTCAACAGCGCATTTACCACCCTGCCTATTCTCAAACCCCACGATCGCGGCCCTTTGTCATTGAGGTGGATGCTTCCAAGATGGGAGTTGGAGCCGTCCTTTCTCGGCCATTCAGGGATAAGCCCAAGCTACATCCCATGGCATTCTTCTCCAGAAAGTTATCTCCAGCCGAACAGAATTATGATATCGGGAGCGATTGGCTGTGAAGTTAGCCCTGGAGGAGACCGTGGCTGGAGGGGGCTGTGCATCTGTTCACCATATTCACAGATCACAGGAACCTTGGGTACCTCAGAACTGTGAAGTGTCTGAACCCCCGTCAAGCCCGCTGGTCTTTATTCTTTGCCAGGTTTCAGTTCACCCTCTCATATAGGTCCGGCTCCAAGAACACCAAGGTGGATGCTTTATCCCGCATGCATGCCACCAGTCCATGAGAAGGCAGTGAGAAAACACACTTACCATCTGCAAGTACTGGTGGCCAAACATGGCTGCGGATGTGCACCATGCAGTCTCTTCATGTATAGTTTGTGCCCAATCCACACGAACAATACCACGAACCCCACCAGCCAGCAAGCTCCTGCCTCTGTCTACACCCCAGCAACCCTGGTCCCGCATTGTGGTCGATTTTACCACCGACCTGCAGGAATCTTGGCAGTGGGCAGTGGTGGCTCATGGTGATCAGAAGATCAGGGGTTTAAGCCCCAGCACCGCCAAGCTGCCACTGTTGGGCTCTTGAGCAAGGCCCTTAACCCTTGCTGCTCCAGGGACGCTGTATCATGGCTGATCCTGCTCTCTGACTCCAGCTTCCTAACAAGCTGGGATATGCAAAGAAAATAATTTCACTGTGTTGTAATGTATATGTGACAAATAAAGGCTTCTTCTTCTTCTTTGTCTATCCCACTGGCACACCGCCATCCTGGTTATCATCGACCGCTTCTCAAAGTCTCTGTGCCTCATCCCAGTGCCCAGTCTGCCCATTGCCTTTGCCACTGCTGAGCTCCTCTTCAACCGTGTGTTCCGGTAGTCCAGAATTCTGGAGGACATCGAGGACATCGTCAGCAACCAGGGTTCTCAATTCACCTCATGAGTATGGGCCAGCTTTATGGACAAACTGGGAGTAACCATAAGTCTGACCTCCAGATATCACCCTCAGGCCAATGGGCAGGTGGAATAGACATTCCATGCCAGTCACCACGAACGCCCTAGGCCATGACCAAGGGGGTCATTGAATTATATATACTGTTTGCTGATCACCTGACCAAAGCCTGTTTTTTAACCATGTCTCTGCTTCATGATTTGGATTTGTTCTGCCTGCCTTTCATTAAAAATACTTAACTGCAATTGCATCCGTCTCAGCCTATTATTTCAGCATCCATCTCTCATTTATTATTTGTACTAGTAAGAAAAAAAAATCAACTATTGCACCTTTAAGGATGAATAGTATTTAACCTTTGTTGGCCTGTAAGTAATAGTTATTGATTATTATTGTTTTACTGTAAAGTTCACTTGAGTGCAAAAGTCTGCATCCCCCATGATTTCTTTGTGGAAGAAAAATAAAATGTACCTCTATGTTACAATTTATCTACAAACATATATTAATCCAAGAAGTAAAAAAAAATGTGGCTGTGTCTTACAACAAGACAACAAACATATATTAGTAAATCAACAAAATAGTTTAAGAACGAACCAATGGATGAACAAACATGTTATAGAATATTTATTAACGTATTTTTATAGAGATTTTATAGAATATTATCATTTATGAATTTTACAGACTATCTACAATGTCTATTAATTTTATAGGATGTTTATTAAAAAAATTGTATTTATATCTTAACATACACTTTTTAAACAGATTAATAATGAACCTCAGTTAAATTAGGGTAGGTTCGTTATTACAAATGTCTTGTTGTTATACATAAGTACATATACTTCTTTGTCATTTTGTCCCAAATGTATGCCAACTTTTGCACTCAGCTGTAAATTATTTAAGCAACAGTATGAGGTGGTTATGACTACATGAACTATACCCTTCCAAATCATTCATTCATTAATGTTTATAGACGAACAGCCTCACCATCCAGGAAAGAGATTTCCAAATGAATAGCTGATGTAGCAGGCCATGGAGATAAAGATGGTCCATTTACAGCCCAGGTTTTTGATCATGATGGGAGGCAGAAACATGGAGGACAGAATGATGGTTCCGTAGATGACGCTCAGTGAGATAACGCCCATTCCTTCCTCTGCATTTAGACTGCTCTGTGATACACAGTATAATATACAGCATACATTCAGCATATTTTGTACAAAGGAGTTAACATGGTCATTAAATATTCCTAGAAATAGTGCAGAATTATTTTGAATATATACAGGTGCATCTCAATAAATTAGAATGTCGTGGAAAAGTTCATTTATTTCAGTAATTCAACTCAAATTGTGAAACTCGTGTATTAAATAAATTCAATGCACACAGACTGAAGTAGTTTAAGTCTTTGGTTCTTTTAATTGTGATGATTTTGGCTCACATTTAACAAAAACCCACCAATTCACTATCTCAACAAATTAGAATGTGGTGACATGCCAATCAGCTAATCAACTCAAAACACCTGCAAAGGTTTCCTGAGCCTTCTGGAAAATGGTCTACTCAGTACTTGGTTCACTAGGGGCTAAGCCTTTTGCAAACATTCATTGCCTCAATTCGAAGCGTGGCTGTTCACAGAGTGCTGTATCAGTTTGTGGCACTGCTGAGGTGGTATGGAAGCCCAGTGTGGAAGAAAAAGATGCACAACCAACCGAGAGAACCGCAGCCTTATGAGGATCTCTTGTCAAGGCAATACCCCATCGATTCAAGAATCTGTGTGAACTTCACAAGGTGCAATGGACTGAGTTTGCTGGGGTCAAGGCATCAAGCACACCAACACACAGACGTGGTCAAGGAACTTTTGGTGCTACAGTTGTCGTATTCCTCTTGTTAAGCCACTCCTGGAACCACATGACAACGTCAGAGGCGTCTTACCTGGGCTAAGGAGAAGGAAGAACTGGACTGTTGCCCAGTGGTCCAAAGTCCTCTTTTCAGATGAGTGCAAGTGACTTTGGTATTTCAAAAAACACAATGGTCCTAGAGTCTGGAGGAAGGGTGGAGAAGCTCATAGCCCCAAGTTGCTTGAAGTCACAGACTGTTAAGTTTCCACAGTCTGTGAACTTCAAGCAACTTTGGGGTGCAATGTCATTCCTCCAGACTGGTGTTAGGTCCATTGTGTTTTTTGAAATACCAAAGTCACTTGCACCCGTTTACCAAGAGAACTTGTGGACCACTGGGCAACAGCTTACTTCTGCTGACCTTAGCTTTTTGAAGATGCCTCTGACGTTGTCATGTGGTTCCAGCAGGATTTGGCACCTGCCCACACTGCCAGGAAAGCACCAAAAGTTGGTTAAATTCCTTGACCATGGTGTTGGTGGCTGCTTGACTGGCCCCAGCAAACTCAGTCCAGACCTTGTGAACCCCACTCAGATTCTTGAATCGATAGGGTATTGTCAAGAGGAAAATGAGAAACAAGAGACTCAAAAAATGCAGAAGAGCTGAAGGCCACTGTCAAAGAATTCCACACTGGGCTTCCATACCACCTCAGCAGTGCCACAAACTTGGATACAGCACTCCATGTGAACAGCCAGCTAATTTGAGGCAGCAATTAAAGCATAAGTGAGCCCCTACCAAGTACTGAGTACCAAACTGTACAGAGAACCATACTTTCCAGAAGGCTCAGGACAATTCACTAAAAATGTTTTTTGATTAGCTGGTCTTATGTCACCAGTATTCTAATTTATTGAGATAGTGAACTGGTGGGTTTTTGTTAAATGTGAGCCAAAATCATCACAATTAAAAGAACCAAAGACTTAAACTACTTCAGTCTGTGTGCACTGAATTTATTTAAAACACGAGTTTCACAATTTGAGTTGAATTACTGAAATAAATGAACTTTTCCACGACATTCTAATTTATTGAGATGCACCTGTATTTGAACATTCTTTGTTATACAATTTACAGAATTCTAAAACATCCTTTTTATTACCAGGTTTAAAAGAATAAAAATCCCAGATTTCCAGTGTGGTTTCAGACTTTTGGACCGCTGTGTATGCAATTTCAGGTTGTTTTCACATGTTTTTCACATCACATATTATTGTGAATTTTTCCATAATGGTTCGTTAAATCGTGTGTGAATCGAACATTGTAACAGGGTAACAGGATATTCCTTGATATGTGTTCCACTGTGGTGTTGGGGATCACAGCAATTTTCAAAAATTAAATCAGATGTCGTGTAGTGTGAGTAGAGCCACAATCCAGTATACATATCAATATATAGGCTTAGATTACAGTACTGTGCAAAAGTCTTAAGCACATGCAAAGAAATGCTGTAGAGCAAATATGCCTTCAAAAATAATGAAATTAAATGTTTCTCCATTTTTAAAAAATTCTCCCTTTGCTTTAAAAAAATGGTAGTCCCCGGTACAATTTGTGCAGTTTTATAAGGAAATGAGCTGGTAAGTTTTATTGAGCATCTTGCAGAACCAGACACAGTTCTTCTGGAAACTTTGACTTTCGCACTCACTTCTTAATTTTGCAGCAAAACCCAGCAGCCTTCATTGTGTTTACTGTCTGAAAAGATAAATTTTAATTTTGTTTTATGCTAGAAAAATAATGTTTGGGAATCTAAAATGTTTTTTGTACTGACCTGATAATGTAGAAGTCATAAAATCTAAAAATCTGTTTGTACTAAAAAAAATAGGGTGCCTAAGACTTTTGCACAGTTCTGTATATCTGTGATTATATAGCTTCTGCTATCATCAGTATGGTGTGGTTGCTTGGCAACCATATTAACTATATATGTTATACTAAAATAGGATTTGAATCACAGGGCAAACTATGTTGTCACTGTGCAGTATGTTGTCACTGAGAGAAATAAAAAGATGATAAAAAAAAACGCCCAGGTGATAGAAGTAATTAAACAGCATCCTACGTGTCCGTATTCTTCGGCCTCAGTTTCAGCATGTAGAGAACAAAACGGTACAAACTGAGTGCTCTCTCTCTGTGTGTGTGTGTGTGTGTGTGTGTGTGTGTGTGTGTGTGTGTGTGTGTGTGTGTGTGTGTGTGTGTGTGTGTGACCATTAAAGGTTCTTTGGTAATCACTCTGGGTGAGCACCTTAGAACCCTACAGCAGAGCTTCCCTATCACAAAGGGCTCCAAGTATAAATCTTTTAGCAGGCTAAGAACCCTTAATTATTCAAAGAACACCTTAAAGAACCAAATACAAACAAAGACTTAGTTTACTTACTAAGATGTCAGTCTTTTAAATATATGAGTAATATTACACTAATTCATATTTATATGACTGTAACCAAATCACGGCACTTCTATCTTCTTTACATGTAAAGATATAAACACTTGGGGACATGCTGTTTTAGGAAAATAATCATTGACTGGGTGGATTAATGCAACATGAAGTGGAATTGACCACCATTACCACTCTAAAATTTGTTTTTCATTAATAGCATGTCCCGAAGTGTTTTGCTCATGGTATACTACAGCAACTTGCCAACAATTACAATTTCATTTTATTGAACGACGGAACAACTTAGATTTTATCAGTTTATAGCTACATTTAATGTTGTGTAACATCCATGAAAGAAGTAAGTTCCTGTTTTCACTTAAATCATAGCAGCTACAAATGAAATTAATACACAAAGAAATGCAGCTTGTCAGTTTACCAAGAAACCACACCTGAAAGCGGAAAACTGTTACAAAGGGCTGACACTGGAGGCTCCTTCCATAAATGATAAATAAATATTTCTTTACATAAAACTTCACTATATTAACAATTGCATTTTTATCTTTGTTAAATAACATGTTTTTTATATGCGTACAAGCTGTTACCGTCAAAATGATAAACGAGAGCATTTATATAAACCTGTCATTTGCAGCTGCGCTACTCTCAGAGCTGCTGTTGTAGAGAATTAAGACATGATTACCTGTAGACTCTGTAGTCCTCCATACGCCGTAAACAAGAACAAAAATCCAAACGATACCACAAGCACATTTTTGGTATTTCGGTTTATCATTTTGGCAGATTAAAAATCTGTAAAAAAAACAAACAAAAAAAAACCTGTAAGTAGAAAAAAAGAGAGAAAAGCCACAAAATGTCAGAACAGCAGCTCATGAAAAGATAGTTTCTGACTGCTGTATATCAGATTTCCACACACTTCATATGCTGATGAACCGCAGTCTGTTGTGCTAGAGGACAAAGTTCAGAACATGGGAATCATAAAGCTGTGAGTGGAAAAGTGAGTGGTCTGCCTTTCTACCAGAATGTGAATGTTTTAAGAGTCAGGAAGTGTATTGTAATAGCTAAACTTCCAAAACATGCTGCTAACATAACATAACTTGACATAATATAACACAAAAGATGCTGAACAATAAAAAACCAATGTAATTACTTTAGAGTATCATAGAAACAGGATATGATGTGTTTACAGCACCTCTGTGTTTAGTGCACGTCAATCATGTGTAACATTTTTGAATATGCCAAGTTATAGATTTGATCGATTCATTACCTTTTTATACACACACACACACACACATATATATATATATATATATATATATATATATATATATATATATATATATATATATATATATATATATATATATATATATATATATATATATATATATATATATATATATACACACACACACACACACAATATAACTACTATACACTACAATTTAATGGATCATTGCAAGAATGGCTGAAAGTTAACTTGTGTAAACTTAGCTTCTGTAAAAATAGTTATTGGTTGTGTTAACCACACAAACTGATATGGAGTTGATTGGATTGTTTAAATATGGTGAATAATTCTGTAATGTAGTATATAATGCCTTATGAACGCATTATAACAGGTTATAAATATATTTATAGTTCAATATATATATATATATATATATATATATATATATATATATATATATATATATATATATATATATATATATATATATATATATATATATATATATATATATATATATATATCCTGTGAAGGTCATGTCTACTGTATAACAAACTATGAGCACATTCATAACGTGCTATAATGCCTAAGGCTTTATATAAGGCTTTGCACACATTCTTGTAATTACAGTATGTATGTAATGTACATTACATTTAATAGCATCGTTTTTTATGCATTTTGAATTCTTAACATACACTATATGGTGAAAGGTTTGTGGAAACCTGACCATCACACCCATATGTAATTTTTGAACATCCATTCCATATGTATTCCCCCTTAGCTGTTATAATAACCTCCACTCTTCTGGGAAGTATTTCCGCTAAATTTTGGCGAAACTTTGTGGCAACAGTTTGGGGAAGAACCACATATGGGTGTGATGGTCAGGTGTCCACATACTTTTGGCCATATAGTGTATATAATTATAAGTAGTGTTCATAACTCATTAAAATAAGCTCAGCTCCACTTTGCATAATGCATTTTGCTTAATCATGGGCTCATCATAAGCACAGTGACCTGGACTGTTTTCTTTTAAAAAATAATGCATTGCCTTTGGTTTAATCATTTGTTTGTTTGTATGTGTCCCTGTTTAATCTGAGGCTACCCTCAGATTCTTGTTCTTGGCTGACAGGAGTAGAACCCGATGTGGTCTACAGCTGTCGTAGCCAGTTCATCTCAAGGTTTGACATGTTATGCATTCCGAGATGCTTTTCTGCTCACCACGGAGGTAAAGAGTGGTTATTTGAGTTATCGTAGCCTTCCTGTCAGCTCGGATCATTCTAGTCATTCTCTTCTGATCTCTCTCAACAACAAGGTGTTTTATCCTGCAGACCCTCCACTCACAGGATGTTTTTTTGTTTGTTTGTTTGTTTGTTTTTGCTCCATTTTTTTGTGCATAAAATTTCCAAGGAGATCAGTTTCTGATATTCTCAAACCAGCCCAAACAACCATGCCATGGTCAAAGTCATTAAGAGCACATTTTCATCCACTCTGATGTTTGAACTTTAACTGAAACGCTTGACCTGTATCTGCAAGATTGTATGCATTGCGCTGCTGCCACTTGATTGTCTGATTGGATAATTGGATGAATGATCAGGTGTACGGGTGTTCCTATTGAAGTGGATGATAAGATTACCTCCGTGTAGTAAGACAAAACCTATTTTCCCCCTCTATTACTAATAGCCACGGAGGTCTGAGCAGCCCAGTGATGACCAAAATGCTCTGTTGATGCACCCGATACTTGTCAAGTGTCATCGCACTTTTGCTCTAATAAATCTGTACCATCCAGATAAAGTATGATGGTATAATCTTTCTTCAGGATGTTCCATTTACTGTAACCCTACTCGGTTCCTCAAGTATGCAATCACACCCGAATAGCAAGGTCCAGTCACTTAAACCCACATGATAAGATAATATAAGGCTGTTGATTATAAGTGTTTTACTGCTTGCTTATGGTGACTGCAGAATAAACTGTGCCTCTCCACCCATCAATAATGAGTTCATATATACATAACACTGTAGATTTATGAGTTGTTTTCAGATGAGCTCCATCATTTTGTTCTGACTGACTTCCTTGTTGTCAAAAGAATGTTCATAACACATAAAGAATGAACCTTGCTCTGAGGCCAAGAGACACATTGCTGCCAAGAATCCACTCTGCAGTGATTTCTGATCATTCTATTTAAACACAGCAGTCTATTTTATTGCTTTGAATGTGTAACTGATTGGACGTAGCTGATAACAACCAAGCAACCACATTCCTCACTCAAATACAGTCATCAAACTCTTCAGGTGAAACTTGGGTCTCAAGACTGTGGTATAGATTAGATACACATTGCAGTGGAAGAAATAAAGCACTTGGGATCATGATGTCATAGAGAGTTACGGGTACCACGCAATGGGGGATTGGGGACTCTCCATGTTGATCAAGGCAGTGATGGGGTGGGAGAGGTGCAGACAGTGATTCGTGCAGTGAAATAACCACTTAGTGATTTCCTTGTCATACCATGATATTTGAGGGTCACAGAGGTGCTTCCAGGGAAATCCTAGAATGATTGGGTGTTTAGCAGTGATGGTGATAAGGAAGGAAACATATTCCTTGTGCAAGATGAGTTTGGCAGCTCCATTTCATATGGGTCCTCCATTGATAACATGAATCTTTAAGGGGTTTTTGTAGTGGCTTTGTGGGTATGTTGAGCTTCATGACAGTATCATGGTCCATGAAATTTCCAGTCAATCAGCATGAGAGAACAGAGACATGGTCTGACTGTTTTATCTGCACATTCAGGGTAAAAGATTGGTGGGACAAAAACTGAGATGGACTCACCGTGGAGGTACGAATGGAGGTGGTGATTCTCTCAGTGAGGCTGGGTTGGACCAGAGTTTTCTCACAAGAAGGGCACTTTGCCACAAAATGATTGGAGTGACCGCAGTAGAAACAACTATGTTTCTCATGCTCTGTGGGACATAGAGGCATAGTCTGGTCTGACTCAGCTGCATGGGCTCCAAGCGATTGGCTTCAGGCATAGGGCTTGCAACCCCCTTGTGCAAGTGATAGTTGCGGATGAGGTGATCCAGATGGATGGCTAAATCAATCAAGGAATTGAAGGACATTTTATCATCTCAGTAGGCCAGCTCTGTGAGCACTTCCTGGTTGAGACCTTAGCAGAACATGGCTTTCCATCTGCTTTCTGCAGTGAGCATGCAGAACTCCAGGGAATATTCAGATGCATTTCTTTTCCCTTTGGTAACTATTAAGAGTTGCTCTCCAATTTCCTTGCCTTTTGGGTTATGGTCAAAAACTCATTGGAGGAGTTACAAGAAGTGGTCATAACGGTTCCTCTCCTTGATACCAGACCGCAGTAGCCCAGGGCTTTGCCCGTGAGCAAGCTGAGGAATTGTGCAATTTTTGTTGATCGGAGACACCTTCTTGGCCTGAGAAATACAGTGAGTACTGTAACAAGACGCCCTTGCACTGGGAAGTTTCTCCTGAATATTTATTGGTATGGGAGATAAGTGAACTGAGGGGTGCGGCCAGGGCTCTGTAAGAAATGAAGGCGGTGGAGATAGTGCTTGTGAGCATATTTAGCTTGGCGTCCAGCTTGACTAGATGCTGTTGGTGTTCTCCTACCAGTTTCCCCTGGGCTGCCATGGCGTTTTGCCAGTTCGATTCTCCTGCTGTATCCATGAGGATGGAGAAGTAATCCGTCATGTAACGGAATCAGTGATGGATGTAATTACAGGCTGGCTTTTTACTAAAAAGACACTGGCAAACAGTTCCAAAACATGAAGCAAAAACCATAAACGGGATGGGAATAAAATCAGGCGATCAGCAAACAGTACAACATGGGCAAATCCAAAATTCAAAAACTAGGCAACACGGCAAGATCAAAAACCAGAACAGTGAGATATGCAATGCAAGGGTTGGTAAGTCAGGTAAGGTACACTGAGCATTATTTCGCAGAGAGTCATTGTGAGAGTCTGTGTTTATATAGGGTGTGTGTGTGATTAGGAACAGGTCTGCCTGGTTACAACTTAGGTGACTGTGAACATACCAGTGAAGTGTTGTACTGGGGATTGTAATCCGTGGCGGCCAAGTTTGTAGGCCGCAGTGTGTTCTGGGAAGTGGAGTTTCTGGTGGATTCCAGCACTGGTGTGACAGATATACGTGAAACACAGCATAGATCAATTTAAGGCAAATAAAATATTCTAAATAATGGTACAGTATACTCAAATAATCACAATTTATACCAGCAATGTGAAAAAGACACACTTGGAAAAGAGCTGTATTTCCTTACACTCAAATTCCTGAATTTAACATCACAAGTACAGAGACATTACTGTGACTTTTGAAGTTTCTATAATTTTTCATGCTCATTTTGTCTCTCCCTCTTCTGTTTTTTTTTTATTTATTTTTTTAAATTTATTTAATTATTATTTAATTATATTTACTTATTATTATTACTCACATACTCTATAACTTAAGCTTCGGCAAGACAAATTTCTACTCATGGCAATAAAGTATCCTGAATCCTGATACTGAATGCAAACTTTAACTTTAGCAAACTAATGCACACACACATATATATATATATATATATATACACACACGTATACACACCACAAGATGTGTTGTTTACCTGCTAAATTCCTGGATAGTGGTGTGCAGGCTTTCTCAGTGCCATCAGAAGTATATCATTGCAACATGCACTGTGATCAAGTCTGACTAGATTTATATATTATTATTATTATTTTTTTTTTTTTTCAAATCCAGCAAGCTAGGGTGTGTCTGGATTACACAACCCATGTTGATGTTGTTCAGTCTTCACCAGGTGTTATAGATTTACAGTCTAGATACTTGTGTTTTTATTTGTTTTTGCTTAATTCTGTTAGAATTACAATGACCTAGCATTCTGAGTAACACCTACTCTATGCAATGTTATATATTTCTTTATATTTTATTCTTGCTATATGAGTGACTGAAATAACATAATTAAAGCCCTGTTCTCATCTTTTCAGTTGCTACTCTGCTGACAAGGTATCCAGCGCGTGTGTGGAAACCCGTCTCTTCACACACACACACACACACACACACACACACACACACACACACACACACACACAGTCATCATTTTTAAACATACTATTAATGCTTGAATTATTTAGATGTTCAGTCTAGGTTTTAAATGTTAATGCTAAAAATACTTACTAAAACATTTTTAACATTTAGTCTGATAAAAACAAGCAAAAAGTATAAAATTAGAGCATTTGTCATATCAATGCCGGGATTGGCGTCAAACTACAGTTCCCAGAACACAACGCAGGCTACAAACATGGCCAATGAGGACTACAACACACAGCCATTACGGACTTTCTCATGTTCATGTTCACCTGATTTCTGATTACAAGAACCTGGACACAGTCACACAGCCACAGTATATAAGGACTCGCTTCACACTTATTTATTGTGAAATATATGCTCTGTATTCCATACCAGTCTATATAAGTCTTTTGTTTATTGATTGTCTCTCTGGTTTTGATCACGTTTCTGGTTTTTGTGTCTTGCTCTTGTCTGCCCTAGTTCATGTTGTTTGTTGATCCCCTGACCCTTGCCTAGATTTTGACATTGCTCTTGGATTACGTATTGGTTTTGTTTGCAACCTTCAATAAAGCCCTGTTTACCTGTACTTGCATCTTTATACAGGTGCATCTCAATAAATTAGAATGTCGTGGAAAAGTTCATTTATTTCAGTAATTCAACTCAAATTGTGGAACTTGTGTATAAAATAAATTCAGTGCACACAGACTGAAGTAGTTTAAGTCTTTGGTTCTTTTAATTGTGATGATTTTGGCTCACGTTTAACAAAAACCCACCAATTCACTATCTCAACAAATTAGAATACTTCATAAGACCAATAAAAAAAACATTTTTAGTGAATTGTTGGCCTTCTGGAAAGTATGTTCATTTACTGTACATGTACTCAATACTTGGTAGGGGCTCCTTTTGCTTTAATTACTGCCTCAATTCGGCGTGGCATGGAGGTGATCAGTTTGTGGCACTGCTGAGGTGGTATGGAAGCCCAGGTTTCTTTGACAGTGGCCTTCAGCACATCTGCATTTTTTGGTCTCTTGTTTCTCATTTTCCTCTTGACAATACCCCATAGATTCTCTATGGAGTTCAGGTCTGGTGAGTTTGCTGGCCAGTCAAGCACACCAACACCATGGTCATTTAACCAACTTTTGGTGCTTTTGGCAGAGTGGACAGGTGCCAAATCCTGCTGGAAAATGAAATCAGCATCTTCAAAAAGCTGGTCAGCAGAAGGAAGCATGAAGTGCTCCAAAATTTCTTGGTAAACGGGTGCAGTGACTTTGGTTTTCAAAAAACACAATGGACCAACACCAGCAGATGACATTGCACCCCAAATCATCACAGACTGTGGAAACTTAACACTGGACTTCAAGCAACTTGGGCTATGAGCTTCTCCACCCTTCCTCCAGACTCTAGGACCTTGGTTTCCAAATGAAATACAAAACTTGCTCTCATCTGAAAAGAGGACTTTGGACCACTGGGTAACAGTCCAGTTCTTCTTCTCCTTAGCCCAGGTAAGACGCCTCTGTCGTTGTCTGTGGTTCAGGAGTGGCTTAACAAGAGGAATACGACAACTGTAGCCAAATTCCTTGACACGTCTGTGTGTGGTGGCTCTTGATGCCTTGACCCCAGCCTCAGTCCATTCCTTGTGAAGTTCACTCAAATTCTTGAATCGATTTTGCTTGACAATCCTCATAAGGCTGCGGTTCTCTCGGTTGGTTGTGCATCTTTTTCTTCCACACTTTTTCCTTCCACTCAACTTTCTGTTAACATGCTTGGATACAGCACTCTGTGAACAGCCAGCTAATTTGGCAATGAATGTTTGTGGCTTACCTAGTGAACCAAACTGTGAGACCATTTTGAAGGCTCAGGAAACCTTTGCAGGTGTTTTGAGTTGATTAGCTGATTGGCATGTCACCATATTCTAATTTGTTGAGATAGTGAATTGGTGGGTTTTTGTTAAATGTGAGCCAAAATCATCACAATTAAAAGAACCAAAGACTTAAACTACTTCAGTCTGTGTGCATTGAATTTATTTAATACAAGAGTTTCACAATTTGAGTTGAATTACTGAAATAAATGAACTTTTCCATGACATTCTAATTTATTGAGATGCACCTGTATTACACCATTAGCGATATATTGCACATTGTATAAGGTGACAAGTGATAAAAAGATGATTTTTCTGTTGTGGGTAATGAGTTTTTCTTTGAGCAATATCTAGAAAATGTTTAGAAGGATATGAATAATAATAAAAAAAAGTCTCCATGATATAATTTGCTGTAATTTCAGATCTAACTGTTTATGTTCCAAAGTGAAAGACATCAAATAAATGACTTTTAAAATTTTCAGTGAAATCTGATCTCAATATTTCATGACATTACAATTATTTCTAGTTACTCTGCAGTTTGATGTCTGGACATTTCCTGGGTCAGATGCACAACTCAATGTATGGAGTTGCAATTAACTTATTAGTTTTGCTTTGGTTCCTTTACAC
The DNA here is from genome assembly GCA_023630585.1 of Cranoglanis bouderius. Lineage (NCBI taxonomy): Eukaryota > Metazoa > Chordata > Actinopteri > Siluriformes > Cranoglanididae > Cranoglanis > Cranoglanis bouderius. The sequence goes on from CM042547.1 coordinate 17,971,558, forward strand.
CACCAGAGGTCAATGCTGAACACAAGTTAAGAAGTGCTTAGTATTTACTCTAAGTCTGCTGTGTGCTGAGGTGAAGTAGAGTTGAAGTGTGTGTGTGTGTGTGTGTGTGTGTGTGTGTGTGTGTGTGTGTGTGTGTGTGTGTGTGTGTGTGTGTGTGTGTGTGTGTGTGAGTGTGTGTGTGTGTGTGTGTGTGTGTGTGTGTTTTATAACTTCAGTGAGATAGATAGATAGATAGATAGATAGATAGATAGATAGATAGATAGATAGATAGATAGATAGATAGATAGATAGATAGATAGATAGATAGATACCTGCCTCCTTACAGGTTTGCACACTTCTTTCACAATTTTTTTTCTTAGTGAATGAGCCATATTCATGATTCAAAAACTATAATAGCATCGGTTGTAATGCAATAAAGTTGCCCATTGGTCATTAATAACTTCAGTAATAATAATAACTGTCTTTATTTGTGAAGCATTTTTATTTTGAGACAAAAATCTTAAAGTGCTTTTCATAACAAAGATCATAATCTTACTAACTGCATATGAACATATGAGAAGTAATGCATCTATACATCTATGAGAATTATTACAAAATATGAACAACACTTAGAGCGAGCTGTAAGCGTATGCGAGCTGTATGAGTGCTCGGTCAGCTTATCCTTCAAACCATCAGTTTCATTTTCTTTGCAGGAGAGCACTTTCAATTAACATAGAATGAATGTAAACATTGGTATTCGTTTATTGATTCAACAAGTCAAGCAGATGTGTGGACGAAGTTTGAATATGCACACATTCACGTAAATATTGAAGCAACCTTTGGACCTGAGTGAGACTCCAGAGCTTCTAAGGTCAGAAAATATGGTTATATAACCATAAACCTGCATCTACAGTGCTCTCCACTAATATTGGAGATATTATTTTTGGATAAACCTGTGTTTTGTTTGCAATTGTTTGATATCCATGAGAGCAGAGTATTTTTGTGGGGTTTTTTTTTTTTTTTTTTAACAAAAGATCAAAAGGTTAAACAATAAAGACAATTGTTCACAGCCTTCTTTGCTCATATTTACTAAGGGTGCCAATATTAGTGGAGGGCAGTGTATACATTATCAATATTAATATACATTCCATGAAATGTAGTTTCTTTAAGAGGCTTGTGCATTGAATATTCTTTCCTGGAGTGCGTTTGTGTAGGGGTGTGTGTGTGTGTGTGTGTGTGTGTGTGTGTGTGTGTGTGTGTGTGTGTGGGTGTGTGTGTGTGTGTGTGTGTGTGTGTGTGTGTGTGTGTGTGGTAGAGCAGGCGAGACAGGTTTTTCCTGCTGATAGCTCGTGGTGACAGCCATGAGTCACTTGCTGCCTCCCTATTGTTAACTGTTTGCTGATGCACATGGATATCTGCTGCTCTGTTTCTCCCAGCACAATGCACAATTTGGCTCAGTGAGCAATGCTGACACCCTGCAAAAATGGCATTATTTAGCTAAATCCAATCAGTTCAGTACCACACTGAGTTCACAACACCACCTCTTCTAAAAAAGCGAGAGCTTGCGAGTCATTATTATTATTTTATTGTTGTTGTTTTTTTTGTAAAGCAGCTCTTGGGGAAGTTTTGGTATTACAACAACGGAGGTGTTGAAAAATGGACACTTTTTTTTTTTTTTTTGCTGGTGAGGTCAGATTTAGTTGGAGTTTTCATTTGTAAATTTATTTTAAGAGTGCAGTCAGGTGACCGGTACAAGCAACTCTAACTTTGTCAAATGAATTTATGCTTACGCTAACATTAGCTAAGCACCATTCAACATATTGCTGATGTTATAACACTGAGATCAGGAACTAATTATAGTAGCTACGACTAGTAGCAACAACGGTTCAAGCCTGATTAGCCTATTATCCTCCCATGTAGCTTTTATTTAGTAAATATGTATTGAAAAAGAATATTTTAACAAAATATGCAGACACAAAAACACTCCCGCTGCGTACTTTCTCACACTCGGTCTCAACTTTACCCGTCTCTATTTCCTACATTTTGTAGGGTAAATTTCTTCCTGCAGTCATAAAGCAATCAAGATGATAAAGTCTAATGTCATGATTTAAAGTAAAGCTTGTGTATTTCACCGAGTCATTTGGTTCAGTTCAAAAGAGCCGATTGTTTCAGCTCCCAAACGACTCGTCATCTTTTTTTTCCCTAACAAATGACACGAAATGGCGAAATCTCACTCTACCATCTAATTTAAAGCATAAGATTATTTGAATTGTTGTTGTTGTTGTTGTTTTTTTGTTTTGTTTTTTTTATAAATAAGATCTCTTTAAATACATGTTAAAGCAGCAAGGTGTTACAAAGTGCTGACACTGGAGACTCCTTCCATAAATGTTAAATAAACATCTCCTCACAGAAAACTTCACCAAATCAAAGATTTCGCATGAATTAAAAAAAATAAAAATTTGTTTATGTGGAGCGTCCGCAGCACACGTTCCCTGTGAATGAGCTGTTACTATAGATATGATAACATTTCGAGCACTTTTACTATAAACCTGTGATTTGCAGCTGCACTACTGTCAGAGCTGCTATTACAGAAAATTAATCAACACCAATCAGAATTGAGAATTCAACTGTTTGTCGTAGTTTCACAAGCTAATTTAATTTAAAGGCCTCCTTGATAGTGAACCTTCTTTACAGTTCACCTCCTTTATAGTGTAAAATGTAGCTTGTTAAACTAGCTAGCTATCAGCTATGCTCTTATGTAGCTATTGGTTTGACGCTGAGACGAGGTCGATTTTTGTGATCATTTTGCAGCAACAGACTTTTGTTTTTCTATTTTCTTAAAACCACTTGTCAGCAGGGGTGGACAAAGTACTGGAACAAATTATACTTAAGTGAACGTATAGACACTGTGTCAAAATGTATACTTAAAAGCTGAAGTATCACCAAAAATGTGCTCAAGTAAAAGTAAAAAAAAAAAAAGTTGCTACTTTTTACAATATTAATTATATGTATATGTATAAATACATATATGTAATTATGTTAATGTCATGTTTTCATGCGAAATGTAACATTTATTACTTAACTAAAACTATTAGATTTTTGGTTTAAAGCGCCATTTAAACCAAAAAGTTTACTACGCCAATATTCAGGCATCGATGTGAGTCTAACCTGGCATTAGCCAGGAAAAAAAAAATCATGTTTGAGGGCAAATTTGTGAAACTTGCCTCAACATGCTTTTTCAAGTTAGATGGAGTCCAAGAATTCTTGGACCAAGAAGGTAAAGAAGATCACAGCCGGTGATGAGTTGTCACAATTCCTGATAGTTTTTTCAACATTAATGAACTTGATTGGCTGCTAAACTGAAATGACTGGATGCTAAACTGTATAAATTGTAAACTGATGTACGGTATAGCGTAAAGTCAGTGGCTGGATGAGAAAAGAAGAGATCTTCAAGATTTGTACATGCACTGAAGGTCTAACTGAAAATATAAGGAGTAAAAAATATGTTCTTTCTTGTAAGTAAGATACTCAAGTAAAGTATAAATACACCAACATAATACGTAAGTATTATAGTAACGAAGTATAACTACTCAAGAGTTGTCCGCTGCTTCTCAGTTGAAAAACAACACAAAATATCTAGGCAGTTCACGTTACCTCCAATCTCACGTCACACCCGGACCACCCGTACTCCCCTGATTTTTGCTCAACCCCAGTGAATAAAAGATGAAAACCTGGTGTGAATGCTGCTTAATTGCTTTATGCACTTCTTGTGTCTTTGCAGTTGAAACTGCGGAGGCTTTGACAATGGCACTTCCATGAAGGCTGCTGGAGATCGTGTCTGGAGTGTTAACGATAGGATCGCTTGCCTGATGGAGGACAGAATTAGAGATGTCAAGGTCAGAAAGAAGAAGAGGGAGAGCGTTTTCCTATGCAAAAACCTGCATGAATTATTCAGCTCCTCCTTTGTCTCCCTCTCCTCTTCACCGGCCAGGCCTCTGACAGGTTTATTCCAGCCTTGTCTGAGGAGGAGAGAGCGTCGCTTTCCTCTCCTTCACACTTCCTAAAATGGTCTTTAATTAAGCAGGCAAATTGCAGGCCGTGTTCACGCTTTCGGAGAAAGGGGACTGTGGGAAATGTGCGATGCTCAAGCATCCTTTTATCTCCTGACTGTAAGGACAGGCAGCTGAAGAGGACAGTAGCCTATTATTGAGGAAAATAGTGTTAATGGTATGCTAGGTCAGGATGCCTCTTAACATACAGGTGGATAAACATGACTTCAGATGTTTCATGTGAACTCAGTAAGATTATTGTAACTTGAGGTTAAGTTTAGAAGTGGGTTTATCAATATTTTTTCCCCCATTTCTTACAAGTTTTTCTATTTGAACGTGAACAAAAATCAACCTCGTTCATTCTAATTTGTAGAAATCTATCATGAGATCAGATTAGATTATTAGACTATGATGATATTACCATAGTGCTGTTGAATTCTTGAATCTGATTGGTCAGAAGGTGTGGATTCATCTTTTTCTAACAGCAGCTGTGACAGTAGTGCAGCTGTAACTCAAATCACAGGTTTATATTAATGCACTTGTCCTTATACGTTATTGTTTCTATAGCAACAACTAATTCACAGGGACTTATAGGTCAGATGCTCTACATGATCTAAGCGAATAATAAACAGATTAAGAAAATATGTTGTTATTTAATAAAGAAAAAAAGGAGATGTTTATTTAACATCTATGTAAGGAGTCTCCAGTGTCAGCCACATGAGTTTACATGCTGTTATGGTACAATTACAAAATGTACAGTACATTTTCTGTATCTTGGCGTGAGTGGTGTAAGTGAAGGATTTTTAGGTTCAAGATAAAATTTATATAGTTGACATTGCATTACATTAATGCAACAGATTCACATTCATAAACTTTGTATCTACATGGTATCTAACTGTAAATGAAAAATCCACTGATAATACACTAGAATTAGAGCCATCACTGAAATGATGAAAAGTATGCTTCTTCTCATTTGGTTCTGTTTCTAACAGAGTTAACTGAATTGTGGCAAAAGTTGACGACTTTGCGTGCGAATTTGCTTTGACGTGATGACTGTGTGATATTAGACTGAAAAGCAAGTAGGCAACATCCTCCAGTCAGCCGCTGATGTTGGATAATATAATAACTGTAAGCCAGGGCTTCGTCATTAGGTCTTGGCTCATATTGTGAGGCTGCAAATCCTAGAACACACTCCAGTTACAAACCCCCCCAAGCGTAAACAAAGATATGTTTAAAAAAACTAAATTGATAGAGTACCAACAAATGACCAACAAACCTCTCTGATGGCAATTACAGCTTTAAGATGCCTACAGTGAAAAGTAATTGTGATTGAAAGTTGGCCCATTCCTCTTGGCAAACGATCTTCAATTCCCCCAAGATTACACAGGTCCGTCTGATGGACTCAATTTTAAAGTCCTTCATAAACGTTCAATTGGATTCAATTCAGGAGATTGGCAAGGCCATGCAAGAACTTCTTTAGTTATGATTGGGATCGTTGTCTTGTTGAAACATCCATCTTCTCCGTAGATTCAGTTTCCCTGTGCTCCATTAATGTTTCCTTGGATGATGTGTAACGTCTAAGTAGCGTTTACAGAGAAGCAGCCCCATATTATGATGCTCCCACCCCCGTGCTTCACTATGTGTATGATGGTGTTCTTGGGATCATATACGTAACCCTTATTTCTCCAAACATGTTGAATTATTTATAATTCAGCTTTTTTTTAATTACGTACAGTCATGTGAACGTGAAACAGTGAAACAGTGCCTATTAATGAAGTTGATACACTCTATCAAATGACATAAAATTGATATTTTTAAGTAACTGTCACAATTTAAATGAACAAAAACAGATCAGTCACATGGAAAAATGTAAGTACACCCCTACATTTATCACACCTTCAAATCCATAAAATTAGACTCAGGTGTGCAAGACTGGGTGCTAAAGATTAGAACCTGCTTAGGGAGTGCAGGTGGAACCTGTCTTAACTAGTATTATCTGTCTTATCTAGTATCTCATATCTAGTGTCTGGTGTTCCCTTTGTTATTGAGGTGTGTGGTGTCATCATGCCAAGATCTAAAGAGTTCTGTAAGGCCTTCAGAAAAAAGGCTGTAGATGCCTAGGAGTCTGGCAAGGGATTTAAAAAGATCTCCAAATTATTTGAAATACGTCATTCCACTGTAAGGAAAATAATCTACAAATGGTGCAGATTTCAAACATCTGCCAATTAGTCCAGGACTGGCCGTCCCAGCAAATTCAGCCCAAGAGCAGGTCGTCTGATCCAAAAAGAAGTCTCTAAGAACCCCAAAATTTCATTACAGGATCTGATAGTAAGTCTTGCAACTGTTGGTGTCAAAGTGCATGCTTCTACAATCAGAAAGAGATCGCAAAAATTTTGACCTGCATGGGAGGCGTGCCAGGAAAAAGCCTTTGCAAGATTACAGTTTGCCAATGAGCGTATAGGCAAAGACCAGGCCTCACTGATTCAACTATGAATTCTGCATCATATCAAAGAGTGCTTGAAGATAATGTGAGGCCATCTGTCCAAAAATTGAAGTTCACCAAGGAATGGCTCAAAAAGAAGAAATGGATGGTTATGGAATGGCCTAGGAAAAGCCTGGATTTGAATCCCATTGAAATGTTTTGGGGGGATTTGAAACGAGCAGTGCGTGCAAGAAAACCCTCAAACATCTTAAAACTGAAAGGATATTGCATGGACGAGTGGTTAAAAATTCCAGCGAGCCTGGTGGACATTTACGCAAACCACCTACAAGAAGTTATTTCTGCTCAAGGGGACAATACTAGCTTCTGAGGCCAAGGGTGTACTTTCTTTTTCCACAGAAGAATATCACATCTATTGCTATTTCTGTTGAATAAATGATGGAAAAAGCTCATTTTCCTTGTGGTTTTGTTCAAGTATATCAACGTCATTAATAGGCACTGTTTCAAAGATGATAAAATGTTTGCTTGTCCAAATATGTTAAATAAATAAATAAATAAATAAGCCAGCATGGGGTGTATTTATTTTCTCTGAAAGCTATTGCCAAAATATCTTTTTTTTTTTTTTTTTTTTTTTTTGTCTGACCAGAGTATATTGTTCCAAAAGAGTTCTCATTTCTCTAAATGCTTTTAGATGTGAATCTCTGTGCTTCTTTTTCAGCAGAGGAGTTTTGTATGAGGTGTAGGAACAGAGATGATCACTGCTTATGCTTGTGTAACTGTTGTTCCTACTGCTTTCAGGTCATCCTGCAACTCTATTCGAGTGACTGCCAGCTTCTCTCTTACCTTCCAAATCATTAGTCTGAGAGCGTGTTATGAAATCTCGCATGGCGCAACTGTCCGGGAAGAATTAGTTGTGATTCCATGAGCTTTCCACCTGCAGATTATTGAACCAATTGTTTTGACAGGGACGCTAAGGTCTTTGCTATGGCTCTGTAGCTTTTTCAATTTGATTGTTGTTTAAAAATGTTGTTCCTGAAGAACTTTAGAAAGCTTCTTCCCCTTCACCATGACTGCCATTTGTTGCGTAAAATCTTCCCAATAAATGGGAACGTCTTTTATAATGACATCAGGTGCAGTTTACAGTAGACAAGAATATTTTCTGCAGCATTTAAACCGAGAAATTGGTTTGTTTTTATGTAACCTTTACATGTACTCTATTAATTTATAATATAGTGTCCGATTACTTTTTTCCTTATCAATTTCATTTTTAAACATATGTTTACATTCTGTTTATGCTAATGATTGCATACAGTTTTGTTTATATTTTTAAGCACAAAAAAGTCAGAAGAAGTTATGTGTGTAAATTTGAGGTGGATACATGTACTGGAAATACAGAACTGTGCAAAAGTTTTAGGCACATGCAAAGAAATGCTGTAGAGCAAAGATGCCTTCCAAATAATGAGATTAAATGTTTCTACATTAAAAAAAAAATACCATAAAGAGCAGTAAACAGTAGTAAATGAAACAAAGTCAATATTTGGTGTGACAAAAAAATTAAATTAGTAGTCTCGGGTACAATTAATGCAGTTTTATAAGGAAATGAGCTGGTAAGTTTTATTGAGCATCTTGCAGAACCAGACACAGTTCTTCTGGACACTTTGACTTTCGCACTCGCTTCTTATTTCTGCAGCGAAACCCAGCAGCCTTCATTGTGTTTTTCTGTCTGAAAAGTGTCTCTTACGTAATATGCTGCTTTCTTTAATGACATGCAAACATTTTTCTGTATCATTTAATTTTGTGCTAGAAAACTAATGTTTGGGAATCTAAAATGTTTTTTGTACTGACTTGATAATGTAGAAGTCATAAGATAAAAAATCTAAAACAAAGTTTGCACTAAAAAAAATAGGGTGCCTAAAACTTTTGCACAGTACTATATATATATATATATATATATATATATATATATATATATATATATATATATATATATATATATATATATATACATACATGTGCATCTCAATAAATTAGAATGTCGTGGAAAAGTTCATTTATTTCAGTAATTCAACTCAAATTGTGAAACTCGTGTATAAAATAAATTCAGTGCACACAGACTGAAGTAGTTTAAGTCTTTGGTTCTTTTAATTGTGATGATTTTGGCTCACATTTAACAAAAACCCACCAATTCACTATCTCAACAAATTAGAATACTTCATAAGACCAATAAAAAAAACATTTTTAGTGAATTGTTGGCCTTCTGGAAAGTATGTTCATTTACTGTACATGTACTCAATACTTGGTAGGGGCTCCTTTTGCTTTAATTACTGCCTCAATTCGGTGTGGCATGGAGGTGATCAGTTTGTGGCACTGCTGAGGTGGTATGGAAGCCCAGGTTTCTTTGACAGTGGCCTTCAGCTCATCTGCATTTTTTGGTCTCTTGTTTCTCATTTTCCTCTTGACAATACCCCATAGATTCTCTATGGGGTTCAGGTCTGGTGAGTTTGCTGGCCAGTCAAGCACACCAACACCATGGTCATTTAACCAACTTTTGGTGCTTTTGGCAAAGTGGGCAGGTGCCAATCCTGCTGGAAAATGAAATCAGCATCTTCAAAAAGCTGGTCAGCTGAAGGAAGCATGAAGTGCTCCAAAATTTCTTGGTAAATTGGTGCAATGACTTTGGTTTTCAAAAAACACAATGGACCAACACCAGCAGATGACATTGCACCCCAAATCATCACAGACTGTGGAAACTGAATACTGGACTTCAAGCAACTTGGGCTATGAGCTTCTCCACCCTTCCTCCAGACTCTAGGACCTTGGTTTCCAAATGAAATACAAAACTTGCTCCCATCTGAAAAGAGGATATTGGACCACTGGTCAACAGTCCAGTTCTTCTTCTCCTTAGCCCAGGTAAGACGCCTCTGACGTTGTCTGTGGTTCAGGAGTGGCTTAACAAGAGGTATACAACAACTGTAGCCAAATTCCTTGGCACGTCTGTGTGTGGTGGCTCTTGATGCCTTGACCCCAGCCTCAGTCCATTCCTTGTGAAGTTCACTCAAATTCTTGAATCGATTTTGCTTGACAATCCTCATAAGGCTGCGGTTCTCTCGGTTGGTTGTGCATCTTTTTCTTCCACAATTTTTCCTTCCACTCAACTTTCTGTTAACATGCTTGGATACAGCACTCTGTGAACAGCCAGCTTCTTTGGCAATGAATGTTTGTGGCTTACCTAGTGAACCAAACTGAGAGACCATTTTGAAGGCTCAGGAAACCTTTGCAGGTGTTTTGAGTTGATTAGCTGATTGGCATGTCACCATATTCTAATTTGTTGAGATAGTGAATTGGTGGGTTTTTGTTAAATGTGAGCCAAAATCATCACAATTAAAAGAACCAAAGACTTAAACTACTTCAGTCTGTGTGCACTGAATTTATTTAATACACGAGTTTCACAATTTGAGTTGAATTACTGAAATAAATGAACTTTTCCACGACATTCTAATTTATTGAGATGCACCTGTATATATATATATATATATATATATATATATATATATATATATATATATATATATATATATATATATATATATATATATATAAAAAATAAAAAGTCTGAATATTTATTTCCCTTCCCTAGATTATAGGATGCTGCACAGTCAGGAATGAATATCCACAGGATTTCAAGGTCCACAGTAAAAATAAATAAATAAATAAATACATAAAACATAATTTCTTTTTAAAACATTGTCTATGCCTTATCTCACCAATCCTGTCAAGAGAGGATGCTACTAGCAATTCAGACTTCCAGTTAGTTTTGCTAAATTGTCGCCACTGCAGTTATTCATGTTCTACTTGTGCAAAGCAGAAGTGCAGGCGTGTTTAATTGCTTTCAGCCCGTGTGTGTGTGTGTGTGTGTGTGTGTGGGTGTGGGTGGGTGATTGTTGAGTCTCCTTCAGCTCTGTCCCTAATACAGAAGTTGCACCAAGTAGAAACAGTTGCCATGGCAATTGCAATTAACAGGTGCATTCTCAGAGTCTTAAAGCCTCTTGGTTTTCTATAAAGCACGTTGCATCATCCCTCTCAGCGTCTACCGGTTTTTAGATGTCTCTCTCTGAATAAAAGCTTATCATTCAGGCCGTATCAGCGAAGTCCAGCTGCCTGTAAAAACATAAAAGAAGCCATCCTTGTTTGCGTTGATGGTGCAAGGTGGAGGCTGCACTCATTCGATAGGCTCTCGGGCTGAACGGGGTGAAGCTGCCAAAGTCATCGCCACGGAAACCACACACCAGGACTCGGAGGAGGCGTGGTGTGTGTGCGGAGGGGGGGCGTGACCTGGCTTTTACAGAAACGCTCTGTGTGAAAAGTGTAGGAGAGAGGAGCTGTGGAGTGTACACATCTTCTCCTTCAAGATGAGCAGTGAGAGGTGGAGGTGCTGCTTCACTTTGAAACCACACACACACAGATGTGCTTATGTCTGCTACACTTCTGATCGCAGACGGCTGATACTGGTTAAGGAAATACAGCTCCAAATTGAGGATAGCTTCATAACTTCATAACTAATCATGCATTAAGGCTAGGCACTAGATGTAGAAATGATTTCTCAGACTTTTGGATAAATTGTATCTATAACATGTAGTCGCTTAAACTGTAGTAACAACTCAAAAGAAAACAATGTTTATTTAACTGTTTCGTCCACTCAAGCCCACCGCGTTATGTGCAGTTGATCAATTTTGATGAAAGCTTCAAAGCTCCTCCCATTCATGTCATGTCATACTTTATGTACCTTAAAAGCTTGTATCCAATTATATACAGTATATCTTCACTGGCTACTTTATCATGAATGCCATACTAATAACCCCAAGCTGGTAGGACCCCAGCTTCAATTCAACATGGCATGGATCCCACCAAGGTGTTGGAAACATTCCTTTCAGATTCTGGTCAATGTTGACATGATTGCGTCTCGTAATTGCTGCAGAATTGTCAGCTGCACATTCAGATCTGGTTACTGGTGTCATGTAAATACCGGTAAAAGACTATAGACTGCAATTCCCATCAGCCACTGCACCTCAACTGATCACGTCACATGACTGTCTGCACCTGATTCATGTTTGGGTTTAATGAGCACGTGTATAAAAGTCACGTTTTGCACTGCGCTCATTGTCTTTCGTTTGTCTTATTTTGCCGTTGCCTTCTGTTGCCACGTTTAGGTCTTTGTTCCACGTTTGTTTCCTAGCCTTGGTGTTCTAGAGTTCCTGTTTTGTGTTTTGTTTTCATTTTTATTAAACTTTAATCTGCACATGCATCCGACTTTGCCTCTGTTACATGACAACCGGGGAAGACAGTGGAGTACACAGAACTCATTGTCATGTACACGGAGCATTATCATGCTGGCCGTAGCCATTATAAGATGGTTAAATCGTGGACATTAAGGGATGCATGTGGTCAGAAACAGTACTCAGATAGGCTGTGGAATTCATACTATGCCCAGCTTAGCCTCAGATTTCTGTCCTTTGGATGACAGGAGTGGAACCCAATGTGGGCTTCTCAAGCTTAGACATGTCGTGTGTTCTGAGATGCTTCTCTGCTCACCACTGTGAACATGAACTGACGCTCATGACTCGTACCTGTAAGATTTTACACGGCTGACCGATCTGAATGAGCAGGTGTACAAGCGATCCTAATAAAGCGGTCTAAGTATACGGTATATGCGTCATTATGATATACTGTACATGTCAATTTCCTTTATAAACCTTTATAACCTTTATAAACCACACTCACTAGAGTGGATAGGCTTGACACCACATCGTATTGTTTTTAAAACAGTTTTTTTTTTCCCCTCAAAATATTTCTCTGTCAATATTCAGAACCGACATTTTCTGTTTTTAGATCACGTGCATTCATGAAATTCATATCTATCCCTAAATAGAATAATATTCTCAAAACGCTGATTTTTGCTGGATTCATGTTAGATTTTATACTAAAAATGACATTAAAAGGTCATTTCTATATCAAACCATGACGGTTTCTTATTTAAACAATAAAGAAATAATTTATTTCCGCAAACTGTTCTGTAAAAGTCTTCACACCGAGAGCACCAAATTTACACATATACGTAATCAGACGAAGCCCAGTTTATGAAAAACATAATGGAACATAATGTTATTTCTAAAAAGAAAATCAACAATCAGCGAGCAAAGATTCATGATGATAGCTATCGTTTTTAAAAATGACCCTGTTCACCTGTAGCGTCTCACAAAAAAACAAAAACATTGCAGTAAATCGTTTTCAGCTTCATCTGCCAGTTAAACTCCAGCACAGGAATGTCTTTACTAGCTGGATTTTATTTGGGCAATAATTTTTTTTTTTTTTTTTTTACATTAGTTGCTAAAGAAGCCTCGTTTATGGGTCTGTATACATGACATGAGCAGGTAATGTACAGGAAATCAAGTGGAGCTCAGGGCTGGAGTGATTTTGACTACAACTTTAGAACGGTGCGAAGAAAGAAGAAGAAACTACATGCTGAATGAAATGAAACTGGATTAACGATTATTATATTTCATACCACTGCTGAATTCTTGATTCTGATTGGTCAGAAGGTGATTAATTTTCTGTAACAGCAGCTCTGATTGTAGTGCGGCTACAAATCACAGGTTTATACCAATGCGCTCGTTCTGATACGTTATCGTTCCTATCGTTTCTTACACTTTGACTTATGATGGACGCTCTATATAAACAAATTTTAAAAATGTGTGTAACCTTCGATATGGTGAAGTTTTCTATGATATTTTTTATGTAATATTAATGGAAGGAGTCTCCAGTGTCAGAGGTAATTTTAAGTTTTCTGACATCTTCAGGACAGAGGAGTTCATCACGCCACCCCGTTGTTGATTATTTTCCTACAACAGCACACCCCTAAATGTTTTATTCCTTACTTACTACTCCTTAATTATGTGTTTGTCTAAGTATACAGTAATTTATAATGCACTATGGATATTTGTCATGTTGAATTCTGGGAAATTTCCACAGTGGAAATACTCATCATCATTCCGATATGTTTTTGCCAAACTTCATGCAGCAGCTGTACAAATATAATTTTCCTGCAGACAGTGTGCTAAAGAGACACACCTACACCGCTGGGAGACTGTGAGCATTTTTGAGATGGGAGTGATCCAAGTGTCAAAAACTTCACACACTCACACTGTACGCTTTTCACAAGGGTGAACTTTTTTTTCAATGTTCATTGCAAATAGGTGACACAAAAGTGGATCATTTTTCTACAAAATCTCCATTTCTGTCAATGTAAGCGTTCCAAGTGTAGTGAGTCTTCAGATTCCTCTAGAAAAACCCCCAAAAACGATTCAGTTCTAATTAATGTCACACTTTTAAGGTTTTCATCTGACTCACCCTCATACAGTAGATATAGATAGGAAGGAGCTTTCTCTTTGCTTGGATTTATTGTTTATGCACTCATTTTGAATCCAAAACTGCTCCAGCACTTAAATCAGAATTAACCTCTGATCTATCAGGTTATGAATCCTTACAGATTCCCCAAGTAGAGTCCACCACAAAAGTCTAATAAATAACGTTGAGAAAAGTAAAATGTACCTCTATTTTATTTATTTCTGTTACACTTTATCTGCAAAACCCCCAGCTGAAATTGAATGTGGGTGTATCCTGCAACTTGATAATCCAAAACATGAAGCAAAATGCTGTGAATTTTTCAGTTTTCGGATACGATTTAAAGAACGCCAGTCGAAGGTTTTTGAACTCGTTGCATTTTAGCCCTTTGGTTTAAATGGCCTCATTTTAAAAACATTTTTAAATCTAACCAAGGAATAAGTAGAAGCAAATCAAGACATTTTTATTGAGAAATGGTAGAAATGGCTTTATTTGGATCTATTCTAATGCGAAAAGTCTAAATCTTTATCACTATTTATACACACTTTAGACACACCACATATTTCTGTTTTACGGTTAATAATAGTGCTGTCTATGAGTATTTTATCAATTAGGCTCAACGGATTTACCTTCCAGGATTAATAAATAAAGAAAGTTAATAAATTCCATGAAGATTTAGATTTTTCCCCCCCTTAATTAGTTACTATTTTGTTTTTGTAGTGTGCTGTTATAGGAAACTAATCGTTGACGGTGTGATGGTGTGATGAGAGCTGATGTGAAGCAGAGTTACTGTTATCATGCCGAAGATGATTATTTTCCAATAACAGCACACCCGGAAGTGTTTTATTCCTTTTACACCACAGCAATTTGTCAGTGATTGCACCTATATATATATATATATATAAAAACAGCACATTGTATTTTTTATCCGTTTAAAGTTACAATTAATGTTGTGTAAAGTCCGCAAAACAAGTTAGTTCCTGTTATCATTTAAGAGATAAACAGCTTTAAGCTTTAAACAATCATTCCTTTACTTTCTCCTTTCTCTTGAAGGTAATAAGACAGAAAAACTACAGATTGTTACATTGATCTATCTATCTATCTATCTATCTATCTATATATATATATATATATATATATATATATATATATATATATATATATAAAACCTTTGAATGCCACTGTGTAATGGATAGAAGAATTCGTTCATGTAGAGAAATGAGAAGACAGTCATAAATTTAACTGTCAGAAATAAAAGCTGTAAGAGAATGTTTACACTATATGACATTCAGAAGGCAGAAAGGGGGGTGCGAAAAAAATTTTCATTATTAATATCTTAACATACTCTATTTAACCACACGAAATAGCTCGTTTCTACAAATGTGGTTTCTTAGTCTTTTTCAGTTTGTCCTGAAACTTTTGCACTTAACTGTTCTTTGTCTTTCAGCACCTTCATGTTTCTTTATTTTTTGTTAGTCGCTCTGGCTGAGAGCTACATGCGTCTGTAAATGTAAATTAAATCTGGTGTCCAACCCCTAAACTTACATTACAATTTGTAACGTCCGAATGTGTGTGGAGTGTCTTCACCACAGTTTAAAGTCCGCATCAGTGAACCGTCATGTGCACACACTCGCTTTGTGTCACTCTGAACACTGAGCTTTATTCCAGATGACGTTTCACACACGGTGCTCATGTTTCCATAGCATACGTGAGATCCAGCGCTGTGACCCTGAATGTGAAATGGGTGTGGAGAAGAATAATATGGCAGAGAGAGAGAGAGAGAGAGAGAGAGAGAGAGAGAGAGAGAGAGAGAGAGAGAGAGAATGATTTGTAGCTTAATTAGTCTCTCTGGGTTTGTGTTGAATTCTTTACACATGGTTAAGTGATTTTATGAGACAAAATAGAGACGTCCTGCTTTGCTTTTTGTTTTGTTTTATGCTCATGGTTCTCAAGAAATGTTTGAGAGTAAATTTTCGTTACGTTATCATCTGTATTCATGATCACAAGAAAACAAAACAGTTTTGAACTGCTATACATTATAACCGGTTTGACAATTCTATTGAAAACCTAAGACTAAACAAACTAAACAAAAACAAACCAAAAACGTATTATTTCACAAAAGCTGATGAGGGAACAACTCAAAATGTTTACAACAGTTTAACTTATACACTGCTGTGCAGGAACTCACTTGTTTCGCAGATGTTCCAAAACATTACATGCAACTATAAATGGATAAAAAGTATGATGTGTCGTTCTTTATTAACTAAAAAAGAGATGTGAGCGAATGAGTGACAGAACATGAGAAGGGATAGAAACTGTTCACTGTTTTGACACAGCGCTGCTGAATTCTGGATTCTGATTGGTCAGACGGTGTTGATTAATTCTCTATAACAGCAGCTATGACAGTAGTGCAGCTGCACCTCCCAGCTTTATATTCATGCGCTCGTTCCTAACGCGTTATTGTTTCTATCGTAACAACACAAAAAACACGTAACTTGTGATGTAGTGAATTTTACTATGAGGAAACGTTTAGTTAACATTTGTGGAAGGAGTCTCCAGTGTCAGTGCTTTGCAACAGTCAGAGGTAAAGCCGTAACTTTAAGTTTTTTTTCGACATCCGACAAGACAGATCTTAATAACTTCTAGAGAGAGAAAAAGAGAGAGGCTGGTGAAGAAGCAACTGTTTACAGCTGCTGTCGCATAAGTGATAACCTGTTTTGTGGACGTTCCACAACATTCCACGTAACTCTAAATGGATAAAAATTATGATGTGTTGCTCTTTATCATAGCAAAAATTGTAATCAGCAAATTGCTGTGGTTTAAGAGGAATAAAACACTTTGGGACGTGCTGTTATAGGACATTTGTGTTGGTAAGAGTAACTTCTTCTTCTTCTTAACCTCATCATTGATTATTTTCCTATAACAGAACTCCTCCAAGTATTTTATTCCACACAACATAGAGGAAGTATGAAGTTTAACGCTTTTTATTTTGAGATTAGACATTTCTGTTATCGAGTGTTTCAGCACTGTTTCTAGTTTGCAGCTTTTCAGAAGCCCCGCCACCCTTTTAAATTAGCTTATTATCAGATCCCTAGAACCTTTTTCTAAGTCCAGGTTTCCTGCTTAAATCACAGATGTGAAGCTCAGACCGCTGCAGGAAACCATATTACCCTCAACTGTATACCACTTCCTGTTTCACACTGCCACAGATACTGCGCGCTGAGACGCCCGGATTGTCTCACTGCCTCGCCTTCGTTTCAACCCAAATAATTCGACAAAGAGTTATAATAATAACTGAATATGAATTTGAGTTTGTGCTGCATAAGAACGCATTAAATATCACTATTCATACCACATAATCCTTTATGTTAATTTATTGTATCATACACCACCACACTTCTTGCAACTTGTCATATATTGTGTCTTATTCAGAATACTGTCAATCTTCAAATCTCAGATCATCTCAAACAGACCTCCCCATGTGTTTCCTGACCCTGTCTGGCACATTTCTAATTATAAAAAGAATCACAAGTGCACCGTACGGATGAAAACAGTAGCACCAGATGGCCTCTATATTAATTTATATATTGATATTTCTCATCATGGAATTAGTCTGCCATTTAACGACACCATTCTAAACAAATGGTATGAGCAGGGTTTGATTAAAGCGACAGTGGAAGTGAGTGCACTCAGTTTTGAAATAAAATAAAAGAATGCTATAAATGATTATACTGATTATAGAACTGCCACACAGTTTCTTCCAGACTGCTATTCTGCAAAAAGTACAGGGATTGGACTGCTGAGGACTGGGGTAATGTCATTTTCTCTGATGAATCCCCTTTCTGATTGTTTGGGGCATCTGGAAAAAAGCTTGTCCGGAGAAGAAAAGGTGAGCGCTACCATCAGTCCTGTGTCATGCCAACAGTAAAACATCCTGAGACCACTCATGTGTGGGGTTGCTTCTCAGCCAATTTTGCCTAAGAACACAGCCATGAATAAAGAATGGTACAAAAACATCCTCAGAGAGCAACTTCTCCCAACCATCCAAGAACAGTTTGGTGATGAACAATGCCTTTTCCAGCATGACGGGACACCTTGCCACAAGGCAAAAGTGATAACGAAGTGGCTCGGGGAACAAAACATCGACATTTTGGGTCCATGGCCAGGAAACTCCCCAGACCTTAATCCCATTGAGAATTTGTGGTCAATACTCAAGAGGCGGGTGGACAAACAAAAACCCACAAACTCTGACAAACTCCAAGCACTGATTATGCAAGAATGGGCTGCCATCAGTCGGGATGTGGCCCAGAAGTTGATTGACAGCATGCCAGGACGAATTGCAGAGGTCTTGAAAAAGAAGGGTCAACACTGCAAATATTGACTCTTTGCATAAACTTCATGTAATTGTCAATAAAAGCCATTGACACTTATGAAATGCTTGTGATTATACTTCAGTAACAGTTAGTAACATCTGACAAAAAGATCTAAAAACACTGAAGCAGTAGACTTTGTGAAAATTAATATTTGTGTCATTCTCAAAACTTTTGGCCATGGCTGTATAATACAATCTGCGGTAAAAACAGAAATATTGCAGAATCTAGAGTATTAAATATGCAAGATAGATACTGAACATTTACTTTCTTTGTTTTAAATATTTCAGAATTCTAAAACGTTCAGTTTATTTCCAATTTCAAATGAAAGAAAAAAATCCCAGATTTTCAATGTGGTCTTAGACTTTTGGAACCACACTGTATATATTTGTATATCCATCCATCCATCCATCCATCCATCTTCTCGCTACAGCGTATCCTACACAGGGTCAAGCCTATCCCAGGGAACTCAGGCACGAGGTGGGGACACCCTGGAGGGGCCAGCTCTCTCTCTCTCTCTCTCTCTCTCTCATACACACACACACACACACACATTACGGACAATTCGGAGATGCCAGTCAGCCTACAAAGCATTTTTTTGGACTGGAGGAGAAAACTGGACTACCCAGAGGAAACCCCTGAAGCACTGGGAAAACTCGTGCACCCTATATTTGTCTATCTATCTATCTATCTATCTATCTATCTCAGGAGCTGTTCCTTTAAAATCTGGATTCTCGCGGCGCGTGAGCTTCTGCGTTTCTGCGTGACTCCGCTGGGCGCGCGCGAGTCCATCCTGGGGAACGGGAATACATCATCGGAGAACGGGCGCGCGGCCGAGGGCTCGTATTGTGACACGGGAGCGCGCGCATAGAGAGGGAGAGAGAGGGAGAGAGAGAGAACGCGAGAGAACGCGGAAACGGGAGAAAGAGGAGGAGATACGAGAACACACACACACAGAGAGAGAGAGAGAAAGAGAGAGAGAGAGGCGCGTCAACCGGAGACCGCCTGTGCTCCAATACCGCGTTTTTAACCCGCAGTTTTTGTGTGTGTTTCTCTGGATTAAATCTCTGGATTCTCGAGAATAATTCGGGATTGAGTGTTTGTGTTAAAAAAGAAAGATGTCGGGGAACCGAGAGGAGGAGCGGCGCAAGCTCGCCGACATCATTAACCACTGGAACGCGAACCGGCTCGACCTGTTTGAGATCAGCCAACCGACCGAGGTGAGAGACACAAACACCGGGATGTAAATCAACCAGGCCTCGGTGTGGCCGTAAACGCGCGCGCGCACACACACACACACACACGCGCATATCGTGCTGGATATAAAGCACCACAAATTACACAGTGTTTAATCCTGAACCCGTTTCCCCACTTGTGTCCACTAGCGTCCTCTTTTATTTATTTATTTGTTTATTTATTTGTTTTTTCCTTGGTGCCCGGTTTGAACGCAGCTTTAACCCTAATCACACGCGTATAATCTGTAAAGCCATTATAAAATGCTACAAATCTATATCTGCACCTCTCGTGTTATATATTTTATAATATATTTTAAAATAATATATATATATATATATATATATATATATATATATATATATATATTGTAGCTAGTTACCCTTCCCATCTTTCTAGCTAACAAATGTCACATAAAGGTTACCCAAGCTAACTAACCGCGACTATTTGTTTTCATTTTGTTAGTCTCTATTTTCTGATGTTGTTGTTGCTGTTGTTGTTGTGTTTATTATTTATTTTTTTTAAAAATACGTTAATGATAATCAATGAGACACTAGCTAGCAAATCACACATTGGTAATGTTAGCTAACCTGGCTTCACAGTTAAGCAGCTGGCTAGCTGACTTAGCTGGACAAGCTAATAATGTTGTTGTTTGTTGTTGTTGTTGTGGGTCTTGAGTAGATTTAATCAGTTAAAAACAAAATGTGTATATTAGCAGGATAAATAAGGTTGGAGTTATAGTTTAGGGAGATACTGTGAAGTGCATAAGCCGCTACAGTGGCTACACTAATCTCAGTGACGTCATGAGGAGCTGTGGTGTGTGTCCGTCTGTCTGTATATGTGTCTCTTTGTGTCTGTATGTGTGTATCTGTGTCTGCATGTTTCTCTCTGTGTCTGTGTGTGTGTGTGTGTGTGTGTTTCTTAGTGTCTGTTTGTCTCACAGTCTCTGTGTGTGTCTGTGTGTAAGTGTGTGTCCCTGCTTGTGTCTATCTGTGTCTCTGTGTCTCTGTATGTCTCTGTGACTGTATGTGTGTCTCTCTGCGACTGTGTGTCTCTCTCTGCGACTGAGTGTGTGTCTCTCTCTGCGACTGAGTGTGTGTCTCTCTCTGCGACTGAGTGTGTGTCTCTCTGCGACTGAGTGTGTGTCTCTCTGCGACTGTGTGTGTGTCTCTCTCTGCGACTGAGTGTGTGTCTCTCTCTGCGACTGAGTGTGTGTCTCTCTCTGCGACTGAGTGTGTGTCTCTCTCTGCGACTGAGTGTGTGTCTCTCTCTGCGACTGAGTGTGTGTCTCTCTCTGCGACTGAGTGTGTGTCTCTCTCTGCGACTGAGTGTGTGTCTCTCTCTGCGACTGAGTGTGTGTCTCTCTCTGCGACTGAGTGTGTGTCTCTCTCTGCGACTGAGTGTGTGTCTCTCTCTGCGACTGAGTGTGTGTCTCTCTCTGCGACTGTGTGTGTGTCTCTCTCTGCGACTGTGTGTGTGTCTCTCTCTGCGACTGTGTGTGTGTGTCTCTCTGCGACTGTGTGTGTGTGTCTCTCTGCGACTGTGTGTGTGTGTCTCTCTGCGACTGTGTGTGTGTGTCTCTCTGCGACTGGGTGTGGGTGTCTCTCTGCGACTGGGTGTGGGTGTCTCTCTGCGACTGGGTGTGGGTGTCTCTCTGCGACTGGGTGTGGGTGTCTCTCTGCGACTGGGTGTGGGTGTCTCTCTGCGACTGGGTGTGGGTGTCTCTCTGCGACTGGGTGTGGGTGTCTCTCTGCGACTGGGTGTGGGTGTCTCTCTGCGACTGGGTGTCTCTCTGTCTGTGACTGTGTGTGTGTGTGTCTGTGACTGTGTGTGTGTGTGTCTGTGACTGTGTGTGTGTGTGTCTCTGTCTGTGACTGTGTGTGTGTGTGTCTCTCTGTCTGTGACTGTGTGTGTGTGTCTCTCTGTCTGTGACTGTGTGTGTGTGTCTCTCTGTCTGTGACTGTGTGTGTGTGTGTCTCTCTGTCTGTGACTGTGTGTGTGTGTGTCTCTCTGTCTGTGACTGTGTGTGTGTGTGTCTCTCTGTCTGTGACTGTGTGTGTGTGTGTCTCTCTCTCTGTCTGTGACTGTGTGTGTGTGTGTCTCTCTCTCTCTCTGTGACTGTGTGTGTGTGTGTCTCTCTCTCTCTCTGTGACTGTGTGTGTGTCTCTCTCTCTCTCTCTGTGACTGTGTGTGTGTGTCTCTCTCTCTCTCTGTGACTGTGTGTGTGTGTCTCTCTCTCTCTCTGTGACTGTGTGTGTGTGTCTCTCTCTCTCTCTGTGACTGTGTGTGTGTGTCTCTCTCTCTCTCTGTGACTGTGTGTGTGTGTCTCTCTCTCTCTCTCTGTGACTGTGTGTGTGTGTCTCTCTCTCTCTCTCTGTGACTGTGTGTGTGTGTCTCTGTGACCATATGTCTGTATGTGTGCGTGTCCCTGCTTGTGTGTCTCTCTGTGTCTCTGTGTGAACGTATATCTCAGTGACTGTGTCTGTCTGTGACTGTGTGTATGTCTCTCTCTCTCTCTCTCTGACTGTGTGTGTCTCTCTCTGAGACTGTGTGTGTGTCTCTCTGACTGTCTCTCTCTCTGTGACTGTCTCTCTCCCCGACTGTGTGTGTCTCTCTCCCTGACTCTGTGTGTGTGTGTGTCTCTCTGACTGCATGTGTCTCTCTCTGTGACTGTGTCTCTCACTCTCTTAGTGTGTTCGTCTCCACGTGAATGTGTGTCTCACACTCCGTGGCTATTTGTGTCTCAGTGTGTGTATGTGTGTGTGTGTGTGTTTCTCTGAATGGGTCTCTCTGTGACTGTGTGTGTGTGTCTCTCTGACTGTGTGTGTTTGTGTAAAGCCTTGGACACACAACAGGTCGCATGACTGCTGTGTGTAGTTTGGTGGATCTGTGTGCAGGGAGGTAGCTAAGCATCTAACATTAGCTTGCTAGCGTTTGAGGAATAACACACGGTTGGTAAAAGAAGGATGTTCAAACAATGTTGGAGGAAAAGTTTTGGTTTGTCACTTAACACGTCAAAAATGGCGGCGGCTCCCAATCAGATTTAGAAATCCTGAGCAGATCGAATGTCATAAAAGTGGATTTTCGAGCTGAGCAGCGTCAGAGATGTTTGTGTGACATTTGGTAAAGTGATTCTGATTAATTTCAGTCTCTAGTTCACACACACCTACAGCTGCAGATAAGCACACTGATATGAGCAGGAACGGGTTATCTCTGACTGTTTAAATAAACCAGGCGTGAGATGGGAATGTCTTCATGATCGCTTGTGGGCTTGTCTGAAAGTTAGAACGCGCTACGAGATCGACAGCAGCGCTCTGAGTATTGTTCGGTACCGATCCGATACTTTTGGTTTTTGAGCTTCTGGTGCCAAATAAGTCGATGTTTTATGAACATAACATGGACACAAGAAACCCTTGCCGTTTTAGGACGAGCTGTTATTTGGAAAATAATCGACTGTGGGATGGTAAGAGTGACTCCGCTTTGTCACGCCACCCTGTTCGTTGATTGCTTTCCTAAAACCGCACACCAGCCGTGCGTTTTAATTCTTGCGAAGTCGTATTCTGCGTTTTTGCGTTTTCAAGAAATAAGTTGTGTATGAACCGGCGAAGCTCTCCTGCCTTCCACAAACCTTCAGAGCAAATGTGCATGCTTAATTTATAATAAAATTAAACACGAACCATCAGATTCATCCATCAGATGCAAATCACTGCCTTATTTATATGAACGCGCTCGTTATCGTTTCTATAGTAACAACGGCGCTGCTCATAAGCTGATCAGAAACGTTGATACGGAGACGTTTTCTGTAAGGAGACGTTTATTTTTATGGTTTGTGGAAGGAGTCTCCAATGTCAGCGCTCTGTACCAGTCTGAGGTAAAAGTTTTCCATCAAACGTTTACGCTTGGCGGTTTATCTACAAGACAGAGAGGAAGTCGTGACTTTTTTATAGCTAGCTATAACATAAAAAATAAAATAAAAAATTTATTTTTTTATTTTTTTGGATGTTCCACAACATTAAACGGATTAAAAAGTATCACGATTTCTTCCTTAATCAGTAAAATTGGCACATTGCTGTGGTGTCAGAGGAATAAAACACTTTTCCTGTTACAGGAGAGTCATTAACTTTAAGGTAGTAACCCGTGACTCTGCTTCATCGCACCACCCGAAGGTTGATGATTTTCCTATGGCCGCACACCCTGAAGCGCTTTCCTCCTTACATAGTTATGATTCTGCAGAATATTTTAATGAACGTTAATAAAGGCTTTAGATTTAATTATTATTCGCGAGAGGTTTGAATCTGCGGACGATTTCACCCGCTTTGATGCCGATTTTCGTTGTAAGATGCTGTCCGATCAGGTTTAGCAGCACGTCGATCGGTATCGGCGGTGAAATATTAGATCGGATTTGACATCTATTCTGATCTGACGAGCACGCAGTGACCGTCACCGTTGCGCCGTCGATGTCTCGCGTAACTCTGCTGGAAATGTTTGCAAAGAATCGACCCGATGGAAAAGTGAATTGTTAGCGGGATTAGTGTTCAGCGTGTCGGTAATAAATGTCCAGCTCGTCGTAAAACTATCGTTTTTTTAATCGGATCCGTCGTTTTTATTTTGGTTACGTTTCTCTAGCAGCCCGAAAACCAAACCTTTTTTCCTCTCCGCTGTTGTATCGATCGACGTTAAATTAAAACGGGAAGCTTTTCGAGTCTTTACAGATTTTCAAACGCAGCCTGGTAGTGTTGTGTGAAAGTCAGTCAGTCAGTCAGTCAGTCAGTCAGTCGGTCCGCGCGTCTCCACCCTGTTTGGAGCGCTCCGGCCCGATTGTTCTGCGCTTCGAGTCCTGCTGATGTTGCATCCGTTTTGGCCGCGGCCGTGTTTCCACTCCAGGGCTGAAGGAAATGAGATTTGGGGAAACAGTCACCTGGGAAACACAAGCAGGGTGTGTGTTGGGAAGAGGGCAGTACATTACAGCAGAGAGGGGAAAGAATGCACACTTTCAGTACTAGATTTATCGCACTAAAGCAAAAATGAGGGTCGGATTAATACGGGAATGAATTGTATTATAATGTCGGGAATAAGGAGTGAGGAATGTTAATAGGAAGGACGGTTTATTTTCGTTGTCTGGTTGTCACAGCTGCTTATCTATGAATAAAACAAATGAATATCCCGGACATGAACTCTGCTCATCCCAGACGCCCAGGCTCCTGATGAAGGATACCCATGAAGGATAAGGGCGTCTTACACACTCCTTTACACTGAATACTCGAGACCGCGCTTGGACTGTTTGGGGGTGGGGTGGGGGGGTGGGGGCGGGGCTTATAATCGTGCGTAATCTTGTCAGGAACCAGGTTCATCCGCTTGTCGTTTTTCCTCTGGCACAAACACTTCTGCACCTTTTTCGACGCGGAAATACCTGCGAAGATCAATATGGCGCTCCGTGTCCTGCTCTGACTATTTCCTCACCATCACCGAACTCGAAGCAGGAAGGAACATGAACAGCCAATCGCTTTGCTCAGCATTCGTTGCTAAGAAAAGGATGGCGTCCACACCTCACTAGGGCTGGACGATATGAGGGGAAAAAATACATCTAAAAGTATATCACCACACTCGAAAACATCTGTACGATATGTATCAGGAGCGATCATTTTAGCTAAAAAAAAAAAAAAAGTGCAGAAGCTGCTGCGTGAAAACTGTAAAAAAATAAAAAAAGTTTAAACTGAGATTCCACAAAGACTGAAAAGTTGTATCCTGATACCAACGATGTTTCAAAAAAAAGTGTTTCATGCCGTGATTCATCACAACATCGGTATTATATCGTCATATCGCGTGTGTGTGTGTGTGTGTGTGTGTGTGTGTGTGTGTGTGTGTGTGTGTGTGTGTGTGTGTGTGTGTGTGTGTGCGCCTCCCAGGCAAACTTTCTCCATGGTAATGTTTTTCCTGTTTCTCCACACTTCCTCTGTCCCGAAGCTCCTGAAGCGCTCATGCACTGTAATTACGTGAGACACAAAATGGATGAGGTTCTCCCCCAGGAGCAGACAGCAGTAACGCGAGCAGCGCTTTGTGCCGAGCGGAGAGAGAGAGAGGAATGGCACGGGATTAGTCCTCTCTCGTTTGCGTCAGGACCTTCTTTTTTTGAGATTTCGGTTCGCTGCGGATTCGTACAACCCGCCTCTTCGATTTGTGTCCGTGTTCAACCTGCTGTTCCTTAAAAAAAGTATTTTCCTGCAGCCGTGTTGAACCATAACAAATCTGCTCATGTGGCGGCGTTAAGGGTTGGGCTCCCCTCCTCCTCCCCTCACATTCTTGATTCTCTTTGCAACACACACACACACACACACACACACACACACACACACACACACACACACCTGCATGTTACACCCTCCCCAGCGCACGTTTAGTGTTTGAGGTTTTTCCGCCGCGCTGTTTGGGTGTGTTGTTTATTTTTCTTTAATGTAAATCCGTTCTGAAATTCTCTCAGCCTCGTGTGTTTACACGTGTGCAGGCCTAATATTCGACACGTGATCGCTTTGGCAGGTTTCCAGAGATTGAATTGTCTTGATTAAAAGCCGAGTCAGAGGTCAGACGTGCTAAACAAGGTCGAGATTCACTGCACTGTATCGCCACGTAAAGTACTTTATGGCTGAATTATGTAAGTACGGTTGGGACTGATATGGGGATACAATAGGATATAATACAGTCACGTTAAACCGCCGTGCAGGTTGAATTCTCAATTCTGATTGGTCAGAAGGTGTTGGTTTACTTGAGTGTTTCCTTGTCCCACCATTAATCTTCTCAGAAGAACACACACATGCACAGGTTCAGATGATTTTACTAGATGGGAGCCATTTTTTTTTCACCTTGATTTAAATATTCAGCTAAATTTGTATATCTTAGTATCTTAGTGTTATTGTTGTTGTTGTTGTTGTTGTTGTTTAGAGTTCTTGTTCTGAGAAACACGACGCTTGACCGTCTGTGGAGCACAAGCTCGCATAAATGGCCCTGTAGCCTGCCAAATATTTGTGGCGTGGCTTTCGGTCTTTTGTTTCGTGTGTTTTGTTTTGGGCCTCTCTCTGTGTCTCTCTCTCTCTCTCTCTCTCTCTCTCTCTCTCTCTCTCTCTCTCTCTCTCTCTCTCTCTTTCTGTCTCTACCCCCCTCTCTCTCTATCCCCCCCCTTTCTCTCTCTCTCTACCTCTCTCTCTACCCCCCTCTCTCTCTCTACCCCCCCCCTCTCTCTATCCCCCCCCCTCTCTCTCTACCCCCCCCTCTCTCTCTCTACCCCCCCCCCCTCCCTCTCTCTCTCTCTCTATCCCCCCTCTCTCTCTCTCTCTCTTTCTACCTCTCTTCTCTCTTTCTACCTCTCTCTCTACCCCCTCTCTCTCTCTCTCTCTCTCTCTCTCTCTCT
Source organism: Cranoglanis bouderius (assembly GCA_023630585.1). Taxonomy (NCBI): domain Eukaryota; kingdom Metazoa; phylum Chordata; class Actinopteri; order Siluriformes; family Cranoglanididae; genus Cranoglanis; species Cranoglanis bouderius. The sequence continues at coordinate 17,998,429 of CM042547.1, forward strand.
ATCCCCCCCTCTCTCTCTATCCCCCCCTCTTTACCCCTCTCTCTCTACCCCTCTCTCTCTACCCCCCTCTCTCTCTCGCTCTCTCTCTACCCCCTCTCTCTCTCTACCCCCCTCTCTCTCTCTACCCCCCTCTCTCTCTCTACCCCCCCTCTCTGTATCCCCCCCCTCTCCTTCTCTCTCTCTCTACCCCCTCTCTCTCTGTCTACCCCTCTCTCTCCTTCTCTCTCTCTCTCTCTCTCCTTCTCTCTCTCTCTCTCCTTCTCTCTCTCTCTCTCTCTCTCTGTCTCTCACCTATTCAGGAGGCGAGTGAGGAATGTGTACATGGTGTAGAGTTTTATCCAGAAAGTACTGCAGTGTGAGGCCTGTGTGTGTGTGTGTGTGTGTGTGTGTGTGTGTGTGTGTGTGTGTAGTGGTGGGATGTTCCTTCCGTCGCTACTTAGTCCAGGGTCAGGTGTGCACACTTCCCCCGGGGATACAGCTAAACATACAGGCTAATTGGCAACCAGCAGAGAGAGAGAGAGAGAGAGAGAGAGAGATTTTTTCTTTTTACGATTTTTAAATCCTGATTCTATCACGGCCGAGCAAACCATATATCCACTCCCCGGTGTTCAGTAAAGATCGCCCCTGGGGTTGCAGAGTGGGCGAGCGCTCGTACTTCCACACCGCTTTACGGTTTAAATCAGTGCTGATAATAAAGACGCATCTTAACACCAGCTGCAGTGGCAGAGATGCCAGCGCCTGCAGTTGTCACTGCCGTAGCATTTACGTTTTTTTTTTTTTTTTAGTTGTTGCTACAGCGATGCACAGGACACCCAAAAACTTTTGCTTACGTGTTTGTTTTACTTCGTAAACATGAATAAAATTCACACAGCGGAAAAACGGATTCACCGAAGGACGCTGAAAGAGCTGTGAATTCACAGTCTTCTGAGCCAATAGAAAACGAGAAGGCGGGACTTGTAGTCTGTTTGGTCGATTTGGGGGGGGGGGAAAACAAGGGAGGAAGTGTTTGTCGTCTATCACACGATGTGTGAAATCTAACACGTGCTTTGGGCAAGACTACAGCATCATTTCAAACTGCTGCTGTCCAACAGCATCATTCATGAGGAAAGCGCAGTCTGCCCTCTTCCTCATACACGACTCTCACAGATGCCCACGATCGGTCAGTGTCGCTCTGATCGACAGGGTAGAGAGAATATGCTCCTCCCACACGGAGAGCACGGTCAGTTTTTCCTCCCAGTCATGGATGACTGCGGTATGGTCAGGATTCCATCTGGTGAGCTCCGGGTGACACCTGGGCACCCCGAGGTGCACGTTATTGTGTGGCATCATGCCGGTTTTTCAAAACGTTTGTTTCACGTGTACATGATGTGGTGATCGACAGCCGAAAAGAATGACGGACATTTTAACCGGATGTGAAGAACGTTCATACAAGGCTGCTTTCACGTATGCGGTTTTTAGTCTGGAGGAGAGTAAAACTGTTCCGTTTTCTCACAAGATTCAAAAAAAGCCACATGGAGAAAAACGAAGCCTTCATCGTCGCTCGCTTGGTTTTGACTGTTAATGCTGCGTGAGATTCAGCTCATTCAGAGCTTAATGTTCTGGCACGCTGTGTACCACAGTATCTGTGGTCCCGTTTCTAATGCTTTACTGTAGCAGCCGTTTGAGGACGTTGCGTCAGGGTGACCTCATCGTGCTGTGAACGGCGTGTCCCTGCGTAATGTCCCGCCTCACTGAGCACCAGTCAGACTGTGAAATGCTTTTGTTCAGAAGGGAGAATGGGCTTTGCGTTATTCCCACCATACCGGGTGGTTTGACATTTGTACTGTATCATAATGGTGTTAATCAGGCATTATTTTAACAGTCGGCTTATTACGAAACCCTTGTACAAAAGCCTCTGCGCATCCTTGTACATAGGGGGCGGGGCAATATGACAAAAATATCATATCACGATACTTGAAGACGTTACAGGCACGATATACAGGCATGATGCATTGAAAAACCTGTGAAGACCGACTTTAATAATACTTTTATTTAACGTCCTAGAAAATTATTATTTAAAACTGAAATTAAGGGAACAAAATAAAATCTAAATTTGAAAAATTCTAACGTTTTACAATTTTCGAAAACGTAAAAATTTAACACGTGATCAGTTGTTTCTAGTCAGAGTTTCTAACTGTCATAAAATAATTGTTCTTTCTCATAAAGAAGATATTTTTGATTATGATGTTCGCATAAAATCTCCTCCACTCGGCCTCATTTATGTTTTTTGCGCAAATTTCCGCCCGGTTGTGTGAAAGTTTCGGAAAAGCTGATTTTCTTCGTACTCGCATGCGTATGTCGATCGCCTGTAGAAGTGCCGCGCGTGTTCCTGACACACACAGCTCATTTGCATGTAGCGACGCCCCCGAAACTCCATAAAAGGTCACGTGCACGGAGCTGGGAGCACGAAATGAACAATCAGAGTAAAGGCAGAAAGACAGAAGTCTTTCTGGAAGTCGTTTTGACTCGTGTCTATGCCAACAGAAATATTTAAAAAATTTAATAATAAGTCCTCCATCACCTGAGGCGTTTTTTTTTATTTTTTTTATACAGCTTACGGCTCTGCGCAGACAGACCGACCCTTCCTCCTTTTATACGGCGTCATTTCTTTAGTCATAACTGAATTACTTGTTTTATTTGTCTTAATTTAAGGGCTTGTGTGGACAATAATATAAAACAACTCTTCTTCTTCACCAAATGTTCTCGATGGTATTAGCTATTAGTCCCTGACCTAGTGAACTAGCATGAGGATGTGTTTTTGATAGAGGCTCTTCTATGAGTCACTCTGGTTAAGGGCTGAGCTCTGTAAACGTAATAAACAATAAGCAGTTTAAACTCAGCAGTATATTCCAGATCTAAAAGTGCAGTAATCCATGCAGGCTGTACGATTTGAATTTGATTTGAAGCCGAGGTTTACATTAGTTAGTCCCCGCCCCCCCCCAAAATTACAGGATTTTCACGAAAACCAAATTTCTGGCGTAAACGCTCGTACGAGCGATCTACGAATATTGATTTTAAAGAGGCCCGTTGTCAGTATCATATTGTCGTTATAAGCTGAAAGGGTGAGGCTGTATCTAAAATAAATAAATAAATAAATAATTAAATAAATTGGAACTAGTGCTGCGTTGCTTAGCCAGAAACGTATTGTTTAGTTCTTCGGTGTGTTTTGTATCCGTTGTGTATGATGCAGTTGGGAACGTGCTCAGAGCGAGAGCAGAGGCAGCAAAACAACTTGATTGAAACAGGAACTTCATTGGGCTAAAAAAAAAAAAAATGAACACCTTCAGTATTTTTACAGCAGCTCAGAGACAATGTAGATGGAGCGGTCTGGAAGGAGGTGAAGAGGTCAGGCTCTCGCCGGCAAACCACTGTGTGTTGGCCAGAGGAGATAAACTCCATCTCTGTGTGTGTGTGTGTGTGTGTGTGTGTGTGTGTGTGTGTGTGTGTGTGTGTGTGTGTGTGTGTGTGTGGGGGCAGGGGTGGGGCTGGGGTGAGAGAGAACAGGCCTTAAGATAACACAGGAATGAGAGACCAGGCGCTCGGGGAAATGCCGTGTGCTCTGACTGGAGGAATTCAGGCGACAGGATAATTTTAAATCCTTCCTTGAATGTTAAATAAACGTCTCCTTACAGAAAACTCGAGTTGTTACTATAGAAACGATAACGTATTCGAACGAGCACGTTAATATAAACCTGTGATTGGTAGCCGACTCTTCTGACCAATCAGAATCGAGAATTCAGCAGCCCGTGTGGTCTGCGTGTTTCGTAGGAATTTTTTCCCCCCTTTGCATTAATATGTAAATAATCTGAAAAGTATCAGAATAATGAAATTAGTTCAGACAGCTGTGGTGTTTAGGAGATGGTCATGCTGTGAAATCGTGTAGACTTCTGTCGTAATCTCATGTTCTCCTCTGCATTCTCGGTGTGGAAATCACCGCCCGGAGAAAAGCATAGCAGCGCTCGAGGAGCCTCACCCCGAGACACGAAATTCAGAACATGTGCCGTTTCTTCTTTTCACTCCCCTGCTGTTCTGCTCTTCTGTCTTTGTGTGTGTGTTTGTGTGTGTGTTTGTGTGTGTGTTTGTGTGTATGTGCGTTTTTAAATCCGTGCACCTTCTGTGTTCAAAACCACACCCCAGATGTCAGAGCCAGATGGGAGGTTGGGTTTTTGAACCCAAACTGGGTCTTCCAGTTTATGTTCAGTGCAACTGAGTCAATCTAAAGGAGTTAAAGAAAAGTTTTATCACAGTCACAGGTTTGTGTAATTTGTGTACAAATCTGCCCTTATCGGCCTGTAGGACGCTTTTTTTTTTAATTTTATGACTTCTACATTATCGAGTCAGTACAAAAAACATTTTAGATTCCCAAACATTAGTTTTCTAGCACAAAATGAAATGTTACAGTAAAATGTTTGTACGTCATTAAAGAAAGCAGCATATTACATAAGAGACACTTTTCAGACAAAAAAACACAATAAAGGCTGCTGGGTTTCGCTGCAAAAATAAAAAGCGAGTGCGAAAGTCAAAGTGTCCAGAAGAACTGTGTCTGGTTCTGCAAGAAGCTCAATAAAACTCACCAGCTCATTTCCTTATAAAACTGCACACATTGTACCGGAGACGACTATTTTTATTTTTATTTTTTTTTGTCACACCAAATATTGACTTTGTTTCATTTACTACTGTTTAGTACTGGAGCCTCCTCGACATCCCAACATCAGTGCCTGATCTCACTAATGCTCTTGTAGTTGAATAAACACAAATCCCCACAGCCACGCTCCAACATCTAGTGGAAAGCCTTCCCAGAAGAGTGGAGGTTATTATAACAGCAAAGGAGAATAAATCTGGAATGGGATGTTCAACGAGGACATGTAGGTGTGATGGTCAGGTGTCAGGCGCATACTTTTGGCCATATGGTGTACATGGGTATGACCGTATTGATTGATTGATTGATTAATTAACAATGTCATCCTTTTAAAGTGGACAAAAGGTTTGTTGACTTCAGAGGATACAGCACCTTAACCTGAGACACCGCTTACACGAAGAGCCGAATTATTTATAGATAAAATGATGAACAACACTGTGAGTGAGCTGTGAGATGTACGAGCGCTCGGTCAGCTTATCCTTCAAACCATCGGATTCATTTTCTTTGCATTTCTTTGCGTATGGGTGTTATGGTCCGGCGTCCACAAACTTTTGGCTGTATAGTGTACTTTCCAAATCTTATAAAAACATGTTTTTAAGTATATTGTGACAGTTTATCATGGTATCGATATTATATATTCATGTTCCCCAGCTGTACTTCCAGATTGTACGGAGAGTCCCTAATGTCCCAGAGGCGCGAAGACGCGGATCCTGTTCCGCCGAGCTCATGCTGTCTGATCTGTGAGGCGCTCTCGCATGTCTCGCACGCTGTCTGGCTGTGGTGGGTGGCTTTGGGCTTGGCACGGGCCTCAGGGAAACCCTGCTCTAAACCCCAAAAAAAAAAAAAAAAAAAAAAAAAAAAAGGCTTCCATATGCGCCGAGCAGTTTGACTGCGGTGTGTAGGCTCTGATGCGTCCCAGCAGTTTTACGTCCGAGACAGACACCGTTCTCCGCCCGTTAAGACCGAACGAGGTCCGAGGCAGTCGAGGAATTTATGAAACGGATTTGTTTATTTGGGAACTTCATCCTCGACTCACAAGTGGATGAACGAACGAACTTCGCACACCACATTGCACAGATCCAGACAATAATACGAGTCTGGTTACACGTTTGAGGGATTCGGGCTGCTTTGATTTACACAGTGGATGATTTTCATGTGAGAAATTGAAGGCGAGTCTGAGGGAGAGGGCAGAGCCTCACACCTTGGCAGAGTTTCTTAGTTTAGTCGCCTCTCGGTTACCATGGTTACTGTGGAGCGAAGGCGGACAAAAACGTTCCGATTATGAAAGTCTATGTGAACTATATGAACATGCTACAGCTGGGTGATATAATATATTAATAATAATATTAGTAGTAGTAGTAATTATATATCTATATCGTGATAAATTATGGCAGCAAACTGTGACACGTTACATGAAACTTAAACATTAAAATAAAACATTAGTGATCACCTTAATACCCTTTTTGTGTGATTATCTATTTATCTATCTATCTAACTATTTACATTTTTTCTTTTCTTTTTCATTTATTTTTTTAGTTTTGTTTGTTTAGATAATTTTATTGATTTACTTTTAAATGTATTTATGTAATTATTTATTAACACTATTTTTTATTTGTTATTTATTCATTAATATTAATTTGTTTAATTATAGATAAACCTAATAATTTATTTGTTTTATTTTATATTAAATTTAATTCCAGACTCATATGGGAAGCATGTTAAAATGTTTGATATTAAAAAATGTGTGAACGTTTTATTTGCGTACATTCACATTTTACAATCTTTACAATTATTAAATGTATTTTTTTATTTATTTATTTTTTTACAGAATAACTTTTTTTTCCTTCAGTATAATTTTTATGTTTGTTTTTATAACTTGATTGTTGCAGATGTTAAATAAAAGTATAATGTGAAAGTAGATTTATTTAAAAATTCTAGCATTTTGTTTTGCTAGCAGATTCTTGGCATATATATATATATGTGTGTGTGTGTATGTGTGTGTGTGTATATATGTGTATATATGTGTGTGTGTGTGTGTATGTATGTGTGTATATATATATATATATATATATATATATATATATATATATATATATATATATATATATATATATATAATCATGATGTTTTTGTCATATTGTCCACCTGTAATATACGAATACATCTCTCTGTGTTTGTGTAGTAACCAGTCCATGTGGTGTCTACTTAGGCTTCTCAAAAAATGTCCCATACCCAGCAGCAGGGGTGCAGATGTCCAAATCCCAAGCCAAAAAACCTACAACCTGCCGACTAATCGTGGTTAGGTTAGGGAAAATGTCTGTCGTGGTGATGCATACGAGCCCAACCTGATGATATCATCCCACCACATTTCTGGTGCAGTTGGGATGATCTCGCTGGCTGGATTGTGGTGCAGCAAGAGGGAGGAAGCAGTTTCATGTCTAGCGTTAGGTTTCTCTCTTACGTGAGTATAAGGTGCTTTTGTGTTGTGAAAAGTGTTTTTGCCCGAGTTCGCAGTCACCACTCGAGCTATTAGCAAAGGCTGAATGATGGCCTGTGAGGAACAATCAGGGGCCTGTACTGCGCTCCACTCAGACACACCGTGACTTTAACTTTAACACACACTCTTGGGTTTGTGGGGAATGAACCAATTATAATGTTTCTTATTGTTTGCTGGCTGTACGTTTCTGGTAGCTACCCATATAAACACACACACACACACACACACTGTTCATCAGGTCTCATGGTAACAGAGATTGTTACCTTTAGCTCTGCCACCACCTGCCGTGCACGATAAGCTCTCTGTGGCCTCTTTTATGCTGTGCTTTCACTGATCTGTATCCGAGGAATGAGTCATTTTTTCCTGCATTGCCCACAAGACCACGATACAATCTCGTCCATGTCCTGGTTATGCCTCAGTTTTTGCTAATAATTCCTCACATCACTGAAAAATGCACAAAACCGTGTCCACCGGTCGTGTGAAACGACTTCCTTTCTGGAGCTTTTAATTGCTCTTTTTACAATGAAAATGTCGCCTTTATATCAAAACTTCCTTTAACAGTCCGTCCAGGATTTCATGATTGTGCGATCGCAGAAATGAACGCAAAATCAAGCAAAATATTCCGAGGCACTTGCAGTTTTCCAAAATTACCGCAGGTTTTCCGCAGATTCGGGCCGAGACGCGTCACGTGACGTCATCACGACGCGAAGCCCTCGTCGATTCACGTGCGTCGAACACGGGTACAGCTAAAAGGTCTCGTTTACCGACAAACATCACTGTGAAAGAGCGTGCGAAACTATTTCGTGCGATCGCGATTTCACCAATTCAAAAAAAAAAAAAAAAAACACAAAAAAAACCTCCAAGTTGCATCACAGATTTTTTTAAAAAAATCCGCAGCACGATCGAGGATTTTTCGCCGCAACAATCACAAAAAAAAAAAACTCTGTACGGACTGCTTTATAGTGTATAGAGGTGTGTTATGCCGCGTTCGACTTGCCTTGGAAAGTGTGAAAACTTTGATGTTTTTATTTTTTTTCCCGGTTTATCCTAGTCAGAGGTCATAAATTCCGTCGCGCTGCAGCGACATGGTAGGAAATAACTTCCTGCAAGTTAACAACCCGCTTCGTTAAGGAGTGAGATTCGTCGTAGCGGGTCCGTGCAAAATTGTCGTCAGGATGTAGTCCAGCTGGTGTGTGTGATGCCTGCGTTCGGAATTTCCTGCCTTCAGAATTAAAACCTGTTAGGATTACTATGTATTATTATTATTATTATTATTATTATTATTATTACAGCATTATCAGGAAAAAAAGGTATGCAGTGTAGCTTTAGGTTTATGTCTATAGGGATAACTGTGCAATAATACATTAAAGGTGGAGCTAGAAATCAATCAGTCAAAGTGATTCACTGATTCATTTTTCGATGCAGTACGGACATCTTCAGAGTAATGAAGCGACTCTCTGCAAGATTTTTTTTTTTTTTGCCAAGTTATACGAATCTTCAGGTGCCGGATGGAGCGTTCTTTCAGACAAGTCGTGTCCTGTGTTCACGTGCCTGATCTGTATAATGCCAGTCAACAGCGTGCAATAAAAATACGTCAGTAGGTCCGACTGGAAAACATGTCGATACTGATTTAGTGTACCAGAGATCGTCGAGATCTGGCGATACTGATATTTAACTTGGACTCGTGGACTTGTGTTCTGTTTAAGGAGGAATGGTGTGACCGACCACAAAATTGTGAGCGTAAAGGCTTATGTTTTACACCTTCCTCCTGTAATTTCCTTCTCCTGCTTCATCACGCATTGGCCTTGGGTGGAGATTCAGGATTCAGTAAATTACTCTTCCTGAGGTCGCAGTGTACCACGACCGGCAACTTACTATAACAATGCTGTCAGTGTTGCGACCTTGGTTCTCCCGTTTATCACGTCGCCACCTCCAGTTAAATGATTGCCATGAGTTGATTTGTGCCATTGCTGGGCATGAGGGGATAAATTATTTACTTCCGCTCTAGCTGGCTTGATTGTCCTGCTCTGCTCGAAACGAGGAAGCTGTCTAATCTGTTAACACGCCACATAAAGAATGACGGCGTAGCTGTCGAACCAGAACGAGAAGCAGTTTTTTTGGCACATCACCCAGTTTGCAGCAGCAAATCGTGTAAACGATGAGTGGGAGTGGCGAGGAATGTGTGTTTTTTATTTATTTATTTATTTGTTTAATTTAAAAATGTCGTGCTAATCTTTAAAGCCCTCTGAGGAACGGTTTGTTTGTATCTCGGTGGGGCGTCGTCGAAGAACTCATCGTGCTGCGCTTACTTGAAGTGTTTTAACCTCATCCTCGGTCCCTCATAGATCATCCTCTGTAAATATTTCCTTAGAAACAAGACCCTCTCCCTTGTCTGCGCTACTCCCACTGTGCAGTCACGCCTTAAAAAGCCTTTAATAATGCAGGGCAGGTGAATGAGACGGAGGTGACGACATGCAGCTGGAATCCATTACCAATTCTGATGTGGAGCTGCAGTTTATCAAATCGGCAGCCAGCAACCGCAAAGAGCCTTGAAAATACATTTGATTCTTTCTGCTGTTCCTGTAAGTAATGACTCATCATCAAGCCTAATGAATGACCTTCCTGTTACCCTTCCCTGTACTTAGTTTACTTGGTTAAACCATGTCCCGTGTCCCAAACCATGCCCTATTCACTATACAGTGCACTGCTTTTGGGGTTGGCCATTTTGTAGTCTCCGCTTCAGGAGCGTCTTGTATAGTATGTACACTTTTCTGGCCACAAGCTTCAGGATCTTGAAGGTTGAAGGTTGCAGCTGCGTATGCAAGAACCGCCTGGTCAATTTCAAGAGTGTGTTCTCTTGAGTGTGTTCAAGAGTGTGTACTTTTGTCATCTAGCCGGTTAGAAAAGTTGTGCACAAGTTGGATAGTGTTGGCATGCTAATAATTCCCTAGATTCCCACCAAATTGGAGAACAACAAAAAAAAAGCCTCGTCTGTTGAGCTAAAAATCAGTCCTGAATCCTTTTTTTTCCTCTTATAGTATCACGTTGACTCCTGATTCGCTGTAGCTCCTGCCAGTCACTGTGTAGTCAGACTTCTTTCGTGCCAAGTTGATTTTATTATAGTCCAGGTGTTGTGAAGGTCCAAGTCCTTGCTTATAAAGGTCTAGATCAGTGGTCACCAGCCCTCTTCCTTGAAATCTCTCTTCCTGCAGGTTTCACCTCCAACCAAAATCTAACACGCCTGTTTTAGCTGATCAAGAACGTCTCAAGGCAATGATTAGATGGTCAGGCGTGCACGATTGTGGTTCAGGAAGGTAGATCTCCAGGAACAGGGTTGGTGACCACTGGTCTAGATTAGCAACCGACATGACCGAATGGTGACAGTGCTGAACCGCAAACGGTTAGTTTACGGCTATAAATAAAGACGTGACGCTACGGGTTACAATGTTAGGACATGTCGTCATTTCACGGAGGAAAAATAAACTGCACAATAAACGGAAGTCTGAAAACTCTGCTTGCTGAACAAAGTTTTGTAGCTCGTCTCTGATCCGATGAGCTACCTTGAGTTAAACAATTTGTATACGATTGGATAAAGCATAGCACGTGCTCAGGTTCAGAAGCAGCAGTGGTACTGTGCAAAAGTTTTAGGCACACGCACAGAAATGCTGTAGAGCAAAGATACCTTCAAAAATAATGAAATGAAATGTTTCTATGTTAAAAGAAAATACGGTAAAGAGCAGTAAACAGTAGGAAATGAAACAAAGTCAATATTTGGTGTGACAAAAAAATAGAAATAAAAATTAGTAGTCTCCGGTACAATGTGTGCAGTTTTATAAGGAAATGAGCTGGTAAGTTTTATTGAGCATCTTGCAGAACCAGACACAGTTCTTCTGGACACTTTGACTTTCGCACTCGCTTCTTATTTTTGCAGCGAAACCCAGCAGCCTTCATTGTGTTTACTGTCTGAAAAGTGTCTCTTATGTAATATGCAGCTTTCTTTAATGACATACAAACATTTTTCTGTAACATTTCATTTTGTGCTAGAAAACTAATGTTTGGGAATCTAATTTTTTTTTTTTTTGTACTGACTTGATAATGTAGACGTCATAAAATACAAAATCTATAACAAAGTTTGTACTAACAAATTTGATAAAGCTGCACGTCATGAGTTTGACGTATTGAATTAATTTTCCCAAACTCCTTGTAAAATCTTTGCTCTTGGGCTTAATGGATATGCGGCATGGACACCGCAGCCCTCTTTTATGCTTGTGTGAGCTTCACAGTTTCTTTTTGAAATGCATAACAAAGGCAAGTGGGATAGATGAACCAGTTTAAATGAATATTCTGATGGGAAACAATGCCCACTTTAGATTTTCTAGAGCTTGCAAATGTTTCGCCACTTAAACAAGTGAATCTTATGAACATCGAGGTTCCTCCAACATGCTTTGGATTTCCTGATCCAGCCTCGGAGGCGTGGCTCCACAGCTGGGAATCCGTCCTTTTAGGCGAAAAGACTAACGCACGTCGTCGTCGTTTCATTAAGCGCTCTGACCTAACGGCTTTTCAATCCACTTTTAATTACAGGCTCTGAGCTAACGTGCTCTGCCTTTCTGTCAGACGTGTGTCATGTTGTCTGTGGTTGAAGTTCGTCGTGGATTGAAGGTAAGGAGCGCCTGTGTGAAAATATCGCTCCGAGCCTGGGTTACGTCATCTCGGCCTTTTTTTTTTTTTTTTTTTAAACTACCACTTTGGTTTTTCCATCCGCAGCCCGCACCAGCTGGTGCTGGGGTATAACACACGTCTGCTCCCAAATCTGCAGAGCTCTTTAAAAAATAAAATAAATAAATAAAAGGAAAGAAGAAGAAGCAGATTTATGCGACTTGCCGATGATATTTGTACTTCTGGACCACGCAGACCGTGCCACCTTATGTTGGTTGGGATTAGAGGGGATCTGGTTTGTGTATGTCACAGCCTCCTGCCGAGAGCCAGATAGCGGGTTATGATAGAAGAGCACTTTGAGAGAGGTGTTGGATGTCGTGCTAATCTTCCATAGATAACCAGAGTTCACTAGATCGTGTCCTCCAGCATAGACAGCCTCCAACAGATTAGCGTTATGAGGGAAGAGATCAGGTTAGAAACACCGCATATCTATTTGAAATGGGGCCATGTTTATTGACCCAGGTATCAAAAAATGTCCGAAAATAGGCATAGGGTCAACGTGGCTCAATATGAGCAAGGATGTATGATTTTTATGCTACGCAAGTGTGAACAAATCGTAAGTAAAAGCTCCAGTGTGCTGCCCAGTCTCAGGTTTCTGTTGCACAAAGGCGAAAAAGTGGTAGCCAACACCAACGGCAAGCCAGTTAGCAAGTGAAGTGCGAAGTATATGGATTTCCACCGTAATCGTAGTTCTTACGTTGCCCGAGTAGTTTTTAATGTAGCTCGACAAAAAGTCAGCAAGTTCATTTTGTCTATGAGCTGTAAAGTAAAAAATATTAGCAAAAGTAACTATTCTTGGAGTCCAGCTAGCATCTTTATTTTCTCTGAGTATGCTTAACCTCAAGGTGACCGTACACTGCACTTCAGTTTTGATCAGTTTCCACATGTCCCTTATCGCGAAAAGGTCTACACGTAATCACTGATCCGCCATTTACAGATCGTTAACCACACCGTGCCTCGGTTAATGTGTGTAACGCAGCAGGCGGTGGGATTCGTAAGCACGTGTTATAGTTCCAGCACCAATACACCATCGTGAAGTGTGTTACGTTTAAACATAAACACACCAAATGAAATGACTTCTTTTTGTTTTGCGAAAGGGCAGGGTGTAGTTCCTTTCTCTGGTCGCTGAACCAAGGAATAAAAACCTGATATCTCGACACACGAAATCTGCTCACCGAGGGCTCCTGGGCTAGTGATTTGCCCACCCATGATGCATTCATGCTAGATTATCTCAGAATCGCTATATTTGGCTGCTGACTGTCCTGAGTCGATGTCCTCTCGAGTCATATCCACGCGCTTGTCTTCAAGTCATCCCGAAAGTGCCACGCCAGGCACCGTCTCCTTAAGCAGAAGCCGCAGAAGTGTCGAGCCTCAGCAAAAAGACACTTCACGACTCGACATTTCTCCCTTTTTTTTTTTTTTTTTTAAAGTTGCTTATCATCTCCTGAGCCCTCACGTAGCTCCGGGAGGAAATGCTGAGCGATGAGCCTTTGCTGACACTGGTGAGCGATGTGTTTGTGTTTGTGTTTGGCGTCACATTCCTTCGTCTTCCTGCCTCAGTTAATCTCTGACGGATGAGAAATCTGTAAGGAAGGGGAGGGACGTGACCTGGCCGCACTCGGCCGACACGAGAACCGGGAAACCATGGGAGGGGAGCCATTTAGTTATGATCTGTCTCCTTATTTCGTTTCTTTGGTCCTTCTGAAGTAACAAGGAACACTTCAGAGTTTGTCCAAGACTGTGTTACTTTTGCATTGCATCATCCTTAGACACGATAATCTCCTAAGACGGGGACGAGAGCTCAGCTAATATCACGTGCTGTGAGCCGAAGCCTGTCTTCTCTTCTCGGTTGATGATCGCTCTGCGGAGCACTAATTAATGCTCTGTCGTTGCGGTGTCAGCCAGTGGGAGTTGCTCGGTATTTTGCGTGGTGTGTTTACATCCTAATTTAAAATCATGTAATGCAAGATATATGCATATATAGCGTCAGTGACATAAATTTTTTTTTTTTCGGGGGGGGGGATCAGCATTACAGAGGCATCTCCTGAAATAGGAATGAAGACTGCAAGAGTATCCAATCTCTCTCTGTGCAGTGCAGTGAAGCTTAAGCTAACGTAATGAGGCTGATGATAAACTGGTGAACTTTGGCTGATCTTTTCTTTATTAAGCGGTAAGGAGATGCATGGGTGATTCATCCCCCTCAGTCCTCAAATTTCAGGTCGGGTTTGAGCTCCCGTGTTTTGTTTTATTTATTTATTTATTTGTTTGTTTATTTTTGCAGAACATTAAAAAAAAGTGTGCCGTATATTTGCCGCTTCTGAATTTTGAGCAGCGTACGGCTTTTGGTGTTGCCGACACGTTTTTCTCGTGGTTTGTCCCACATTTCAAAACTCTTCAGGGGTGGACAAATTATATGTTCATCAGCTCGACCACCATGTGGACACACCAGCATGCTTCCGAGTCCCGTTTTTTTGACGGTCCGTAGTGGGAGCTAACGCAGTAAGCATTAATACAGACTAAGGGGAATAGATCGAGAATATGAACTCCCCAAGAGAGGACGACTGCTTAGCCGTAGTCACTATCCCTCCCGATATCGTCTGCAAGATGTCAGCACGCCGTTGACGGAAATTCTGGCCATGGGCTGTGCTGTTATATCCCCTCATCTCAAGTTAAAAATATTACAATTTGACCAGCGTCTTTATTTTCTCCCAGAATGCTTAACAGCAAGGTGACTACGTGTTTCGCTAGCAGGAGAATTATATGACCGCTTATGCAGTGCGCGTTAATTCGCTCGGTGTTGAGTGTTTCAATAAAACTGCACGTTCATCATTCTGAACACGTTGTGTGTCGCCTTAGTTAATCTGCCTTTATGAAAAATCACCAAGAAGTTGCACTGCACCTTCGTGAATTGCATTCCTTTTAAACATACACACCAAATGGAAGCGCTTTATTTATTTATTTTTTAAAATTTTATTGTTATTATTATTTTTTTTTACGGTTGTCGTCTGGGAAACTACGAATTTTGAAAAACTATTATCCCGGACACAAGATTAGCTCGTCCCCGAGCTACTGATTTGTCCACCTGTCCCCTGCCTTTAGAAAAGGCATATCTAGGCTTTTTAAGGAACCAGGATGGTTAAGAGTCGGGCTAAAAACAACCACAAAACACTTTAATGTGCCTTCACACTTGGAAACGCAGAATGCAGTACGCACACTGTAACCATAACAATGCTCTTACCAGTCCTACCTAATATTGGCTATCGAAGCGGCCTAGCTTGGTGTCTGGATTCGATCCGTCATCATGAAATAAAAGATCGATGCAAGTCTGGTGATGATGAGGTTGTCTGCCTTCGTTGTAGCTTTGGAGGCAGGAAATCAAGAGAACTGCTTGTTTGACTTGGTGTTATGCAATGAGATGTCACACATCGCATCCCAAACATGGACAAGTTGGTTAAATTTCAACATGGGAATATTGGTAATGAAATATTTTTGACTCAGCATGTCGTGAATCTCTAAAAAATCTTTTTTACCTCTGCTGTGTCTTCTGTTTGTTTTTCTCACTCGGACCTCCAAAGTGTGACCCGATTGGTCACGGGGTTTTTGCTTGACGTCACTCCGCACTTTCCTGAAAAGTTAAACTTTTTTCTCCTCTTATCCAAAAAAAACAAAAAAAACCCAAAAACGCTGACGACAGTGCTTTATTATTCAAAGCACTTCCTGTAGGGTTGCATGTGAAATGTGTGCTGGTGTTTGAGAAAACCTCGCCAATTGTGAAAGCAGCCTTACTTTCCCTGTCACACGCATTTTGTTTTACTCTGGTAGAGTGACAGGTTCTCACTTGCTAGAGGTTAAACTTCAACTCCAGCCGGCTCTCCCAGGCTTCGGTGTAAACAAGCTTCTTCCATTCACGAGTTAATCTTCAAACAGCGACTTGCATTCTCAGTGCTGTAGTTGGGCCAGCGAGGCCATTTGGAGGTCCTGTGAACATATGGTGCTTTTGGTGGTGTTCGTATTCCTGTTTTACATAAATACCGTCAGTGGGAGCTGGTTTCTTTCAGGCCAACCTTCAGGGACTTTATCACAATCCTGTTGATACAGTCTGTGGGTAAATATTGACTACACCCAAGCTGGACTGCATTATCTATGGATGAAGCAATACAGAACCTGCTATAAGTAGTACAGCAGTGTTATCTGGCCAGGTTTGAGTTAAGCATTCAGGTGTTAATGGGTGTTTATTTGGAATGGTGTTGAGGCATGTCTTGTTGGTGTGCGAGTTTGATTTGAAGCCTGAATGAGTGTGGGGAGATTTTTCATAAAGAGCTTAGCTAACAGAGGTTTGGTAGGGTCATGTGGATTTCTCATGTGGATAAAAATAATTACGCTTTTTTTTTTTTTTTAGGAGCTCTGCAGCTGTAAAAGGTTACACCATACTAGTTTGGTTTCAGACGTTCAAATTAGTTGCGAGTCATTTTGTCTTTGAAGATCTGTCATGCAACATACATTGGTGTCATTGTATTTTGCTGTGTGAATGACTCACTGTACACCATGTTGGGCAATTAAATGTTAGACCCGAGTAATGCTCTGGGGGAGGCAAGGGGTGATGTCGAATTCCTCTTAACTAATGAACCGAGCCACTTTATCTGGCTTGTGTTCCGATTTCCCTCCTTTTCACCCAGGCACTTTGTTGTATTGTGCATTGTGTCCATTGTGGATACACTGAGAGAGCCTGACTCTGCAGGGCAAATCCACAACTTTTCAAAAACCTTCAAAGCCGAACCTTGCGGATGTTACGGATCCCGTTTCTTCCCCGCAGTGTGTGCATGTCTACTTCAACAGTCCCACACGTTTTTTATTTTATTTTATATATTTTTTAAAAATGCTTTAGCTCTAGAGTTGTTACGGTGGTATGCAAAACTTAGAAAAACCCAACCTCCGACACAGAAAAGTACAGTGGAATGGTCATAAAACTCCCAGACGGGAACTCTGGCAACATCCAGCTTGTCCGGGTTCTGTGACATAAGCACACCTGATGAGACGAGAACAATATGGTGGCGCACAGTCAGCAGTAAACAGATTTCCCGTTTGCACTGTTTTCTACTTTGATAAAACTTGATGTAGCTTTAGTGGGGGAATGCTGGCTTAGTGGTTCACACGTTTGCCTCGCACCTCCCGGGCTGGGGGTTCGAATCCCGCCTCCACCTTGTGTGCGCAGTTTGCCCTGTGCTTCGGGGGTTTTCATCGGGTACTCCGGTTTCCTCCCCCTGTCCTGATGTGCACCGTAGGCCGATTGGCATTTCCAAATTGTCCATAGTGTGTGAATGGGTGTGCGATTGTGTCCTGCAATGGGTTGGCACCCCGTCCAGGATGTCCCCCGCCTTGGATGGATGGATGGACGGATGTAGCTTTTTTTGTTGTGAGTTTAGATTTGTCATATAATTCTGTTCATTTCAGCCCAGTTTTACTAATGTATAAAGATTTTTTTTTTTTTTATTCAGCAAAGAGACTAGCCATACAAATATGACCTCTGGACATCCATGGTTAGTCAGGGAGTATGATCGGGCAGTTACTTTACTGCTGACTTTTTCAAAACACCAATTAAAATGCATCGGCCTTTTTATTTCTGTGTGGAAAGGTCAAATAATGCATTAAAATCAGATGCATGTAGTACACATAATTAATAATAATATTTAGTGTGACAAGCATGCACACATTGTGAACACACTCCCTTCTAGTGGAAATAATAAATAATTTTTTTATATGTACATACAAAATATTTTCACCACTGGTTTGTTTTTAAATGGTTGATTAATACCATGATAACTGATATTTTTTTTTAGATTGGGTTGCCATACTGTCAATTTCGAATCGTAACACCCGTATCTACCACTTCATCAGCAGAAGTGTCTAGTCTGGTTTGTGAAAACCTAGTGGACTGGCGGGGGCCGAGCGAGCCCAGAGCGCTCTTTTGGTTCTCTGATCTCTAGAGGCAGTGTCTGACTCTGCCACCAGTCTAATTAAAGCCATGAGGGCTCAGAGGACATTCACACTGACAAGCAAAATTACCGTCACTGCAAACCTCTGGCTGCCCACGCTGCAAGAAGGTGTTAATGTCAGCCTGTGAACACAAACAAGTGGGGGTGAAGATTTATTCATCACATTTATTTATCTAAGGCAAGACTTCAGAAGATCACAGACAGGGACTTTCCATTAAGAGGTGGGAGTGCACTTACTTCTGCCAAAACTTTGCTCTTGAAGAATATAAAACCGCACAATCATCTAAGATGAATATAGCAAAGATAGCAAAAGAGAAGTAGTGACGTTATTTGCTTGTACTTTCAAATATGAAACCAGCATTTAAAAGTAGGCTTGGGTACAGAGCATAGCCTCTGTGGAGGACTTGATCAGTTTGGTTGATCGTGGAATATACAGCTTATATATCTAGCAGCAAACTATCGTAAAATGAGACCTCCACAGTTCTTTTCCGAGTTCCTTTTGTGCTTCCCTTTCCTGCGGGGACCAGAAGTCTGACAAAACTGTAGCATACTTTCAGTTTAACAGGTTCACTTCAGAGTCATTGTTCTTTATTGATTTTTGTTGCATCAGTGTGTTACCAGCATGCCATATGCAAAATAATTTTCAGTGTTGTAGACTTGGCTTTTGCTTGAAAAGCATTGCAAAAATATTTCACTTTTCGCCAGTGGAATGCAAGATTTATAAAAATGCAGGGTCAGAGGGTTAATCATTTTGTAAAGCTTGTGTTTGACTAATCGGCAATGGTATGTATGGCCTGCTGCAACCAAATAGTCCATGGTTTCACGGACAAGTACCAACTCTGGAGCAGGAAGTAAAATGTTTCCTGGAACTACAGCCCAGGAAATAATATGAGCCCTGTTTCCTTTGGTGGAACCGCTCCCAAAGTTCCCAGTTTCCTGCAGTGAAAATGCACCTAGTTTTCTCCCTTAACTGCCTCTCGTATTGAACTTTCAGCCGAACTCTCGCACGGTAATCTATCCCTGCTTATAATGAGGAATGTAGAGGGGTGAGGGTTGTGCCAGCATCATAAATTGTGCAGGTCTGGCTTTAGTCATGGGGATCATGATGCTTCTTTCAGATTGTCCTTTTCAAAGCTTACCTGGTCCTGTCTAGCCTGACCCATCACTTCACACACAGTAATTCTTTTCTGCTCAAAGCCACATGTCTTTTAAAGGAAGGAATTCAGTCTAATTTTCCTTTTGTATATAGAGTATTAATATCAGGGCTCTTCTGCCCAGATGTAAAGGCTTTGGCCTTTTCTGACCCTTGGTGTTCAGGAAACGTTTGATCTCTCTACCCTGGAGATGAAAGATGATCCCATAAATGGGGGATCAGGCTTTCATATTAAGAGAAGTTATATTTCCAAGCTCTGAAGTTCGTGTTTCATCGGGGAAAAGAAATGTGCGCCACTACAGTGCAGGCCCTGCGTGTTCTGGTCTGGTTGTTTTGTTTAGTACACAGTCACAATGCAGCGAAACTGGAGAGTTGCCACCCACAAGCGCACAGTCCCACCCCGTGTCCTCAGCAGAAAGCGGGAGAGGGAGGACAGACACAAGGCGAGGTCATGTGTGGAAATTATTTCCACATTATTAAAACTCCAGCCATTGTTCACCCCTACACCCTTGCCGAGATTCCACAAGAGGCTGTTTTTGGCAGACCTTCTGGACCATTCCTTATGCTCTGATGCCTCGCTTGGCCATATGAAGACATCGGTCTGCTCCAGCTGTCCTCCCACTTTGTTTTCTGCAGTGTCTCCCTGCCTCAGCATGTGGTCCTTTCTGGCAAAGCAATTATCCATTTGGGTTTCGTCAGACCCTGCTCACTGCATTCCTCTACTGCTCTTCTCTCCGCCTGGTACGAGGGGAGGATTATGCCCCCTCTCTACACACATGCAGAGATCATTTCTCAGAAGAATTCAGGGAAATAGAAGAGCCTGAAGTGATCTGAAGAATGTCTTTACTCCCATGAGCCCTTGTTGTACGCACACTCCAAAGCAAGGCCCTCAGTTTGTCACACGCTTGTCATTCGAGCCAGAGTTGAAAACGTCCAAAGAAAGCTGCTAGTTTTTAATCCTTGCATTTGTCCAGCGCCAAATTATCCACTAAATAATCTCAATGCATATCAGCGAGGCTTAATCCAGATAAGTGTTACTATGGGAAAAACTGACAGGTTTGCGGTTTCAAAAACTAGTTCTCGACTGCATTCCACAACTTGATATCCTTAGGTCTCAGTGCAGTACTTGCGTTTCCAATAAGATATAACCTTTGATTTAGTAAACAAGGAAAGGTTTTAATGTTGAACTTCTATTCAGGTTTTCACAGTTAAAATGATTAATTCTACTTACACTGAAAAATATTCCAAAATCCTGCTGAAAACCCTCGCCCAAGCGTCTTGCCAGCAATAATGGAGATGGCTAGTAAACAATATAAAACGGATACCCAGCAGGCTATCCTTCATCCTTAATTTCCTGTAGTTGCAAAGGGACTCTGACGGCTCAGTTATGATTTTCCTTTTGTAGTATTAAATGTCTGAGCACAGCTGGTGTGGGCCCCTGCTCGTCATGCTCCTATCAAAGCTTGCCCACAGGGGGCTGGCCGGCAGCACAGCTGAGCCCGGTCGCGTGTTTCCGTTCTACAACTCCGCTTGGATTAGCAGCGCTGCAGGCCCAGTCCTGGAGCTATTGATAATGCTGCAGCTGGGCCTGCTCTCACTCAGGTTCTGTCTGTCTCTTTACGGGTCTCACTCTTTCCTGGTTTGAGCATGGGCACTCTGTCAAGCAACACACAAGCTGGCAAAGGCACAACACTGGAGCTCTCTGACTCAAATGACAACCATGTTTTCACACATACAGCGAGGCATACTGTTAACATTCGCAAATCTGACGATACTAAAGCCGAGCGCAGGACTTGAGTCTCTTGCGATCAGTTGTTTGTTGGACGCAGTGGAGTTACAACGATCACAGACGAGGCTCACGCACTACACCGTCTTACACCTGGAGAGAACCCCAATGAAGAGCACCTGATCCCCAAATAAACATAAGAGCTGTCTGTCATGATTCTGTATTTGGTGGTTGTGGTGGTGAGAAAGTATTGGTTGGGAAGATGCTGGTAGCAAGGATTGTCTGTTCTGCAAAGAGAACTGGAGGTGTAGTAAAAAGGAGCATTTTTTTATACTGTGATCCGCGAGGAATCATGTCATGTTTCCTTTTATTTTGCTCTTCCTAACAACCATTTGTGTACGACGTGCAAAATAATTTCTTACAGAAGCATTATTATTATGTTTACGTTTTGCCCTTGCCCACCCACGCTAACTGATGAATGATAAACTGTATTCAGGGATCTGCTGCGCGTTTGATTTCCTCTCGGGCTCTCACTGGCTGTTTTCTTAGTGCCGTTCTCGCTGTTTCTTGTAGAAGTTCTCACACTGCAGGATTCATCACCAAGAACACCATACATGCTTGAAGATATCGGAGCCTCTGCAGATTTAGTCCAGGTTTCCCTGTAGGCACAGGAGTACACAGTGAGTTGTTGCCGATCCCCAAAATAATTCAGCAGCAGGGAAATCGTGTAGTGTGCACTCGGCTTCAGAAGCAAGTGCCGTATCTTATTACTTTGCCTGGCTTGTTTTCTACATTTGCCTCAGTGAATATGAAAACCAAGCTTGCTTTTTTTTTTTTTTTTTTCAGATCAGGCTGATTTCACATCCTGATTATTTTGATTGAGGAGAACGAAACGATTTTCTGCCGAGCTGACTGTGATTAGCGTTAAATTTACATTACAAGGAGTCATTTGCTCACCTTTGGTGCACCATTTCTCTTGGTCTCGCAATCTGACGATACCCTAGACCTCAGCTTCCTTCCTATACAGCCTTAATCATGCTGCAACAATCAGTTGCTAGGCCTAATTATACAGTTAATTGTGTGGTTAGCAAAATGACTTGGTTTTTGTTACAAGAGTCTTGAAAAGAGTCAGGTGTTGCAGGTGGAAAGAGAGAAAATTGCTTCTTTGGAGGTTCCTTATTGCTTGGTGCTAAGTGTTCCCAGGTGCACTCGGCGCAAAAGCATGGCCGAGCCTCGAGCTCCACCTGAGCCTGTTGATAACATGAATAGACTTAAATGAGTTCTGTTGGTTTGTGTCCATTTCTACCGTGTATATATAATTGAGTAAATGCTGAAAGCTTTAACCTCACTTAGTGCCATGATTAGATCAGCAAAGAAGACTTTTTTTTTATGTTAACGAGCTGCTTTGAGCTGTCTGTTTGTGTGTGCATGTATGGGTTTCCACATGAGGATAGAATAAACGAATGCTACCTTTTTCTGCCAGTTAAATTAAACATCAGTGGTGATGGAAGACGCTCTCGTTCTGCTGACTCGAATGAAAGCCTTGACCTCTATTTCTTTGTGGCGTTTACCTCATCTGACAGACAGCTGACTCAGATCCAACCCTTGACAAAGTGATTGATATATTGAGTGTTAGTGATTGTTCTAAATGTAAAGGAATTGCTACACGTGGTAGCGTAGATGTAACAGTGAAAATACTGACAGGAAAGAGTTTGCCAGCAAGGTTTAGAACCCTGAAGGTAACTGAATTATTCAGTGGCATGGTTGCGTTCAGCTTATCATGTATCCAGCACCAGACTAACAGGTAAGTGCATTATTTAAAGGATGTCAGAGGTATGAGAGCCCTTGGAACCAGGAAATGAGAAGAAACTGTTTCACAATGGAATATTAGAGGACTGTTAGAAGAAATTGTGAACCACTATCCTGGGCATGTTATGAAGGAGTGTGTAATGGTTGTTGATGGCTTGTGGCTTTGCTTGTGGGTTTGGTGTCCAGAGGGCTCACAGCCAAGCGTGGTCATTCTTCCCCAGCTGTTGCCTCGAGGGCATATTGATTTCCTCTTGTCATTTATTCCCCTGCTCTCCGAAGCTCAGTCCTGGCTACAGTGAATGATTGTTGATTTGTTTTACACCTGCTGTAGGGCAGGGTAGCTTTTGCAGTCAAGAGGTGGTATGGCATTTTATGGTATAAAATTGGGAATAACCGAGGTACACTGTACAAGTAAACACTTGCAGTAAATGGACGTGGCTTTTCTCTTGCCTCTCTAACTAACACGACCACAATGAGATCCTTGAAAGTCCTTCAGGTCAGAAAACCAGGAAACCAGCCTGACCACACCAACCACCCATTACGACCCTCAAACAGGGAAACGAAAATAGTCAGACAGATCAGCTGTCTGGATGGGAATCCTAAGTTGCTCTACTTTCTCTCTTGAGTCTCTACTCAAGATGGGTTTAGACAGTCAGCCTGGCTTGGTTTCAGCAAACAAGAGATGCTGCCAGTTAGAAAATGATATGCCAAGTCCATGGAGAACGATTTGGCACGATGAGGGGGGGCAAAAAAGACGCCAGCCTAAAAGGAACAGGATGCTGCATTTGAAAGGAGATCCAGGTGCTTCTTGGTGTTCTGGTTTCGGCTGTTGGTGTAAGTTTACTCCACACTGCTAGTTGCTGCTGAATAGAATGCAATCTTAATGCGATCCAGGAATGGAGCTTCTTGTCCGCTGATAGTGTTGCACTTAGACTGGGCGATATCTTAAAAATAATTGATATGCTGTTGAACAAAAAAAACAGCGATAACATCACCCACCCCTTCCAGTCACATGCCCTGCCCTCCCACCCAATGTGTAAGTTTATTTGCAGGTTTCTTCAATCTAAAAACTAGAAAACCCTAAAATCCACAAGTCACATCACCTGCGTACCCATGAGGGGTGCCGGGATTGCTCGCTTTTGTTCTGAAATTCCCAGTCGAAGCAGAAAGCAGAACGAAGGGAGCACCAGGGAGTACATGGCTTTTTTTTCCATTCATTTTAGTTTTGTTGTAATTTTGTCATCAATAAGTTGAAATTCTTAAATAAATGCTTCATTAATACAGCCTGCATCTTTTCTTTGTTTTGCTTCATGAGAAATTTATTTTAGCCGACTGCTGCCTTTGCGAATTTACTTGTAGCCTTTCACACCCGTTTATTTATCATTTAGAGAATTTTTGGTATGTTGCCATCTGGGTTTCTTATTTGTTGGATACGTAAATGTAGATGATATTTCACAAACCGTTTAAACGCGTGCCTGTCTAGTTTTCAATCCGTTTCCCGAATGAACGATATCATATATGTAAAGCGTTTGGTCAGGTTCCAAATATCGCCCCATCACCCAGCGATGACTCTAGCTGGATCCATTTAGTTTAGTATTAGCGCACGTAGAGGCATGCCGCTAGCTTTGGAAATAAGTTGATGTAACCTAAGATAAACAACAAGAGAGCTTTACACATGCCTTCCTGCCTTATCAGTGAAGTGCCCATGTTTCATTTTGATAAATGCATTCTTGCTGTCTCCTTCTTGGGTGTCTGTTGATATAATTCGTGCACCCTACATGACCTTCTGTCCTTTTTTTTTAATTGGGTCACCCAGACCCATGTGGCATTTGTCTGGATCATTTGATTCATAGGAGCCACTTCTTTTGTTTTGTTGTCCTTCATGATTATTGCCCTGATCCACTCTGAACGTACTGGCTGTGAACAAGACTCTTGCCGAAGCTAGATTAAGCTGTAAGGTTCCTGTGCGTGCAGATGAGAGCTGACGTAAGACCAGCCACTCTGGGTCTGAGATGGATCGAGGGGCAGATACGAGACGGTTGTGGAATGGCAGTCTTTGGTGTGCCCTTACGTCTTGCTGGGCGGCAGGAATAACTATGGTTTGGCTCGCTGACAGCCGTGAGACCCACCACACAGTGTTCACCCCCCCGTTCCTGCGGTAACCAGAAACACCTTTCCACGTCCTCCTCTACCCCTGGTACTGTTACACTGCTGTTTACTTGGTGCACATTTCAGCATGATGAACGACCTGATAAAACACACTCTAACACTCTGAAACATTTGCTCTTGCACATGGTGTTATTGCTGGCTTATTCCAGGAAATACGATGGTCCTCTGCACCAGGATGGAGAATTAGTTTCACAAAATGTACATTTGTCTTGGAACTTCCGAGTCTTTCTTGGTGTACCTCCCGGAATGCAATCGGAGCATGGTCCGAGCTCCATTGAGATTAGCTTCGAGTTTATTAGACTCACTCCTGGCAGCTTTGGCTGTTGCGGCATGCCCAGCTCTTGAGAAAGGGCAGCTTTATTTGGACAGCCTGACAAGAGCAGGCCTTGAGGGACGAACGAGGAAAGCCCCTCCTGTGGTCTTACCGAAGCACAGAGGAAATTGAGGTTTCCTTTACATAATCAAAAGGTTAAGCACTGTTTCCTTTGTGCTCCCATCTCCCTCTCGACACACCTTTTTAGTGCTTGCATTCCAGACGACTGATGGAAGCCACCTGGAATCTGTTGGCTTCCTTTACAGGTCCAACAGTATGTGGAATGGGTTTTCAGAGCCAAAACAGTTCAGACAGAGCAAGGATGCTGCAAGCCTGATCATATTGTACCCCCTGTTCAGTGTTGACTTCTTGAGGAAAGGGT